>JAHLKI010000010.1:0-600000 GCA_025602905.1 Phlyctochytrium arcticum | reverse complement strand
CTTGACCCCTGAACCCACTAAACTGGTATATCATTTCTTGACATCTCGTCTTCCATTTTCGAAATTCTTCGAGCCTCCAGTCATCTTCTTGATTTTATACTGCGTCGTAAAAAACTGATCGAGCCCAGCCGCGCTCTCTCGTCGTCTCATATTGCCGCCCCCTCTGGGCGCAACGTATTCACGCTGATGTGCTGCGGCCCTCGGGCGCAACATGTCTCATCCTGACTGCCCGCTTGGCGGGGTTGATCCGAGCGAGACTTTTCTGCTACCAGTACAGTAGTCATTCTTCTTGGGCGATAGACTCTTCTTGGGATCCTTAGCAGCTCTCTCTCTCTCTCTCTCTCTCTCTCTCTTTCTTGGCGTGTGACTAGTGCATAATCTAACCGGATAATCCTCTAGATGCATAAAGGCGAAATTCGTTCGAGACAGCATTCAACAAAAAAATCGTACCCCGCAATCAGACACAGATGCATTTTCACTGCAAAATGTTTATACCTTCAAATACAACGCCACTCGCGCACTTTACCGCTTCTTCTTGAGAACCAAAAACAAGCTAGATATTTATTTCATCTTGCCGACACCTTTTTGTTTGTGGAGTTCAAACGCTGGAATGTGGCTGTACCTGCGGAAGGTGACGCTCTAATATTATCGTTAGAGCGAGGAGATGGGGAAATTGTATATAACGCGCGGGTTGAATGATTTGGAATTAGGAGATCCGGTGAATTGACAACTTTATATATAACCAAAATATGCATATAGAAGGAATGCAAAATCTACATCTTCCAGTTGATTTTATAGGAGGTGACAAAAGAAAATTCTCCCGCGTTCGGGTTTCACACTCATGATTTCGGTCTGCATTTCTTCCTTGACAAAATCATTTGAAAGAACCAGCTCGGTTAAGTGTGTGCAGGTTTTGAGCAACATAAGGACTGTTTCCAGTTTGAGCTCTACGTAGAAGAGGTCCAAACATTGAAGAGATGGGTTCGCAGATATGAGTCGCATTACAAAGTCGTCACACCGAGGGCGGTGATGCCGTAGAGTCAGCGTAGTCAGCCGCGAGCGACATGGGTCCCTGTTGCAAAGTGCGTCCAAGATTGAGTCAGAATATGTATGGGATTGAAGTGGGCCGTGTAGAGTAAGTTCTTTGCTGCCATTCATTTGTCAGATTTAGGACCATATGAAATGCAAGTAAAAATAACACAGTAAAAACTCACATATTTGGGCAGGCACTCAGGAAAGCCCTCAAGAGTCTTTCATTATCCGATAGGTTGCTGAAATCGTTCTATATGCCATCATCATTGAAAACACGGACGTGCTGTCCAAAAGCTGGATGATCACCAAGATATCTCACAAACGCGTCGAGTATGACAAAATGGTATATGTAAGGTTTGCTAACCAGATACGGTATCATTGCTCTTCGCCAAGCCCAACAGACTCTTTGAGACTTGATCAAGCGTTTCTTTGCGCTGAATGCGGTAACGATAGTAACCTCTCGGGACGTAATCTATGATCTGCAACCATATCTCGGGGGGTAGTTTGGGCATCATCGCCGTCAATGAGTTTGTTGTGATGTACTTTTTCCTTGACCATCAGGTCAAAGCTTGTCGTGCCTAGCAGATTAGTTTTTTGGAAAGTGAGAAGAGGCGCACTGACAGGTGTTTCCTCCTGAAGCCCCTTTTTTCTAGACTTTGACAGGTGGCTTGTCAATCCCATTTCGAATTTAACCAAAGCTGGCCATGCCGCGCCGGTATTGAATAGATCGGGGTACTCAGTAATTATCTTCATCTCCAGGGGTTAAACAGCGCGAAAAACTCTTAGTCACAATATACTCGCGAGAGGACTTTTTTTGCCTCTTGCGAATCGGTTGTCGGCGTTCAATGTTAAGCTGGTTGCGCTGCATGCAATCGAGGTCGCTGACTCTGGAAACAAGCTTTCCACTGGGCATGATGATGCTTGTGGGTGGGAATCATTCGTTAGAGGATGACACTTGTTCCTTCGAACCAAGAGTGGGAATCATGCACCAACAAAAGTTTCATTTGAAACTCATCCATTTGCAAAAGAATAGCAGATGTATGTGGTAGTTGCACAGACTTAGCAAATGACGAAGGCCGTCGCGTCACAATTTCCCACCGCCCCAGAAAGCCAGAATCCAGAATTTCCCTTCATCAATAGGCACTACTGTACCAAAGGACAACGTCGATGTTCGGAACCAAAATTGTAATGTGACATATATTCAGCAGAAGCAAACATACATAGCCAAAATACGTATATAGCAAGAAATGCAAGTCTCTCGTTTCCAGTTGATTTTAGGGTATAATCAAAATTTCGACGCGTTCGGGTTTCACACTCATGATTTCGGTCAGCATGGCTTCCTCAAAAAAAACCCTCCCAAGAGTCAGCTCGGTTAAGTGTGTACAGGTATTGAGCAAGGTCAGAATTCTTTCCACTTTGAGGTTTGTTCCGAAGACGTCCAAGTGTTGAAGAGATGGGTTCGCAGATATAAGTTGCAATACAATGTCGTCGCACCCGCGCATGGGATGCTTTAGAAACAACGTAGTCAGCCGCGAGCGGGATGGGTCGATATTGCGACGCGCGTCCAAGATTGACCTGAGATATATATCGCCTTGATCAAATGAACAACAATGTAGTTGAAGTTCTTCCCTTTCCGTTCATGTGTCAGATTAGTACCGTGAATGTATGAAAATGGAATGGGTTGAAACTCACATATTTGGGCACACACTCAGCAGAGCCCTCACAAGTATTGAATGTTCCAACAGGCTCTCGCCCTCGTACCACAGTATCACATCTTCAAAAGCACGCACGTACTGCCCCAAATCTGGACGATCGCCAAGACACCCCACAAACTTTCTAACCAAGTCGAGGCTGTGACGAAACGGCTCCCGAAATAAATAGGGTAGCGTTGCTCTTCGCCAGGACCGGCAGACTCTTGAGATTTGATCAAGTCTGTCTTGGCGCTGACCGGGGTAAGACCGCAAAGTCCCATGAACGTACTCTATGATCGGTGAAAGAATCTCCGGGGGTCCTTCGTGCACCTGCAGTTCTTTTCCTTGTTCCATCCCCTCGTCAAATGTACGTTGCCCAAGATAGGTTTCCAAGGTAGCGGGCTTGCCGTTGATGTGCAAAGGAGGATTTTATCTCCCGCTGCATTTTGACAGGTGGCTTGTCAAGCCCATCCGAATCGCACTCTTTCCCACGCGCCACTTGCCTTGGGGGTTTTCTTGGGGGGGATTGAGTAAGATTATCTTTCATTTCAAGGTCATGGTTTGTAGGCGTTTCCGGATTGTCCGCCAGCTTTTGTTTCATCCGTGATCACAAAAATGTTTAAAATAACATTGCGTTCTTGCCATACGTACTCGAGTACTTGGTTTTCCCACATGGTTCCAAGGTTCTTTATTTCTCTCTTTTCACCCACTTTTTTTTGGCATCAAATGTTTCTATTCTTTTGGCTGTCACCTTTGAGATTCTCGACCCAGAGTGCATGGGCAGAATCTGGGAAAATGCTGATGAGATAATGTATTCAACTTCCAGCAAGACAAAGTAAAAAACGATTCAGAGGTGATGATGTTTTGCGACAAATGACATTAAAATGATCACAACAGATAAAGTTATACATGATGGGTAAAAAAAAAGCTACAAAATGCAAAATGGAAAAGGAATAAAATACAAAAAAAGGTAAGAAGGAAACTAATCATGAAAGTCTTTGCCTTCAACCGTAGCCTTCACAATGCCAGCCCGAATACACCACTCGCCCAAATGTTCACCGTCGATACGTTCCTTGGCCCAACGGGACAACACCACAGTCAACAATTCAATAATTTCAGCCTCGCCGACGGATTCCCGGTAGAGTTTTGAGAGGCGTTGGCCCGAGAAACTGCCGCCCAGGTAGAGGTTATATGCCCCGGGGGCTTTTCCGACCAGCCCAATTTCCGAAATGGTGGGGCGGGCACAGCCGTTCGGACAGCCCGTCATGCGGATCGAGACGGCGTCGTGGCGGAGGCCGAGGTTGTCTAGGGTGGATTCGAGGAGGGTGATGAGGTGGGGGAGGTAGCGTTCGGATTCGGCCATGGCTAGGCCACAGGTTGGGAGTGCGACACAGGCCATCGAGTTGAGTCGGAGTGCCGAGTGGTTTGTAATGTGTAAATGATGGGTATGCAGGAACGCGTCAATATCGGATTTATGCGCCGAGGGGATTTGGGCAATAACCAAGTGTTGGTTGGCTGTGAGCCGGATTTGGCCAATGTTGCGAGTTGTAAGGAGTTGGGCGAGTTGTTTGAGGGATGTCTTGGTGGGCGCGTCGGGTGAATCGCTCACGCGGCCGTTTTGGATGAATAGCGTGTAGGCCCATGACCCATCCGATTCTTGAATCCAGCCGTAGCGGTCCCCATTGGAAATAAACTTGTAGGATCGGGTAGGTGCCAGTTTGAACCCGACGCGTTCCTCGACTTGAGCCTTGAACCACTCGACACCCCGGTCATCAATGGTATACTTCAACCGGGCGTGCTTGCGGTTGGTTCGGTCCCCGTAATCGCGTTGGACCGTCACGACTGCTTCACCGACGGGAATGGCCTGCTCGGGCGTCACAAAGCCCAGCACGGAAGCAAGTCGGGGGTACGTCTTTTTGTTGCCATGCGTCATACCCATACCACCGCCAACGGCCACATTGTACCCAACAACCTGATCGTTCTCAATGATGGCAATGTATCCCAAATCGTTGGCAAAGAGGTCAACGTCGTTGTGGGGTGGAACTGCAATCGCCGTCTTGAATTTGCGGGGGAGGTAGGTTTTGCCATAAATGGGTTCAACTTGGTCGGCTTGCAAGGACGACGAGACGAGTTTCTTGTCCAGCCAGATTTCGTGGTACCCACTGGTTTGGGGAAGCATGTGGCGAGACCAATCTTGAGCCAAGAGGAGGACGGCCGCGTTGACGGCTGAAGAGTGTTCGTTGGGGTTGCAGAGAACGTTTCGGTTCACGTCACCGCAGGCAGCAATGGTATCCATCAGTGCACGGTTCATGTCCTTGATACTGGGTTTGAGCACCTTTTTAATGATCCCGTGAAACTGAAACGTCTGTCGAGTGGTAATCTTGATGGTTCCATTGGCAAACGTATCGGCAATGTTGTCGACAGCCAACCACTGTTCAGGAGACACAACCCCACCAGGGATTCGACACCGAACCATGAATGAAAAGGCAGGCTCCAGACCCTGCCGAACACGGGAAGGCCGAAGATCGCGATCATCTTGCTGGTAAATGCCGTGAAACTTGGAAATCTTGGTGTCAAGCTCCGCCATTTGACCCGTCGAAGTATCTTGTAAACTCTCGGCAATGGTTCCCCGCAAAAAGTTGGAAGATTCCTTCATGGCATCATCCGAAGGACCCGTGGCCGCTGCTTCCGCGCTCACTTCCAACTCGGCCACTCCCAATGCCTGCCATAGCAGGGGCCGCCAAGCATTCACTCCCGTATGCAAACCATCCGGATCCTGATCATCGGCTATTCCCAGCTCGGTCAATCGCTGGGCACCCAACGTCTGCAGACGCGCATCCAAATCTTTCCCAGCTTTAGCGAAATAATGCTTGTCTTCTTCACGAGGCCAGTAATGTCGATCTCCCAATGCCAAAACTCCAATCCGGGTATTGGCTAGCGTGAAATCGGGGTTGGAAGAAGCGGCTTGAAGACCCTTCCACGTTTCCTTGAAATTACCGGGAAACTCGCCCTGGCCGGCTGTTGAAACGATAAACACAACGTTTTGCTCGGTGGGGAGCGACTCGACCGGAAACGAATCAGCAGGTAAAATCCGCGGCCGCAATGATCGTTGTTTTGCTTCGGCACCCAGGCGTTTAGCGACTCCCTCAGCATTCCCCCCATCCGATCCAAACAAGATCAATAATGGTTGCGTGTTGAGTCCAGCCAATAAACTAGCATATGACGACTCAATCTTGCCCTGCACGGCCTTTGCCACGTCCTGCTCCACCGAGCCCGTCAATCCACCAGCGGCAATTTGGGGAGTCGTCTTGAACACGTGGGCTAATGCATTCTCCCGGCTCAAAAACTCTTCAATCTCTTTGCGCACGCGTTCGGAATCAAGCTTGAATGGTGATTCAGGCGAGTCCTCCTTGTCGAATGCTGGGTTCCAGCGGTAGAGGGGCCAGTACCCACTATCCACTGCAACTTTGGTTTCCTTCAATGTAGCCAAAGGTACACTGAGGCCTTTGTCAACGTTTGAGATGCGGGGGTGGTAAGCGAGAACAATAGACGGGCCATCAAATTTGTCGGCTTCCATAAGGGCACGCAGGACATGAGCATATGACGCGTTGAGAGCAACTGATGCAACATAGGTACTTCCGTACTGCATGGCGTAAAGTCCGACATCCTTCTTGCGCTTATCGGCTTGGGCTGATTCCGTCTTTTCCGAGTAGGGCTGGGTATCAAGCAGAAGCAGGTTGATGTTTTCGCGCGACGCAATGAGGTGGTGAACGCCGCTGGATTGAATATCATAAGACAGATCGTCACCGCCTAGGAGCCAGCGAGACGGCTTGGCCAGGAGTTGCAAAGAATCGGCAATGACTTGCAAGTCGGCGTTCACAGATCCCTTTTGCGTTGATGAAAGAAGGATCGAGATCTGATTGGATAGCGTAACTGATGTCTCTGCATCATTGCGATGTTGCAGCCAGGCCAACAATGTATCCTTGAGTTCAGCATCAATTGAGACCTCTCCAACCGTCGCCTTTTTGACGACCCGCTCCACAGTCTTGACCAACTGATCCCGCTGCTGCGCGAACGCAACATGTTGTCCAAAACCATACTCTACGCTCGCTTGAGCACTGTGCTGGGCAGCGGCGGAACTGCTCGAGTCCACATTGGCAATGTTGAGCCGCGATGGGAATAGCGTGTTGAGAAGGGTAATGTAAGGTGCCTCAATAGCAGGTTCTGGGGCCTTGGGGGTTGACACGCCGTTGGTTGGTGCCACTACGGGTTGAGAACCAACGATAAATGGTCCATCATTGGTTTCCTGTTGCAGCTGTTTCGCAATCTCGTCGCCAGAAATAGAGCTTGCAAAATGAATGCGACCTTCCTTAATGCTTGGGATCTCTTTACCAGCCCATGCCTCAGAGTGGAAAGCAGCGGCGACATCGAGGAAAAGAGGACCCCAAGGGTTGGCCGATGATTGAGCTGTTTCCAGTACCGCGACCCGCTTGATTTGAGATCCAGATGGCAGCGAGTTGAGGAATTGCGCGTCGGTCCAGGGGCGGTAAGTATGAACAGTGATTACACCAACAGTACGACTGGATGGTGATGAAAAAGTGACACTTCCCGATGAAGCCAGTTTGACAATGATATCGGTCGCGTTGGAAGGCCCTTCATACGTAAAGAAGGCTGCCGATCTGTGAGTTCGAATGTCTGGCTGGTTCTCGAAAATGTTGCTTATGGATTCTGCGACTTGAATTGGGTCGACTGTTTTCGCACTTGGTACGAAAAATGCGGGTTGCTCGGCTGGTGCGGCCTGCGCATCCGGTGGTGTAGTATCCGCATCCTTTTCGCGACCGTTTTCCTGCTCAGAGCGTAACCACTGGGCAGTTTCTGAAAGGCTTTTCAATGCCGTCTCGTAAGAGCTGGGACTTTGAAATGGGACATGGTAGAAATGAAGGACAGGGATCCTCTCGCGCACGGCTGTGCCGTAGGCCAAATGCCGCGTGGTTGCTTCAGTCCACAGCCCCGATGCAAAAAGAGCGGCCCCCGTCTGCCGAACCGCCATGACATTGGCCGTATCCTCCTCGGCGTCGATCGGGACATGAAATACGACAGGTACGCGGTCAGTGACTAATCGGTAAAGGGCGGGAATGGCGTGAATCAAGTGGGTAGCGGGAAGAAAGACAGTCGTGACAAGGTTCGAGTCGATATTGGTGGTAAGTTCCAAGTAGAGATCGGCGCGCGGGTTACGGAGAAAAGTGACAAAGGGGGTACGGTCAAAGGCGTTGATTGATGCGGCATGTTTGACATCTTGAATAGCTTGAATAACGGAAGCCAAGCTACTGCCGTCGCCTTCAGCTCGCTCGGGCAGTATTATCCGATCCGACAGGGCGTACCTAATAAAACGCTTCGCATCAGCTTATGATTCGTTGGAGGCGATTGTTTATCCACGTACCCATAATGCGCCAGAGAGGCAAAAGCAACCATCTTGATGTTTTCGCGGTTCAGCACCGGGGGGTAAGACAGTTTGCTGTATGAAATGGTCGGTAGAAAAACTGCGGTCGTTGTTTGAAAGTTGCCGAGGCAAGGAATGGGTAGGGAAAGTCATAACCGGCGCGGTACATATACCCGCCGCCAAGTGGCTATGCAGTCCATGTTGCTTACGTGAGCAGTGAGGCGATCTTGCGACGCGGCGATTGGCTGGTTTTGATGCCATAGAAAATGGCGTGCTAGATTCTCATAATACGTGCGATTCTATCTATTATATGCGATGGAGGGAGATGAGAAAGATGGACGGCCTTCTACCACTTTTCCCAACGGGTTTTATTCCAGCACGGCGAGATTCAGAATCTCACACACGGCGACTCGGCAACTACTACAGATAGAGAAAGCACGAAGGATTTGACGCGACGACTACGACGAGGACGACATTCATTGAATTGAGTTTGTTTTTATACCTTGAGCAGCTTGAGAAAAGCTTGGAAGGTTGGATTAGTAAACTCTGGAAGGGTACTTAAAGACCGAGGACAGCACCGCAGAACTTACCCGTAGCCATACCCATCTCAACAACGACCAACATCACAATCTCACAATCATGTCGCCTACCTCAGTACCAGCACCAGCAGAATCATCCCAGAACTCTCAGGCTATCCCACTTGCAAAGCCGTCTTTGGCCCCGCTGTTTTCCGCCGAGCATGTCGACTTTCTAAACACCCGCCTCGCAGAATTGGAGCCGCCGCAGATTGTAGAATGGGCCATCACAACACTCCCCGGCCTTTTTCAGACCACGGCCTTTGGACCAACCGGGTGTGTCATTCTCGATTTGGTTGCAAAAGCATCTGCTGCGCGAAATGCGCAGTCCCTTCGTTTGTCTGGGGTTGGAGCGTCAAAAACATCATCTTTGAAATCCTCTTCATCGGATGGAGAAGAGGAAGATTCAGAAACGACGTGCTCCTCATCCGCCAGCTCGCCAATGCTCAAGCCCACCACTACATCCCCGTACGCGGCATCCAATCATCTCGTCCCCCTCATCTTTCTTGACACCCTCTACCACTTTCCCGAAACCCTGGCCCTTGCTCAACGTGCCGCAATCCACTACAATGCCCCCCTCTTCACTTTCCAACCCGCTGAAACATCCTCCCGCTCCGACTTTGAGACCCGTCACGGTAAAAACTTGTGGGAAACCAACCCGGACGTCTACGATTATCTTGTCAAAGTTGAGCCCGCTCAACGCGCGTACGCGTCGCTTGGCGTTCGTGCCTACTTTACTGGTCGTCGTCGCACGCAAAACGGTGAACGATCTGCCATCCCTATTCTCGAACTCGAACCTGCTGCGCATGGCGGTGCTCCCCTCCTAAAAATCAATGCTCTCGCATCATGGAACTATGATCAAGTCTGGTCTTACATTCAAACCCACAACGTTCCATACAATGCATTGATTGACCAAGGGTACAAGAGTATTGGCGATGTACACTCGACGCAACCGACGCGGGCTGGAGAGGGCGAACGGGAGGGCCGATGGCGCGGAACCGGCAAGACGGAATGTGGTCTGCACAAGGACTATTTCCGGATGCGAGCCGCCTATCTCGAAGCAGCCAAGAAGAAGAAGGATGGCTTGTCTTCTGCAGCATCCGCAGCCGTGTCGTAGAATTGGTTTCAACTCCTTTCGTGTAATTTTTGACATTGTAGTATATATCCATTCAATTACTTAATTTCTTCTCATTCATCGTTCAGTTTGTATGGTTGTTTTATGTAAATCTTTCTTGGCAAATCATATGTCGTTCAATAATGAGAGAACCCTTTCTCTGACAAGTCTTGTCGGGCCGTTTTGCTTATTCCGAGGAATCATGACGGAGACGCTTCAGCTACAGCTATCGATGGTTGTCTGGGTTCACAACTGCTCTTAAAATGCTCTTCCCAGGCTCTGTTCCAGGCTGCTTTCCAAGTTCCCAAAGTTCCCACTGCAACTTCTCAAGGCAAGATCTGTAATTTGGCCAAATAAGGTCAAATTGGCCGCATGTCATCTTCGCGCGAGTTGTGCCGAGATGCGCCGAAATTCAACCTTCCAACTGTCATTTGTCGTAAAAGAACCAGAAAAATGGGACACCAGCTAGTGGTGGTCCTGGCCACCTTGAACTCGGCCTTTGTCAATCTCCCTCCGTCGTGGTCCAATGCCCTATGGGATCGGTTCTCGGTATGTTTATAGTGTTGGCATTGAGAATTCCCAAGGTCATAGTGTTTATGCTCGTCGGCTCACCTTTAGGCTCTCAAAGCTGGACAAGTCGTTGTTTCGGTTGAATGGAAAGACAAATCATCTGAATCGGGGAAAAGAGTTGCTTACCTTGGCTGGGCTGGAGGATCATCAACCAGGAAGTCTAAACAAAATGCGGCGACGAATGTTTTGGCGGCACCGGGAGAAGAAATGGAGTACCTGGAGATAGATAGGGAATATGCCAGAGTGTGGGGGTTGAGAGAGGCTCAAACTGTGAGTTATCTGTGTATAGACTACTAGAGATCTGCCGAAAGCTTATGGCCAACGGTTAGGTCAACGTGGATTTTGTCAAAGATGTTACAGTGGGCACTGCCGTCCATGTTGAGCCGCTGACCCCTGACGATTGGGAAATCTTGGTATGCACACGGGTTTGCATTGCTTACGCTCAAACGGATCTAATTGGACGTACATGCAGGAACTGCATGCAGGATATCTGGAGGAGCAATTTCTGAATCAGATTCGCGTTGTAAGTGTAGATCAGGTAATTGTCGTATGGGTAGGCGGACAAACGACGATTCGTTTGAAAGTCGGTAAGTTCTGACAAGATCGGTATACAAAGTATTCCAAGGTTTGATTTTTGGTTGGTATAGTCGAAATCAATCCACCTGCTCCCTGCGTCAAGCTGGACACTGATGCCGAGGTCATTGTCGCGCCCAAGACTAGGTGGCAGCAGTCAGCATCTGCACTCCCTGCTCAAGCTCTCCCACCTTCCGCGCCATCCTCCAAATGCCAAAAGCGACTGACCGTCAAACGCGCTCGACTCTTGCCCGCATCCTTCTTTGCACCAGGAGTAGACATGGCGGATGGGGTGCCCAAAGTCTTGATGTCCAGTGGAACGTGGGCGGAAGACATTGAAGAAGGCGCAGTAGTGTACGTACGTGGACCTCGTGGCGTAAAGGACGAAAACGGCGCAAAGAAGGAAAATGCCGAGCCTACAAGCACCGAAGAACAACCCGATGGAGCTTCCACCCCGGAAGACCAGCAAACACTCCGGGGCATATTTGCGCGCATCCACTTTGTGAATAGTATACCTATTGGTCACGCATGGGTGGATCAGACGGTGCGGGGATCGTTGCGCTTGGCTGATTTTGTGCGTATTAGGTGAGGCTAAGGTGTCATTTCTGTGTAGTTCAGACTTGGTGGCTAATCAGTCGACAGGTTGACGCGGGTGGAACAAACAGCAGTCGAAGTGAAGGGGATCACACTGCATAAAGTACACACGAAAGCCCCGCAGTCACTAGTCATAAAGTAAGCCCTCAGTGTAAATCCGCGTTTTAATCGCATTATGAATTATCATCTTTCATAGGAAGGGTGCCTCTCAAGACAACACGTATAAGGAAGATTTTCAAAGTACGTATGCTTTTCCATTATATTCGGGCTTAGAGCTGACTCAAATCATGCAGACATGATTCGGCAACTTTCACCAAAAGACCGGCCATTTATTCTAACTTCCGGCATGACCATCCAACTTCCCAGCCGTGACATACCAGCCTCACCACCCCCACCTCTGGTCATCAGGCTTGTGACCAAATCGGCGTCCACTTCAGCATCCGACAGCAACCCAGTGTATGCCCTCATCAACCCGGCGCAAATCGCCAACCTGAAAATTGAGACTGGGGCTCCTGTATTACATAGCAGCTCATCAGATGACAGTACAGCGCGCCAGGAGGAGTTGCCTGCTTTGGGGGGTGTGGGAGATTTGATCAAGGAATTGCGAGATGGACTCAAGAATCGGTTGAGTCGAGGGTTGCTGAGACGAGCCATTGCTGTTCCAGGTACGTTTCCTGATAGTTATCGGTCACAATTCGAAACTTGTGTATTTACCAATCTTTTAGCTTTGGGGGGTATGTTGGTATATGGTGGGCGCGGGAACGGAAAATCAAGTTTGGTTAAGGTAGTCATGCACGAACTGGGCATGGATCAAGAGACACTGGCATGTACGGTTCCCCACGACCAGACTAGCGCCACAAAGAGACAAGTATGCTAAACCTCCCCATTGGCAGATGTCAAATACGTCAATTGTGCCACCTTTTCAAATGAGCCCATCGCCAAAATCAAAGACCACTTGGGCACATTGCTCGACGATGCGCGTGCGCGTTCCCCCACCATTCTCGTCCTGGACGACTTGGATAAGCTCCTTCCCGCCGAACAAGAAAACACGGATACATCTCGGAGCCGGCAGTTGGCTGAAGTCTTTGTGGAATTGATGAGCAGCGGAAAAGGGGAGACTGTCGTTTTGGTTGGGACGGGTCGAGAGCGGGCTAGTCTGCATCCACTCGTCATTGAAAGCCATGTATTTGGGGACGTGGTGCAGATTCTTCCTCCTAGCAAGAAACAGCGTGAAGAGGTTTTTATCATGAGTTAATTGCCGCTGGACTGATACTCATCTGTTTAATCCCAGATTTTGCGTACGCTTATTTCAAATGGTCCCCCACCGCTGCACACAAGTCTCCCCACCCTTGATTTATCCACGATAGCGGGCGACACCGAAGGCTACAGTCCGGCCGACATTGTAACCCTTCTGGACCGTACATTGCACGAAGCAGCCCTCCGCACAATCGAATCGGGAACTGGTGCAAGTAATGTTATTGTTCAAAAAGACGATTTTGAGCGTGCTCGGGACGGGTACATGCCGGCGGCCCTCCGCGGTGTCAAGCTGGAAAAGAACTCGGATGTGTCGTGGAATGATATTGGAGGTATGTTTAAATCAACATGTGTTGTTTGTGTGCGGTAGTCTTGACTCACTGGTGCGTGCGAATAGGTTTGGAGTATGTGAAACGGACTTTGCTGGAAACGCTAGAGTGGCCCACCAAGTACGCCAAGATCTTTGCCAACTGTACATTACGGTTGCGATCAGGGTATGAATACTTCTCTTTTCATCCGCAATCCTAGCCTCACCGCTAAATCAACAAACCAGATTACTCCTCTATGGCTTCCCAGGTTGCGGAAAAACACTGTTGGCCAGCGCAGTAGCCCAAGAATGCGGCCTCAATTTCATTTCCGTCAAAGGCCCCGAACTCCTCAACAAGTATATTGGCGCCAGTGAGCAATCCGTTCGCGATCTCTTTGCCCGAGCCCGGGCGGCTGCACCCTGTGTTTTATTTTTCGACGAGTTTGAAGCGATTGCGCCCCGGCGAGGACAGGATCATACGGGTGTCACGGATCGGGTTGTGAATCAGATGTTGACGTTGATGGATGGAGCTGAGGGGGCTGGAACGGGGGTTTATGTCTTGGCTGCTACCAGCCGTCCCGAGCTAATCGACCCAGCCCTACTCCGCCCCGGTCGACTCGACAAATCCTTACTCTGCGACATGCCCTCCCCCTCCGACCGCCTCAGCATCCTCCAGGCCGTCGCCGGAAAACTCGACTTGGAACCCACCATCGACCTACCTGACCTCGCCGCCGAAACGGACGGCTTCTCAGGGGCCGATTTGCAGGCGTTATTGTATAATGCCCAAGTAGAGGCTGTCCATTCTGTACTGGATGCTACTGGTAGCAGTGGGGGAGAGAAACGGGAGGATGAAGGGGTGGAATTTGTGGTTGTGCGGGAAAGAGAAGAGGTGGATATGACGGCCGCGGAGCGGGGAGCCGTTGCGAAACGGGTAAGTTATTCTAGATTGGTGCAATGGTCACAACGAAACTAAATGGTTGTACTAGATTGAATCCCTCCATTCAACCATCAAATCCCATCTCAACGATGTCCCATCCACTTCCACCTCTTCCCATCAACCAACGGTCCCTCGCCCACGCACATTGATCACGGTCAATCATGTCCGGTCTGCACTCGCCCAAACTCATGCGTCGCTGTCCAAAGAGGAAGTCGGGCGCTTGAGACGAATGTATGAGGGATTTGCGGGAGGCGGAGCGGAGAATGTTGAGGTTGGGGGACGGGCTACATTGGCTTGAAAATCCTGCTTCAAATTCTTAAACTGTATCTGATCCTATCTGAGACTTGTAGTTATATATAAGAATCTTCATTTTAATTTACATGCAGCGTGATTGGAGAAAAGGAAACAGAGAAGTGTAGAGTAGGTTAGACGAAGTGAGGCTGAAAGGTTTACTTTTGGGCTGCTTTCGCGGCGGCAGCAAAGGCACCTCCACTAGCCTTCTTCTTTTCCGCCATAGCTTTACGCTCCTCTCGCGTCTTGGGCTTTCTGAATTTGGCCCACGGGTCCGAGCTCTCCACCTCTTCTTCCGTCAGGACTTCCCGTTTGTTCAAGAACGGCATCTGGAACCCGCTCAGGCAGAGCACAGCTTCCCGTTCTGTCGGGGCGGTAGTCTGAATAATGATATCCGTGTCAAAGAGACGGGGGTACATG
This sequence comes from Phlyctochytrium arcticum, assembly GCA_025602905.1. Lineage (NCBI taxonomy): Eukaryota > Fungi > Chytridiomycota > Chytridiomycetes > Chytridiales > Chytridiaceae > Phlyctochytrium > Phlyctochytrium arcticum. The sequence goes on along the minus strand of JAHLKI010000010.1, from coordinate 585,202 downwards.
TCGAAATGGGGTTCAATGTCGGGGTAGAGACCGATTGCGGCAGCGGGGAGGTTGAAGGCCAAGGTGCCGGGGTTACTATCGTCGAGCAAATTGGATGAGACGGGGTTGACGCCTTGCCATTCACGGAGGCGGGGAAGGACGGTTTGGATCGTCTTGTCGAGAAAGGTGTACATGGCTGGACCGGTGAGCGTGCAGATGGCGCCAACGGGCATACCCTCTCGGATTTTAGCGGCGGCGTCGCCAGTTTCGGCAAAGAGGGGGTGGGCACGTACACCCGTGATTGCTTGCAGGGACATGATGGCGGACAACAGGATTGTTCTGTCGATCAAGATTAGGCACATGTATAAAAAATGAAAAGTGTGGGGTTAAGACTTACTTGTTTTGCACAGCGGCTTTACTGTAGATCCGGAGTACGACCTTACTGGGGACCGGCATACGCGACGGCAATGGCGCATACGGTTTTGGGGGTGGTGCAGGCTCCCTCGCCTCCAAATCCTCTTTGCTGACCGGTGTATAATCAATCGGATTCCGGAACCCGACCCTGAACTTCTGTTTCAGCTTTTGAGTCTTGACGACGGCATTCTCCCTGCTCAGTAAATTCGTAGTCGTTTCCGAGTGTGGAAAGGTCGGGAGGCGCTCAATGGGTTTCGAGTAGAGTTTTTCGAGCGGGTGGTTAGGGAGTGAGCGGGACCATTCTTTGTTGGAGGAGAGGTGCTCGAGGGATGCGGTAGGGGAGGAATGGTCGTAGGTGAGGACGAGGAGGTCTTCGAGAAGGGTGTTGTAGTAGTGTTCCTCGAGGCGGGGTCGGGAAATGGGTGGTGGGGTGGTGGAATCTTGTGGTATATTGGTTGACTGGATCGCACTTGACGCAGATCGTGCGGCAACAATCGAGCATCTCTTGGACAATGAAGTCGTCCGCCATGGCGCTACTCGCCCGACCCACGCTTGCGCTGATATTCGTCCTCGCATCTTGTGTGTCTTGCCGATATAATGTCGATTTTGTTGAGAGTTTCGACAACTTTCAAGATCCATTTCGGTCCCCATAGCAACAAAAGGCTTCACGTGCACCCCGCGCCACCTGCTTCTCGAGCGGTATAAAAAAAGAGCGACCGTTGGATTTTGTTACCGGTTAGCGGACCACACCATCTCGGAGAATCGCGTTCGAAGCACCACATACGGAAAAGGATGCATTTCCGCATTTCTTTTTTTCCAGTCGCTTCGGGGAAAGTCCTCGAACCCGGGACAGAAAGTGTTCGCCGTTCGCCGCGGGTCCATATCCGCCTCGCAACCTCGGTTCCCCACCTCGTTTCACGGCCAGGACAAGATTGTTATCCTGTTTCACATTGCAAACTTTCTATGGACGTGACTCTTAAACTGTTGAGCATCTTGGGGACCCCTGCCTGGTTGTTGGGCCATTCCCGCTGTAGGCAAAGAAGACGCAAGTCAGCCGGCGGTGTTGGTGGTTCCGGCCAGTGTGGGATTGAAAGAGATGTTTGATGGGAGGCTAAAGTAGGATTTTCTGCATATGGGAGCACTATCTTGCCTGTGATTGGCCAGAGGGGTTGCGGATGGGGCGGATGTGGTTTGTTATAGCACAGTTATGCGATTGCGGTTTTGTTTTCTCGCTTTTGAGAAGGGAAATTGTAACTCAACGAGGCTTACTCCTGAGCGGTGTGGTTCGCTCAACCCCATTTTTTTTATATTCAAGGATGAAAAAATCTAAATGTTTCTTGCCGATACAAACGGGTGCCTCACGGGTGCCTGCAAGTCCTCCACAAAGTGTTCAAACTGTCCAACTCACAGGACTTGGTATCCTCCGGGTCTGAGAGGAGCTCAAAGGCTTCCAACACACCATTGGTTCTTTCCACTCCATGAATCGCCACAAAAGCCAAAACCGCAGTGACGAAAACGGACTTCTCCGATAATGCCCTTCGCACAAGTATGCTCAACTTTAATGGTGTCCTTAGCCTCCAGACCTCTAAAGCCTGCCGCTCCAGAGCTTCAGCGATTTTCTTTGCTGTAGTCCTCCAAGAGTCCTGGGGCAACATGCAACAGAAAATGTCTCGCCGGTCTTGCCAAGTCTCTCGTGGTTCGGGGGACATATAATACTGCGCATCAGACGCAGCCCGCCCGCTGGCCTGACTGCACTGGCCCGCACCCCGAGTCCGGCGAGACCCCCGCACCGGTTCGGCTACCTCCCGTTCTTTAACGATGTCGAGGTTCGCTAGAAATTCTTGGACGGCGGTGAAGAAGCTTCCTTCGTGACATTCTTCATAGATTTGGGCCAATTCTGATTCTTGTTGATATTCTGGATCCCAGTTTGGTACACCATAGTAGATTCGTAAGCTGATGGGTAGGTCGGGGGCATGTTTGTATTCAAAGGCGCGCCAGGTGAAGAAGGGCGTTCCTTCACGTTCTTTCCATTGACTGGTCTCGATGAAATACATTGGTCCGTGGGAATAAAACTTTTTGGGGAAGAACGGTGAGAATAAAAACTTCTGTGGAGAAGCTGACGCCTCCCAGTTGTTAATTTTTGTGGTGCAAAGGCTGCCACGGCAACCAGTGTCTTCTCGAAAGTGTCTACAGAGTGTCTGTTGAATGCCTATCAAATGCATGCTGTTGGAAAGAAAACATTGTGATGGGAGCACTACCTTGTCTGTATTATTGGGCAGAGGGGTGCGTATGTGGTTTTTACACAGCACAATTATGCGACATGGTTCGCTCAACCCCATTTTTTATATTCTAGGATGAAAAAAATCTCAATGTTTCTTGGTAGATCGTGGTGGGTGCGTGCATGTCCTCTCTGCGCATCACATCCTACCTACGAAAGCCAATCTACAAACTGTCCAAATCACAGGATTTGCTATCCCCCTGGTCCGAGAGGAGCTCAAAGGCCTCCAAGACACCCTTGGTTCTTTCCACTCCATGGATCGCCGCAAAAGCCAAAACCGCATGGATCAAAACGTACTTGTCCGATAATGCCTTTCGCACAAGTATGCTCAATTTTAACGGTGTCCTGAGTCTCCAGATCAATGTTTGCCGCTCCAGAGCCTCGGCGATCTGCTTTGCTGTACTCTCCCAAGAGTCCCGGGGCAACATGCAACAGAAAATGTCTCGCCGGTCTTCCGAAGTCTCCCGCACTGATTCGAGTACTTCTCGTTCTTTCACGATGTCGAGGTTCGCTAGAAATTCTCGGACGGCGGGGAAGAAGCCTCCCTCGTGATATTTTTCATAGATTGTGACCAAATCTTCAGAGCCTGCATAGTAGTTTGGTTCATAGTAAACCCGAAGGCTGATGGGTAGGTCTGGGGCATGCCTGAACTCAAAGGCGCGCCAGAAGAAGGACTTTTCTTCCGAGTCTTCCCTGGAGTCTTCGCCCTGGTCCCCACCGGAGTCTTCCTGGGAGTCCTGCTCGGAGTCTTCCCCCTGGTCCTCCCCGGAGTCTTCCCTCTGGCTTTCCCATTCATTGCTCCGGATGAAATACATTGGTGTGTGGGAATAAAACGTTTTGGAGACGAACGGTGAGAATAAAACTTCTGTGGAGAAGCTGACGCCCCCCGGCAAAGACTGCCACAGTAGCCAGTGTCTTCACGGCAGTGTCTGCGGAGTGTCTGGCCTAGCGATGGCAAAGTTGCAAAAATCTTGAACCCACCATCCGGTAACAAGAGACGAGCTAGGTACAATAAATGGTCATGTCAAATGTTGCTGGGTTGGAACTTGGAAAGGTTGTAATAAATTTATGCTATGAGTGGGGACGTACGAAAAGGCAAGCTACGAAAAAAAGAAAGCTATGCAAAGAGAAGCAGAATTACAAAACGAATAAAAAAGGTTTTACGTGAGGTGGGAAGGGTGGGGGTAGAACGCGCAATGTAGATCTAGATACGCTACTCCATGGCAAAAAAAAACTTGGGGTAACACTAAATCCGTGTATGGTGAGAGGTAATGTCGATTGGGTTTTCTACTCTGCTTTGACGGCCTTCTTGCTTCCAGCAGGTGGTGGTGGCAAACGCTTGCTTGGGGTAGATTTGATGGAGCGCAATGCTTCGCCCATTGCGTCGCGGGTATCATTGAGCAACTTGTCCACGTCGGCCGAGGTTAGCCCTTTGGTTTGTATTGGCGGCAAAACTAGTACGCAAAATTTGTCAAAAATGCGAATCCGGGATGAGAAAATGCCCTGCCTTACCTCGAACAGTAATTTCACCTGCTTCAAACAGATATTGCGACTCGTTGTATACGGGGGCATACGTCGAAATAACGATTGGGATAACGGGGATTTGACCTTGTACAGCAAGGTGGAAGGCCCCCTTCTTGAAAGGAAGCAGCGTGTCATCCTTTTGATGAGATCGCGTGCCTTCTGGGAACAGCCACAAACCATACTATCGTTTCAACGTTTTCGTTAATGAGACACGGTCTCATGGTCCACCGAGCAGGTTGGCATTTACCTTGTGCTCTTCAAGGTATACAGCAACTTTAGCCATAGTCTCGATTGCGTGGCCTCGGTTCTTGCGGTCAATAAATACGTTGTTGGCGAGGGCCACTGCAACAATTTGCGTAAGTCTCAACTTGTCCAACTAAATAAATAAAAAGCAGTGCAGAACTCACTGAACCAGCCGAGAATGGGCAAGTACTTGATGGATTTTTTACCCATCACCACACAATTACGCGGCATCACTGTACCCCTGCAATAACGGTCAGTACCGGCCATGAACTAGACTGTCATCAAGACCGTACATCGACAAAAGATCTAATGAGGTTTGGTGGTTGCAGACCAAAACCGAGGGCAGAGGTGTGTTCTGGAGATGCTCCTTGCCCTCCACTTTGAATCTGAGTCCCGTTGCAAATGATCCCAATGTCAGAAACGTTTTTCCCACGATCCAATTGATGAGTCCAGGTTGGCCGACGGCCCACATAAATGGCGAAACCGTGATTCCAACAATACATGAGATGGTCAAGGTAATAATGTAGGCTAGTAGGCGGGCAAAGAAGCGAAATCGTTGGTAGCGGCGAAACAAAAAGAGGCAAACCACCAGGATTCCGGCCGCGTAGGGCGTGCGGGCCAGTAAAGATGTCATGATGCGACGGACAGTGAGGGCAATGGCAGAGGCAGAGGGGCGTGAGAAGGCAGTGAGGGCAGCTCTGATCTGTTGTTTCTGAACCGGGGGAGCCGAGGGCATCTGCCAGCCGCTCTGTGATTTGTGAGGGATTTGGCAGCAACGAAAGTGGCGACTTTCTCGGTGGGCTCCGCCCGATTCCCGAAAGTCTGCGTTCACGTGATTGTTGGATTTCGCGTTCTTCCGCGGCCCAAGCGAGCAGCCGTTCTATTGCAAAACAACCACCGACTTTTTGCCAAACAACTTCTCGCTAGTATCAATCAGAACCAGGACATCTATTTCTCAAGACCGAGTTGCATCCCGCCCGTCCTCCCACCTTTCGTCTCAACCAAACCACACGCCAGCATGTCTGTCCTGTCTGCTCCCCGCTCGTACCTCTCGCTCAAACTCCGCCAGTATGAATGGACATTTGGTCTCTACATGATGGAGCCCTGGGAAAAGGCCATCTTCAGTAAGTCCCTGCCTTGTCATTTTCTCCATGAGCGTAATAACTCATCCTACTTTCCATTTCCATCAGACACATTTGTGCTCTTCTTCTTTTCCATGTTTATGTATACGATCTATGCCTATGTGCCAGCCGGTGCAGCAAGCTTGGTCAATCGTGCCGGGTACTACTTGTCGCCAGAGAGTGCATAAACTGGATTCGCCTCTTTCCCGCCATTGCTCTTGCTTTTGGGACCGCATTAGAAGTGATGGTTGTACCGCATCCATTCCCACCGCACCTACAGCATTTTCCTATTCAAACCAAACTTTTCATGTACATGATTTTCGTCTCACTGTATGCTCTTCTTTTAATTTACATATTACTTATTGCCCATCCGTTCATCAGTTTATTTGACCTAAATTTCTTGTTCAAAGTCAGCAATTGGTCAACCTTATGGAAGCTTAGACCAATGATTCTAATAACTTCAAAATATAACTTGAACGCAGGTGCAGGTAGTGGGAAAAGACAGATGTACCAAATGAGATTAAGAAGAAAACTACAATTAAAAGGGGGGAAAGCGATGTAGATGGGGGATGAATATAAACTAAATACGCGCGGAGAGAGAAACAGTGTATAAGTTAAAGAAAAAAGGGAAATGGAGGTGCGTGTACATGCAGGTTAAGAGGTAGCTCCCTCAACAACAGCCTTGGCAACACCACCAACAGCTCCTGCCACTCTTTCAATCCCCTTTTCGGCCGCATCCTGATCCGACTCGGGACGGGCCTCAATGTGATCATTACCCTTGGTAGGGGCGTCCCGATCGGCGTTAAATGTGGAGGCTTGGTTAGTCTCGGATTCAAGCGTTTTGGAAGGGTCGTTTTTGCTGGTGGGCAAAATCTTGGGTTTGGCGGGTGGAGGTGGATTAGCCCCGAACCGGTTAGAGTCTGGCTCACTTCCATCCTCGGTGAAGTCGTCATTGTCTGCCCCGCCGTCATCCTCGTATCCCTCATCATCGCCACTATCAAAGCTGCTGTTGTCGCTCAAGGCATCCCCCGCATCCATGGGCAACTCAATCTTGGGTAAAGCTTCCTTCCAATAATTCCAATCATTGAACTCGGGGGCGACCACTGAGCCATCGTTGATGGGTGGGAAGATCTGATCAACAATGTCGTTGAGCTTGACGTAGGAGGATTTGTATTCGGCCAATAATTCCAGTTTGACGTCTCCTGCTGGATCAATGGTAAAAATGCGGGACGCGGGGACGTCGACGCTGCGGTATGACATGGCATCCGTGATTCGATTTCCGAATCCGGCATAGAACGGAGTCCGCTCACCAAACAATCGCTTGATATCCCTCAAACAGGCCATTTTGAACTCCTCGGGTTTCCGCAAAATCACTTCTCGATGGAATGAGGCAAACAGACGATCAGGAGACATAATGACGGGTCCTTCGGGTAGTTGGTAGCCGCCCTGCTCGACCTTGGACAAGTATTCTCGCGTTGAGCTAGCTTGACCAATTGCACGGGATGTGAGGTAAAGAATGTGATATCCGTTGTTGCGGATATTGGTATACAAACTCGCAATGCCCAAATGGGTCCAGTCCTTGCCGACCATCGTAAAGATATGACCGAGAGCATCCGACTTGGTGATGGTGCCGTCAATATCCGAAATCACAATTCGGCAATCGTGGTGGAACAGGAAAAGTTTGGCAGTCACGCTCGCACCACTCTGAGGAACCGCAAAAGTGATGGTGTTGGGCCCCTTTTTCAGATTGAGCGATCGCAATTGCTCGGACGTCAATCGCAATGATTTGGCAAATTTGAGTGGAAACTTGCCCACGACTGGACTTGTTGCTTCTGGCTCAGGCGATCCACGCGGTGACTGTGACTTGACGTCCTGCGACTCTTCCTCTACTATGGCCCCTGCTGGTCGCTCCCCTTCATCAACCAAATTGTCTTTGGAGGTACCTTCCAATTGCGTAACAGTCTTTGTACTATTGGTCCGACCCCACCAACCCTTTAGAGGGATAAAGCTGTACCGCTTATTATCTGCAGTGCTTTGTCCCGGCGAAGCTGGATGGTGTTGATGGTGCAAGCGTTGCGCAGCCGATTCGGGTAGTGGCTTTCGATATGCTAGATTGGCTACAATCATTGGGCCCGCGACTGCCCAGCTATAGTAATTGCCGTTGATTTTGTAGACAAGGGTAGGGTCCGATAACGCATCGGGAGTCTTCACAACCGTTTCAAAAGGCACCAAATTCTTTTGGAACAGATCTTCGGCTTCTTCGGTACCCAGGCTCCGGATTTTGTCGTATCCGCACGCGGAGACTTCCATCTGTATGTCCGCGTTAAAGGCAAAACTGATAGGGCCCTCAAAGCTGAGAGGTCGTTCTGGATGGAGAGGTGTGGAAGATCGCTCTGGTGATTGTGCATTGGCGACAGAGGGTTCAGGAGAAATATCGCCATGTGATGTGGGGTCTCCTCCGGCCGGGGTGACCGGCGATTCTTTGCCTTTCGAGTCGGGCAAGCCAGCCAAATAATTATTGACCTTTTCATCTACAGACATGGAAGACAGCGGCTCGGCACTCTTTGTCCTCTCCCGTCGTAAACGTGCATCTTCTGGGCTCAGCGCTTCGGTCGCGGCATTTGGCTTTTTTGGTAATCCACCCCATCGCCACGACCATCCCTTCCGAGCACCTTCATCCATCTTCTGCTTTTCATGCTCCGAGTATTCAACTTCCGTATCACTCAGCGGGCCAGTATTGACACGCTTGACATAACTCCCAGGCATAGCAGGATTAGCTTCGGGATCCTCCACAGGATAATCGGCATTCATTTCGGAAATGATTTGCATAGAGGACGCTCGCGAATGTGCAATTATCCGTTTGTTTTCCCCCGCTAGATTTGCGACCGGGAAAGATTGCGAATGAGTTAATCTTGGCTTGTCCAGGTCAGGATCAAGCTCAGCGGGTTCGGATGGAGGTTTGGGAGGTAGCTCCACAGGAGGTGTGACGAACGTCGGGACAGCGGATATGATAGGTTTGGGTTCTAGTAAAACAGGCTCGTTGACCGGCTCAGCTTCCTTCACTGCTGGGGGTTGGGGTACGGGAGTTGGTAAAATTGGAGAGGGGTCTCTTTCGACTTGAGTCTCGACTTGGGAACTTTCGATGGGGGCGCCTCTAGATTCAGCCTTGGAGGCTTCCTCCTCGACGTCCGAATGTGGCTCTGTACACGTTCGAATGAGCAGTCTGACTTCATCGCTCGGTACATTTTTCCTACCTTCATCCGACGAATGACCCATCAACGCATCGGCTCCCTTCTTGATGCTGCTCATTACTTTCCCGGGCAACTCTGCAACCAGACTGCTGGCGCTCAGCCGTTTTGTCACAGTGGGTGTATGTTCGGGAACAGGTGGAAGACCTGGTTCCTCCTCTTTCTGAGATTCTTCGTCATTACGATCGCTTCCACTTGTCTAAAAAAACAATTGGTACCACCATTATTTGTATGATGATAGTCGGTATTTACCTCAACTGCAATGGAATCTGTTTTGACTATCGGGGTAGTTTCCACTATTCCGTTCACATCCGGGTTTTTATCTACAGAGCTTTGCGTCATTCCAACCAGATTCGCATCAGCGGCAAAGGATTGTGCGACATCTTCCGCATCTATTGGCAAATCGGAGGAGACGGAGGAATGAGACGCACGCCTACGGCGAGTCCGTGTCTCGGGAATCGCGAGATTGGCAGGATTTGATGCGGGAGAGAAGGTATCTGACCCATGGGTAACGGGTGAAGGATTGGTGGGAGAATCCGTAAAATCACTGACAGCTTTGGAGATGAGATCGGATACATTCACATCCGCAGACTTTTTTCGATAGTTCCGGGAAGACTTTGACGGTATTCCCATCATAGCTGCATCATGGGCATAGGACTGCACAACATCATCAGCATCGATGGGGAGTTCCGAGCCTTTGTTGGATGATTTGGACGAATGGGCCATATTCGGTGTAGTCGGAGCAGCAAGACTATGATTGGATGCATCCAGTTTACCATCTGGCTTGACTTCGATTGTGGCTCCCTGACTCGCGTCCGTGACAGGATACTCATCCTCTTCGATGTCTGATCCATGTGCAGATACATATCCATACGCCGTAGGTGACAATGCCTCACCGTTGGGCCCGACAACCGTGGGGCCATCGACTGCCGGCGCATCCAAATCCAAAACTTCCATGGATGAGTCGACGGCTTGAGGCTGTTGGATAGGTGATGTGGCATATTCACTGGGGACGGGATTTTCCGTTTCAACTACAAAGAAAGCCTCTCCCGCCTCTCCAACCTTCATAAGCAGCTCCGTCACCTCCCCATTGACAGAGACTTCAACCGCCTTGTCATGCGGTCGGAGTAGCTTGAGTTTGCCAAATCGCACATGAAAAGGTGAGCATACGAGTTCTCCGTCGGGATACTGAACAACGACAACATCAATGGCTCCGGATAGCGTTGCGGGATTCACCTCACTGTAGAAAGCATTGACGGCGCTGACCGCCGAGACGACCTGCATCCACATGTTTTAATATATCAGAAAGTGCCAGTACCACCGGAACACAATACCTTTCCAGCAGCGAATGCGACGACGGATGTCATGACTCTAGATGGCGGCGGAGGGCGGTACGGGACGGCCTACTCTGGACGTTGTTCCGTAATAGCAATAGAATGCGACAAAGAGGCCAGGCCTGAAAAAATGGGTGGAAAAAACTATATGGTGGCGAGCCTGACAAACGCTGGGTCAAAATTGACAAGGGAGGAGACGCGGTAGGGTTACAGAAACGTGAGCTTCATCTATTCTGAATTAGGAATTATGAACAAATATGCACAGATACATGCGGCACAGAGAACCGCAGACGGGCGGCAAATGGTGAAAAAATTGTTCGAATACGAGTATATCAAAGTTATAGGAGTCGAAGTCCGTAGGACTCTATGTACTTGAGTATCATATTGACATCCAGTTCAAAAACTGGGCAAAGTACTCGGCCATGAGGTTACAATATCGAATTGCCAGCAATTATTTTGGACATCACTGGTTGAAACTTGACCATGCTCTAATGTATTTGAAAAAACTAAGAATAAAAACACCTATACTGCAATCTAAGGAAACAAAGAATCCTCCCTTCTTGCTACAAAAGCAAATTTCAGGCCTGTCTTGCCATCTAACTTTCATCGGTTGCCGTAAAATGACATTGCGGAAATCGGCCTTCCTTGTTGAATGCCAGAGTTTATATGGGAGAAAGATCTTGATTGACTGAGGCGTCGCAGTACTGGCCGTGACGCACGCGACTGTTGCGCAGTTATGGTGAAATTCTCATCATTCACATCAGTCACGTATTGGGTTCCTAGAGATGACTGGGTCCCTGGGAGAGCGGGTGACGTCGCTCCTGGGGGTAGTGGTGGTGGTGCCGGACACTTGTCCCGCAATCGGTGTTCTAGCATGGCTCGTGTGGGCGATTCATCAGAGTTTGACATCTCGTCACTGCTCGCGTGAAAGGTTGTCTGACGCGTGCATTGGAGTTTGGCGGGCGGGGATGGGGTGGGAGTGGCCGGCGAGGGACGGCGCTGCGCAATTCCACTACGAGCTACTCGTCCACGACGGCGGTGATTATTGCTCTGGTTTGTCGTACTGCCCCATTCGGTCTGGGGAATCGACTGTAGAGGGGATGATGTTGCATGTGTCGACGCGCCTATATCTGCTGCCACTGCTCCATCCATTGGTTGAGACTCTTCTCCTTTGCCTTCGCCAGCTCGGCGTGTCACGTCCGGAATGCTCACATGTCGTTTCATCGCGCCCTTGAGGTACGAGCGCGCATATGGAGAAGCCATGAACGGAAAGGTGGGATCATACAGTATTGGTTCATTAGTTCTCTTCAAAATTGGCCGGGATATTAAAACCCGAGGAGACGTCGTGTCGACGTTGGTGTCCCTGCCCTCCAAAAGCAAACTAACAGGGTCATCCTTGTCAAACAATTCAGGTGATAGCTAGATAAGTGAATTTTCCAGTAAGTTGACGGCATGTGTTGGACTGAAATTGAGAATCCCTTGCCTGAGGTCCAAACCAAACCCGCCGTGGGCCATTGTATGCAGGAAGAGCATTGGGTGTGCCTGGCACTTCATCGTCTGCGACCTGCACAGGTATATCTAACGACTCGTTGGAACTCGAATGATCGGAAACTGTGTCGGGATTGTCGTTAAAGACCAATACAGCTGACCCACTGAACAGAGTTGACAGTCCAGCCGTAGCAGACGTGATTGGAGCAGAGTGGAGGCTGATAAGAAGCGTGTCATCACCGGGAAAAGACGAGGGTATAGATTCAATGCTCTCAGAACATGCTTCAGTATCCCCCAAAGCAGATGGTTGCATGATACTTTCAATGGTTGAAGTGGAAGATTTCCGTGGTGGTGGCAAAAAGCCAAATTCCTCTTGCCAGTCGTCGTTGCTCAAGTCAACGTGTTCACTGATGACCGAGTCACGAACATCTTCCGGTCCGACTTGCTCATCTTCAGGTTCGCTGTCGTCCTCAAAGACATTTAGGTTCCGAGTAGTTTTGCGATCTGGTGTGGTAATGACTGGCTTCTCGCAAACATCTTCAGGTTCGCTGTCGTCTTCAAAGACATTTAGGTTCTGATTGGTTTTGCGATCCTGTTTGATGATGACTGGCTTCTCCCGAGGGTTCTCCTTTTCATCAAACCTTGCTTGCTCCGTGGACGAGGGCAATGGCTCCCTTGGTTCCCAGACACCCCCTCGCGGTGCAGACCTCGACCGAGCTAACTTGGGCTTTGGCTCCGGAATCCCTTTCGATTCTTTGCAGCGCCGTGATGGGCCACGTCTCATAACGGTTTCTTGATACTTGTCAAAAGTGTTCGTTTCAGCGAGCGAAATCTTTTGACGGATCGAAGCAGCATTGACAGTCTCGGCAGCTTTGGCGGCTTGAGTGCGCATCGTACTTGGAAAGTAAAGCTTTGTCCGTCGAAAGCTCTAGCTACCCGCCCAACACCCGCCGTCCTTTTCAACAATTCCTATTGTCCAACAAAATGTGTATTGGACAACGCGTCGGCGCGTCAAGTCCGATAGTGAGACTCCGATTGCTTTGCTTTGTTTGTATCTGCCATTCCCAAGAGTCATGTTTGGACGTTTGGAAAGAACAGGTTTGCTGAGCATATAGAGCGTATTTTTGCTCAAAGCTAATTGTGGAGGTGGCTCATACAAAAAGAAAGTAGAAAATAGTGCTACTGTTTGTTTCTTTTTGATCTAATTCCAGTGCCATCCGAGGGACAATCGTAGCTTCCTTTCTTCCTCAGACTGACGCATGGGATACGACTCGTAGGCCCCTAAATATAGGCGATTTAGTAGAATCTTCTTTACAATTTTAGGCATTTTAGTATGCAATGTGGATAATTAAGCATAACTCTGTAATTCAAATCGGTACGGTATACATGTTGAGTGTTAGTCTTTACAAATGGTACTCACAGGTCGTCGTTTTCGCTTCTCACCAAGACCCCCAAACAGATCACCAATCAACAACCTTCCAATTGGAACGATGCTGAGGGGAGGTGCAGAGTTAGGAAACAGGGCCAAATTTGTGTGTTGTTTGTCAACAATGCTACATATCAATGAACGGTCATTCCTCTATGCTGGGCACAACAAGAAGCTATGGAACAAAGTGCAGATATTTGTGGATGGTGCTTGATCCAACTGGTCGGGCGCAAAAACCACCGTCACGCGGTAGCTGACGGTTTGGCAATGAGTTCAATAGCTCCAGTAGTACCTGAAACGAGTGGCAACTTGCAGGACGACAGTATTCGAGTGTATTGGGCAGTATTGAGATTTGACCTCACACTCTCCAAACCCTGGTCCGTAAATCCCCGGTCTCTCCCGGTGTATGTGCCGAGCGTGGGAAAATTATGCGCGACGACAATCGTCGCAAATCAAAGAGTGCATGTGGATCACACCGACATCATGATTTTCGATTCATAATTTATTGTTCATCCTCGTTCTTCGAGTATCGTTTACATTCCATTTTGGCACTGGATCTGATATTTTGTTTCTCTCGTGCCGAGCTGTTGTTTCTTCTTTACCTGTGATCCTCATAACAGCATTAAAAAGGAAATTCGCATGTAATGATATTTGTCCTTGAGAGATGTTTAGCATGTATTTACGGAAACGGCAGAGTATTGGAGTGAAACTTGGTATGGACGATGAATGCAACTTCCCAGGTTGCGAGAGTTGGGTGGTAGTATTAGCTTCAGTGCAGAGGAAGCAAAGAAGCTAGAAGCTCATCAAACCACGAGCCCGCCGCAACAGGAATGAAAGACTAATTATTGAAAGTGAACCAATTTCGGCTTACGCGGCCAACGCATAGTTCCCATGAGCGACGTCCGGGATTGCGGCCAATACATCCTTTACAAAAGAGATGGTATAGATGAGGGGAAAGCGAATCAAAGGGAGTTTAGCCAGTCTTCGGCTTGCGCCGTCAACGCATCATTTCCATGAGCGACCTCTGGCAATGGGGGAGATCTAATCTTAATAGTGGTGAGAGACAACGTGTGCGCCATATGCGACTCTTGCTCAGCCTGTTTGCGTTTGAGCGGTGTGGTGGAACGGCCCGCAGGGGAGGATCCGTTGGAGGGAGAGGAGATGGAAGTGAACATCAGATAACTGGCAAAGGTGGCCTGGACGGCCACAACTGTTCCAAATGGCAGGGACGCTCGAGCTGGTCCGCCGGCACCTTCTCCCCGTCTTTGTCGAATAGGTTCGGGTAAATGGGAGCCGTACCAGAGTTGGCCCACAATCCGTCTGGGTCTGGGAAAACGGCAGCCCCAGCCGGCAGCCGGGCGTCCTCCTTCGTCGACCATGGCGAACTTCGCCTGGATATTGTCTGCCCCGCACTGAAATTATTATTGTCTGGAGAAAAAGCTAAGAAGCTGAGTGTAGGACATACATGAGATGCCAGTGTAATTGAAAGAAATATTGTCTGGAGAACGAGGGAAGAGGCCAAGTGTAGGACATATATGAGATGATGATAAAAGGGAAAAGAAGATCAGACTACCGATGGAATGGAAAAATAGCAAAGAGAAGCAGTGAATGATTAATGAAATTAGGGTTAGGGGGTCCAGGAGAGTGTTATTGAGAGCATCTTGTTCGGTCGAACCCAGTTGAAGTTGGCTTGGTTGCGGTGGTCCCCAAGAGGGCAGCGGCGCAACGTCTCGTTCATACTTACCACCATGTTGGTCCAGTCGGGGTGCGGCATGTTCAACAACGTATCTGTCAACGAAATCACAAGCTTGGGTTTGCCAGGGAAAGGAGGGAAGACATACGACCCATAGGGCCCGATCTCGCACCCGTAGGTGACTTCTCGCAGGAACGTGGCGATGTAAGGTGCGCTGGTCTCCTAGTAGAAGTCTGGCGGTGCGGCGGTCGGGAGCTGGAACCCAGAAGTGTTCATGAGAAAGCAGTTGTGTCCCATGTAAGTGTTAGACTTCATAAGTATTCCACGAAAGATGCCGGCCTCCGAGTTGACCAGTTTCTCTGGCAGAGGCCTCTTTGGTCTCTGATCTCCTTTGTCGAGCCTTCGGTAAAGTCCCATTTGCAGATCACTGTGTACAGGAGGTGTTCCGAGTCCAAGACTATTTCGATACAGAACCACACCTGGTTGTTGCTGGGAGGGTGAGCTTTCGGAGTTTCTGGGGGGCTTGTAGTTTGGAGAGCTTGGCCTTGATTGTCGAAGAATTTGACAACCTCCTTCACGTTATCGACAGTGTCATGGAGATACTGAAACAGGTATCCATCAAGAAAGGTCAAAGTTGATCTCAGACTCTCAGTCTTTTCTCCATCGATCCAGGATCCCCCGGAGGATCTCTGCTTTGATCTCAAATTTTTCAACTTTTTCCAAACCCGACGGCTGCGCCATCTGCGCCACGGCCAACCTGTATAAATTTCTCTTCGCAGAGTTGCGGGTTCCCAACTTCTTCACATTCTTTTTGCCTTCAATGCTTTCGTCCCAAAGTCGACCGAACCACGGCAGACCCATTCGACTGACAATCAGAATCAAATGCCTATTCACGATCGTCACTCGCTAGACCGCCCTTTGTTTTCGACCTTTGGACCAAAGACCTCACCCCCGGATGATGTTTTGTTGAATTCAATTCAACTACATACTGCGTTATCTATCCAAATTTGCGTAATGCGGACAACCTATACAGAAACTGACGGGAGAGTCTCTGCGGGTAACGGATTGTATGTCGCTCAGGTACGTATATATCATCTATTGAAGGTTCGGCTGGGGTTCTATATCCAAATGGTTCATGCTATGCTCAGAGTTGCAAGTGGTTGTCGCTTTCGACTCGCTGCTATTTATCTCTGACCATTGTGGTGCTTCTTGCGTATTCCACATCCCCAATCATTTCACGTTCCGACGCTTTTGTTTTGGCGACCGCAGCTCTACTGCATTGCCTCCATTCCCAGTGTCGAATATCAAATCGGTTCCGTTAGCTTCTTCGGGAGTGGACGTGCCGATATGTCCACTAGAGCATCGTCCTCCCATCTTTCCATGGAGACTGTATGTGTAGTCTGGATTATACATCTACTTTTCCGCGTAGCAAATGAGAATAATCAGATGAGAAACTTGCAGTCCAATCGTATGTTGCATGAACTTGGAACTTGATCTCTCAAGTGCACTCAACGTCCTGATGACATTCACGCAAGTGGGGACTAGTGGGGAAGGCCCTTCCCAGCCAGCTTCCCAGCGCTTCCAACTAAGTTCCTACATGAACCAGGCAGTTTGCACGGACGCTATATAGCATTAGCCGAAGCAGTTGCACTTTGAAACGGAAGTCAGGGAGGCAATCATTTGGACACTGAGCTTCACAACAATTAACAACAGTCACAGCAGATTTGCCAGTGCGAGTGACATATTAGAGAGACTTTGCTTGATATTTGCGAGCATAACCTACATCCCTACATCCGCCATCCACAGCCCGCACGTCTTAGGCCCTCTACGCAGACGGTAGCATGTATTGTGAAGTGCCAAATGTTGCGCAAACCTTCCTTGACAAAAGTTTGGGAACTCCTTGACAAAATGCCCACTCCGCTCCCAAACCGTCGTTTGCTGTCTTCTACCAAAATCGCAATATGGATCATCATGACCATTCTACCTAGTTCTAAGATTCTCCAGAAGAATCTCCAGTACTCCAGGTTCTAGCAGGCAATATGGTGGCCTCACTCAGTCCAGCACCCCAGAGTGCGTCGGAACGGCCTCTCAGGTTGTCAATCAACACTGTAAATCCAAAATATATATAAGTTTGTGATAAAGTGAGAAAGTATCCGGTAATCATTGTCTTATGTTGCAGAGCCTGAGTTCTACGACCAGCTTCTTTTCGCTCGAACCAAGCCGATTTGTCCATTTCACGGTATTGTTGTCCCCGGACTCTGGTGATGGCCGCCCGTCTCCTCGCTCTATGCTGCTGTCTGAGATGAGCTTCCTGTTGCGGGTTGGCCTGAAGGTTTCCAGCTGTAGCAGTTGCCAATGATACCAAGTTGTCCCGCACGGCAACCGCTTGAAATTTTTGACCGAAGTCAATTCCAATGATGGGCCGTAGGCGAGGGACATTGGCAATGGGCAGATACGGGCTCGGAACAGTTCCGCCAGGCAATCTGAGAACACGGGGAGCGGGGAGGATGGGTCGTCGGTTCAATTGATGCAGTGCCCCTCCAGATTGGTCGGGATTTGGTACAATTCGATGTTCGGCATTGGCTGGATGATCGCGGTCCTTAAGTTCTTCGACCGTGGCAATGCGACCTACGAATGGACGGGAACAAAAAGCAGAATCTCATTTTAGAATGATACCGCTCAGTTTAGGCAAGAAATGTCCAATAATAAACGCTGAAAGTTTGCCGGTGCTTGGACCTCAAATCCCAACATGGTGCTATCGCCGTTGGTGATTATACTCATCTTTTCAATTAACATGTCAAGACCCTGATTGCGGAAAGTCCACCATGCTGGCTGATGCCGAAGACTTTTGACCTTTCCAATGTCGAAGATTTCCAGACGCGCTAGCGGAGTCGGCGTGGCGCAGGAACGCGTCGGTTGACATTTCCAACTTCCCAAACCAAAACCAAAAGTAGCCCGTCAGCCGAAACCTTTGGAGAAACCCAAGAATACCTTCAATATCCCCACAAGCAAAATCTCAAGTCATGGCGGTATGCGGACTTTGCAGACTGGCTTCCTAAATCGTTTGCTTATTTGCTTTTGTTTGTCAGGCCGGCGACCACAAGAAAGAAGATTTTCGAAAGTATTTGGAGAAGAATGGGATCATTGATGCCTTGACCAAAGGTAGACTCACCCCGTGGCCACAGCGATGACGAACAAATGAGTTTAACTGAATGCTCTGACTTTTAGTATTGGTTGGCCTGTATGAGGAGCCGGAAAAGCCAGAGAGCGCCATGGAGTAAGAGGCCAGGTCGGAAGGCAAACTTTACCGAAAGGCTGACTGGCTGGGTTATATCTAGCTATGTTAAACAATTTCTGGGTGGAGCATCGGATGTAGATGTCGAGGCTGTCCGTAGCGAAAATGAAGAGTTGCGCCGTAAAGTGGAAGAGTTGCAGCAGCGGGTGGACGAGTTGACGGGGCAGAGCCAGGTATAGCATCCACACTTGCCTGGCTATGATGGTAAATTTTTGCTGATTGACGAGAATCAGGCGGTAGCGCAGGATTCTGCAGCATTGGCTGCGGGGGGTACGGCCCCATCGACCGAGCCTGCTCAAACGTAGTCTTTCACTCCTCCCAGACACTGTCGAACGGGCAACGCAAGACCTGCAAAACTCTCTGTAATTCCACCAACCCCCTAATACACCCACTGTCTCGCGTCAATGCGTATTGTACTCTATCTTGTAAAAGCAATGTGATTGTTATTCAATTTGTAAAAACCTGTGCACACATCCAAGAATTGACTAAGGAGCTAAATAAAAACGCGAGAATGACAGTAAATGCAGCGAAAGTGAAGGGAAAATGCAAAGTAAATAATAATGAAGAGGGGGAGCACGATGACCTCAAAAAGTCATTCTCATGGAGCCAAGCATGCCCATGATGTCGGCATTGCACTGGTAGTTATGCGTGTGCCACCATTTGTAAGCCTGAACAACGCCGTAATAGTGTATTATGGCCCCGGCAAGAACAAAGCAGTGGAAGATTTGATGTGAATGGAACTATAAAGAATTCTTTAGTCACGAACGTCCAGGAATTGACGCGTGAACCACTTACAAATAGGTCAAACTTTCCAGGCCACCAGCGTTCGGGAATGCGTGCTGCATATATCAAAGTTCCCAGGAAGTACGTGATGCCTGAAGATATGAGCCACCCGGACGACAAAGCATGCCTAGTCATATGAGTCTAGCGAGAAGAATCAGTCAATCCGAATGCTACGTTTGCAAGACGCAAGACTCACTCCGTATTTGACAAGTGCGTGCAGCAAGGGTATAATTCCAGTGAATCCCATGGATACGAATAATGTGGTCCGTAACATGCGGTACTGGGGTGCGAAAAACTTTGGAGAGACCGTAATGCAAATCTGAACAAACCAATTAGAGTGATTTGTGACTGTGAACAGCTTTGCCGTACCGTTGTAATTCCGAAAACGACAATAATGGTAAGATATACGACTTGCCATTTCGGGCTGCAGAAGAACCCATAGTAGATGGATGGAACAAATGAACCCCTATTTCGACTTGATGTCAATTCTGCGCTGATCGCCGCAAAATAAAAATCCAACATACATAATCAAAGTGACGATTCCCACATAATCTCCACGAAGCCAAACGGCGGCAACTTTTCGCGAATGGCAGCAACACAAATGGAAGGTAGTGGACAGTCCCAAGCAGGTGACAGCGCCCAAGAAGTACATGCCCATAATGGTTATATCCGCCCAGGTGTTGGTTTCCACTGTCATCCAACTATAGAACACTTGTGCCAAAATGACGAATATGATGGCACCAATCAAGTGGGTGACAACGTTCCCGGTCTCATTGTGTATATAGGATAGCGATTTGACACATCCGAGGTAGGAGTTGGTGATGCGGCGGTACCCTTTGAGTAGATAAACATTGTCGACGTACCTACACTCTTACGGTTGGCTGATGTGATGCTGAACGGGTACAACCAGGACTTACCAATCAGGCATGTCTTTTATTGGCACGGTATACTTGTTGGGTTCCCCCGCCTTTGGCTTAAATTTTTCGTAATCGGATAATCGTCGAAGCTTTCCAGACGGTGTCGTGGGAACCTGTTGTGGATCTGTGGCCGTCGGATCCGCAAACGATTCCAGAATGTCTTCTGGCCGGTCTCCTTTCGAAGAGTGCCTGCGACGAGCAGCGCCCATGCGTTGCTCATATGAAGACGCTACCACAGTGGGCTCCTCTTCTTCCCGTGTTCCGGGGTCGGGCAGGACCGCCGTGATATGGGCCGAGTGTCGGTTCGACATGCTTCGCGAATATCTTACAATGCTTGAAACGCTCAACGTCCACGCTTTGCTGCTCTAGTATCCAATGGTAGTTGCCCCGGCGGCTCCCAGTTTTTCTGCTTGCTTTAAATCCTCGCCTGATATGGCCTTTGGAAAGTGTAGCAAACCATATCGGAAATCAACACCAACCCAGAGTGCTGACGTGATATGAGATGTCACGTGGAGCGTTCGAGATGCGGCGCATGTGGCTGGCAGCCCCCAGCCAATCAGGGAGCGGCTCCTCCAAGCCCCAATACCAGCCACCTCGGTAGTTGCAAGACTGGCGGCAATTTGACAAACGACTCAGAGGCAATTTGGCAAACGAATCCGCACCCTCATTCATCGCCTGAAGCACACAGCAATGTCTTCCACCACCGTTCCCTTCCGCACCTTCTTGGGTCAACGCGTGTGGCCTGCGTCCATCCTCAAGGTCTACGCCCCGTTCTTTGTGTCCGGATCCTTTGCCTTCTTCCTGTTCAGCTTTGCCCACACCAAGATGATGGATGGTAGGTACTCGGCCGAGTGCCCTGCATAAAACCCCTCTGCGATTCCATAAATTTCGGAGACCGTTTTTGACTGCAAATTTGTGATCTGGCGGCAAGGGTATTTGCGACATTACCTCAGGAGATATGCATGACATAGATGACAGCTTGTTGATCTTGATCTTCACATACTGATTGCCTCTTTTTTCCCCTTCTTTAGCACCTGATTCCAAGTGGGTCAACATTGTGTAAGTGTGCACTCGTGCTTGTTTAATCTCATCATTATAATTCATGAATGATTTTGACAAATTTTAATACAGCAACAACGTTCGCGACCAGACCGAGAGGCAACAGCTCAAGGCTGCCGCTACGGAATACTACGAGCAGCACAAGGACGAGATCAACAAGAAATAAGTACGCTGCATCCCACTTCAGTGCTTCAACCCTTCCATCCGATATCCGTAAACTGTACGCAACCCAGCCACTGGTGTGAGGGAATCAACTTGATCCTGGTCAGCAATATACTGTGGATGTGTAACAGAAAATATATACATCGCAAGCAACTCAGGCAGCTCCTTTACCGAGTGATGGGAAGTTTGTAAATTGGAGGGTTTCGGGTATTCGTGTCAGATATTATTTACAATGCAGAGTTTATCACGTATTGCGGATCTCATATTTCCATCTCCTGGTTCTCTTCTTGCTGCTGGATCGAGTCTGCTGTTTGTGATTCAGACTGCTGCTGCCCCGTCTCTGCCCGTCTCAGAACTCGAATATTAGGATTATTTGTTTCTGCGTGCGATATTGACTCTTGGCCAGCTTGGCCAGGTTCCGACCGCTGTGAGGGACCTCCAGCACTTGTTTCTCCGGGTGACCCTGATGCTTGGCCTGTTACTGTTAGAATCAAATCTGAGTTATTTGTTGCTGGATCTTCCTGTGCGGGGCCGCCAACGGATGGGGGGGATGCTGATTTTGGGGGCAGAGGCTCAAGGGTGACAGGCTTAAACTTCATGATCAAGGTAGACTGACCCATAAAGTCCATGCTAACAGCTGGCCTACTTGGTTCTATTGATAATGGCATGGGCCCTGCAGGCGCACCTATTATCAAAACTTAGTAGCTGATCGTTTCACTCGGGATCATAAAGAGCATACGTCTTGTTCGGTTCTCATCATCTTCTCCCACAGCGAATATCATATCTGTCCCCAGCCGGACATCAAACGCTCCTTCAAAGTATAGGTTGCCCACGCGCAAATAGGGCGTTTCGCTCTCCAACCCCTATCGGACCGTCAGTCTTGATGGCAAAGAGCTTGGAGATTCAGATGCTTTACAGTCATGGACACTCCACCAAATTTACTAGCAGCATCTTTTAAACTGTCCGCCGATACGTCTGGTCCCAAGTCCATTACAATATATTGTTCCTGCCAAAAAAAAATCGTTCAAATGGTGCAGGCAGAAAATTCATGGGCGTAAATGAACCTCAGTCTCCCATTCATCGCTATTGTACCCATCGTCATCTGAATCGCTTAATGGTGCGAGTGATGATCTATGCTCTTGATCAACTTCCATTTCCAAAGGCGTTTTGCGAATTCTGTGTGCCGAATCTGCCGAATCCTGGATTCCTGGAAAGGTGGGAATGGCGCAGGCGCATTGGGTAATCCAGCGTCCGACAAATTCCGCTTCCCAATCTACTGGCAATAATTTGCTGCACGGACAAAAATCCTGGCAAAAACATCATCGAGGCCATGATGGAGCTGCTAGATCATGGAGGTACTTCCAATACTCTTGTTACTCGGATATTGCGACACTGGCTGACACGATGCTATAGTGTTCATGAACCCCGCCATTATAAATCCAGAAGTGATCAGCCCGCAAGATGAGGTTGAGGAACTCGTTAAAGGGTACCTATCCCGCGAGAAGCTGGTATGATTGGAAGTGCGGAATGTTATTGTTTCTGGTACTGACAAAAATGATCGTAAACAGGCCAAGCTCACGAGGACGGATGACCTGGAAAGCGTCCAATACCTGGAAATGAAAGTGGACAGTCGAAAAACAAGCTTGAGCATGCTGGGTACTCAAAGTCTCATTTTACCAATGTGCCTACCAGTTACGCTGACTGTTGGTTCTTGACAGGAAAGCTTCTTCCGTCGATGTGCCAACTCAAATTGAGCAATAGCTACATCCCTTCCTTAAGGTGCGCTCTACCCTCCACCTCCCATGAGAGCTTTTTGAATAATCTTGAAATAGAGATATCGGTTCTGGGTTCGACCACCTGACTGTTCTATGGATGCCACGCTGCGAGCTGTCCGACATTGACGGAATGTGCAATATGACACATCTTCAAGAGCTCTACCTGGCCCACAACGACATTGCGGACCTGAGCTCACTGAGTATGCTCGAAGAGCTCACTGTACTCGATCTTGAAGGGTGAGTTACTATCTGCTTGTCACAACACCCCCTTGCACTCATGGCGGCGGGGGATCGGCAAAAACATTCGTCCAAGAATTCCAACCAATCAGTACAGATGATTTCTCTTCATTTCTTCCCTTCTCTGCCCTCCCCCGCCATCAACTTCTTTTCGCACCTTTCAATCACCCACTTGATTCAAACACGAACATTCGCCATTTTTAACAGAAATTGTGTTTCTGACTGGGACCAGATTGACTATTTGGCACTCTGCCCGGAACTTTTGCAATTGACGATAAAAGGGAACCCCATTGGGGATGACTACAAGATTGTGGAGGGGGATACAGACTCGGATGGTCGATCTTCTGCCCAAGACGCTGGCAAGAAAGCGAAGCGAAAAGTGAAGAGCAGCGCTTTCCGACGGCGGATAGTCTCGATAATACCTCGATTACGCATTCTGGATGACCAGTCGGTATCCAAATGTGATCGCGAAGCTATGGACCCTGCTGCTGCCGACACAGAAACCAAGGGGATCCCTTCTGCACCAACTGGACGCCCATCGGTCAGTAGACGGCCTCAAAGCGCCACAGGAAAACGATCAACCCCAGGATGGGCTATAGACGACTCTAGTAGTGGCTTGACTCACGGTAAAGGCAAAATGAATGCGATGCTCCGTCGGCGTATACTAACTGGTAAACTAGGCACAGGACAAATCATGGCCGGTAATCCCATCCTGTTTCTCCGCTCGCGTCGCACTACCGCTTCCACAACCGCGAAACCCACTTATCTCAAGAAAGAGCCATCTGAGCCTGTCTCCCGTGCTGCCGAATACGTCCCACATGGAAGTCCAACGCATCCTTCCCCGAGTTCTTTCTCACCAGTAGTCGGATATTCACCACCACCTCCTACTACATCCCGACCAACATCATCCTTTACCACGCCGCATCCACCATCAACGCCGCCAGCGCACATGTCCCCACGACCTCCGCCCCCACAGATAGCCCGGCCTGCAACTGCAGATCCTAGCGCATCCACATCACTCCGCTTCCGTCGCATTCGTTCCGTGTCAACCTCCGAGTCTCCAGGTCAAACTGCCCGACCTCCAGATACGCCACCCCATACTGGCAGAGACTCCAAAATGGGCAGTGCAAGAGGTCAGAGGCACCTACCGACAAAAGAAAAAGATATTGCTTTTTATGCCAAGACTTCCACAGATTTGGCGCGGACAACGAGAAGCTTGGGCATGGCCAAACCAGAACCATAGATGCAGACGCCAAAAGACATATATTGAGAATTGTATTTAGTCGACGAGCTGATTCACTTATGTAATGCAGTTTCAGACGGGAATAATGTTTCTTTTGTAAATAGAGAGAACATGCTTGATAAAGGCGTCCTTCAACAGGAGACGGAATTCCGACCAACCCAACGCTAGCCTGGTGCAGATGTCTACTGAACTGTCATCAGGAGGGTAACTGAGAGCTGAAATCTAATCCTTTTGCAAGCGAGCGTCCAGTTTGCGCTGCCAGAAAGCTCCAACAACGGGAATTTGAGAAAAGATGTCGCTGCGAGCAATTGGCGTGGGCTCGAGAAGGAAAAGGGCAACGACACCGCCGGCTGCTCCCCAGGTCGCGAGGATAGGTCCGCTACAAGGATTTAGTTAGGCCTGAGGGACAAATGCGACCGTCTATGTCAAAACTCACTAGTTTCGGACAGCTGGGTTCATAAGGTGGCGGAGTATTGGCGCAGACATAGTTGTTATTGTGTGCGAAAGATTGACGGTGATGCTCGTGAGGGATTCGACTGATGAGGACGAGTCTGGAGGAGTTGGTGGATTCGCTGATTCGGAGACAATTTGGCATCGCATGGCGCAGTTCCTCTGGCTAAGCCACGAGGCTGCAACGCGGCGAACGCGCGGAATCATCTGCGTCGAACATTTTGCATCGACAAGGACCTCAACCATTCTTCTACGGACCGCTGGGGGTATCTGTCGACGACCCCTCCTCTCCTCCTCTGTCATTGCCCGGTAGCCTGTCATGATCAGCAACTTTTTCAAACCGGTGGAAAACACATCAGACACCCCGACGGCAGCCAAGAAACGCAAGATCACTGCGACCACTGCTGTTACCTCCAAGGAAACGGAAAACCATGCCTCGCACGATCTCACCGATAAAGAAGTGCCAAATGGCGATCTTGCAAAGGATGCCGGCAAAGTATGCAGTGAAACCTCCGAAACAGTCGCAATAAGCGAAGATCAGGTATACTCTGACTGCAAATGTCTCTTTATAAACGTTCTTATAATCATACCATCATAGCTGAAAATGATCGAAGCAAAACGCCTTGCAGCAGCTGCCCTACGCGCACAAAATGCTCTCCTCAAACTCGAAAAGGAAAACATGGCTGACGATTGGTTCAAGGTGTTTAAACCAGAGATGGAAAAGCCTTACTTTCTCAAGATTAAGAAGACGTTGGAGGAAGAGGCGGGCCGAGGCGTCACCATATACCCATTACCGAACCAGATGTACACATTCACCAAATGTCCCCTTTCGGATATACGGGTTGTGATTATTGGTCAAGATCCATATCATGGACCAAATCAGGCTCACGGGCTCTGCTTTTCAGTCAAAAAGCCGGTTAAACCACCACCATCACTAATCAACATTTACCGGGAGTTAGAAAGCGATCTAGGCGACAAATTCACGCGACCGCCTCATGGGTTCCTAGAGGGCTGGTGCACGGAAGGTGTTTTGCTGCTGAACGCCAGTTTAAGTGTACGCCGCGGAGTGCCAAATAGTCACAAAGACATTGGCTGGGCAACATTCACCGATGCGATCATTACGTACCTTAACAAGAACAAAAAGGATTTGGTCTTTATGCTTTGGGGCGGGTTTGCGCAAAAGAAGGGCAAAAGCATAGACAAGCAGAAACATTTGGTGTTGACTGCGAAGCACCCTAGCCCATTGGGTGCCAATCAGGGTGGATGGTTTGGCTGCAAACATTTCTCAAAAGCCAACGAGTATCTTGTCAGTAAGGGTAAGAAGGAGGTAAACTGGAATCACCTTCCATAAAGTTATATAGTCACGCATGTCGGGACGACATCAAGAGTAGACATTGTAGAATATATCCACGATTGCTACATAGTCTAGATATTTTCCTTTCCCATACTTACTAGTTTTTCATGTACAATATTTCCCACGCAATTCGACGCCGTTCACATCGTTCAACTTGCCCATAGTTGCTCAATCTGTCCCACAGAGACCATACTATAGGTCCTAATGTTAAAATAGAACCAAGATATGTGCTTTTAGGAAAAACACGACGCGCGATTTATTCGGATAATGATACCAGTCATTACCGTTAATTTGAATAAAAAACAACAACAGAATAACAACAGTATGGAAAATACTCGGCATACAGCGCAAGGCTGTGCAACTATCAGGATGAGCTTTATTGTGATATCGGCTAGTTCATGCCAGCAGCAATCATAGAATCAATCTCACGCTTCTCTTGCGTGAGTGCGCAAGGAGCGCAGCAACAGTGCGCAAGCTACAAAATTTGTCGTTAATACCATGTTCTCCTTGATTGTGGTGATAATGAAGTTGCAGTCTTACCAAATCGCCGCAAGATCCCCCTGTAATGTTGTACTTTGCTCGTACACTCCCACGACCACCAGAGCCAACACATGGTGCACATCCACATCCCATCGTGAGTGAGTACACACAGCAATCCTGATGTATGTTCATCAGCGGACGCTTTACTGACTTTATAATGTTTTCGTGATGACTTACGCCAACACAACCCGAGTTCCTGTTCAATGCCTGCTTGTTGGTTCCGTAGACGTAGCACGGGAAGCAGCATGCGAAAATGCAGGTTCCGATATCACCAAAGCAATCGAAAAGACCGTTGGACCAGTCCTTGGGAGGGCGTTGGACTACTTGGGTGACAACAACGACCTTACATATGCGGGAAGAATAACGTTTAGAATGAGATATCACTGGGAGTCTTGCTTTCGAGCATCTTACATTGGTCTGGCCTGGGGGAACTCCGGTACCCGGGTGTGGCATTGGCGCGTAGCCGGGCTGGACCATTGTCATTTGAGGTTGAGCTTGCATGGTTGTGTCGGGATGAAGGTGATGACTGGGAAAGCGAAGGTTTGGGTCGAAGAAGATGTGGACGTCGGTATATGTATATGGACCTAACGGGATGATACGTTAGTCAATGCGCTCCCAGATGTAGCGGCCATATCATATCAAGGTTTGATGACCCTGAGGGCGGACTGGTCTTGCCGTACCTGTAAGTCGGCGATCTACGCGACAAAGTGGACTGTATCAATCACCGTTTTTCGAAGCTATACGACACTGGTCCAGTCAGAAATTCATCCGTTGTCAAGGAACGACGAAGACGGGTTATGGGTTTCGTTCCTTTCCTTATACTGCATTACTCAATGACCCCTTCAGAACGGGACGGGCGAGGGGGATCGCCTTCAGGGTCCGACAATAGCCGGCGCGGAGTAGTTAATGAGTTTTCCTACGACTCGGAGGTTTGCGCCCCGTTTAACATTTTCTATTCGCATCTTCCTGTGGAAGTGTTCTGGATCTGCTGTCCACGTTTTGTCAACGAAGTTCAGCCAAGCACAGATCACTTTGTCGGAGTTTCTGATGTGATAATCAACCAAAGATGCGAGAGCCAAAAAAACAAAAAAGAATCCTGTCCACGGTCGGATTTGAACCGACGATATTCTGCGTGTAAAGCAGACGTCATAACCGCTAGACCACGCGGACTTGATAAAATTTAAGCTTGAATGTACACACATAAAGAATGATTGCGCTCCCTTCCCTCACAAAACAATGCATTTCTGGGATGTCCTGGGGTGCCACTCAATTATATTCATCCCAGAACAAAAACTCTTCTTTCTCCTTCAGTAATGTTTAAATTTAATATATGTACATGCGTAGGTCAATATCCTTTTAAGTACAACACAAATTGCCCGAGGAAGCGCCTACTCCCCCCCGTCCTCCGTGTCCCAATCTTCCTGCCATACGGACCCATCGTCCTCCTCGTCATACTGGCTCAAACTTTCCTCATATTCCGTTCCCTCAACATCTTCAACGATGTGGGCCCCTTCCAGGAAGGCCGGTGCCTGGGCGTAGGGAATGAACGATGGCACTCCGTATGCCTGCCCCTGGATGTGCAGGTGGGGAGAGGCTGGGACTGAGTATGCATCGGGGGTGGGGACATTGGCTGGGGCATTAGGCGAGGTGTGCCCAGGGGCGGCTGCATTCGCAGCATGCAACTGCCATTGAATCAACTCCAAATGAGCCTGTAGTTGGGTTGGGTCCACTCCATACAGGAGATGAGGGGTTCCCATACCGGGAGATGGACCATTACTGGAGTGTTGAGGGTGCGGTTCCAGGGCCGTCACTTGAGGGAGTTCAGTCCCTGCGATTGGTGACCGTGGGGACGGCAGAAACGGATCGCGTCGCAGACGATGCAAATTATGCTGCTCCCGCAGCAAGGCGTCAAGTCGAGCTTGTTCCATTTGAGCTAATCGAGAGCGCTGTAGATTCTGGTACCGTACAGCCCGGTACTGAGCGTCATTTACCAAGCTTGCAATCTCCTGTTGAGCAACCTGCAAAGCATTCTGCAGGGCTTGTCGCTCCCGTAGACGGAATGCTACAGCTATTTGATTGACCGGAGAGTACCAACTGCGCAAAGCAGGAAACGGTTCGAATGGAGGCATCTCCAACCCAGCGTTGGAGGATGTTGGCGCGGCCTGGGAAGTTCGGCGTTGTGCGCGAGCAGGATGAGGCAAACCACCAAGACAACGTCGTTTCGCGGGACTCATCTTATACACGATATCGTCACTATCAGCCCGAGAACGTTTGCGACCCAGCTTGTCCGGAACAGGTAAAGCATCTTTATTGCTGGAAGACCATGATTCCGTACGGTCGTCAACATTACTGCCCCTACGTCTTTTATTGGCTGCCATTAAAGCATCCAAACTTTCTTTCGCTCTCTTCAAATCGACGTAGCTCGCAAGGCTGACACTACTTGGTGTGCGTGATGCTGATGCTGAATGTGGTGGTGACGGCAACATTCTATTTTCGCGATGGAGAGAGCAAACTAGACTCTCACTGGATGCACGCCGCCTGCGAACGACACATTCGTCGGTCGGTGGCTCATTGAGAGGAGATTCGGGCGGAGGGGACAATTGGTTCGTTTTATTCCGGTCACTAGGTGCCACATGTGCTTGACTTTCACCGGCTGGTAAAGCAGGCACGCTGCTTGATTCATGTGCGGTCAAGGTCGGTTGGGCGTCTGAGAGATGTTGGGATGACTTTGAGTGATCCGCGGGTAATTCGACTGACGACGGTATGGGAGTGGGAGCGATGTTCAGGTTATTAGCGGAGGTGATCTTGTTCTCATTCTGCGGAGGAGTCAAAGTCCGTCTTTTCGCCCTTGGTATACACGTGTTGTTCTCATCCGCAGCAGGTGCAAGGCGGTTCACAGGTAAGGGCAAAGAGGGTAGGGAGGGTGGCGTGGCATCTGCACGAGGGGAAATCGGTACGGGAGTGACTGGCAACGGTGTGTCCGTCAAGGAGCTTGAGGTACAGTCATCGCGTTTGCGTTTGAGAACAGGGGACGGAGTAGGGACGGCAGGTGAATCCTCAGGTATCTTGGCATTCCTGTGATCACTGGATGATGACTGGCTCTTTCGGAGGACTGATATTGATGATATCCGCCGAGAGTGAGTTGGACCCATAGAAAATCCAGGCGGAACTGACAGCGCCCGGGGAACCCGGCATGCGTATAGCGATGACGATTCCTCTTGCTCCTGCTTGTGCCGGTTCAGCAATTCTGCCCGCACTTTCTTGATTGCCCATCTTCGCCGCGCGTCGCACTGGCCAAGTATATGAGCATCTGCTCCATGACTGCTGGGAATGGCCTCAATTCGGAAGCGAACGACGTTCAGTAGAATGTCGCCTACGATAGACAGCAATTGGCTAGCGAATTCGGCGTGGCTATCGATGGAGCTGGTCGCCATTTCCTTCAGATATGTGTAGTCAAATGGGGTGGATCGGCGAGCCCAAGAATTAAGTTCATCCCTGGACATGAGGCAAACAATGATGCAAGTCAACAGATTTGAATTGGCTATGATCCGATTCGTCACTTGGAACTCGTCCCAGTTCTCAGGCCAGTAGCCCTTCAAGGCTAACAATGTTCGCGCTCGATCATACATATCCTCGTCAATAGCAGTTGTTCCCTTGCCTTTTCTTGGAGGATCTGCCGCATCAGGTCCGCCTAAATGAAAGCGTATGGCGCGATTCACATGTACTGGAGCGATTGCAAAACTCGCAAACTTGCTGTATTCAGCAGTGTTGTAAATCTTCAGCATATCAGCTGCATTGGTGACATGGTGGAGCCCACTCAAGGAAACTCTCTGCGATGGATAAATATAGTGCTTGCTTTGGACGATCAAGATAATGTCGCGGACGATACTATATTCAGGTTCGTAGGGCTGACCTTCTTGCGGCGCATCTGATTCATCACTGAGGGATCGACGATGTTGTGGTGAGTGGGATGGACTTGCTTGCCAGGGTTGAAGCGTGAGATTAGCGCCATTGTCGGTAGAAGTGCTCGACCGTCGACGTCGAGGATTTGGTATGACTACTTCATCACGAACAGGTCGTACGATCGCAATACCCGGCCCAGAACTGACTGTGGGTTGCAAACATTCGAAAAGGGGTATTAGATAGATAGGGTCATGGGGCTTGGACATGTGTTCCCATGACCAATTGGGTAGAGTCATTCTTGCGCCGATTGATTGGAACTTTCCTTTGGCTGCATTTACATGATATCCCGTTCTGTAAACCATCCAAAGAGCTCGTTTGAAGAGATCAAAGTTCACGGCCCCTTGGGGTTCCGAGGCTGATGCGTTGGGGCTCTCAGCAGGTTCCGGGTATAGAATATCGAACTGGAAAGCATCCTGGCCGAGGAATAAGCGAGCGTCTTGAATCAAGGTCTGTATCAACTCAAACATGGGAACGAGCTCGTCGGAAGCACGGACTAGTCCTTCCAAGGAAGTGCCGCGAACCTCGCTTTTTTCGGTATCAGTCATTGCTGGTATAAACGTTCCATCAAGACGACGCGGGCACGGCGGCGCATGCGCATACGTGGGAAAGACGCGAAGGGATGCCAACCACGGCGCAAACGACGAGCGGGATGCCTTCCCGACGTGAAAGAGTAATCGGAGGAGGACTATTTGCATTGAGTTCAGCCCCCCCGGAACAAGAGGCTCTGGAACAGGTGATAGCATAGTTGAGGATCCTTTATTACTGCCCAGTGATGATCGACGTCGTTCGTGCATTATCTGCAACTCTTCAACGCGCTTGGGATCGGATCGTTCCCTCACGGTCTCAATCCAGGCATCGAATCCTTCCTCTTCCTCCCTTTCGGTACTCAAAGACGAAATAGTTGAATGCAAAGGTACTGATAGCAATGAAACCTCGGGATCAATCGCAGGTTTCTGCTGCTGCTCGATGGGTTGGACTAGCTGTCCATCAAACTCGCTACTAATTCCTCCGCAATTTTCATCGAGAAGTCGTAGCTGAGCTTCGTACTCATCTTTGTTCTGCTTGGGATCCAGCGCTCCCATCCAGCGTCGAGCAGGCCGCACGGTGATTTTAGGATGAATTTTGATGCTAACGGAATCGGCCCAGGTAAGATAGGCACGCTCAAGCGTGTCTTCAATGCTCATTTTTTGGGAGACATTCAACTTGCTGGAGTTTTGGACCTGCATCGCGGAAGAGCCTGCTTCAAATCAAAATTGGTGCTTCGTTCAAAAAAAGCGTTATGAGGATCTGTACCTGCGTGTATACCGAAAGTGGCGACGAACGAGTGTAGATGCGATGGATCTAGCAATTGGCTATTTGGGGGGATCGTGTTGGATCTTCGTTGGGGAAACAACCATCTCAGGGACAACTGACCTGGTCACGCCAGCGAGTAGGTGAAGATAGTGGGAGACTCCGGGTTTACAAGAAAGAAATAGGTTGATTTCTGTCTGAATCGATGTACTGGAGTACTCCAGGAGTGGCCTTTGTGAATGGTTCTTAATGCTAAAGACAACCATCAGCCATCATAGTGTTGGACCGTGATATCTCACGTAATAATCGGTCCACTTACCGGATAGAGGATGTATTCCAAGTGCACGAGAAATTCACATGTAGCAAGATGCGATGACTTGGGATATCGTGGGTAGAAGTCGTTCAAGTATGCAGAGGGATCAAGTGCTTTCACGACGAAAATCTACTGAATGGGGCGCGAAAGCACACTCGGGTATTTATCTAAAAACGGTTCACGCCCCCACCCCCCTCCTGCCCTTCTTTTCGAGCTTCTTCCACCACTGCACAGTAGCAGATATGGCCCAGGTGGTATTCTCCGAATCTCCGAGGAAAAGTCTAAAGAATTGGATCGCACGGTCTGTCCCAGCCAAAAAGCGCGCTCGCTGGCTTGGGGGTCATTTCATCATTCCGCACTTGGCCAAACACTGTACGCCAATCATATCTCCCAGTGTCTTACTTTTCGGCCAAACAAACCCTTGAAAGATCTTCCACAGATTTTTGTGGTGCCAGATCTGGAGAGGATCGTCGTCCTGCTGACTGCTGAGTATATTCCATGGCAGTCCATACAGGACTCAAAACTTTAATGGCAGGATGGGCCTGGGATGGGCTCTTTCGCTCAAGTGAACGAAACGAACCATGGCAGGATATTCTAATTGAAAGCAAATTTGATGAACCAACTCCGTATTATTCTCACCACATCAACTAGACAACCCTGATGTGGCAACTTCACATCGACTTGAATTATGACTAGAAACGAGCATCTACATAAAAAGTTTATAAGATTGCATCAAAGTGCGATTTCTATCAAGTCCGCGTGGTCTAGCGGTTATGACGTCTGCTTTACACGCAGAATATCGTCGGTTCAAATCCGACCGTGGACATCAAAATCTTTTTCTTTGTTTTTGGCCGCAAGGATGATGTATGTAGATTGCTTGGCTTGCTGGAGGGTACTGTACGTTCACTGAGGAGTTCCAAAAGCACAACGTCAATGTTTTTCTTTTCATTGCAGTCAAGCAGAATTTATTCAAATGGAAACGAGCACAGAAAGCTCACAAATAACTAAAAAAAAATACAATGCGCTCTCAATCGTAGCTGAGCTCCATCTCCCCGCTGGGGACTGGGTTATCTAAATCGTTGTAAGTACGTATTTGTCGTGGATCGCTGCGCCTATGAGTTCAGAATAAAATGAGTGATATTTCCCAAACATCAAGACGTATGCATAACTTACGAATTTCGTCGATCTGGTGGGGGTGGGGGTCCAAGCCGACTGGACATGGATCCGCGACCACCTCGTCGCCCAGATCCACTGTTTCGACCGCCGCCATTCATTCCACCCATCGTACCGCCCATCATTTGCTGCATCTGCGCCATCATCTGCATTTGCATTTGGAACGCAGCCGGATTCATCATTGGCATTCCCATCGGTCCACCCATCATGGGGAACCCGGGCATAATACCGTTACCGCCTGGTCCAACGCCAGGTCCGACGGCATTGCCAGGTTGACGACTGGGGTCGATCTTGGTTGGGTCGCGAATATAGTTGTTAAAGTATTCCACCTCAGGTTTGATTTCCGAGCCCACGGTCTGGTGCTTGACTTTGATATGCTTCTTGACGAAATCATCCCCTTTGAAGAGCTTGCTGCACTCCAGGCACCGGTATTTACCCTCTGTTTCCTTCTTCACATGCTTGGCAAGGAATTTGTCCAATTCGGCCTCGGATGATTTTCCACCCAATTTGACGACTTCAGGACCGTCGATAGGCTTTCGGATACGAAGATCGATGCGAGAATCCAACCGATCCGTCCACTCTTTGCGTGGCTCCTTATCTTCGAATCGTAGCTGACGACGTAAGTAAACGGCCGATCGGCGGGCAAAGTCTTCGGGGCTCGCACTTTCAATTCCACCATAGTAGTCATAGTTGTGAACCACGCGAAGGTAAAGGATGTGCAAATCTAGAGATTTCTTGACTTTTTCAGTATCTTTATCCGCATCTGCTGCCAATTTTGCCTCCAACGCAGGCAGAATGTGGGACTCGAGGCGCTTCTCTGCGGTTCCCACCCCACTTGGGGGTAGAATGCCACATTCTTCATCTAAAACATTTGCAAGCTTTTTGATCTGCTCCAAATCATGACGCAGGCGTTCTGGCCGATTCGTCTCAGCTGGTGCCACACGAGTACGGATTTCGACAATATGGTGAGGGGCAAGGTGGAAGACAAAGGTGTCAATAGTTTTGCGATCAAGCTCACTGATGGCGCTCTCCATGTCGGTTCCTTCTTCGAAGACAATCCAACCGAGACGGTGCATCATTTTTTCCGGCCTCGGGTCACTGAGAGCAAGATACTTGTATCGGGGAACTTTCTTAACCATTTCTACAATTTTGCTTCGCTTGATGGTAGGTGGAACAGTCTTGATGAAAAGCGCGTGTATTGGTTCCTCGTTGCCGCTGACAGTCTGTGTGGTTTCTTCCATTTTAGTCTCATCTTTAGGCTCCTGGGTCTCGTCCTTCTTCCCATCACTCTCTGTCGTCTCTTCGTTGGTACTGTTCGCTGGAGCATCATAGGACACATCATCATGCTTTCCCTCGTCCAAATCCACCACAAACTTTGCCAGTAACTCGTGGCGCCGCTTGTTTACTTCCTCCTTCAAGGTTCTGGAATACACCGGATGATACTTTTCTTTGAACCTACAGCGCGCGCAATGCTCAGAAATAACCCAAGGACTTTTGAACAAAAAGCAGATTCTTACCACTCATTGTTCTTTTCCGTATCGAAAAACTTTTGCAATTGCTTGGCAGAGAAATTCTCCTTATAGATTTCATAACGTCGATCAATCTCATCATTCGTCATGTGAGATGAACGTCCGTGCTTTTTGCGGTGATCTTGACGAGCCCATTCCGCAAAGCCCTCACGGTTTACGAGGAAGTCTAATTTCATAGGATCCGTCGGTCCTTTCCGGCCATCGTAGTGATCTCCTTGCGGTGGGAACGAAAATCCTGCTCCAAAATCAACTACGGGAAAGCCAGGAGGGTTGAAGCGTGGTGCAGGTCCGTCCCTGCCGTAATCAGGAACATACGAATCTGGTTCTCGCGAACGAGATCTTCGGCGCTTTCCACGGCGATCTGCGTTCAAGTCCAATTAGGGGAAACCGATGGGGGTACGCGCAGTTTCAGATTTACCAGGCTCTGGAGAACGGCTTTTACTCCGTGTCCTCTCACGTCTTTTCCGTGTAGTGTCGATTGTCCGTCCAAATTCATCTACTTCCATTCCGGGTCTTGCTGATGTATCATCATTCCGTTCCCGCTGAAATTTGTCGCGTGTAGATGGGCCACTGTACTCATCGGGAGATGCCATGTGTGCTGTTTCTACCGAGTCTTCTGCATCGGCAGAAACCATAAAGTATCCTGCAGACAGTGCAAAAGAATCAGCCAAAATTGATCTTTGGAGGAAATCTGCAATTTCAATGCCCGAGCGGGAGGAGCGGCCTACTGTCGTTCTCAGTCTTTGAACAAGGAAAACGAAGAACCTCGTTGAAAACGCAGCCGCTGAAGCGTATGCCCAACTTCCTATCGAAACCTCGTCCTTGCTTCCAAAGAAGCAGCAAAAACAAAAGCGCGACCCCTCCCAACCAAACCCCCACACTTACCTCTTGGATCTTTAACCAGCTACTTATGGAGTCACCGCAGCGTTCCCGTAAAACTCAGAATAGTTGTATTTTCGTAAGTGAAAGGGTCTCCTCGGCGAGGTTTCGGTATTGGGAATTGAGGGGACCGACACTTGGTTCGCACTCCCTGTTGCGTAGCGACTTGTGGCACAGACTCGCTTACGTAACACACAATCTCGGTTTTGGAACTTTTGACCATACTGCGAATTTTTGAAAAGCACCCAAGAACCCATTTGATACCATATAGAACATCAATAATATGGGAGGAGAAACCAAATTTCAACCGTACATCAAGCCTCGACGTCGCCTTCCTGGCGACAAAGGTCCGGAAGTCATTCCGGTTGCGCCCAAGGGCATGACGGTTGTGGCCCAATTCAAAAGTCCCGAAGGTGAACCATGTGGTCCTCAGCTTAACTTGCCAGCGAATGTGAACCCCGAACAACTCGCCTTACTCATTAACAACCTGCTAAACAATGTTTGTTCATATGGACAAGTTTCCTTTTTGAGTAAACAAAACTCATGCTTTGTTTATATTCCAGGAAGAACAATTACCTTATGCGTTCAAGGTCGATGATATTGAAGTCACGGACAACCTTTTCAAAGACGCCGTTCAAGGACTGAACAAATCTACGGAAGATGCTATCACGATCATTTACCAGCCTCAAGCAGTGTTTCGTGTACGATCTGTTACCCGGTGTAGTTCTTCGCTAACAGGTGCGTGCTATCTGATGGTGGATGCGTCTACAGTTCCATGCTAATTCTCGGTTGAATCAGGCCACACTGAAGCGATATTGTCGACCTGTTTCAGTCCGGATGGCAATCAGCTTGCCACCGGATCTGGGGACACTACCGTACGGGTTTGGGATTTAGCGACTGAAACCCCACAACATACTCTCAAGGGACATACCAACTGGGTTCAAATCGTGGCATGGTCTCCAGATTGTAAGATGCTAGTCTCGGGGGGAATGGACACCACTATCAGACTGTGGGACCCAAAGACTGGGAAGGCCCTTGGCGAAGCGCTCAAGTCTCACCGACAAGTGATTACCTCTATTGCCTGGGAACCTATGCACCTGAACAAGCAATGTAACCGCTTTGCGTCGGCGTCAAAAGATGGTACTGTTCGGATATGGGACGCCACCCTGCGCAAAAATCTCTTTACTTTGAGTGGTCACACTGCTCCGGTCATGGTTGTAAAATGGGGAGGTGATGGTCTGATCTACACTGGGTCGCGCGATAAGACGATCAAAGTGTGGGAATCAACCCAGGGCAAGCTCGTTCGGACGTTGGAGGGTCATGCCCACTGGGTCAACCATCTGGCGCTGTCAACGGATTTCATTTTGCGAACTGGTCCGTATGACCATACCGACCGGAAGTTTGCCACTGCTGAGGAGGCACATGCCGCCGCAGTTACCCGATACAATACATTCACCAACAATGGCGCAAATACAGAAAAGCTCGCTTCCTGTAGTGACGATTTTACCCTCTTTTTGTGGGACCCATCTGTTGGCAAAAAGCCAATATTGCGGATGACGGGGCATCAGCAGCCCGTAACGCATCTAAGCTTCTCGCCAGATGGACGCGTGCTGGCATCCGCTAGCTTTGACAAGAGCGTAAAGTTGTGGGATGGAGAAAAGGGAACGTTAGTATCTTCGTCATGTGCCTACTTACTCGACGGGCTGCGACTGATTTATTTTTGCAGTTTTAAGTCAACGTTGCGTGGACATGTTGGAGCGGTCTTTCAAGTATGCTGGTCATCGGATTCGCGACAAGTCCTTTCAGGCTCCAAGGACAGTACATTGAAAACGTGGGATGTCAAGACTGCTAAGCAGAAGGTTGAACTGCCCGGACATGCCGACGAGGTGTATGCAGTTGATTGGAGTCCGGCGGGTGACAAAGTAGCAAGTGGAGGCAAGGATCGGA
Organism: Phlyctochytrium arcticum; assembly: GCA_025602905.1. NCBI lineage: Eukaryota > Fungi > Chytridiomycota > Chytridiomycetes > Chytridiales > Chytridiaceae > Phlyctochytrium > Phlyctochytrium arcticum. The sequence continues at coordinate 547,545 of JAHLKI010000010.1, read as the reverse complement.
TCCTTAAGATGTAAGTGTTCTTCAAGTGTTTAGGCGTATTGATCTTTGCCCCTCATACCGCGTTCGAACAGATGGAGACATTGAACATTGATGCATTAATTTAATATTTATTTGGTAGTCCTGTAGATATGTAGCAAGGCATAAGCTGTTAATAGTTCGATTGATTTGATGAAATTCTTGGGTTGCGGAAAACTTCTTAGGAAAACTTTTTAGCAACGTCAGTGTGAGTCACGGTAGAATCGCAAAAGTGTTCCAAAAATCGCCGGAGATCTGCTCACCCCACAGTGGAAAAAAGTCATCACAACCTCAATCTAAAACCACCAACAGACCTCACAAAGCATCAAAAATGTCTGCCATCCGCGCAACTCTCCGAACCACCAGCCGCTGCTCTACTCGCTCGCTGCTGGTCGCCCCCGTCCGCACAATGACCAACATCCGTGATGCTGGTGGTGCTTTTGCCAAGCGCGAAGCAACTGAGGAAGAGCGTTACGCCTGGGAACACGAGAAGGAAGTCATCAAGAAGCTTCGTGCTCAGCTTAAGGCCAAGGAAGTGTCCGCAAAGGAGAAGCTCGACAAGGAGCCCCACTTGGACCCTCACTTTCACGAAGAACTGAAGCAAGTACACGTTCAGCCTCGGGCAGGCGGTGATGCTTTCAGGTAGGAATCAGATGTTGCATAGTTTGAATTTTACGTTACTTACCATGCTGTCATTTTCATCAACACTACAGCAAGCGCGAGGCTGCCGCTGAGGACCGTTACATTCGTGAGCACGAGCGTGAAGCCCAGCAGCTGAAGAAGAAGGGCCAGTAAACCCTCATACCCGTCGGTGTATAGCTTTGCATAATCATTTTGAGAAATAAAACATCATTCAATCAGAAATACTTTGTTTGACCGTCGCCAGTCATTCCGTTGTGACATGTCAAAAACCATGATTGTATGCTGCTTTCCACATTTTAAATGTCGTAGGGGTTCAGCAGATATGTATTGCGCATTAAAAAATGCAAGAAAATATTAAACAAGTGCATATGGGGAGAATAAATAGAGAGGATAGAATTCAAAACGGGCAGGATGTTGGAGGTAAATTCCTTACGCCACGTATTCTCTACGGACTTTTCCTTCAGAAGAGGTGCGAAATAACTGTTGAACCGATGCTGCGGCCAACTTGCAAGTTTCGTAGCACCGCGAATACTAGAACAACCATTTAGATCAAAGCACAACCCCTCTTTTAGGTTCGCGACATACCTCCTCCAGGGAAAAGCTTCCAGTGGATATATTTGCGAGCGTGCCATCGGAAACTTTGTCGAACACAAAGAGATGCGTAGACTTGGCTCGTTCAAGCTCAATGGCGATCGGATCAAGCAACAGTTCTCCATCATCATCAATCATGCAACAGACGGCAGCGGGAAGTGAACGCAATGGGATGCCAGCATCCACCAGTGAAAGAGTTGCCGCATTAAGTGCTGTAGCCAGTATCTGTATATAGATTTAACGTTAACAATGCAATGTTTGCAAGAATCTTGGTCCCGTACCCCTCCGTCATCTGTCAACACTTGTAAGGTCACGCGGATCATTGTCCGAGGATGCAGACCACCTAGGATTGCAGACTCCAAGGTTTCGCGAATCATTCGCTCTGAGAATCGCTCTTTGGTTGCTGTTTAAAAAACATCGATAAATCGTTCTAGAGTCAAACCAAATGTAACGAACTCACTTTGTGGTCCCGCAGCCGGCTTAAAGATGACCTCTATCGTAGCCTTGTCGAGCTTCTCGTCCTTGATTTTTACTTCCATTGGCCCATAGATGGAACTCAATACTGCAGTGTCTCCTATGTGTTTGGTAGTGTGAGAACGAGACAAAAGTGGGGTAGGCCGGGTCACAATTTACCTGACTTGAAACGTACTGAACCGTCCGATCGACTCAGCAAACCTGAACTGCAATAGAACGGCCGCATCTCATTGGAAGACTTGCGTTTATCTGGCCTCGATCTAGACTGTGACATATTGGTAATGGGTCGCAAGTGTTGTTCGTTTTGGAAATTTCGCAGGTCCGCAAAGACTCAAGTCAAGGCTGCAAGTTCATTGAGGTTGCGCTGGCAACAACCGGGATCTGAAACCGCGCTTTCAATCAGAGACTCCGAAATATACCTTTGTCAAATCTACTGCAAGGATGTTTAGAGGTGAGGAAGAGCATATCACAGAAGGTGCGAACGAAAATCTAAACGATTCTGCGGTAGGATTAAGAAGTTTAGGTGCGGGGACCGGGAGAGCGTGTAAGCTGCCAAAGGTACAAAACGACTTCGTTGTTATAAACAAATGATAAGGTCTAATTTCCCGATTGTTTTTGTAGTCGCATATACCAATCTGCTGTGCAAGACCACAATCCATTTCATACCCTATTGTCGCCCATCAAAGTCCTCGATCTCTGTCTACCTCAGCAAACCCACCACCTCCTCCAGCAACACCACCTCCTCAGCTGGGAAACAGCTCTGACAAACAGGAATTGTCTGTGAGTATTGCAGATCTCTCTTTTGATCCTTACGAACAAATGAACCCATGTGTGTGCTTTCCAGAGATCCACGTACTACAAAAGTATCGCTGCCCTTATCGTCAGCGGCGCTGGCTTATGGGCATATTACCAATATGAAACGCGTCGACTGGAAAAGCAGCGGGAAGAGGCAAAAGTGAAAGGGGTTGGAAAGGCATTGATTGGGGGACCATTCTCTCTAGTGGACCATGAAGGTCGACCAGTGACAGACTTGGACTTCCGCGGCAAATATATGCTCCTTTACTTTGGATACACCTTTTGCCCGGATGTTTGCCCCGAAGAGCTTGACAAAATGGCAGAAATTGTAGAGAGCCTCAGTACGTTGTGGCAGTCATCGTTTTCACAATGACCCTACCTTAATCATGATTCTCATTCCAGAAAAGCAAAAGGGCTACGCACAAGAGACAATTGTCCCAATATTTATCTCCTGCGATCCCAAACGTGACTCGATTGCGGCAATCAAAGAATACATCCACGGTATTGCACATTTATAAAACTCTGGGGAGCGAAATGACTGACCGTTAGCTTTAGACTTCCATCCCGAATTCGTTGGGTTGATTGGTACCCATGCTCAGATCAAGCGTGTAGCCAAGGCCTATCGACTCTACTTCAGCGCACCCCCTCGAGCTGTTGACGATGACGAGGCAGATTATCTGGTCGATCATTCCATCTTCTTCTATTTGGTCAACCCGGATGGCCAGTATATTGCACACTTTGGGCGCACGGACGACACCAACGACGTCGTCAACAAGATAATAGAAAACATTGATCAGCGTAAGGGCAAGGCCACATAGAACTATTATCTGAAACATATATAGCACATTTTATCATAATGCCTGATTGAAGCCCTGTTGGTGCAAGATTCAAAAAGTACGATGTTGAATACAAACAAACGGCCAATCTAAGCCCCCGTGCGACCCTGCTGCACGTCGTGGGAAATTGACTGTCAAATTGTTGTTGGACAACTTTCCTGCGAGAAGCAGATCTCCAGGAAATTTCACCATTTCTCGCCCAACTCCCCGAGCAGCCATGGCAGAGAAGAACCAGCTCGTCATAAAGCCTCCACTGCCGGAGGGTGTCGATGAGGCCGATCTGCTGGCGGCGCTCAAGTCGTTTCCGTCGTTCACCAGACTGTTTCTCTTCCGACATGTGAGATCCCTAATTTATTTTTATGCGTATGATCGTCTTTGAAACTGATGAAGTCCTGCTATAGTTCTATTTGATGGTGTTTTCTGATCATGCTAGTGCTGCCAGAGCTCTAGCTCAGTTGCCCGAAAAACTTCCTGCCAAAGTGCACATGGATTGGGATAACTGGAAGCGCGGCGATCCGGATATCGGACCGTAAGTTCTTTGATTCGCTGAATACACTCAGAATTTCCAATTGAATTTTACTGTAGATTTCCGGATGTAACATTTGCCGTTGAATCGCAATTTGTTTACATTCCCCGGAATTTTCTTCCAGCGACAGCCATCAAGAAAATGGCCTCGGGGTGGCAAGGATTTGCTGCAGGGCGTGATTTTCTTCGAGGTTACGGAATCAAGTTCAACACCATCAAAGATGCCCATAGATGCTTGGATTTTCTGTATGAGAAGACCAATCTGTTGCCGTATTTCGTTGACAAAGATGGCAAGGCTGTAGAGCCTTCGGCCGCCCTGGATCGCCTGGGAGATATCCAAGCTGCACGCGAGGAAGGAAACCAGGATCTCAATTCTGCAAGTACGGCCAGACACATATCCATTCACCCGGCTGGTGATGAGTACGATCTGGTCATAGATTTACTTGCGTCGTTTTACGGTTTTGTCAATGTTGCCTTTGATGAATCGATGACGGCCATCGCGACCTTCTCTGAGCCGCAGTGGGCCCGACGAGCTACTCGCTATTTCCGCGCCGAAACACCAGCGGATGTGCAATTGCTGCAATCTGCCCCTCAAAAGAAGGTGAAACCTCCGGGAACCCCCACGCAGTACTTGCATATGCAACTCGCGCAACGTGTGCACCCCAATCTGAGTGGGCCTGTCAGGAAAAAGCGAATGAGGTCGTTGATGGAAGGTTACGAAGGGTACAGGCGCCAACAATTCTTGAACCACGACTGTCTTTTGGTTGAATTTGTGAACGTGGATTATGCAACTGCCGCACTCAAACATCTCGCAGCCATCACCAACTTTCCCGTTAGCTTCCACAACAAAGAAGACGACGCAGCGGCCTGCCCTCATATCCATGAACCAATCCCGGTGCGCTCGGGTGGAAAATGGAACCAGTACGCTACCGATCACGGAGTAGAGGTTGACCCCGTCACTCTTTTTCATGGAAAGCTGCCAGACGGGCCGGACGATCGCACGTTCCTCACCCTTAAGGGCTTCAGCAAGTCCCTCTCTGAAAAGGACATTGAAACCGCTTTTGGCGCGTTCAGTGGCTTCAAGGAAGCCACCACCTCCAGAGATGCTACTGCCCACATCTGTTTTGAGACTGAGCAGAATGCCGAAATGGCCCGAAAGGCAATCGAAGCCCTTTCCATCACAAATCTTCTCCGGGTTGAAATAGCTCCAGCAGCCGAAACTCCTAGCTAGCAGAGCCACTGCTTTGAATGACCAAGGTCTGAAGTCTTAATTTTCATAGCTGACACCTCATTTTCACTATTATACTTTCTCATACTTTAAAAAATATATATCCCTTCGCAATCCCCAAATGGAGCATACGTGGAGTGTTATCTGCAGTGTTCGGGATGGGCCAGAGCTCACGCCCGGGATGACCCAATGCTGTATAAATTTTGAGCCCTGGCATCCCGCGGGGTTCTCTCTCTCGCATGCTGTCTTTCTCCTGCTCCAATGCATGGCATCCCGCGGGGTCCTCCCTCTCGCATGCTGTCTTTCTCCTACCCATAGCTATGCCGCTTGCGGCGATTGCCTTTTACCCATTGCTCTCAACCGCAATCTCGCTATGCTGCTTTCTGCTCTGCCCCTTTCCTTCCTTCCCTGCCTCTCGCATTGAGTCGGTATCTGGCCCCCCCCCCCCCCCCCGCTTGTGATGCGACCTGACAATAACCACCTCTGGACTTATGGACCAGAGATGATGGCCTCTCGCCGCAATACACTGGCCTTTCACTTTCTCATATGGAAGCATCGGAGCTGGATCAGTTTCTTTGGAGTTTCTTTTGATTCGTCAAACTGTAGGGGTTCCCAGCATCGTTGCCTAGTTGATTCCATTGGTACAGTGCCTCCACTCTTCACTCTAGGACTATAGAATCGTTGTACGAAAAGGTTGATCATTTATTCTTCTGTCCTATCCACATCTTCAAGATTTTGGGCAAACCTGGACGTCTCACTCCTCACTCCAAAAGGCAAATTGCTCACGGGCAGCCTCTTGAACTCAGTCATCCTTTGGACTCAACGATCTCTTGGTGTCAAATCTACACCGCATCGGCAATACAATTCCGTTAGCAGGCGTGGGGGGATCCTCAGTCGGAGGGCCGTTTGAATATTTGGCGGGGGAAAGGCATAGTGCCCAGTCTCAGATCTTTGGGACCGTCACGCCGTGGGGAAGTCAAGGGGACCCGACTCCAAGGCTGTATATATTTGTTTACTCTGAATTGAATGACTTCCATAATGCCGTGCGGTCACACTCTACATCTGACAAGGGTGTTCCTATTCCGTTTTCCTGATTGATGCTGAAGTTGTACTCGAATAAAGTTGCGGGGTTTTCCTTTTATCCTCGGCTTTCGAGAAACAAACGGGGGACTTTTGACGCGTCGGGCAGCCTTGACACGTCGATGGCGCAGTCATGAAAGCGGAACAAAGGTCAGATTTCGCATTTTGCGAGTAAACCCATACTCTTGTTGAACCTAAAGTTCCTGTATTTACAATGTTGGCAGTTGATAAGGAACTAGAAATCAACGGACTTGTTAGAGAGGTGAGCCTTACATCGTATTTTCCAGACGTGAGCATCTCTGACTGCTCAAGCATCGTAATATGATTAGTACTTCAAGTTTGCGGATTATGCCGCTTCACTTGAAACCTTCGAGACCGAATGTGACAAAAAAGGACGTGGGGTCAATTGTGTTCTAGAAAAAGAAGAAGAGGATGCGGTAATTTTGAAGATTCAAGTAAGCCGGGGTTTCAGCATTTGTGTGGTCGGGACAAGTTCTGATTGATCTGGTGGTAATCATAGGACTCCTTCATCGCGGCCTTTCATGATGGAGATCGGGCGGCATTTTTCAAGTGCTGGGACGAGCAGTTTCCTCAAGAAGTCCGGACTGCCGAACCATCGTACCAAAAGTTGGAATTTATGTGTAGTATTTACTTTGCAGTTGTACCGATTCATCCTGGTGTTGAAGCGAAAGTCCAGGTAATACATGGCTAGGCATTGTGTCCTATGAAACTCATTCACTAATTGGTTATATCATTTGCTCGTAGTCGCAATACACGCTGGAGTCAACCATGGAAACATTCAAGAAGTTTTTGGAAACGGGTGGTGCCGATCTGTGTAAAACGACGCAGTTTCTGTCGTACTATGCCCTGCCGTATGTACCAGACCCGCGTCAGCACCCATCGTTCAAAGACATATTCGAAACCAACTGGGTCGGAGAGTTAGAAGAGAAGCTCAAAGTCTTCTTGCAAACCGCTATCAGAGGGAATAGGAAACCCAAGCTTTTGAAGCTTTTGGAGGAGGTATTTGCGCGATTTGCAGTTTTCAGAAGGAACGGTACCCATCGTATTTATGCTCTTTGACGAAGGGTGGGCAATCCGGGAAACAAGGTATAGCGAACCTGCAGAAGACGCTATGAACGATCTGTATTCACCTCAACCTACTCTAATAGATTTGGAAGTGTTACAGAAAGATTTCATGGCCGTCCAGGAACGCGAACAGCAGCAGACGCACAAGCTGCGAGGTTTACAGGTAATGACCGGATTTTCTCCCGTCCCGTTCGCGTCTGATGTTCCCACTTGCAGACCGATTACCATAACCTAATTACGATTGCGTCCGAGCTGGTACAAACTCTCACTGCATGCATCAGTGGCGAAAAGGTTGGGCAAGGGCAAAGTGACAGGCCGCTTATCCTGTCATACTCAGTTTTCGCGTAGATTACGCCCGCATATCTTGGTGGGATCTGTCAACGACTAGCCAGCTTTAAACAAGGCGCACCAGGAAAGAGGGATGATCATCCACAAGTATGTAATGTCGACCAATTGTCGAGCTACAAATGTTTACTTAATGTTCCCCCCATAGCCGTACGATAAAGTTCAACCCCAAAATATCTCTCAGACACAGTACGTAACCTGTAACCTTACAGCACAACTACGAAAATACAAGCTCATGCCCTTCGATCTCTTCCTATAGTCATCGCGCAAATCACGCCGCCGCAGCAGCAGAATCCAAGTCCCGGCATAATAACTTAGCATCCGCCACCCCTCCCCGAGTGCCACAGGCTGCCAGCGGTCCATTTGAGCAATTTTTGGACTATGCGGCAATCCGGCGAGAATTGACACCAACAATGGAGCCCAAAATGCATCGGACGCAAGCGTACATCCTGCAAGCGTTGAGAATGGTTTGTCGTCAAGATTCCTCTTCGTCATTTCTTTGTGAGGCTAAGACATGGAATTGCGCAGCACGTCACCAAATCACATTCCATGTCGGAGCGGCGAACGATTGTTTCCACATACTTGGCCAATGACTTCCTAAATGTAACAGCCGGCAAGGTAATAGCTTTATCGTGACTACCTCGCGCTACAGCTTGCTCATTTCCTCCTGGGTCAGTCATTACTCCTAGATTTATTTGACCATCCAGCGCCCATTGTACGGGACCAGACCGCTCGACTCACCAATATGGTGTCGTCGGATTGTGCAGGAAGAGGATACCTCCTGCAAAATCAGGGGCTTGTACCTAGATTGGTAGAGCTGATGAGAGCAGAAGAGATGGATTCAGTATTCCGACAAAATGTGTTGGGAACCCTCCAGAAACTTAGTCTGCGGTAAGATGTTCTTATATCTACATGCACAGCTGTTTCCCCAGAAGCCCTGACCGTCCTTTCTTTATATAATCAATAGCCGCAACGCACAGAGCACCATGAACAATGTTCTCGTCATACCCTACTTACAAGACTTGCTGCACGACCTCGATGGCTTATCCGAATACACTATTCAATACGGGACCGCGCTGCTCATGAATCTTTGCCTGCGGACAGCGGGCAAGCGCCAGTGTTCCAGCGACCCAGAACGTACTCTGAAATTACTGACAGCATTGATGGAGCATGACAGTCTGCAGGTACGTCACCCTGATCGTGGTCACAAAGTAATATACCAACATTGTCATCAGGTCAAGACGTACGTGAATGGCACATTGTATAGTCTATTTGGGGAACCGAAAATGCGCGACGCAGCCAAAGCAATGGGGATGGAAGATATGCTGCAGTATCTTCGCGGGTCATCAGATGAGCAGCTCTTGAGGCAAATTGACTTTGTCACGGAGCAGTTAAATTCAGGTAATTACCCTCTGCGCGCCTTTTGTAATATCAGGCCTGACCATTGGCTATCTCAATAGAGGAGGTACCAGATGACTCTGATACGGTTTCAGAGGATGGAGAGGAAGAGGATTTCGAAGAAGAGGAAGAGGTAATCAAATTGCGCTTGAACAACGGACGAAGGTGGTTTCCTAAGTGGACGATTGCATTAGGACGGTCCAGAAGAAGATGAAGTGGAGGATCTGCCTCCCCCCTCCGCTTCTCAAGCGACAGGGACTGCACTACTGCGCAAATACAAGCTTCCCCATCAGGTCCCTCCTCCAAGTCACCGTCCCTACGACTCTCTTCCGCATCACCCGCTGAATCGAACGTCTAACCATCATGCCAGCAATGATATGGCAAGTTCTGCGTCACCCCACGACTTTCGACGTCCACGCACACCTTCCCGACCGGGTACGCCCACAGTGTACAAGTCTATGGTCAGTATCCCGCAACAGCGTCCAGCGGCTGTTCGAGAGAGCACTGAAGGACGGGGGGGTATGGTGCAGAGCCACAGTATAGGGTCGGTGGTGAGCGCTACCTCACCACCACCGGGAAAAGATTCCAAAGGCAAGGAAAAGGCGGGTAAGAAAGGAAGCAAATCTAAGACCGATGTACGAGTACCAATATCCCAAGAAGAGTGAGTATACCACCTTCTGAACTGGACTAAAGTTGAAAAGTTTGAGGCTGATATATCCTTGCAACAGGCAACGGGAAATCAACCTGGCATTTTCGAATCGCCCGAAAATTGCCCGGACGCCTTTACCTGGCGCGTCGCGCTCCCACTCCGTAACGGCTTCACTGAACGCGTTGCCCGATGAGGTTTTGAACGCGAGTCGCCAATACCTCAAGCAGTCCCATGAATCGGTGCACATGGGGCATACGTACGCCAGCACAGGAAGCCTCAAAAAGTCTGTTCTAGGAGCTATCAGCGGACGCAGTTCATCAGCAGGGTTGGGATAAACTAATACACGAGTCTCATATGGTGGTTGAGAGGGGTGTGCAGGGTATTTGGTGCTTTCCTCGCTCTTCTCAACCATGTATACCCTGATGTATACCCTTCAGCACTTTGCAATAAGATTTTATGCATTTGATGCCTGCGCAGTGTTCAGGCAACTTCAGGGCAAGCCAAGAGTTGCCCAAGTGAAAAGACAGCACAGAACACAAAAGCAAAACAGTTGTAATGAGGTGCTTGTAAAGATATCAGTCTGGCGAATCATGCCAGATCGACACTTTCAATGGTTGAATTCACGTAAAAAATAAACAAGATGAACTTTGAAAAGAAAGAGGATAAACAGTGAGAAATGTGTAAAGTTGCTCACGCAAAGCAGCAAAACATCGCTCGTCCAATGTAAATAAGCGGCAGAACCTGTGATGCCGCATGCGCTCGAGAATGAAACGATGGAGGGAAGGTGAGAGGAATCGACAATGACCGGGATCAAATGTCCAAAAATGCCAGGAGACTTGCTCACAGAACATGACAACGGACTTTAGATGCTTTACAGCAGCATGTTGAGCGGGTTCTCAATGTAGTATCGGAACTTCTCCAACCATCGGGCTCCAACGGCTCCATCGACAACACGGTGGTCGTTGCTCAGGGTGACCTTCAGGGTCTTCTGTACAGAGAAGCCCTTCTCGGCTTTGTTGTCCAAAACCAACTTATCCTCAAGACCACCGACGGCGAGAATGGCGGCGTGGGGAGGGTTGATGATGGCAGTGAAGTGGGAGATACCGTACATGCCCAGGTTGGAAATAGTGAATGTGCCGCCCTGGTACTCATGGGGTTGAAGCTTGTTGACGCGGGCGCGGCTGGCAAGTTCCTTGACGCTGTTGGAGATCTTGGAAAGACCCTTGGTCTCAGCGGCGTGGACAATAGGGGTGATCAGGCCGTTGTCTGAAGATTGAAGAGAACAATTTTAATTCCGTGTCTGGTCGATAATGGGAAGAGCAACAAACCTGTAGCAACTGCAACTGCAATGTCGGCGTTGTTGAATTGGCGAATAAAGCTTCCTTGCCATGCGCTGTTAACCTCTGGTACATCCTTCAACGCCAAAGAGGCTGCTTTGATAACAAAGTCGTTGACAGACAGCTTGTATTTTCCATTGGCTTGAGCGTTCAAGACCTCGCGAAGTTTGACGATCTTGTTGGCATTCAGTTCGGAGGTCAAGTAGTAGTGGGGGATGCTTTGTTTGGACTCGGTCAATCGGGAAGCGATAACCTGTTATTGCCAATCAGCTCTTATACCAAGGAACCAATCAGAGCGGCTGCAATTCATACCTTGCGAACATTGGAAAGTGGGATGTCAGTGTAGTTTGAGCCTTGAGCAGGGGCGGGTGTGGGAGCAGAGGCAGGAGCACCACCTTTAGCAGCAGTAGCAGCCTTGGGAGCAGAAGCTGTTGACAAGACAGAAACAAGAAAGACGCTGGTTAGTAAAATATTTTGAGATAGCGCCGTTTCCACCCCGGCAAACTTAATGACAATTCTGACAACCTTTGAAGTTCAAAACGTCTTCCTTCACAATGCGTCCGTTTGGTCCAGTACCCTGTACAGATCCTAGGTCGATACCACGCTCAGCGGCCAATGTCTTGGCCAATGGGCTGGCAACAATGCGATCTACACGCAACGGTCATCAAAGCTGCCCTTTTCTTCGTAACGGCTTCTCGAACGAGAATTTTGACGCCTTTTCTGAGACTTACCAGAAGAAGCGCTGGAAGATGGACCTGTGGATGAAGACTTTTCTTCCTTTGACTCTTCTTTCGGCTTAGCCTCTTCCTTCTTTGGCGACGGAGCCTCTTCCTGCTTTGGCTTTGGCGCGGCAGCGGCTCCCTCAGGCTTGAAGTCCTTGAACGCAGCCACATCGTCCTTGTTTTCTACGAGAACAGCAAGAGGCTACTTCCTCCGTCAGAAACTGCAAATTTCCAGTTGCATTGGCCCGGCACTTACAACTCCAACATTGACATCCTTGGCTCCGGACTCGACAAAGATTTGGGCCAAAAAACCCTCATCCTGACACTCAAAATCCATGGTAGCCTTATCAGTCTCAACCTCCACCAAGACGTCTCCGGGCTGAATCTCGTCTCCAATCTTCTTGTGCCATTCGCCAAGGTTTCCTTGCGTCATGGTTGGGGAAAGAGCCGGCATAGCGAGAATGGTGTGTGTGGGGTATGCTAAAACAGTCCTATATCAGTGCTGAACCAAGAAGTCAATATATCATTTCCGATTTACTCACAATCGGAAGAGTAGGATCGCTGCTGACCCATCATGTTACGGGAGACGGGAGGACGAACGAGAGCGGCAGCTGATACGCCAGTTGATCTAAAGGCCAGACGTCCGATTTTAGTACTGCATCCTCGTCAGTTCAGCCAGACAATCCTCCTACCGAGCAGTGTGGTGGAACTGCTTGCGAACAAGACGGTTAGCAACTCCGGCAGCACATGCCCGAGTGGCAGCCGCACGGGTCACAGTGGAGAGGCGGGCCTCCATAATGCGCGCGACGGGCGCTGAGCGAATGGCAGCGTGCATGGTCAACAAACAGGTCTAACGAGAAAAGTCAGATCGAGAACCAGATGGGGATGATGGAGGGGGTGGCACGACGGACCTAGACCTAGTTAAAATCTCTTTTTTTCCGGTAGATTTCTTCGAAAGTCTCTTGCGCCGAGGAAGAAACAATCCTGCAGTGGGGATCTGTGGTGAAGATGGACGGAGTTTGGCAAAGAAAAGCTCTGGCTGGAAGAACTGGCAATTTGCAAGTTATCGTTCGAGATCGATTGGGTCACGTGGCGGCTCAGCTTTTTGAACTTTTGGGAGCGGAACGCCGAAGACGCGCCAAGATTGGTCCAGATTGGTATAAGGAAATTCAGAAAGTACAAGAAAGAATAGATACGACGACAAATGGGAGGATATATATATACACTTGCGAAAACACGGCGCGGAACAGCTACGTGTTGATTGGGGGTGGCTGTTGGTGGGTTGGAGGATGCCTGGTGGACGGCGGCGGCGACGAGAGGTCAGTTCCGGGAGGGCCGAGAGGGTGCTCCGATCGAGGAACTGCCGGCAGAGGAATGCGGCGAATTATGGGCTTGGCTCGGGACAGCACTTCTGCGAGAGGGTCGTTGGGCGGGGCAGGGCCAGCTGGTGCCCGTAGCCGACGGCCGCCAGCTTGGGTAGAATACTGTGCAGATGTGGTAGCATGGCGATTAAACACGGGGTGGGAAGGCTTTTTAGGGGAGAATGCATGAGTTTCGAACTAACACTGTAAGTTGAGCGATCGCACTACCCACCGCTTTTGGAATGACAGGTCCACGCTTGATGATATCCCCTTCACGCAATGTTACTCCAGGCGCAATCTTCATGGTCTCAGCCTGGTGGCAGGATACAGCGCGTTAGAGGAGTCTGGAATAGGCAATACACATACGCGAGGAGAAGGCTTACCAGAGAGGGTACTTCAAGTGTGGCATCCTCAACGAAAACGGGACCCAATCCCGCATTGTGCGATGTGGATAAGCTCATGTTACTGAGCGATGTCAGATCCTTCCGTTGTTTTGACTGCAACTTAGATTTGGCTTTTGGCGGTGGTGGGGCTACGGATCGGGAGTGTATTGACGTGGCAGCTTTTGGTGGTACAGGTAGGAGATCCCGTGATGCAGCAAGGTCCATTCGATCAGTCTTTGAGACTGGCGCACCCGACCGGAATTTGGTCGACTTTAACGGACGATTTCTGAACTTGGCGGGGCTGGTGCTTTCGGCGGCCAACGGTATACCGGGAGATGCTTGGGAAGGATGGCCTGACTTTGGATTCGCTGGTGGGGTGGGCGACTCGATTGGGAGAAGTCGGCTCTTGGCACTGGGAGCAGCCATAAAATTAGTCATTGCACCCGCTGCTGGCAACATGCACGTTGACAACTTACCCGAAAGCACTTGTCTTTGCTGGAGGGCCCTTTTTCACCATGACCACGCGGCCCTCATGATCATAACTCCATTCCACAGGTTTGCCCGAATCTTTCTCCATATTTCGAATCCTTTGCAGCAAGATCTTGTTCTCCTGCATGATGGTCAGTAACTGAAGGACAAGGTAATAAATTGATCCACCGAACCTCTTGGATGGCCATCTCTGCTAGTTGGGTCGCAGACAGTGGTACCTGTTGATTTGAATCTTTTGCCGTATGTCGACGACTAGCACTGCCGGATGCGGCACGTCTCCGCATGATGGACGTATTGGAGGTAGCGAGCGACGTTGCCGATCCCATATCCATGCGCGAGTCGCGGATCTAATCAAAAAATGAGCTTGGCCCTGAAGTCAACGTAGACGGGCAGTATATCATACGCTGATCTTCTTCTCTTTACTTGATGATACTGACATCATAGATCCCTTGAGTGGGGCCGACCCGACTACACTTGGCCGCTTTTCCAGTACAGGTTCAGATTCTTCCGAGAATGATGAACGAAGGCTTTGCATGGATTCCGATTGGGCAGTCTCGAGGGGAGGCGGGGTAGCTTTCTTAGGTATAATGGGAGGTTTGCGCATAGGCATGGCGCATGGGGCCCACGAGTCAATAACGGCCGGTTCAGGTTCTGGGTAAAGGCTTTAGCATTCCAGTAAGATCCAGCAGATTGCACATCTTGCTTTTACCTGTATCTGGCTCCCATGTTGCGGGGTCAATATCGCCCGGGTCGCGGCGAAAGAACTCCCACTACAGGTCTTCGTCAGTCTAAACCATCTTTACTCTCAATCCACGAAATGCAACCCGCCCACCTCAACAATCTCATCAATCGTCTGCTTGGCAAACTGAACCGCATATGGTAACACTTGACTCTCTATGTGTTTCTCAAACAAGACTTCTTGAGACCGTTGAACGACCTGCTCCACCAGCGAAATGATAAATATCTCGCTCTCCTCCGCATCTACCAAAAGCTGGTACTCTTCTTTGGTGGAGGCCATTGTGTAGTATCTAGTTCTGTGGTCGCGCCGGTCGGCATTCGCCTGATGGGATATCTATCTCTATTGACGTTTACGCGAATAGCTTGACTGTCGGTATTTCGTCCAGGATCTACCAATTCATGCTTACGTGATGTGGTTTTGGGGAACGCGTGAAACCGAAGATGAGCCTTGACATTTGTGCACCGGAATTTACATCGAGAAGGATAGTCGAACGGGCGGATCGATAGCAAGGATAGTAGCAAATAGCGGTCTGATTTCTCTTGCGCTGGTGCCGGCTGGCGGCATGTGAACAGCCATTGCGCTACTTCCATACGCGTGCTCTCAAACATTCACGCGCATGATTTTGGTGGGCAGCATATAGTTTGAAACCTCTTTTTGCTTTCCGATCAACGATCCGTCTTCAAAATTTGACTGGCTTCGGCGTGAGTAGCCGTCTTATGGACCCGACTATGCTGGCAGATAGAGCAAGCCCCTGTGGATGGGTAAGGGATCATTTCATTCTGAAAAACTCCGATGGCCGCCTAGAAAAAAGGCCAGAATCCTTTATCTTAACTCTGAGGATTGCATCTGGCCCGCTCATGTCATGTACCGGTGATAGGCATTCCAGATTATCTCGTTTTTCGAGTCATAAGATGGGCCAGGACCCCATAACACAGATTGATCACTGAAATCTCAAGACGAACGCTTTCGAGCGCTTTTTCTGTGCGCGGGACATGGAGCTCGACTAGGCTTTGCCTGGGTAGTTCTACATTTGAGTTTAGCAGGGTGGGGACCACTTTATGGATAATGGATACAAAGCAAGCTATTTGGTCTATGTCCTTTTCTGGAAGGGGGGATTGTCCTGTGTATGCATGATTCTCCGCCCATACGTCTATGCGTCCGTGCATTCTTGTGTCATGCAAGTTGTTTAATCATCGCTTGCCAAACGCTTCTGTCGGACATGAAGTGCATAACTGTCACAATCTGACACGACTGTCACTTTAATTGGAGTTAGGGCTACGAAGCGTTCGAAATTCGGAATTTGAATCTGACTTTGAGATTGGACGGCTGCTCATTCTTGAAAATTACAGAGCAACGTTGAACGAAAAGTAACTGACCTGGCAACATGGTATGTGTGAATAAGCTGTTTTAGCCATGCAACTGACCTGACTCTCTTTGCCTGCCAAAGTCGGTAACACTCCACACTGATCTCGGGGACCTCAAAATTGAGATATTTTGCGAAGGTATGTGTTTTATTGAGTGGGACCTAAGGTGGACGTTGTCTGACTTATTTTATTTAGCTACCCCAAGAGCGGCAGAGGTAAAAGAACTGCTCCAACAACCAAGCTTCATGGTCGAAAACTAAACGCACTCGACGATTTGATGTAGAACTTTTTGGCATTATGCGCAACTGGATATTACAACAACTGCCTTTTCCATCGGTACGGTGGTTCATTCTATCCATGAACGTATTGCGCCCAGCTCTCATACCCATTTAGGAATATGAAAGGATTCATGGTGCAAACGGGAGATCCAACAGGTATCATCACAATCGATGTGGGATGCATTGGACGATGTTTGCTTATACCAGTGAAAGGGACAGGGAAGGGGGGAAACAGTATATGGGGAAGGAAATTTGAGGATGAGATCAAGGCTACTCTGCGGGTACGTTTGAATGGGAGGATGTTTGGATAAAGCCAGCTTTGTTTACAATTATTCTCAGCATAACACTCGCGGCATTGTGTCCATGGCCAACAAAGGACCAGATACCAACCTCTCACAATTTTTCATCACCTATGGCAAACAGCCTCATTTGGACTCAAAATATACAGTTTTTGGAAAGTGAGTCTGTCTCGCCAAGCATAGTCAACGATTCTGAATTTTAACCATGCTTTCAGAGTGATTGATGGCTGGGAAACTCTGGACGCACTTGAAAGAATGTCGGTGGATGAAAAATCCCGACCAATACAAGATGTTCGGATAAAGTCGATCACGATACATGCGAATCCAATCGCAGAGGCAGAGTGAAGGAACCGGCATTGAAACAAGGAAATCTTATGCGTTCAGTAAACGCAGGAAATAGGCTGTTAGACATGTGCTGTTGTGCGCGGTGGACCAATACGGATGTGGTACTGCGAACAATATATGTAAAAAAATAAACAAAAGTGTGAATAAAAATAAAGTGAGTGGTGGTACAGGTAGAGGGTGGAGTGAGGTGGCAGTAGAGATGGGTTTAGGCCAAGCCAAACAGGCCTCGGCGTTGTGGTGGAGCTTGTGGAGCCTGAGGTTGTTGGAAGGAAGTGCCTTCGTCCGTCACAAATCCTGTTCCTTGGGTGGCGGTTGTGGCTGCCTGGCCATGTTGGTGTTGTTGGTGCTGCTGTTGCTGGTTGCTCAGAACAGCCAACTGCTGTTGTGCGGTCTGGGGTTGAAAGTCCTCTGGGAGGGCGGGTGCTTGTGGGTTGTATTCAGCTGACTGAGACCGTGAGATCAAAACACCAACTCCCTCCATAACGGCCAAAATGGCTCCTCCAAAGACTGCAGAAATAGCCATCACTCTTGGTCCACTTCGTGCCGCCAAGATTGCTCCTGTTGATGCTCCCGCCATAATTGGGTTCCAGATGTCTTCCTTTCCGCGAATACCGGCAAGCAAGCAGTCTCCAGCATTGAAAAGTCCCGACCAGACGGCAAAATTTCCACCAAGAACAGGAGCTCTAGCCTTGATGGACGCTAGTGAGCCCGCCAATCGTTCACCACGAGGACTGTTGCGGTATCCCTTAAAGCCGTGCCAGACCGAACCGCCCATGGCTCCCATGCAAAACCCGATTCCAAAATCGTTGACGATGGAGTACGGACAGGGATCTCGACTATGATCTGAGCCGGTCATTTTCGTAGGGGGTAGGGTGTTTAAAGAGTCTTTTTGTGTCGAAAGGGGACCGATGAATTGCTGTTGTCGATCAGCAACTTTGGGAGTCTGGAGATATTTCAATTTGCCGACAAAAGCCTGCGCCTCATCCGTGCCATTCCTCCGAGCGCGCTGCGCACCGACTGCGCTACTCTGCATCTTTCTGGCGGACATCAAAAATGTCGACTCAGATGATGATTGATGTTGCTTGATACTCTTTGAATTACAGGTGCAAGGATTTAGATGCCCCTTACGTGGACGGATCACCGCTCACACTGCCCTCAATCCTTGACAGAAACCAGCAGAACCAAACGAAGCGTCCTTTGGATGGGTCATCGGGTATTGGCCTTTAGTCGCCCGACTCATGGCCTCCCGTGGCCTCTAATTTGGTCCATATTCACCTGCTGCATGTATGCTGTACAATCAGATCCGACAACCTCAACGCGCTCCTTGTCCGAATGCGCTTGAATGACTGTGCGAGGTAGCACTGCACCATGGCAACGGCCAAGGGCCCGTTTTACGTGTCCGACCTCCTTGAAATTCGCAGGACAGCACACCAACGATTCCGCAGCATATAAACCGATCCTCTACAAGCCCATACTTTCCCAGTCTTTACCCCCCCGCACACCCTTTCCAACATGGTATGTAATTCCTGGCTCAGTGCTAGGCCGGATCGCAGGAAGAACTTGGGCTGATCTTGCTTTCTTGGTGTCTGCGCAATCTAGAGTATGGGACCTGTCGAGATCTTCAAAGAAAATGCCACGGAGGAACGTGCCGAAAACGCGCGTTTGGTAAGTAAAACCAGCCAGACGTTAATTAGGTGAATCGCATACTTATCGAGATTTGTAGTCCTCGTTCGTTGGAGCCATTGCTGTCGGTGATCTCGTCAAGTCGACACTAGGCCCCAAGGGTATGGACAAGACCCTCCACTCCATGGGAACCAACAACATTGTGGTCACCAACGACGGTGCCACCATTCTCAAATCCATCGCCCTTGACAATGCTGCTGCCAAAGTTCTTGTCAATATTTCCAAAGTGCAAGATGATGAGGTCGGTGACGGAACAACATCAGTATGTGTTCTCGCGGCAGAGCTGTTGAGAGAGGGGGAGAAGTTGGTCCACCAGCACATTCACCCACAGACCATCATTGAGGGATACCGAATCGCTTCAGCTGCCGCGTACGCAGCATTGGACGCTGCCGCAGTAGACAATTCTACAGATAAGGAAAAGTTCCGAGCCGATTTGGTCAACATTGCCAAGACAACTCTGAGTTCCAAGGTCCTGTCACATGACAAGGATTACTTCTCCAATCTGGCTGTCGATGCCGTTCTGCGATTGAAGGTGGGTCACTACATTTGTGGTCAAAACAAGCAGCTTCCTGACAGCCACTTTCTGCAAATAGGGTAGCACAAACCTTGATAACATTCAAATTATCAAGAAGCCCGGTGGTCGTCTCATCGACTCATACTTGGACGAGGGTTTCATTTTGGACAAGAAGATTGGAGTGAACCAGCCCAAGCGGATAGAAAATGCCAAAATTCTGGTCGCCAACACCCCTATGGACACGGATAAGATTAAGATTTTCGGTGCTCGTGTTCGCGTCGATGCTACCGGAAAGCTGGCCGAGTTGGAGCGTGCTGAGCGTGAAAAGATGCGAG
This sequence comes from Phlyctochytrium arcticum, assembly GCA_025602905.1. Classification (NCBI taxonomy): domain Eukaryota; kingdom Fungi; phylum Chytridiomycota; class Chytridiomycetes; order Chytridiales; family Chytridiaceae; genus Phlyctochytrium; species Phlyctochytrium arcticum. The sequence goes on along the minus strand of JAHLKI010000010.1, from coordinate 528,032 downwards.
AGAAGGTGGAGAAGATCAAGGCACATGGTATCAACTGCTTTGTCAACCGTCAACTTATCTACAACTGGCCCGAGAGTCTGTTTGCGGAGGCTGGTATTATGGCTATTGAGCATGCCGACTTTGATGGAGTTGAACGCTTGGCGCTTGTGACTGGTGGAGAGATTGCATCAACGTTTGACTACCCCGATTTGGTCAAGCTTGGTCAATGTGACTTAATTGAGGAAATTATGATTGGAGAAGATCGTTTGATCAAATTCTCTGGCGTAGCTGCGGGTGAGGCCTGCACAGTTGTATTGCGCGGTGCTACCAACCAACTTCTCGACGAGGCCGAGCGGTCCCTGCACGATGCCCTTTGTGTCTTATCCCAGACGGTTAAGGAACCTCGCACAACCTTGGGAGGTGGTTGTGCCGAGATGTTGATGGCAAAGGCTGTTGATGAGGCTGCGGCAAAAACTGCCGGCAAGAAGGCTATTGCATGCGAGGCTTTTGCACGTGCCCTGCGACAGCTGCCAACTATCCTGGCCGACAATGCCGGATACGACTCTGCTGAGTTGGTTGCTCGATTACGAGCGGCACATTATGAGGGCAAGTCCGAGTACGGTTTGGGTATGTATTTCTGTTTAATCTTTTTACTTTCCGGCCCCATTGATCTGGAAACTAATGTCCTTTCTTATCATTAGACATGGACAAGGGAGATATAGCAAACGTCCGCACTTTGGGTATCACCGAGTCATTCAAGCTCAAGAAGCAGGTTCTTCTCTCTGCCTCCGAAGCCGCAGAACTGATTCTGCGTGTTGACGACATTATCCGTTGTGCACCTCGGTAAGTGCGGTACAAGATGAGAAGTCACCTCTAATATGCCGTCTCACATTTTATACTTGTCATTTTAGCCAACGCGAGCGGGAATAGATGCTCGCTTTCTCTAAAGTCAGTGGAAGACGTTGGGGGGATTGGGGGAGAGCGATATACGAGTCTTAGTTTGTAAATTTTGTAATCTCTATTTTGTTGACACGTTTCTCTCCTGGGCTCTTTGATACCACACGTTGACGCAAATTAATAAATACATGTACATGAGTCTAAGAGGTCACACCGGAGGTCACACTGATCCGCTTTTCCTCATTGGACAACCTGCTGGTAATCTTTCTCCCGTTGAAGCCGCTGGCGTTCTCGGTCGCGATCGCTCTGTGGGCGTCCAAATTCAACCAACACTTTGCCTGTCCGTGCTGACGTTGGGATGGCTGGGAGGAGGGCAGCCGCTGGACGCCGACCTTCCTGAAGCAAGATGTTATAGGTAGATGCGGCCTGCCTCTGTTTATATTATCAGTCATCTGATCTGGGCTATATCTAGCAAACGGCGACGGTGTACTTACCGAAGCTTGCACTTCGACTTGAATGCCAAGGTTTAGTAAATGTGATCGCAAAAACGGCGGCAGAGGGACAGTCCGTGCCCCTGACCCAATCACAAGAATATCTGGGGTCTTCCGTTTTAGAGATCCTGCTTGTCAAAGGTAGTTTCAAGAGGTTTACATTACCTGGTACGGGCTGACAAAGTTCGAAAATCTTGAAAACGTCTGTACTCCATACATGGAACGGGGAACTTGGCTCATTGACAACATTACGGCCACTTCCCTCCACAATACTGGCCGCTCCCTCCTCTATCGTTTCACCATTTTTCACCGGCTTGGAAACCCCATATTGAGGGACATCCCACATCAAGACTGTCTCGGCAAATACAATCACTGGCCCATGCAGTCGAACGTCGCCAAGTGTGAAAGAGTTGTTTCCGACGGCGTGAAAGGAAGGGGTCGTGCTGGAGGCTGCACCGCTCAGGACATTGAAGCTGCGGAGACTTGGTGTTGAGGACTCGGCGTCGGATTTGGATGCGGGTGGTTGGGATGTTTGGAGGGAAGGAAAGGTTGAAAGGAATTGTCTTTGATGTATGATTCCACGCAATGCTGTAGGAACTGCCAGTATTGAAGTTGATGAGAGGGTCCGTGCGACGGCTGATCGGGCATGATTGGCAAACATCTCGCAAGTTCTATTGGATTTCTGGTCGGGGTTTACAAGATTTATTCAGAACTTGATCTGCTTGAGCTCAGGCTTGAGCTGCTCTCAAGCTGCTCTGAGTCTCACTCTCTGACATTCTTCATTAAAGCCGAGTTTGCATAAATTGCACGGCTGCGCCATTCTGGACCAACGCTCCGCTCTTGCTCTCCCAGGCGTTGCTCATTTGTCAAAAAACAGCAAAGGGTACCTACGGGAGAAGTCGGTCGCACTTCCTCCTCCTGCCATAAGGGGGCCAAAGGGCTAGTATAAATACCGCCCAAACAGGAGGATGACTGTGTTCAATGAATGCATTGGTGAAGTAAAGGTGTTGCAGCGGCAAGACAGAAAGGAAGAAGCGTTGGAACTGCTCAAGAGAGTGGCCAGCATCGTAAGGAGCTTGCATAACTACAGTTCTGAAACTGTAACTCACAACATTAATCAAGGTCAAACCAGTCATGAAGAAGCGGTCATGGCATGTCCCGGTCGTACGAGAGTTTCTTCCAACGACCCCAAATCTTTTGGGTGTGAACGTCAACCGGGGTAAGGAGATACGCATACGCTTGCGCCCACACGGAGATGAAAACCGGTTTCTGGAGTTTGACGATCTGGTGGGGACTATGCTGCATGAATTGACACACATAGGTAAGTGGTGTGCTGCACATGGGACTTCATTGAGGTTAAACCAAGCATAAAACGCTTCACTAGTGCATGGTCCTCATAACGCGGCGTTTTACAAGTTTCTGGATGAGCTGTATACTGAATATGAGTCCCATGTTGACAATGGATGGACAGGGGAAGGCTTCTCATCAGCCGGTTCACGTGTCGGGACTGGAGTTTCTCATAACCTGCCAGATCACCTTGCAAAGAAACGAGCGCTAGATGAGGCAGAGAAGCGGCGCAAGCTGAGCGTGCTAATGGGAGGTATGGCCGGAGGCAAGCGACTGGGCGGAAATGGACCGGCAGGAATCGGTCGATTGGAAAAGGATCTCGGACCAGCGGCAATGGCCGCTATGGCGGCAGAGCGGCGGCAGAAAGATGCTATCTGGTGCGGCAGCGCTGCCGCTGGTGAGGGGGTCGAAAGGTCTGGTGGAGAGGGCAGTGTTGCGGGAGGAAGCATAAGCAGTAACGATCTCGATCCGCACGTCCCGCATATCCCATCACGACCTGTTTCTTCATCTTCCAAATCAACGTCAGCTGCCGTTACTGCAAACCCCGTCAAAATTCAGTCGTCGTCTAGTACAAAAGCGCAATCAGAGAAACGCAAAGATGTCGTTCCCGGGCATGATCTCACGGGTGTGCGAACACCCAAAAAGAATGTCACCATTACTGTTGATTTAACGTCCCCCGAATCGTCTCCAAAACGTCCTCGATTCATCATAACATCCGCATCTATACCCTCCTCGTCATCAGAAAATTCAATACCCGTCGCCTCGATACCTGAAACCACCTTCTGGACTTGCCCTTCCTGTACCCTCACCAACCGGCCCTTAGCTCTACAGTGTGATTGCTGCCTCTCTCAACGGCCTCCCGATCCGGAAAATTTAAGCTCAACGCATCCTGCGGGACATGTTCGGGCGGTAGTCCCTTCCCATAATTTGTGGAATTGTCCGGCTTGCACGTTGGTTAATGAAGCCACGATTCAGATTTGTAGTGCCTGCAATTTCTTACGCGATTCATGACACTCGTAGATACACTTGTCCACTCTTGTTTTCCAATGTACATTTCTCCTACTTATTCCTTTCATATGTAACTTGCCTTTAGATAACATAGCTTACTCCTTAAATATTTGGTGAATGTGAAGTTCTAGTTCTACCGTAGTTAGAATTATGTTGCAACCGCGGCGGTTGTAGCTCCGCCAGTTTCCCACAGCAAGCTGCTCTTGGACATTCTCTTCCATTTTTTTTCAACAGATCTGGGGTTCAGTCCCAAACACCTTCTTACAGGCGACTAGGTCGTTGAACCCGATCGCCACTCTATCGTAAGGCTAGCTGCTAGGGAGCTCAAGATTTCGGAAAGCAGGAAAAACCAGCACTTTTGTTGCAAGCTTTGACGAGTCGCTGAAGATCAAAGTCGACTTTCTAAGCGCCAAAACTCACTGTGGCGACTGAGTAACGGGAAAGAGGAGAAGCAGCGCAGGTCGAGAACATAATTTTTGCATTTTTCCCATACATACCCAGGCCCAACGGAGGCCATTTTCAGGATGTGGGGGATGGCGGCAGAAGTCAGCGAGTTCATCTCCTTGTATGTTCGCAACTCGAAAATGTTTCCTCTCCCCTTTCACGCCACCATCAACAATCTAGGCCTTCTTCAAATTTGTACCGTTATTTATCAATGCATCCGAGAGCAAAGATGGGTCCCGAAGCCTGATCCCCCACAAAACCCGTGGATCAAACAATTCAAGATACATCTCGTTCTCTACAACATCTTCTATATCGCCGAAATTATTTTCACGGACATGCTCAACCAATTCCCCTGCATGGTTGCGCATCACATAGTCGCAATTTTGTTGTTTTGCCGTTACATTGTCGAATTTCAGGCAGTCTGCGTTTTGACAATATCCCCATATTTGTTCCATGCGGCTTACTGGACCATTGGGATGGGAGCAGTCTCGCCATTATTGATGATGTATAATGTGATGGTGATGGTGGTAGTTTGGGCAGGGTTTTACCACAAGTTTGGGTCAAGAATTGCAAAGAAGCTGCTTGTACAGCAAAGGCAGAGAGAGGGAATCGACAAGGACCACTCAAAAGGTCAAATTGGTGCGCCATCGAGTCATACTGGTCCCAATCTCGAAGATATCGCAGACGCTTACGATTGGCCAGTGTCGTATATACTCCTATATCTCCCTCTTTCCGAGCTTGCTGTGAATATGGTTACCTTTTGCTGGTCATATGGGGGCCAGCGGCTCTGTCCGGGGGGGATCGATCAGCACACATGGTGGGATCTCATGCGGGTGATCGCACGGGTTGGAATATATGCGACCGGATTTCTTTTACTGATATGGGCAAGTGCTCAAGTGGGGGTTAGAATCAAATCTGGGATCTGGTCAAAGGCACCACGAAAGCATGACCGGGATGAACGGTTAGAAGCTCATGCTCGAACTCAGGAAGCATATAATAAGGCTTTGCGGCAACGTGCTCAATCTGCTATCGCAGGGCTCACTCGCGATTAGCTGATGGATTCACATATTCATCTTGCATTTCTGATTTCTATTAGTTCTTGTACATTCACTTTAATCAAGTAGAAAAATGCCGCAATGGTTTCATCGTATTGAATTTCCTATTACCATCAGATGTCACAGCTGAACTTGCAAAGGCTGATTCTCAGCCTATTTCCTATCTACTGGTTAACGGCTTTGAAGTAATCTCCAGACTTGGCAGGGTTGATGGTTTTGGCTCCCTTCTTCCAGTTAGCGGGGCAGACTTCGCCATGAGCATCAGCAAATTGGAGGGACTCCAGGAGGCGGAGGGTCTCATCCACGCTACGACCGACTGAAAGAAGCATCAGGTCAAGAACATCATCGGTATTTCACTTGCCAAGAAAAAACTTACTAGGTGCATCGTTCACGCTTAGTTGTCGAACAATTCCTTTGGGGTCAATGATGAAGGTTCCCCGCAGAGCAAAGCCCTTTTCCTCAAGGAGAACACCATAATCATAGGAAATTTCTTTGGTGATATCGGACACTACAAACAAAAGATATGCATGTCAAGCTTCGGTCAAACATGTTGACATCGGCTACACTTACATAGGGGGATCTTCATCTCTCCCAAGCCTCCTTCCCGTCGTGGCAACTTGATCCATGCCAAATGCGAGTGGACGCTGTCAACGGAGGCACCAATGACCTGGGCACCTAGGGCCTCAAACTCGGCCGATCGTTCGGAAAATGCAATAATCTCAGTGGGGCAGACAAATGTGACTGAAAAGATATCAAGCTCTGGTAAGGAATGGTTCAAAAAGCTTTACATTGCGAAACTTACAGTCCAGAGGGTAGAAGAACAAGACAACCCTATGTGTGCCAAAAGCAATAGTTTGGTTATCAGATCTAGGCAAATACAAATAAAGGAAAAATTACCATTTTCCCTTGTAATCGGTCAAACTGATATCCTTGAACTCATTGTTCACAACTGCCTGGCCTTTGAATTCTGGGGCGGGACGCTACATATAAAATTGTTTTTATGTCACCATTTGCGCTTGACGACGACAAGATCACGCCTTGGACTTACGGCAACTCGAGCGAAATCTTGCGCTACCAGGGAAGACGAGGCAAAAGATCGCAGCGGCAAAGAAAGAGCCGGTCGAACAGCCGGTCGGACGCTACGGAGCAAAGGACGGAGCAGGGGTGTGAAAGACATGCTGATTGAAGATTTGGGGCTGTCAGGAAAAAATGGCACGCTGTATTAGGGCTCGATTTTGACATCTTGGTGACATGTCAGAAATCGCCCAAACGATGAAAAGCACCCAAAGCTCACTATTCGAGAATCATATACAAATTATATTATCACTAACGGACATCAAGTACACCGGAAGCCGGTCAATAGCAGAGGATGCGCACCAAGGCCGATGTCATGTTTCCAAAATCCGACCGCAACCTGGTCATAATATTTACGGAGACGTGGGAACTAATACTTGAATTCCAGGCGATTTTCTCTCCGCTTCTTGTGGGGTCGGTACAGGCTGTACGCAATTGTAAGTCCTGCGAACCCGAGTAAAATGAAGATAAATGCATCGTAGCCGTATTGTATTCCTCTTAAATTCTGCATTTGAACCCCGAAAAGTGCTAAAACATGCGACATTAGTGCGTCGTTCGCGAATAAGCGAGACAAAAGCTGCTCTACTTACTCTCATTCGCGGTGTATTTGGCGTATTTCGAGAAACTGAGCGTGCAAAATTGTGCAACGGACATTGAGCAAATAAGAACGACGCCCGTATTGAATACGATTGCATTCATCATACTCTCCCCAATCCTGGGAACAATCAAATCAGAATCAAGATCATGTTGCAGCCATACACATTACGTACTTTAAGGGGTGAATGGGTAAGAAGAACACTCGCATTCCCAAACTGGCGTTTCCTTTCAGCACACACGCCAAGAGATAGAAGGCAAAGAGCGCATAGAAGACTGTTCCGATGAACGGCACCTTGTTGACACTCGTCAAGAAGTCGTTCAAGAACGGACTATAGGGGTTGGTGTGCAGCGCCCATGGGATTAAATAAAGAATAATATGCAATATCCAGAAGAGAGATAAAACTCCTCTAAGCTCGGCGCGTTAAACGACGTTGAGGCTCTTGGGAATATTTCTGAACTTACCCGATGATTCCACCAATCAACTGCAGGAGCTGCAAGAGAAAGTCGCCACCCTGGTTTCGATAGCCGTCTTCCAAACGGCGATAGTGGAACTCAAGGATCATCACATCCTGTACGGCAAACTGTAAGAATTCTGGATGCGACTGCGCAATTGTTTGTTCTGATAGTCCTACCTTTCGGAATTCTGTTTCCCGGTTCTTCAATCTTCGCCATCGACGTCCTCCCATTCCGCTCCGCGTGGCGGCCTTGAGCTCTTCATTCAGCGTTTTTCCCGCTTCCATGAGCAGCTGGGCATGTTGTCCAATCTCTTTCTTTCCTGCTGCATATTCGGTGGCAGTGATGGGCTTTTGCCGGTGCAGAAACTGGCTCACCCAATCAACGGGGAGCGCAATAAGCCCGACCCCTCCAAATATGGAGAAAAGAACCCAACCCACAAAAGATACGATGGCGATAATGTAGACCAAGGGGCTTACGGAGACGTGCAATGTGCCTTTACGGGATTGGCACTGGGAATCGCAAAGATCGTTACAAGCGATTCACGGACAAGATTGGAAAGGTACTCACCTGCGTAAAAGTGGCATCCAGTGGGTCTATCGTCGACGCGCAGTAGGTAATGGTAGAGTTCAATGTGTAGTCTTCTCCGGGAACCAATACACCGGTGAGCTGTGTCGCCTTGACATCTGCATAACCCAGAAACCAGTAGAGCACAAAAATCAGTCCAGCCATGAAAAAAAGCAGAGGGACAGTCCATTTGATGGCATATGCGAATGCGCTTGGGGACGATCTGAGTGGTCATTCAAGTTAACTGTTGGAGAGCTGGGCAGCGCAAACATCATGCCTACCGTTTATCACCCTCTTCCTCTTCATCGGACCCTTCGTAAAAGAAGACTGTGAATGGAACCACTATCAGGCACAGAACGACTGTTGATATGTAGAATGCGATATTGATTTTGGCCATTGGTATGACTCCTTTGGCTTGAAGCTCTCCCTTTTGATTCGCCACATCGAGTGGCAATAGGAACACATTGTAGCAGGCAAGACTGAGACCGATGACCTGCAAACCACATTGGCTTAATGGGACGACAAGTGAGTTATGGCAGCTGATTCAACTTACAACAACGACTTTGGGGAACCATGCAACCCATTTATCATCTGGGTGTTGAAAGTAGGCCAGAAAGTAGATCGAAGCAATAATGACGAGAATGGCAAAAATAACAACGGTGAGGATAAGTACGACGTCCATATTTGAAGCTTTCCGCCGGTGTTGAGATATAGGGAAACTTTAAAACTCCAGAATGCCTTCCTTCAGGATACTCCTCATGGGCTATCTACTAGCCATGCACAGATAGAAGCCCTTTAGAGTATTCTATTCCGCTGGAAAACCAATCCATGAGCGGAAATTGCGCTTACGCAACGGAACCCTATCCTCGTCAGAGTTCAGCGTTCACTCACCTCCTTGACACCCAAAGCTGTTGGTGTTTCCCATAACTATTTTTTCAGCTGAGTTTTGGGGGAGGGCCTTACGGATCTGTTGAAATTTGAGCCTATCAACGAGGCAAAAGCTGCGTCAAGTGATCAATACCGAGCCGAACTGATCTGCACGTAAACAAAGAGCTGAACCCACAGGAAACACTGCTACCGCCATTTGAATAACAAGTCTTCGGGCGACGACAGACCTGTTCCCACCAATTTCTGCGGTTTATTTAGTCCTGAAATCGGGGAGACAGCAGTCTTTGACGCATACTTGACCCCGACACTCACTCATTTGGAGGGACACGCGCGCTGGAATCCAAGATCGGTTACGATTCGGAAGCACAGGTTGGGCATAAAGGCTAAAGGATTATGCTTCACGAGCTGCTGCTCTGTGTTGCCGGGCATGCCGGGGATGTCTTTGTTCCTACCCCGTCCCCTACCGATCTCTCAGCAGACCCAGTGGCTGCTACCTTTGCCGTCTCCCCTAATTTTCCCTTCCTCCACCCAGCGGAACGCACAGCGCTCAATAGATTAGCTCATCTGGGTTTCTTGTTCAAAAAAGTCGAGAACTTTATAAAGAATAAGAGGAAGGCGGTATGGGATCAAGCTCTGGGGCGTCGTACTAATGGCAGGCGCGGAGCGCGAGACGACGTCAATCAGTCAATGGGGATGTCAACGTCATCAGCAACCTTTCAGAATACTTCCAAGTTAGATGGCATTGATATCGAGCCCAGTAGGGCAAGTACAGCAAATACGCAAGAGCAGAATTCGTCCCCAAACCCCTCACTACCCAATCACATCCCTACTGGACTATACCTCCTTGCCCTTTGCTCAGCGATAGATGGTGTTTTGGACAAGTACCGGGCAGTGATTGTGGATTCAGAACGCAAAATTCTGTTCAGGTTGGATGTGGATACAAATGGTGGGAGGACACCTCTAGCTTGGGTGGAGAACCAATTTGCAAAGGTGATTACACCCGTTACGATGTCACAAGCTTATCGATGATGCGATTCCTAAGAGTTTTTTCACACTAGTACCATGTGATTCTTGCACATCTCTCCAAGCTTACGGACTTAATTGAAGCCGATCCAGTTGCTGCACACGGAACAAAACTACTGAGTCTCTTGCACAGTCACACGTCCTCGGGCCATCCCGATGTCCGGGATATGTATAGAAGGCAAGCTTTTATCCAGAATGCCTGCATCTCAGCGATTAGGCTAACTTTTATTTTCTATAGGTTGTTTCAAGCGTGCATGGTCGTATTTTACAAACAATTGACAGTGTGGATGCTATACGGGCAACTGGAGGATCCTTACTGCGAATTTTTCGTTAGGACTGCGCGGCTGGAGGTACTGTTCCTTGTGTACAATTGCGCGTTTCCTGCTAAATAACATCCCGCCAAAGACATCACACTCGGAAACGCGACGGGCGGCTTTAAGTCATACGGATCGAACTCGATGGTAAATACTCATTTTGAGTTAAGCGGAACAGGAGCTAAGGTTCGATATGCCAGGCAAACACAATTTGTTCTCGATGAAAGCCTCTGTCCAAGTTTTCTCCCCGAAACAACGCCCCAGGCCATTTTCTTTATCGGAAAGGCGGTAGTAACCATCCGCGAATCAAAGAAAAATGGAGGTTGGGACCTATCGCCCGTCTTGCAAAGCAATCAAAATTCTAACTGCTGACTTACTGTAGAGGATCTCGTTAACGGTCTCCGAACGCGCCACTCTGATGCTATCGCGCTCCTAATGTCACCCCCACCATCTTCTACCTCTCCCCCTTTCCACCCGCTCAAATTTTTGACAACCGTGCAAGCTCTCAAACGCGATGTAGCCAGTATACTCTGGGATGTGGTGGTTGTTGAGCAGCAGTTTCTGAAGCACTTGAATGCACTACGGCAATGCTTTTGCTGTGGTGAGGGCGAGGTCTGGACGCGGTTCTTGGAGGAGTGTTCACGCCTGAAAAGGCAGGCAGGGGAACGACTAGCAGTAGTCACAGATTACGGTATTACTTTCTTTTGCATTGTATGATTTGTCTTTGAGCAGGAATCTCATCTTCCACGATTGAAGAGCTTAATGCAACGTTTCGTAAAATTATCCGCGCGACCAGTGGATCTGGGGTCTCGAACCCACTCAACACATCGCAGTCTCCCGCTGCCTCATTATCTCAAACCGATATCCATCAATTCCTTGACCACTTTTCTTTCCGCATCTGCCGTGGCCCTTCCCACCTTCATCAGCAATCCCGACCAACAGGCAACCAACCCTTCTTACCGGATAACGAGCAAGACCTCTCCCTATCACAAGACCTTCTCGGCGTCCCCTTCACACTTCATTACAGTATCTCCTGGCCCCTTGACTTGATTTTCACGCCCAAGGATATGCAAGACTACAATACCATTCTTAGCTTTCTCCTACGTGTCAAGGCCGTGCACATGCGCCTGGAACGGCTGCACACGCTGCTGGTTCGGGACCGGGCTGACCGGCAGGGCAAGACTGGGCTGTTGGGGGCGCTGGATGATGGGGAGGCAGACCGACGGGGCAAGGCTGCCTGGATCCGACGAGTTTGGAGAGTGAGGAGGTCCATGATTGTCTTTTGGGATTGTTTATGGTCTTATATGCAGGTAAACTGCTACTTGTCCCTTGCAGGTCTTGTTGTCTTTTACTTATACCTTTGCTTAGATGGACGTACTCGAATCAGGATTTCAGCAATTGATTGCTCAGTTGACAAGAACGGAAATTGTGGGTAGTCCTACGGATGAAGGCTCTGATTATGAGGAAGCCCGGGAAAGCCCTTTATCCTCTCGAAGGACAAGCGGCGAGCATCCATCCCTCAGTTCGATAGGAGGACTTGTAGGATCTCCATCACCGCCTCATCCCGCCCCGTCTCCAACAACCCCACCACCACCAAAAACGACATCCATCCCACCCGACCTCGATACCCTCCAGCACCTCCACACAACCCACCTCCAATCCCTCCTCCGCGGCTGTTTTCTCGACGCTGCTACACGTCCCGTGCTGGGCGAGTCCATCAAAGATATCTGGAAGACGTGTGAATTGTTTTGTGGGGTCGTTGAACGCGGAATGGAGGCATTGAACCCTGATGATGAGGGGTTAGGTGTGACGGAAATTGAAGAGGTAAGACTCTTCATCACCTTCCATTATTGCATAAGAAAAAGCTGACGACTTAATTTTCAAAAGACGTTTGAAAAACAATCATCCTTCTTATTCCGGACGCTTTCCGGCATCCAGTCTTTATCTCCCAACCCTCAAACCCAAAATTCGGCAAGCACACAGTTGGCCCGCGGGGGTGGTGCCCGTGCGCAGAATGGACTGGGTAAATTACTCTTGCGGTGGGATTGGAATAAATGGTATACGTTGGGAAAGGGGGGTGATTTGAGCGCTGAGCATGAATGTAGTCGATCTCGGGTAGATCTACAGGGTCGTTAAAAACGCTTGTTCATTGCAGTTCGGAACGAGACCCCAAGCATTTCTTGTGTTTTATGGTTTAACGCTGATCAAATGAAATCCCCCTTCTGTAATACAAGATAAAACGTCCAAACAGTACAGCTGGAAGAAAAACAGAAAGAATGAACAAAAAAAGGGTACAGCTAGCCGGGGTAAAAACAAAACTTGAAGGTACAAATAAGCTATGTGTTTTAGGGGGGGAAAAGAGTTGGAGGCTGGGATTGGGGCGGCCAGGTATTATGAATGAGATTCATGTGCGCGGATACAGACAACCAGCGGTGGAGCGGTAACGAGTAACCATATGCGGACACGATACGGGAAACGGGGTGCAAACATCGATCGATAGATGATTCTATCCGACGAGAAAAGGCAAAGTCATTCGTATCGTCCGTCCTTATTTGCCCAGCGGGGGAGACAACCGCCGTCCTTTTTTGTACAATGGGTGTGACTGAGGCTGCAATATTTCAAATGAACAGAGCAGGTCTTCGTTGACTAGATGGCAGAAAAAAGATGAGTAAGTGATGATCGACAAAAGACATAGGTGTAAGACATACCACACATGATGGCTCTGTGGAAAAGATGATGAAGAAAGATTTGGTTAGCTTAGGGAGTAAATGAGGATATTACGAGCAGGTCTTACCCCTTATTATCAAATTCTCCACAGTAGTTTGGAGCAGAAAAGACGGTGACCAGTGTTCGGTTATTGAAAAACTCGTAGCCTTCTTCGACAACCATATGGGCTCGGCATACCTAAATACGAACAATAAGACGTTTTGCGCAAAAACAGGTTTGTGTAAAGGAGAATACGTACGAGATCGAGATCATGTCGGGCCAAGAATTCCGACACGATGGATTTACTGAAACAGTAACTGACGCCTCGCTCGTTATCCTCCCAATCGTTGGCCAAATCAGATGGATCAGACCACAACAAATCATTCAATAACCCAAAATCGGGCACATCGGATGGCCGGGTGACGGCCCGGATATCGTCCATGGAATGCAGGCTGGGGGATAATCCGCCGTGGACGCAAAAGATTTTGCCCGCGACTAGGGCGGCGATGGGGAGGCAATTGAAGACGTCGGTGAAGAGTCGCCAGATTTTGAGACTGCATCTGCGTTTGCATTCGTCGTAAAATCCGTATACTATCAGTGAATGAAGAGTGAGTTCAGAGCCAATATAATTCGTTGTTTTAAACACACGCAAAAAGGAGAGACACTTTACCTCGATTGACGGATGCGCACTCGTGGTTACCACGCAAAATGAAAAAGTTTTCAGGGTATTTGATTTTGTAGCAGAGGAGTAGCAGAATCGTCTCAAGCGACTGCTTGCCGCGATCAACATAGTCGCCGAGAAAGAGGTAGTTGGTGTTGGGTGGGTATCCGCACAGGTCAAATATACGCAACAGGTCATGGAATTGGCCATGGATATCGCCGACAATGTTGACGGGGGGCAAGAGTTCCAGGAGAACGGGTTGACTGAGAAAGACTTCACGGGCCTTGTGACAGATGGAGACTACTTCAGAGTTTTTGAGGCATAGGTTTTTGGAGACTTTAGAGTTTCGGGCGTCCAAGAGACGGGAGATGATGTCGTCTAAATCGTACTTTTCTTTTCGGACCAGGCGACCTCCAAAGCTCGCTGCGAGGGCTGAGCGGGGAGTAGCGGACAATTCACTGAGCGAGCCGCCAATGCTGCTAACCATGGGCATCGAGTCCTGACTGGCGGCCAGGTCGTCGACCGTGTCACCGCCATTGTCATCACTCTTGTCGACAGCGGTGGGATCCGACTCTTCACCGGCGTCCGCGTCCGCGTCCGCGTCAGCATCAGAAGAGGCATCTGCATCTGCATCGGCATCGGTATCAATACCTGCATTAGGTGGGGGTGATCCCAGATGTTTGTGAGGTGGACTTCCGATAGAGGCTGGTACCGATATTGGTTTCCCGGCAACTCCAACGGTGACTGTCATCATGGGGGTTGCCGGCGTCGTTGTCGGTGCTCCTCCGTTGGTGGTGACGGACGCAGCAGACGGTTTGGCGGCAGATGATACAGCAGCAGCAGAGGCAGTATTGGTTGTTGGAGGAGAAGTGGTGATTGATGGGTTGGACCGACCATTAGCGGCAATGACTGCTGGAGCCGAGGAACGTCGTGGTGACGTGGCGCTCCCTTTTTCCGCATCCCCTTTTGCACCATTACTGGCACCATTTTTGTTGCTGATGTTACTCGCCGAGCTGCTGGTGGCAAGTTCGGCGAGGTCCTTGTCGACAAAACTAGCAATACTCTTTCGTTTCGCTCCACTCTTTATTTTAGAGTTGCCGCTTCCCATGATGGAGCGGGGGTTAATTCCACAAAAGTACCCTGCTTAGAGTCGTTTCCTGTGCCTGTTATGCTGTCGGTTATCCTCTGTATATGCTCTTGTATACTAGGCGTGAGGTAAAGTCAGTATAAGGAGTATGAAGCAGAATGCATATAGCAGGCAAGCGTGGCGCACCTGGTCCTTTGGGCGGGAAAACAACAGCGACGACAAGTCTTGTAGAATGTGCTGAATATGTGCTGAATATAGAAAGCGGATGGCCTTGGATTCCTCGTCGGAAGAAGGATAATTTCGCCGGAGGATAAAGTCGTCGCTTGCCCCGTATGTATGACCACGCGACCCAAAAGTGCGTTCTTTTGTTCCACGCGCGAAAGCTGCTGGCTGCTGGCCGGAGATCTCGATGCAATCTCTCAACAAACGGCAACGGAAAATAGATATCGGCTCTACAAAGTTTTCCTTATACTCAAATTCCTGAATAGATTCCACACGAAAATGCGAGGCAGCTCCTGGAAATAATAAGGACGCCGCCGCAGCTTTGTATTTGTACTCGCAAGTGACGACGTTGTCGGCGGCGGCTTTGCTTTTGCAAAAATCCAGTTCCGGTCGACTTTTCCGTTGGAGTCTTTGGTGGATATCCGGATACTTCGCAGGCCAAAGGTCCTCCTACTCTGGGTGTCCTTCTCCATGGAGACTTTTCTTGTTCCTATTGGCCGGTGACAGTGGGAGGTTCTCGGACACCCAAGGCCAACCGGCCTTTTGACAGCTTCTTGGACATATTTGCGTTTCGGGACACTCTCCTCAAGAAAATCATCTAGCTCCTGAGATCCCGATGAATCCGTGACGATTCATACGAGTTGGCGTCAAAAAAGTAAGAGGCATTGGTTGAAGATTTTATCTCTGATCAACGACTCGTCCGTTCGTGAGCTTGCCGTCTTCCTTCCAGCAATCGAGTCGGTCAAGATTCTCTAGATGGTTCGTCCGCCTTACCAGCTAACTGTTTTATACTATACGTGAAACCTCATCGGCCATACATGGAACTCCTGAAACGCACTGTCAATCATATTTCATGACACTGGAATACATCTCTTGCGCTGCCATACGGTCAATTCGTACTGATTTTGCATCTATCTCCCCAAGATATCATAAAAAGACGAATACACATCTACACTGTTCTCCATCATGTCGTTCCTTCGTCTACCGTACTGTGGAGCGTAATATCATAATCATCTTGCTATTCCTGACTGGCCAGGCTTTTATCTTGCTTTATATAATGCCTTCAGCGGGTTTGAACAGAGACAGTTTTACCCTCCATAGTGCGAGAGCGGAGGCATCGGAGCTTTGAAGAGCCGTCTCAGAGCCTGTCTCAGAGCCGTCTCAAGATGGTGATGTTCTTTTCTGAGACGATATCAATCTGCCAGCCCCACAGCGACCAAAGGTCAAAAATTTCCCATGCATCACAGACTTTCCCCAATAGATCGGAATAGATATTCGCTGAAGCCCAACATGTTCCTCCGGAGACTGCCATCACCACGTCTGCCCTCTCTGTCTTTTTCAACCCGTCATGTTCGTTTCCAACAAGCCCATTCCACACCATCCTCGCAGTCTACCTACATTTCCCAACCACCCACATTCCCCACTCGTTCACCGTCCGATATCTCCCCGAAGAAACCAAAAGCATCCCCAAAAGAACCAGTGTCAAATACCTACACGCCTACTGCCCAACAAATCATTGCAACCTACGCCAACCTTAGCCCAAAGATTAAGCTTCGTATGAGCTTGGGATTGTTTACATTTGCGTTGATTGGTGTAGTTATGACTTACAAATTTGAGGAATGGTGGCCCGTGGAACGAGCAGAGGCTACACCGCCGCAGGAACAAGAACCTGTTCCAGTAGCAGTACCAGCCGTAAAGTCACCTGCAGCTGTCGCCGCGTCGAAATCATCACCACCTGAACCTATCGATCAACACAAGGCCGCTGCAACAGTAGGTAGAATCAAGTCAAGGGTGGACCTATTGTGGGAACAGGAAGAGGCTGAAGAACGCAAGCGAACTGCCACGACAAAGTGATATTTGGCAATGATGGCCGCGATGGGGGGGATCAATGCCTAAGCGCATGTGAATTGTACATAAACCGTAGATTATAGAAATTGATTATAAACAAAATGATAGAGTAAAGCACATCAGGCAACACATCGGTCTATACTGCAGGTCCCGAGCCTACATACCCTGGCTCGGCCTCGCATCCTCCGTGGTAGAGCTTGACGCCAACTGCACTGCTCCCCCCTGCTGCTCGAAGAGACAGATGCCATCATACAAGTCTGCTCCCAGTTGTCGAGCGACCTGTGGGTTTTTGAACACTACAAACGTTTTGAGTGTCGTAGAAAAAGCAATAGCTCCCGAGAAGTCTTACCAGCAATTTTGAGAGAGTCTACTCGGAACTTGGCGAAAAAGTTGGTGTGGATGGCCCGGCCCATACCCTGATTGAAAAAAAAGATTGATGAGAATGGGGTAAATCATAGACTGGAAGCAAATAATGCGTACCTCAACAACAACAAAATCAACGTCCCTACACTCGGCCGCGACCTCTTCACTCACACGCGTCATATCAAGGCACGGGCTAGCACTGCCCGTCCCCACCGCAATCAGCCGTCGCTCAGCCCAAGCGTCCCTCACAACCGCATCCAATCCGGCTACAAGCGGCATAACCCGTTTGAGTTCCGCGACCGTAATATCGTTGACGGACGGGTCAGTGTTGGCGGCCAGTACAACATGGGTCC
The DNA here is from genome assembly GCA_025602905.1 of Phlyctochytrium arcticum. Classification (NCBI taxonomy): domain Eukaryota; kingdom Fungi; phylum Chytridiomycota; class Chytridiomycetes; order Chytridiales; family Chytridiaceae; genus Phlyctochytrium; species Phlyctochytrium arcticum. The sequence goes on along the minus strand of JAHLKI010000010.1, from coordinate 510,655 downwards.
CCTTGCTCAGCAAATATCTCGCAAAGGGAAGGATGCCAAGAATGATATCCGCGCCACTATTGTCGACAAAGATGACTGCCTTTCTGTATCTTGGGCCGTGGATGAGCCGATGCCGGAGGGGCAGGAAATGGTTGAATTTGGCCGGATGTCCCACTTTTTGTTTGGCAGTCGCAAAGTCCAGCTCGCCTTTTCGCAGCAATTCTTGTACTGAAGTGGACCCCCAATCGTACATGTTTCCGCCCAGTACGTTTTCAATCAGTGCTTCGAGCTGGGTGTCTTCGGGCATGGCGTCAAGGCGGTGAAGGAGGTGGGGCAGGCCTTCCAACGCCGCGGCGTTTTCTTCCTTCTTCACATGCTCAAAGATGTCGGTGAACCCCATCTCCCGCAGACACTGTTCCCGTAAATCGAGCAAACCGCGAATGGACAGCAGCCCATACGCGTTTGGTTCCCGGCGCAAACGGGCCAAGTGATCCCGATACATAGCCTCAAAACTCGATGCACGACGTTGGGTATCAGGACTTTCCTTACCCTGACGTTTCCATTTCAATGCCATTTCAGTTAATGCATCCAGATTACGGTCAAGCAGATCAATCCAGTATTGCTGCAACATTGGATCTTTCAAGTCTTGTGTATCCGGTTTATACGACGCGACATCGGCCAATAAAGGGAAGATTGTCAGATGGGTGGGTTCTTCGTCTAACGCCCCGACTGCACCCAGGGACGAATCCGATATTTTCTCGACACGGGTAAAGTTTTCGGTAAACGATTGGGTGCGCGTGCGATTTGGGGCGTGGCGAAGGAAGGCACCCATGGCACCGAGATAACCCTCATGACGAAGAAACAGTGCCATGATCTTGCCTTTCGACCAGAAATTGATGGCATAGCTGGGAGTTTGTAAGCCATGTATTTTTTGGAGTACATCATATTCGACTTTTACCTCAGAGTGTTCATCGTTATTGGGTGTCCTCGGATAAAGAACCCGCTAAAGTAGATTCTGTTTGACGACTGTGTCAGTATACTGTTCCCTATCAAGCCTTGAATAAGTTTGTAGTACGTACCTCTGTATACCATGCGCTTGCGCATTCAAATATGCGATTTGCCCAATGTTATTACTGGCAGAAAAAGCATCCATCATTAGTCTCGTAAACAGGGCGGGTGCAATTTTACACACCTCACAAGATACTATACAGCAAATCAGTCACCGAAAAAAAGGTTGGGAAAGAGAGTTGAACATACCAGCAAAGAACGTGATATATCTTCCTGCTTGAATTTTCCCTTTCGTTCTGCCAGAGGGGTTTTGAACACCTTGCCAAAGGAGGATGCAATTGCAGATCCCTTTAGTCCAATCTTCGGGTAGTCTCTAGAGTTGGAACATGATCAATGCCATGATAGCCCCCTGTTAGTAAGACTTCGGTCCCTACCCGCCGTAAATATCCCCGACCAGCATATCAACATTCTTGTTGTCCCCTTTCTGAGATAGATCTAAAATGTTATTGAGTAACGGTGGGGTATACCAAATAAGATTGGCTCCGTACCCAACATCTCATCATAGTCCTTTGCATCTGTCAGCAGTGACAACAAGCCCCATAGCGTGCCCCCTCCTAATGATGTTCCACTGATCCGCTCGTAGGTCTCATCACTCGTTACTTTCAGAATACTGACACCCGATCCAATGTTTACCAGCTACCAGAGCAAAAGATTAGACAAGACATCGGGATAGCCAAGAGGGACTTGTGACATACCAGGTAGGGAAACAGTTCTGAGGGTGTTGTTTCGAACTGCATAGATTCGGTGCGGCGTTCATCGTACGTAAACACCTCGTATGGGATCTGTCGCACCAAGAAGTTCAACCCTGTAATCAGGCTGCATAGTTGGAATATCAAAACAGTGGCCTGATGAAAGTTGTTACTGATGACTACACACCATTCCATCTCATCCTCCCGCTGCATGGTCACGCCGAGCTTCTCCTTAAACATTTCATGATATTTGTGAGCACCCCCTCCCGTAGCTGTATAAACAAAAGCCGTCAATAATCGTAATGAACGACTCAAAGTGGAGTGCTTGCTTGTTTACCCTGGATGACACGCTTTTCAAGAGGTATCTGACCGTGGTAACCGCTGTACAGTACTTTCCGGATGAAATCCACGCATTGATCAATATGTTGGGTTTCGAATTTGACGAAATTCATGCGGCCACCGGGAGCGTCGGGACTTCTTGAAAAGTAAACGACTTTGGCTAGACTTCCGCCCTGGAATAAACATGAGCAATTGATCAGTATTCCGGCATTCTTTCCCGTATTTTAATAACACGTTTTGCATACTATGTCGACGGCGATCTGGGTCACATCCTCCAGTTGGTGGGGAAAGAGGATGTCCCTACCCAAAAAAGATTAAATCGGGGAAGGTAAGTTTTGAGAAGGAGCTCCTATACCTTGTCTCCTGCTGCTTAACATCGTCTTCACTGATGGCGGCCCCCCGCACGTTCAAGACGTGGTTGTCTATCATGCTGAAAGCGTTTTGGAAAACTGAGACCTCTGGCCGCAAAGATTTCGGAGAATGTCAGCGCTATTGAGTCATTTTAACCCTAACCCCTGCAATTGTCAAACACTCGCGTCTACCAGCAAGATTTGAAGGTGCCCCAACAGCAGCAAACACGACGATCATAGGAACTTTGCACTAGCTTGTCCCATATAAACCCACCGCTCGCGTTAAATACTGCCACAGGCAAATATTATTCATCATGGTGAGCTTGTTTCTGCATGGTGCACTTTACGGAAAACCTCTCTAACTTCGCGATGATCAGTCTATCATGGAGTATAACGGCTCCGCCATTATGGCTATGAAGGGCAAAAACTGCGTCGCTATCGCTGCCGACCGGCGCTTTGGAGTGCAGCTCATGACTCTGTCCACCGACTTTCAAAAGATCTTTCCGGTAGCGGACAAGGTTTACCTTGGTCTGCCAGGACTTGCCACAGACGTCCAAACATTGTAAGTCAAACGTCACGCCAAGCATATACAATCGCTGTATGTCCTCCTCAAGACGGGAGCGATTGTGGATGCGACATTGTCAAGTAGACGAGCTCACATCTTGTTTTCGTAGATGGGAAAAGTTCCGCATGAAGGTTAACATGTACAAGCTGCGCGAGGAACGAGAAATTGGACCCAAAACATTCTCTCACATGGTGTCTTCTACATTGTATGAGCGGAGGTAAGAAGCACAGACAGGATCTCACCATATCGCCCCTACTCAACGTATACTGAAAAGGTTTGGACCATACTTCTGCGAACCCGTTATTGCTGGACTCGAGAAGGACGGAACACCATACATCTGCGCCATGGACTTGTTGGGCTGTATCAATCATGCCAAGGACTTTGTTGTTAGTGGTACCGCATCCAATCAGATGTACGGTACTGCTGAGGGTTTGTGGGAACCAAATTTGGTAAGTTGTTGACAGCATGTCCCGCATACCTCTTTCTGAATATTAAAGCGTTCCCCACAGGAGCCTGAGGACCTGTTCGAAACGATTTCGCAGGCTATGATGTCAGCAGTTGACCGTGACGCAAGCAGTGGTTGGGGTGTGATTGTCCATGTTATTACGCCAGAAAAAGTTATTACACGAACTTTGCGTGCACGAATGGATTAGAATACAAGTCTTCAATTTCATAATTACGAAAAGAACTCTGAACAAAAACCCGTTGTGCCACTCATAAGGAAGGGCTGAAGCATTGAGAGCGTGGAAGTATAAGTGGTATAAATTACAGATTGGGGTTCTGCCAAAACTCAAAGACTATGTGGCATTGGGATGGTGTGCCTGGGACCCGAATATGCTTTCCACTGCTTGGGCATCAGGGACCATATTCAGTTTCTTAAGCTTGTAGACGTTGACTGCACCGGTATCGTCTCCGGTAAGCACAACTGGACTTTTGGACGCAAAGACAATGGATGTCAATTGCCGATCAAGAACCGTGTGCAAAATTGCTGGGTCCAACCTGCGCGTACCCCGTTAAATCCCATGTTTAGCGGATCATATACATATATCATGACTTACACTGAAAACTGCAGGTCCCAAATCTCCATGCGGCCATCAGTGGAAACGCAGCCGAATATTGTGGGCGATGCTGGCGACCACGCCAAATCCGTGATTGTGTCCTAAGAACACACAGCATTAGCAGAAATACAGAAGACTGCATTCTATCTGTTTTTTCTCACGCACCTTCCCACTTTGAAACTTGAGCAGTGATTCCTCGTTTTCTTGATTCCATAATCGTACGGTCCAATCACTAGAACAGGACAAGAAGATGCCTGATGCAAATGGAGACCATCGGATGCGATTGACGGGTCCTGTATGTCCAAAGTAGGTGGTCAAGTATTGCTCGTTATACGAGCACGAGCATCTGTGAATGTGACCGTCATCCGTGCCAACCATGTAACTGGAACGTCATCTTAATGGGTTGTATTTTGATGTCAGCCGGTCTCTCACATACATGTTACTATCTTTCGGATTGAAATCGAAGCATAGGCCGCCGGACTGTCGTGCAATGAACGAGCCCGGTTTTGACGCTGTGGTTGCAGCGGGCATGCCGGCCTTGGTTTCTTGTTGTTTGGTGACACGTTTCAAACTCATAAGGTCTAGCAAAACGTATGTCTTAACAACTGTCGCAACAACTTTAACGCGAGTTCATTACCTGCATACTCCAAACCCTTTCGTATGAGCCACTGCACTACGCGGCCGTCTGTCGAAACTGAGACCAGTGTCTCGCCTCGTGCTTGCTCGTCTCCGCGCTCGCGATCCACCCACCGAAGCTCCCAGATAGGATCACGGTGTTTGCCTCCCAGATCGCTATAGTTGGGATTCATTCTTATGGCCAGCGTTCGACGTTGGATGGGTTTCATACCTGTTGTCAAGCACGGGCTTGTCGCCCTTTCTCCTAACATCATAGATTGCAATACGACCATCCATGTAGCCGCAAGCAAGCAGATTCGGATTTGAACGGGAAAAGTCGATCGCTGTAACGGTCGACTTGGTGCGGTATATTCGTTCGGGCCACTGTGGCAAGCTGTTAGTTTGATCCATCTTAAGAGTCGCTACACAAATCCGCACAACCCCACCTCTGGATTCTTCACTGACCAACACAATACCAACCCAGCAAATGGGTTTGGTCCCGGTTTCTGTTCACCATAAGCGACGGCGAGGATATCCTCATTATCCTTGTTCCAAGCCAAAAATGTGACAGGTCGGCCGCGCGTTAGTTCACACCGATATGACCACAGGAAATCGACCGTTGGAATGCTGTCCACGTCGCGTTTATCCTCTTTCGCTTCATCCAAAAATCAGAAGGCTCCTTCTTCCCGTTTACATACAATTGCCAGTTACCTTTCTCTCCTGTAGAAGATAAAATAAAACTGGTCATTATGAGAACAATTTGGACTTCAACTGCGCGAAAATGGCTCCCTACAGAGGGCCCACTTACCGGCTGCCAAAGCTTCTTCTGCACGTAACTCTGCCAGATCACTCATGCCTTCAGCAATAGCCTCGTTTTTCGCGATTATTCGCTTCTGTTCCGCTTCCTCTGCATCTACCACATCTCGGTATTGGATTAGACGCTTTTCAAAGTTATTGGCGACAACTGCGCGCTCCATAATAGTCAGAGAATTGCGCAAGTTCTCTTGATTGAGCTACAAGATGACTAGGTAAGTAGGCGCTCAGACTGATATGCAAAAATTGCCCTACCGCATTGATCGTAATGACCTCGGCGGCCGCTACATCGTTTGCACTTGCTGTGCCTTGCCCTCCGGTCAACATATCCGGACCCACGCTCATACGCGTGCCCATTCCCACGCTTGCATAGACGTCAGACATAGTTTCTCCATCGGGTAAAAATACCGAGCGCGACATGTTCGCCATCGGGTCGGTCATGACCATTGAACTACTCGCGATTGTACTTTGGTGCAAAAGGGCCGATTCGCCTACTGAACCTTGGCCAGCTACACCGATGGCGCCTGAGGTGTTTGATTGCCCAGACAGCCCCTCCAGCTCCCCATCGCGGCCGCTGCAAATTCGACATAAGTGCATGGTGGGGGTAGGATCGTCAGCGCCAGAACTCACCCAGCGTCATCTCCGCCTACTGCGCCCTCTCCATGGTATGCATCATAGATACTCCATTGCGTGGCCATACATTCGGCGTTGGCTTGCTTGGCCCCTGCGGCTTGTATTTCCTTTGTTTTGAGGGGCTCATTGAATGTCTGCATGGCACGGTCTACGAAGTTTTCATTTGCGGCCCGACTATCCAAAATCTGAGGTGTGTTAGCATGCCTCTAAGGAAAGGGTTCGCAAATTTTACCTCTTTGTATTTTGCATTTGCCGCCCTTACCACCGATGCCTCGTCGCTGAACTCGTTGGACATGGCAACAGATATAATATCGAGAAGTGGTATGGTTGCAGTCTCTGTCAATACAATTTGCACCGGCCTTTGAAGTTCAGTTTCCGTCAACACTTTGGTCGCTGGCTCGGCCTCTGCTGCATCATCTAGAAGGCGAGATGGGTCAAATTCCGCTTTGTAACCAAAAGGACGTCCCAGCTACCATCGTCATGTTCCTCGGCACTCTCTGCACTCGCAACAGATCTGTGGTCATCTTCATCTACCGTGTCTGCTCCGGACATCTTACTGACGCTCGAGAAACTCATGCCCATCATAGCGGATCTGCCAAATACGGAAGCATTCCATGATCCGGCAGTGACAGACTCAAGATTATTGAGCACATCTGCCACAGTTTCCTGGAATCGCATTTCAGTTCAACTCTCTTAAATCTTGAATGATCGTCATCACCCCATTACCCTGGCAACACTCGCTTGACTGCCTAATTCTGTTGCACTCGACGCACCCTGGCCCTTTCTTGCTTGCACCGCCTGATGAGGGCCCAACAGGCTCAATGGCGTAACATCGTTCCCGTCCTCATCCAAGACCTGTACCGCCTTCTCTTGACCACCAGTCGCTTTCCCGGCGCGATCGAGCATGCTTTGAGACGCTCGAATTCGGGAATGTGAACCGCGCGTGAACACTCCAGATGAGATGGTAGATATCGCCGTGCGAGATTTCCCGGCAACCGACGACTGGTCGAGATGCATGCGGGAGCCATGGCGGAGACTAAGACTCGTACGAGAACCGCTGGGGGATAAATCAGTAAAATCCTAGTTGGGTACGGCAAAACGTCCGTCTTACGTGACACTAGGTTTCTTTGGAGGTCGAGCTCTTGGTGCGCCAGTTCCGGACGCTGTTGATTTGTATTCCATGGCGTCTTCTATCTGGCCAGCGCGAGGTTGCACGCAAAGGTGGCAGACAAACTAGTAGACTTGATTTATGCTGTTACATAATCATTTCCTTTAATCGAAAGCAAATTAAGCACGTACATGATGCCTAGATCCAGCTACTTTTACAGCGAACAAGAGATTTTGCTTTCACTTTATGGTTGAAAAGACTTTTTTTGACCGCAGCGGGTCTTGACGCGTCAAGTCATTCGACGCGTCGTGTCAGGCGTGTCACGCGTTATATGAAGGTTCAAAATGTAAACCAATCGGTGCTAAAGCCAAAAAATAACAAACATGGCACCAGTACAAGATCATAGCGCTGATTGGAGAAGCAAGGCTCCGCAGATCCACAAGGAGCTCGGCGAGCCAGTTGTAATCATCAAGCACCTATCCAAAAGTGAGATTTTGCATTTGTTCAGCGCAGAAAATGAAATGTGATTGTTTATATTCGTAGCTTATTCTATACCGGGAACATCGGAATCTGTAAAAGCGCTTCATGACATTCATCTCTCAGAAGATTCGGAATTCTACCCAATTCGTAGGGGAGAGTTTGTGATTTTGCGTGGGCCTAGTGGTGGAGGCAAAACGACATTACTGAACATCTTGGGTACGATCGATAATGCGACAAGTGGAACTGTCGGTGAGAGTCGGATGTTGGTCTGAAGATGACGCCAAACACTCACTTTTCTCGTCCAGAGATCTTGGGGGAGGAGATTTCAGAGATTTCATCCGATACCTATTTGTCTGATCTACGCCTCCGGCGAATCGGATTCGTTTTCCAAACATTTAATCTCTTGGCTACCATGTCCGCGTTCGAGAACGTTGAACTGCCGATGACTATTCGCGGCAAAATGAGTCGTTTGCAGATCAAAGCCAAGGCAATGCAGCTTCTTGAAAGTACGTAAATACCTTTCAAATCACTGCTTGTGTACCTGACACAATGCTCTTTTTACAGCCGTAGGACTTCAGGACCGTGTTGCCCATCTTCCTTCAGAGCTCTCTGGTGGAGAACAGCAGCGTGTGTAAGTTATAGGTAGAGAGCAGGTTGGCCGCCAACAGCTGATTGATATCAGTATCTTATGAAAAGAACTATTGCGAGAGCACTGTCAAATGACCCTGATATTCTACTGCTGGATGAGCCAACAGGGGATTTGGACACGGCAAACACAATTGACATCATGAATTTGCTGCTAGGAATCAATCGCGAAAAGAAAACGACCTGTATCATGGTTGGATTTGGCATTACCGCAGTCACGATTGGATCATTGGGCTAATTTCTTTCAAGGTGACCCATAACCCAGATGTAGAGTGTTATGCAGACCGTTTACTGTATCTTGAAGACGGCCATTTCGTGAAACAAGCGATAAATAAGGTACTTTGAAGGTTTTGAAACATGGGTACGATCGCAAATCTGATATCATCGACGTTTTCAAGATTCAAACACCCCTGATCCTGGAAGACTACCAAGGTATGCAGACATACCACCGCAGCAGAGATGATTAATGTGACTTGCTAAATGCGGATATAGAATACTTGCGCAAGAAAGATGAATGAGTATTAAAAAATACTTCACTCAGGCGATGAGCGAGGCTTTGCTTCCAAAAAGTTATGTACATAATAGACGCTTTCATTGAAAATGGCGACTCAGCCCAACCATCTCATGCTGAGGTCCGACTGTCATAAAGGACATGACCCTGGCAGCACGTACGATTTAGTAAGAAACGGTCATGATTAACAAAATTGTACAATACCTGAGAATCTTTTATTCTCACCCGCCCGTCGATCCATCGGGTTTCTTGCGTTCCATCTGGCTTGACTTCACGGATAGTCCCATCTGCGAAGTGCTTTGTTCGGTAGCCGCCGTGGAAAATTTCCTTCACATTTTCCAATTAACATTTCTAGATCCTTCCTCAAACGAGGGGCCTTACCCTGGTGCCACTTGGGTGTTCTAAAGTCTTCTTCCCTTGTTTATCAACTCTTTGGATGCGACCATCCGGGAAAAGGCTTTCTTCCTGTAACCGGCCGTTAGTGAGCAACGTCGGAGAACGTCTCACGCTGCTGACCCTACCTCGCCATTCTTATATATGTATTTGACAGTTTTGTCAGCGAAAACAATCTCGTTTGTTCCATCCGGGTAGTGTTTTTCAATCTGACCGCTTGAAAATTCATAAAGTTGCAGACCATCCTTAAATGTGGTGTGCAAGGTGCGCGGTTCGGAATACCAGTAAACAATCCGACCATCGGACATCACCTGCAGCGTTGGGAGTTACACTTCGTTGTTCTTCGCCTTCTGATACTCGGCTCTATACGGACCTTCTTATAGTCACCATTCGTGAAATGTATGACGGTGACATTTTCCTTGGGATGGACCTCCTTTATAGTACGATTCTGGTATCTAACTAACTTGACCCCGTGCTGGTAAATGCGAATCTGTTTTCCATCCGAGAAATCGTGTTGCTGCATTGATAATAGATAAGTCTTCGGAAGTGCAAAGTGCATCGCCGATATGGCAAAGTACCTCAATACATCCCACGAGACCAAGCTTTTCCTGCATATGGTCCAACTCTGGACAAGCAATTTTCGTATTCATTAACGCCGCCTTAGTCTTTCTGAGAGCACTGCTGCCAGAGGCGCTGGTGCTCTTGGTAAATGGAACCTCTTCATCAAAGTCCTGTGATGGTTTGGAGGACAGTCTTTTCTTGGAAGCTGGTGGTGATGCATTCGCAACAACCGGACCATCGGACTTGTTGGGAATAAGAGCATTGGGCAAAGCTGTCGGTGGACGGGGATGTTTGACCACAATCGGCTGTTGTTGTTTAGTTACCGTAGGCTTCTGAACGATATCCTAGAAGGCATCTTAGCAAGACCACCAGGATCATGGATAAAAATCACCAACCGCGGGTGTAGAGTTACGTTGCAGCCACGTAGCTCGCTGTTGTTCCAAAACTTTGACCTCTTCCTGCAATTCATTGTTACGCTTGGTAAGGTCTTCCACTCTTCGCTTAAGGCGATCATGCGCCAGCGTCAAACGGGATTTTTCTTCTCTCGCACTGTTTTGTAACGATTCGATCTGCTTGCGGAGTACTTCCATCTCGTGGCGTTCCCTTTGAATAAAAGTCAGACAATCTCCATTTACAATGGCACGAAGTATCACTTTTTGCTGGGAAGAACATCGGCCGCCTTCCTTTGCCTTTCCCATAAGCTTTTGTCACGTTTGATATCACGTACAGCCTCCTCACGCATTATCCGAAGTTTCTCCATCTCCTGAATTTTGTAATTTTCAAACATTTTCTTTTGAAATTGAATCAATTGGCAAGTCAGAATTTGATCAACTCTTTGGCAATTTACCTTGTCACTCTCCAGCCTCCTGGCCGTTTCGCTCGAGCTCAAGTCGTCTCGCCTTTGTGTCACCTCTGCCTTCCGGAAGGCTGCAAATTCTTTCTCCAACTCCTGACCGTTTCATGAGCCCTTTCCGGGTCCCGATACATGTGATGAAGCGTTTCTTCGATTTACCTGCAGCTTGTTCGCCAATTCTGTGTCAGAATCCTTACTTGATTGTTGGTGCCGCTGCTTGTCATTCGCAGAATCCGTTGTATTTGTCGATTCTGAGATACATACGTGAGAAGCAGCAACATTATCTGTGACATGCAAAAGCCTTACGAGCGGGGATTTCGGTTTTGGGTCGAAGTCCGGGGAAGAGGTTATAAAGAAGCTTTGATGGTGCAGGGGTTTGCGCTTCAGCCAATTTTACTGGCCGGAGGATGGATTTGGAATCCTCGTCAGAAACCCCATCGCCACTATTGTGACCTTGAGTTGAATTCCAACCAAATTTGTTCTCCGATCGGACCACGGTCGGTATATTTGATTTCCCCTCAGGCGATTGGGCACGTTTGGCAATAATGGTTGCATTTGACATAACTGAAGGGATATCGTTTTCATGGTCCTCAATGAGCCGGTTCAGACCATCAGGCACTTCATGCTCCTTTATAGGGAAGTCGCCCGTACTCCGTGAGCGGGTCAAGCTGACCTCGTTTATTCTTCCAAGCGTCAAATCATTCATTGATGGAGCGCGACGTGCTATTGAAGGATAGGCTGTCGATGGATATCGGGTCTCATGAGTACTATGCCTGATGTCTTTGGGAAGAGATTGCTGGCCAGGACCATCATCTGATGTCTCAAATATCATCCGCTCTATTTGCTCGAAAGCGCACAACCTCTCTGCATGTTCCTGTTGAATGCTATTCCATTGCCGTTGGTTTGCCAAACGCACTGGCGTGAGGACATTCTTTTCAAACTGGTCGTCATCATCGCTTTGCTGATCCTCATCTACTTCATCAATCTCCCAGGCACGCGGTGCCGCGGGTGTTTGGCCTCCTCTCGGTGTGTAAAAACGTTCCTTTACATAACTCTATGCTCGAGTCAATGGATGAATGCCACTGTTTTCAAGTATCTGAGCATACCCCCGGGGTGAATGGACCTTGGGCCTCTGCTGACGACAGCTGACGTTCCAAAAGTTCCTCAAACGTCAGTCCGGTGGTCCGAATTGCCTGTTCCGTGTCCGCCTACAGACTATCAATTACGGCTTCCCAATACGCGTATGTTACATACTTACTAGCATTATTCTATGATTTTCAAGAGTGCGTGCTCATAAATATATCGCCGATCGTCCGTTGTCAAAAACGGTCGGGTCGGGCCGGTCGGGATTGCTGCTGATGCAACATTCGGACATGTTCGGACAAGCGTAGATTTCGCGCCGACGCGCAACTCCGCGCAACTCTTCTGTTGCATGCAGAACTCAACGCCAGAGGAAGCCTTTGGTGATCGAACATAATGCTTTCGGCAACAGCACGACCCGTGAAAGAAGATTTAGTCGCAACGTTCGGGCCACAGCTTTCAAAAAAACCGGAAGTTCTGGACAGATTGGTGTCGTTTTCCTCAATATTCGGAGTTAGTGCAGACGAACTACACGCCAAATGGGAAGCATACGCTTTGACTACAGCAGCACAAAAATCCGGAGATGACTTGACGATTCCTACCCTGTCACATCTGGAATCTCTGCAGAACCAGCTGCTTCGACAGCAGGAAACTGATAGAAAGGTGGCAGTCATGGGAACCTCTGATACTCTTTATAATGTCCGAGACGCCAACCCATTCTTGGACAACACTGTTCTAACGGCCGACACGCTGGACGATTTCCTTGGTCAAATACCCACTCCATCACGCGGTCGAAGGAGAATAATACCGAGGGACGCAACACCCGTCGCTTCCAACATTAGCCGAACCCCACAAAAGAACATGCCACAACTCCCCAGAACGCCAGGAGGGGCCAGCCGTTATCAGGATATTCCATCTCCAAGTGCTTCTCGAGCAGCATTAGGCTCCCCGAAGACGCCAAGTGGGCGGTCTGGAAATTTCATACTTCAATCTGGGCCGTCGCCAAATGCGCTGAAGTTTGCAGATCGACTCGACAAGGCTAAGAAAGAAGAGATCCTGAACGAACATGTTCCTGCACACAAAAGCTCCGCTGGAGAGCGCGTTCGCTGTGAGGTGTCGCTTGTTCCAGGCCAGCAAACGACCGGCTACCGATATATGCACGAACGATTGATGCTCAAGGGCGATTACTTGGATGAGCGCATCGAGCATCTGGCAGAAGTGATTGCAGATGACGTACGAGCCAAGGTTAAAGGAACGGAGATGGAGGACTTTACGCTGCAACATCCTGGGATGCCCACCCAGGAATCTATCATCACGGTCGGACGTGTGTGTTGCGACTCAATCGCCGATAGTGCAAAACTGAACGAACAATCTGTGCTTTTGGAAGCGTCGCGGTCGATGGGGGCTGGCGTACGGGTGAAAGTTAACCTGGGGGAGGTGCCAGAAATCTCTCTCTTCCCGGGCCAAATTGTGGGTGTTACCGGCATAAATCCAAGCGGTCGCTTGATTAATGTTTCGAAACTGCATCCCCCACCGGCGCCACCATCAGCGACATCCACCCCAGGAGACTTGCTTGGTTTGTATCCGGAGAACGACCCATTGTCGGCAAATCCGGTCAATGTAGTGATTGCTAGTGGTCCTTTCACTTTGGAAGATAGTCTCAATTACGAGCCTTTTGAAGACTTTGTGAAGCAAATGGAGATTGATGCTCCTGATGTCATTATTTTACAAGGGCCATTCGTGGATTCAACGCATCCTATGATAATGAACGGAGATCTAGACATTTCCCTGGACGGTCTCTTTCGAGAACAGATTTCGCCGCGCTTACGACGCCTTATTAAAGTGAGGAAGGATGGCTCTGCGAAAGTCATTCTCATCCCATCCACTCGGGACGCATGCTCTGAGTGGGTATCTTTCCCGCAGCCGCCTCTTGCAGCCGACCTCTCGGATGACCTCGCTTTTGAGCGTCGGCAGGTACTCGGGATTCCAAACGAAATTCTTTTGTTCCCCAATCCTGTGCAATTCACCATAAACGAGACTGTCTTTGCATGCTGTAGCTCGGATGTACTCTGGCAGATGTGTTCGGAAGAAATTGCTCGCAGCTCAAGAAGTTCCAGTGATCCTGTATCCAATCACAAAATCTCTCGACTGTTTCGACATATGCTCGGTCAACGCAGCTTCTACCCTCTTTTCCCCTCAGCACTTGACGACGCATGCCTAGATCTCTCTCGTTCCGGAGCTCTGGAACTTCAAGCGACGCCAGATATTTTTATCACCAGTAGTCGATTGAGATATTCTGCACGAACGGTGGACGGCTGTGTATGCATCAACTCTGGCTTTCTTGTGAAAGGGCGGTCGGGGGGTACATTCGCAAAAATCTGTATCCACCCTTTAGAATTAAGTAGGATTAAGGAATTGGCGGCAAATTCCATGGATGTAGAATCGGATGAGCAAGTAGCTATAGGACACTCTGTAACTGAGCGTTGTAGAGTAGAGATCCAAAGAATATAATCTTCGAGACTGTGTGTGTCTGTACCCGATTGAGCCTGAGATCACATTCCAAAATGATTTGAAGCCACTCCCAGCTACCACGCTTTTTGTGACAATCTAGCCAGCCATAAACTCGTGAAGATCACCAAGCGCCGGTGGTGAAATGGTATCATGCTTGCCTTCCAAGCAAGCGGCCCGGGTTCGATTCCCGGCTGGCGCATCCTTTTTTCTTTTTTCTTTCCATCGCATTTGACATCATCTTGTCGATCACGTCAAACCTCCTGAACGTCTCTTCTGAACCAGCTGAACCAGCCGTTCGACCCACATTCCCTCAAAAACCGTCAACGCTTTTTGAATACTGCTTTCTAGCGAGACGGAGACTCAGCGAGTCAGGGTCCAAAAAAAAATCTCACGCATGGTGTATTAAGAGGGCAGTTTGCCAAAAGGAATGACTAGACATAGACTATATTTATTTGATTTACAACTCATTGCACTAATTGAGCTTGTTGACTTTGCTCTTGACCGCACTGTTTTGACCGTAGCGTTTCCTGAAAGCCATATCGGTTCCGTGCCATCGATCCAATACACCCAGCACTCCAAAGCACGCGTTGAAAACTTCGTGGTGAAGATCATGAGATCGAGCTATTCCGCGATGGATTGGGGTATCAAACCCTGAATGCGTGGTGACAGTGGTCGTCAATGCAAACGCTAGCCAGGCCCACAGGAAGACGATATGCGAGCCAATGAGAAGTGGGCCGGCCACTACGGGTAGGATATTGGCGATCATATGCTCAAGAGGATGCGCGTATTGAGCGGCCATTCCCACGGGCGCCGTGAATTGATGATGCAGCTTGTGTATAGGCTTGTAGAAGAGCTTGGTGTGAAACAATCTGTGCGAGTAGTAAAACAGGATCTCTTCAACGATGATTGACACCGCGAAGTTCCCAGCGATTTCCAGTACTGACGGAAGCTCCAGAGTCGCGTGAACACCTCTCATTTTCATGAGTGGGTAGGTGGCGAACAGAAGGCCTCCAGCCACAACCGTTTGGTTGAAGAGGACCATCCCAGCGCACCGCTGTAACATGCGCGTTGTAGGTCGCGGCGAATCTTGAATCTTATACTTGATGATACTGGCGGGGCGGAAAATGTCGATGGACAGGTACATTAATGCCCATGCCCAGAAGACGACAAACTGGACAAGCCATGTGCATGTGATGAAGAGGTTGCGCTCAGAAGTGGATTGAATGAGGTGCGTCCACAAAGAGGTCAAGACAGGCGGTTGAAGAGGTGCATTGAGGAGAGACCATAGCGGTACTGTGGCATTGGAAGCTGCTAGTTGAAACATGGCTGTTCCGAGACAAACGCAACGCGTGCACGGTTCCAAAAAGTCTTTGTGAACTTGGCTTTGTCAACCTCTGAGACAGAAAGGATGCCCTCTCCTCCTCTACTGGCGCTTCCTTTATATTTCCGCACGTCTCACCCATGTTTGCAGTCCCGCCTGTGCGGAATTTTTGAATAACAGGGCGGAAGCGGATACCGCTCACAAGACAAACGCGGTCGTGACGGAAGCAGTTACGTACATCTACAGGTATCGAGACGGGAAATTCATGAGCCCGCTTAGCTCAGTGGTAGAGCGTGAGGCTTTTAACCTTAAGGTCGTGGGTTCGACACCCACAGCGGGCGCAAAATGTTTTGCATTTTTTTTCGCTTGAGACTATTTTTGGCTAATGCCGTATGTGGGCGGCGGCGAGTTGAGGATATCCTTACGGATCCCTGCCGCAACAACTGCTGCCAATTCAGTGCGGTACGGCGGTGTGTTTACGGAGCTGTTGAAGTCTGGCCGAGATGTGAAAAGGAATATAAAGACGGGCGGAACGTTCTATGCCCCATGTAATCCAAACAAGACAACTAACTTCCCTCTATACTCATTCCTAAATCCGCCCCATTATGCCTACCTTGATCAGCACCAACAACAAGACCGCACCATCCAAGGGTATCTTTGCCCTTTTCCGACGCGGACCTCCCTCAGCCAAAGTGGATGAATCATCTGGTGCGCAGCAAGTTGATTTTCTCCGTCGCTTTTCGGACGCTACGCTCAACGAGGATGAGGGCATCGAAATGGAGGAGCCTGCTTTAAAGGGAAAGAAGATCGACCCAATGGACCAATTTTACGCGACGGTCGAAAAGGACTACAAAGCTATGATGCAGGAGAAGTGCTTCCGAAGTATGCGATGGCGCGTTCCCGCCGAGTTGGATGGCAGCAAGGCTCTCAGGCAGTGTCGGCGAGTATCCTCAAAGACAGTCTTTGTCTTGGAGAAGATCGGGACAATGAGTTACATCGTGGCGAAATTGGCGTAGAAATGAGCTGTAGTGTATGTAGCTTGTAAAATAGATATAGATACAGATGCTGTAAATAATAGAGAAGGATTGTGAATAGATGATGTTATGAGAATGTAGTTTACGCCGATGATGTTTGCAGACTTGCGAGCTCCTCTTTTACGGCTGCTACCAAATTACTGCGCTCGACTTCGCGTTCCCGGTCCCCAGAGCCTTGTTTCGTCATGTGTCTCAACTTTACAAAGCCTTTCTCGATTTCCTGCTTGCCGATGATAATCGCCAGCGGTATTTGTTCCTTGTCACAGATGTCAAATTGTGACTGCAAGCTGCGAGGTTTCCTCTTAAACATATACTCGGCCTTGACGTTTGCATCCCAAAGTTCGGAACAGATTCGCATGCGCTCAGTCAGAAAGCCTTCGCCGAGACCAATGACGTACACCTCGGTAGCACTGGCTTTGATTGTACTGCGCTCCCTCCGTTGAGAAATGATGGCGAAGACGCGCTCAACTCCGATGGAAACTCCGACGCAAGGAATCTTTTTGTTGCCCGAAAACATGCCGACAAGCTCGTCGTACCGACCTCCGGCGGCAACGGATCCAACCCCAACCTGTTCACCATCTAGCAGGAGAAATATTGTAATTAGTTGACAGACTTTTACGGATCAGAAACTGACACGTACTTTGCATTGTTGGAGAGCCATTAATGACCGCCTCGTAGATGACTCCAGTATAATAATCTAAACCGCGTGCTAAACTGAGGTCGAACGAGACCTTGGGCAGGACGTTGAAAACCTCCAGATACTGCAGAAGTAACCGCATGTCTTCCACACCCTCCATTGCCCGCTTGTTTTGTGAAAGCTCGGGATGAGCGGCAAGCTCATCGCACAATTCCTTCAGGCCCTTCTTTCCAACATATTTCCCAATGCGGTCGGCGACCTCAGGGGCAAGTCCCTTCTCCTCGACCATTTCCTTCTTGACCTCAGCCCACGGAAGTTTGTCCAACTTGTCCACGGCGGATGAAATGGTTCGGATTTTGTCCTCGGGGACCCCACACACCTCGAACATCCCATCGAGAATCTTCCTGTGGTTAACTTTGATCGTAAATTCCCCTATATCCAAGCTCTGCAAGATCTCTGTCATGACTCGTAAAGCCTCGGCATCGGGAACCATAGGATCATAGGTACCAGCAATGTCAAAATCGCATCTTTTTTTAAGGTTAAACTGATGCTGATGAGGGAAATCGATGATTCAACTTACTGATAGAATTCTCGCATGCGTCCTCGATTCATCGCCGGTTGGTCTCTTCGGTAAACTTTGGCAATGTGATACCGTTTCAAACTGGCAACTCCATTCTCGGCCAGATAACGGGCGAATGGTACTGTCAGATCATACCGAAGAGAACACTTTTCGCCACCCTGATCTTCAAGATCGTAGATGAGTTTACTATCTTCCCCATACTTTCCGGAAAGAATATCCTTCAATTCAAATACAGGCGTGTCGATAGTGATAGCACCGTGACGCTTAAACACTTTTGTAATTTTGGCAAACATTTCCTCGCGTATGGCCATATCCTTCTCGTCGTAATCTTTTGTCCCCTAGAGCGAGTTGTGAGCACAAGGGTGATAGCGAGTACTTTCAAACCCAGTTAGCACCTTTGGCGTTTTCAGAGTGAAGGCTTTCACCTCCTCCACTTGTGTTTTGGAAGCATCCGCCTCCTTCTCTCCTGCCTTCTCTCCTCCTTTCTTCTTGGGGGGCAGGAGTTCCTTCTTTCTGCGCATAATATCCTTCAACTGCTCGAGAGCGGCCTTTTCCGCAACTTTATCCGCATTCTTCTTGTGTTCCTTGATTATATTGCGGAGCGCCAACTCTTCTTTGTCAAGCAGGGCCAGTTCGGCTTGTTTATCGACGCCGTCCACAGTCATGGTGCTCAACAGTGCGCGATTTCGGGGCGAGAATGAATTGTTAGGAGGTTGGTACCGCAAGCCGTAGAAGGTAATGCCGGGCTCAGAAAGAATGCTCCTTATGGGAGGTCTTGAGAAAGGCCGGATAATGCGTCGTATCGCAAGAATCATCACCTTGCTGAGCCCTAACCCGTTTTCACCGCTTCAGTTGTTTGCAGCGAGCACTTCCAATTTGTTGCCATGGAATACACATCGCAATTGTGAAAGACATTGGCAAATCCCTAGAATCATAGATCATAACTCAAACTGTACCCAGCAAAAGGAGTGTAGTCCGGATAGATACGCTGATGGCAAATATGGCTGAAACAGACTATCTTGATCCGGGGCTGAAAGAGCTGATCGCCCTGGATAAGCTCTTCAAATCCTCCCAAATACCCGACAAGGTTGAAGCGATTATGAGCTATTCCCACTATTTTGTTACATATTCTTCGTCATACTGGGTTACCTCTGGTAGGAGCTCCCATCTCATGATGAAATTCGTCCCGAAATTGAATATGAACCGTCATCAGGGTTTTTGAAATTGGCAGAATATTGGCGTACGAGGTTGGATCACTCGTTACAAAACATAAAATCAACGTATGAAGGTTGGCTAATTGGTATGAAAAAGTACCAATACAATTCGCCAGTATATTCTTCTGGTTTTCCGGCAGAGCGAAAATTCTTTGATCAGAGTGTCGGGCGTCAATGACATGCTACGACGTATCTTTGTCGTTCTGACCAGTAATGATCCAGTCGCGAGAGGGTTGACATTGAGGTAATCGCTTGATCGCTGGTCGCTCTGATCCACCATCCTAAACAGGGAAACTAGACTGTTTGGTTACATGGCATCGATAGTTCAGGACCGAATTGAAGTTCATCACCGGTACGCGTTAACAAGGTTAGATGATTGACCGTCTCTCATACTCTATGCCAGAATCCGATTGTGCCTAGATACTAAGGACGAGCAAGAGTTGGATGGTGCCCTTTTTGCAACGGATCGTATCGCGGCAGTTTCGGGCGTGTTTTCCCACAACATCATCGACAAGCTGAAGGCCATGATGGATGGTATGTATCTTCAGGTTTATTTCCAGTCTCAAGATTTAAATGTTACCGATCCTCCAGATGATTCCGTCGACATTCTCCTGAAAAAAGCAATACTTTTGAACTTTCGTCATATGCATTACGATCAAGCACTAGCTGCGCAGGTACGAGCATGGTTGGTACGCGAGTAGGTGCAATGTCTGACTTACAGAATCAGGCTCGAGCAGTTTGTATCGCACAGCTGAGAAGTTCTGCAGATGAACGCTTCATCAACATTGTTCTGAGAACATTGACGCAGCTTGCTATCAGAACTATCACGCATCTGGATGCTCAGGTATGTGCTTGCGAGTTTTTATTATCTAACCACAAGCTGAAGGAAAGACCGTCCAGCTTGAGATTCTGCTTGGGTATTTGAGCTCTGAACATACACCGGCAACCCAATGGGGTGCTTTGTGCAACCTAGGACTAGTAGGGCGCACGTACCCCCAGTACATCGCCGTTAGCGCTTTTGAGGTACTACCGAACAGCCCCTCCCCTTTGCCTTTTCTCATCAACAACGATAGAAAATCCTGGATCTCGCATTAACCAGTTCGTGTGCATCCGTGAAGATGAAGGCCCTGCAAATCCTGGACACTCTGTGTAAAAAACCAGCATTCCTGTTGCAGATTGAGGAAGAAAAGCGGCTTCATGAAGATCAAAGACTCTGGCAAATCATTCTGCGATTGGACGGAACGTCTCCCTTGGCCGCCCGTGTACAGAAGAAGCTGGTATCGCATTGGGCAGATACCTACAATACTCAGACGTCACATCAATGGACCTGTAAGTTCGTATCATTGACTTTTATTTACCGCGAGAGTCTAAGTTTCCCATAGCAAACCGTATTGAGGTCTTGGAAAGGATACATGCGCAAGCAGCGAAAATGAACGGCCAGGATTCTTGCACTGCGCCAATCCAGTTCATGGGCATCACGCAAATATTTATGACCCGCCCATTGTCTGATAATCTGAGTTGGTGGACAAAATTTCATGTTATATCAAAGTTGGAGCCATCAGGTTAGTGTTTGCGCGTCCTTGAATGCTACCTGTGTGAGTAATGTGATTGATTATACACAGCATGGAACAAATTACTACAAATTCTGGCTTCGCAGACACCATTTGAAGAAAACGTTGACAACGCCGCGCAACTGATTGTGCTTTTGGAGAAGACCACAGAGCACGTCAATACGGATACATTGGTATGCATCTCATACATAACATAACTTCATGCCGTAACTAATTCCGCATCTCAGAGTCATGTAGCCAAACAAATTTTGCGAGCGTCACAACCAAATCAGCGAACGCAAGAAGTTCTGAACCGTCTGAACGCCCTTTTTTTGGAAAAAAGTCATGAGACAAATATGCGATGGAACTCGTACAGTGTTGCCTGTGAAGCTTTGTCACATGGCTTTCACGAATTTGCTTATCAACGTTTGACATCCGTACAAGTACAGGTATGGGAGGTGCCATGTTCTTGTTAAGAATTCCGAAGGATTCATCCTCGCCCCAGCTCGTTTCTGAGCCGTACAGCCACTGGATTACTTGTCTGGTGCATATTGCCCAAGCAGGAGGGAGCTTGAACGCACTCCGTTTGAATGACACAAATACCATCGATGACGCGATTCGGCATTTGGATCTCGTGTTAGGCGCCCTCCAAGTATGCAGTTCATATAGAGTGATACAACGCATTCACTGACACGTTTTCTCCAGACGCTAGGGACGCAGACTTCGACCTCCCATGCCTTCCATATGACTCTGATTGGCACGCACTTACACTTTCTCAAGTGTCTGCGCACCATAAGTCTTCATTCATCTATTACACATTCTCATTCTCCAAGTCAGGCCGAGGTCCAGCAAAGTATAAAAAAGTGCCTCCTACAATATCAGGAAATCGGCACAAAGTATATCGATATGGATGATCAGAGTATCGATTTTTTTCAGAATTGGCTAGGCGTGTGGCGGAAAGTCATCCCACAAGATGTTCTCCCCAACATGGTAAGCTACAACGGTCTAGAACAAATGTTTGTGTACTCATTTATTTCTAGTGTGCTCCACATGGAAGTCGTCATAGCACACCGGTAATCCTCGGGCCAATAATTCCATCGTATTTTTTCCAGAGACGTCCGACAACCACGATGCAGGTCAGTTCCTTTCGTATTTTCCCACAAAAAGTGGAGCTTGAGGCAATCGTTTAGTGGACTCTCCAACCATCCTGGAAAAGCCAAGCACGCCAGTGTCGTATTGGCGAGCTGCTTATTTTTAAACTGGAGGGCAACATTATAAAATTGCAGCAAACAAGGAAGAATCGGACCCGAAAAGTTCAGTTTGCCGAAGTAACGATTGGTCTCGTTTTTGAAAATGAGCCAGATCATGCGCAGAAACATGTAAGTCTCTTGAACAGACACGCAAAACAATCGACGACGGGGCTCATCAGCTGGCTCAAGTTGAGCCATAGCGTTTCAAGAAGTAGGGTAATCAAGACATCCTTTGCGATGACCACGTCCATTTCTTTAGCGGGTTACGCCGACCGTATTGGGCAGGACGGAGTAGCGATCCGGATTGAGAGTCGAATGATCGATTCGGAAGGCAATATTTGGCACAATGGGCCAAGCGTCGATTTGCCCGTCAAGCTCGTCTAATGAGACTGCGCGTTCCCAACCCTCAGCTTGGAAACCCAAAATTTTACAGCGGCGTATGCTGCATTGCATCGAGTACATGTTCGAAATCCTGCATTGTCACATGTGGCTCCCCCTCGTCACCCGCTCGGCTCAATGCAGTAATGCAGGCTCGTCGCATTAACTCGTTCAAGTCCGCTCCAGTCATACCAACCGTTCGTTCAGCAATATCGGCCCAATTAGCGGTCACTGCGATCTGAAGTTTACGCGAGCACGCCTCGAGCACAGACTCACGCTCCTTTGTTGATGGTGGACGAATGGCGATCAACCGATCTATCCTTCCTATCAAGAGGCTTTCAATTTAACTTGATATCCATGCAAACCGCAGTTTAGCCTTACCCGATCTAATAAGTGATGGATCCAGCATCTCCGGATGATTTGTTGCTGCCAAAATGACCACGTGTGAGCTTCGAGCGTCCAGCTCATCAATCTCAATCAGCAGCTGGGAGAACAACTTCTTCCCGACGTCCCCCATGTGCTCGTGACGGGCAAACAGGGCTTCGAGCTCGTCAATGAAAATAATGCAGGGCTTGCAGCGACGAGCTGTGCTAAACAGGCGCGAAATAGCCTTTTCGGATTCCCCCACCTTCATGAGATGAAAAAAATTACTTTAGCGGCAAAGTGGGCAACGAGTAATGATTTCAACATTACCTCGCCCTTGATCAACTCTGCAACCGAAATAGGTAGAAAGTTTGCGTCCGACTCCGTGGCGACAGCTTTGGCCAGCATGGTCTTGCCAGTCCCAGGTGGCCCATATCTATGGATGAATGAATGAGACCATTTATCCATCCTTGTGAAAACACGGTTGTGAATACTCACAACAACACCCCCTTACTAGGCTCAATGTTCAGCCGCGCATAGGCCTCCTGGTGTTTGTAAAAGTGAACCACACTCTCCCGTAGCAATTCCTGCATCAAGAAGGATACTAAGAACTGCCAATACCGTTTCTCAGATCCACCAAGTAGAGGTTACCTTAGCCCTTGCGTGACCCCCAACATCATCCCAAGCAACTCGTTCCATTCTCGCCGTGTCAAATCGCTTTCGTGTGTCGGATACTTTAATAATTTCTAAACACTTTCTGACATCCTCCTCAATGATTTTCAAATCCTGTCCAATGTCCGCCCGTAAATCTGCACACCCAATCAATCGGTCACAAAGTGAAATCAAATCCCCAAAGTTGTAAGAATGAGCTCTTTCAGCAATGGATCGAAGGCCGTAGGATGTATCAATGGCAATCTCGGAAGGAAAAAGCCATTTCAAAATTTGCAGTCGTTCGAGCGCAGTGGGTGTTTCCATCTCTACTTGATTCTGTTTTCAAGATTATTAGTTCCAGAAACGTTCAGCAAGCGTCCTCAATCCATTTTCAAACCCTGAACATATCCTTGACAGCCGGGTGCATTTGATCCATCCTGGATGTAAGGGCAACAATCAACGGAGGATGCGTGCTCGTTTCCTCCATCAGTTTCCTGGGCTCGTGATACACTTCGATGTCCAGCCATTTGGCTGGAAAAATGCTATGGGCGTTTTTGATGATGATAACAGTTGGAGTCTCTGATGTTGTAGCGGATCGCAAGACTTTTGCGAATCCATCCGCGAGTCGGTCCGAGTATTGCAATGACAATATGGATAGACTTATGATCGTGCACTAGAGTTTGAAGTCAGAAGTTGTGCTTTGCTGAAATATTATCAGAACAGGATGTACCTTCACATTATACTCCTTGCATAATTCCGATACGAATGTTGTCTTCCCTGTGTCCCCAGAAGTCAGGATATGATCGGACAGCCTGGTATAGACGCTATTACATACCACATCCGCTCGGCCCCGAGATAAGTAAAGCTTTGGGCCAACCGAGTCCGGCGTTTTCGAAAGCAGGTCCATAGTCTTGCCACGACCGAAATACGTCCGTTATCCTTGTGAGGAGAAGTTTGGCTCAGAAATTCAAGACTGAAAAGTCAGTAGAAGCGATACCTTATCCCAGGCTTTCCGAAAGCCGCGAATGGAAACGACATGATCAGTGGGACGATCGACTAATCTTCCATAGCTAGGCCCATTTTGTTTCGCCTGGCTGCGATAACCGGTGAGGTACTCACGAACCCTATCCTCAATCAGACCAAGTGCCTCGTCCAAGTTCCAAACACTAGTTCCTTCCCACCCACAACCACTCAAGATGCCAGAACGAGTTATGGTCTACATGTCCTCTGTTGCAGGCTCAACTCCGGTATGATCATACATGATAAGTCTATAGTGATTGTGTACTCATAGGTCGCGAACAGGTCAAGAAAGCGCAAACCCGTCTCGAAGCCATCTTCGCAGCCCGGAAAATAAAATACGACTCTGTGGATGTTGCTGCTGATGAGTAAGGAGCAGAATCACGTTCAGTGTCGACAAGTAATCGAAGGACTTCTAATCATGGCTGGTCGAACTGTAGGGAGGCCAAGGAATACATGTTGGAAAAGAGCGGGAAGAACTCGTTGCCACAAATCTTTGTGGACGGGGAGTATAAAGGGGTGCGTATCTTGTTACGAGATAACCTGGAGCCATCTAATTGTTAACTGCGCATCATAGGGAATAGAGGCGCTGGAGGAGGCCAATGAAGACGACGCGGTTCAAAAATGGCTGGGCTTGGCATAGAACCGTAATTACAGAACAAAATGCATCATGGACGTGTTTGTATTTATCATTGATGGATAAATTGTCACTATGTACTGGATCTAGATTGTGCAGATACACGCAGCCTTAGTCCCATTCCTTCTTGATGTCGAACGACTACATCAACCATGACGCGTCAGAGAGATACTTCGCAAATATTTTGGAGCGAGTAGACTTACCCATGCCCATTCAAGATGGGTTGTGTTGTCATCATCAATAAACTTGCTCTAGATACTTCCATGTTAGAGTATGTTCGAAAGGGAAAGACGCGTATGTGTACGTACCCTCACTTCGTAATGACCACGGGCGAGCATGCCGCTGGGAGCCTCCTCAGCCAGGAACTAGAAGTATATGTTAATCGATACAGCTACTGGTGGCAACTCAATTCGGATCTACCTTCTTTTCGTATGCGTCTGCAGCTGGACCATAAGAGCCCAACATTTCCTCCATTTTGTCCACTACTCCCCACAATCAGAACCACGGTCAAGCGGATGAAAAGTTGTTTGAAAACTAACCCCGGATGCCCTTGCGTTTGACAACATGCAAATACTTCAATCCAGAAACAACATCATGTTGGACCTTGAACTTTACTTTCAGCCGATATTCGACGCCTTCCTTAATCGTCATCTGCTGATTTTTCAGTTGTGCAATCGCGTCTAGAGATGATATGATACAATAAATGAGGCTCCATCGAAGTGCCATGAAAGGAGAACAAGAATTATTCATACCGGCGGAGGAGAGGTCAACGTGGACATCGGGCCGGCCGGGACTTTCCATTCCTAGTGCCAGGACAACCACTTTTCGGGGGTCATCTGTAGCACCCGCGGATCCTATCAAAGCCGACACCATACTTAGATATCACTCACGGCAGTAGCTGGTGCGCACAAACCTGCTTTCAAGCCCAAAGATTCTTTCCACTTTCGGAGTGATTCTGTTAATTGAAAGTAGGTTAGCAACTCAACCTTCAGACGTCGGTGTTTCAAAAGGAAGTGTGATCGCTGCCATGCATGAGGGTAACAGTAGAGGAGAATAGCAGGCCTCACCATCTTGAGCATCAAGTTCCGCCAATTCAGCAACCGTCTTCTTTTCAGGTGCTTTGTATCCGGCCGTTTGAGTGGGAGCCAGGTCCTCAGTGGACTCGTGGTGGTCTGCCATGGTTTCGTTTGTGCAATATAACTGCTACTAAAGGTATATCGAGGGTTTGCGAGTGATTCGCGTGGACGAAATGCCAAGATGGTTTGGTCTGTTGGTCAAGAATGTTGTGGACCGCGACGTGGTTCCAACCAGCGACTCGGCGAGATCTTACTCCAAAATTTCCAAATGGCAGAATGTCTATACCCATTGGTGTGATGGTACCTGGCCAGTAGGCTGCATTCAGCAAGCGGATGGGACCAAAGGATATTCAGCTGAAAGCACGCTTCTTGGTACCGAAAGCAAATATCTTGTGGCGGGTCATAAATTGCGTCTGTTCAACAAAAATTGTGCTCTTGGCACTGGCTATCAAAGACTGAATGAAGTTGGATACGTTCAACAGCCGAGAAAGCGAACCAAGACGAATGCGAGCGGTAAGGAAATCTTGTCCTTTGGTCCTTCGCGCTTGATCTAAATAATTCTTTCTCAAATTTTCCAGGTACCGCTAGCACCTCTGCTACTAGTCGGACCACAACACTCGCCAATCGAGGGCTCACCTCTCAGCCTGAGCACGAGGACGCCAATGGCGCTGCAACAACATCTCCCAACAATCAAACGGATATACGGGACGAAGACTGTATTTACAAGTGCCTGAATAACAAAGTCAAACGATTCAAAATGACAGGTAGAGGAAGCAGCACCAAAGATGATGTGATTTTATTTGTAACCTTCTTCAGGTCATTTTGAGTTTGTTCCACTGTCTTTTGGTACGATTAAACAGGCGGTGAAGTCAGTTGTGGATCTGTGGAGCCTGCAGAAAGACCAAGGACTGATTTCGGAACAGTAGGTATCTACTGTTGGATCTTCTCCCACCTTTGTCTTATATTCGCGAGTCAAGGTTACATCCTCATCCCAGGATTGCCCCCGTCATCGCGCTCATAGCCCATCTTGAAAACCAGAAACAAGCCCAAGATGAGCTCACCTGCAAGGACAAAGGCATCAACGGCATTATCGATCAATACGACATTGCTGAAGATAGTAATCGCAACGTTTTTTGGTGGGGATTGCCCTTGCTAGCTTTCTCTCTTCCTCTGCACTGAGTAAGACCCCCCGACTCTCGCAACTTGGGAAGTTGCATATCTGCTCATTTACCATTTTTCTCACACTCTCTACTTCACCCTACTCACGACATCCTCAGTGGCCAGATCCCTTAAGCCCACTGCAAAGGAATGGAAAGCTGTATCGAGACCCTTCGTCGTTCGAGAACTGCTGTTCTATGGACCCCGGCGTACGGTCTCCCTGGGCTGCCACCGCCGGACCTTCTAAGACGTGTACCCCAGGTGTACCCTGACCTCGTTCCAAAACTTGAACCGTTGTACAAGAGTATAGCTTCTTTGCAGCAACAACAAAGCACAGGGATGAACCAGAATCCCAAAATGGACAGGGCGCCGTTCCGAAAGGGAAAGGAGAAATTTGGGGAGAAATGCGAAGAGGCAACTGAAGAAAGGAGCGGGAAAAAAAGGAGAAACAGGGATCGGTTTCGAAGAAGTTGCAGAGAGAAGATCAACCGGACGTACGACAAGATCACAGCGACTTCGCAAACTTCCTCGTGGCCAACTACGACACGATCATCCTTCCTGAATTTATGACGGGAAGGATAGTTGGGAAGAGGAGGGCAAAATTGAAGCTCCCGGCGTTGCGCGAAGCAGAAGGGATCAATGCACCGGAAAAGTCGGGCGTAATCCTATCTGTTGGGCCGGAGAGGACCATGAGCGTCGCGAGACCCATTGATAGACACTCTCCCATAAATAGATGAGGAAATCACATTTGGACAAAAAGACTAAAATACAAAAAATGAAACAGACAAGTAAAGAGGGTCTAACGACGCTTTTCGTTCCGGCGCTTGCGGTCCCGCTCCTCCTCTTTTCGGTTCAGGATCATCACGATGTGAACAAACATGGCTACTATATCTACGTAAAGTTCCATGGACGAGCGCATATAGTCTCGCATACCCAGCTCGGCCTAGATGAGGAGAGACGACCTCTTGTAAGTTTTCGGCAACCAGGAAACAAATTGCGTAAAGTAGTACCCACCTTTGCAATCATGATCTGCGTATCGTAAATCACATATCCAGCAAAGAGCATGAGGCCACCATACAGCTCCAGGGTGAACAGCTTTGATGAGCGCGAAAACATGTTGACGAGCGATAACATCAAGAGGACCATGCTGCCGCTGGCCAGAAGGCCCCGGGTATACAGTGCGTTGCGCGTTGGTGACATGAGAACACTGACTGAGAAGCATCCGAATATCAGGGCGGTTCCAGACAATGCCAAGGGTAAGCTACTGGGATTGGCGTAGCGAGTATACTCGATCAGTGGACCCAAAGACAATCCCTAAACACAAATGACTAACGTCAGTTTCTGTCCTGCTGAGTCCACTTCAAAATGTGCAAGCATATACCTTTGTTAGGGCAAATCCGTAGAGTAGACCCTTGCGTAAAGTGTCATTGGCCGGTGTAGGAGCAACAAAACTAAAACCAACTGGGATCGAAATGTAAGCATAAAGCAAACCGCAACCTAACAAGATAAAAACTTACGCATGCAGCCGACACATAAAATGAGACTCCATAAACCCCCCGTAAGAATTCCTGCGGAAAACAGACATGAACCGACGACGGAAGTTGCGAGCATGAGGGCCAGGTTGGTGTAAACGCGCTGAACATGTTGCCGAACGGATGGGGAAAGATTGGACTTTAAATTGTCCCAGCGAGGAGCCGGTGTGTTGGAAGAGAAGGCTGAGAAGAAGGAAGTCGACATTGCGTTGTAAGCAGGTTCTGAATCACAGTAAATGAATGTGGATGTTGAGGTCAAATGCGCTGAAGTTTTGCGGTTGAAATATTTTCGGCTGATGACTGCACAGAATTGCTTATGTCAGCCAAGAGACTGCTTTTTGGAAGCTCCCAGAGTGTTCCAGAACTTTCACCAACGGGGGTTTCTATGGCACACATCGAGAGTTTTTGGCATTAGGACCAGTAGGAGTACATGGAGTGGATTCCCTGGGGTTTCCGGGGGTTTCCCGTCAACTCGACGATGAAAATCGAGGTTTGGGGGAGAAATTTATGAAGGCTGAAAATGACATGTCAAAATGGCCCTGTCACCGTCGCGCAGCTGGCAGCTCGGAATTATGCGCTGCGCCACATTTCCCAAGTGACCTCCGCGACGATTGACGACGAAGACAACGACTTTATTTTTCCTAGCCCGATCCCCAACGAGCGTTCTCCGATCTATACTCTCCCATCATGAACACAATAAGAACAATGCGGATCGCCCACCGCGCCGCCTTCAAGATCACATCCTCCGTCGCCGCCCGGCCTTCCCTCCTTGTTTCTCGACCAGTGCGGACCATCCCCGTCGCTTTCCAA
Source organism: Phlyctochytrium arcticum (assembly GCA_025602905.1). Classification (NCBI taxonomy): domain Eukaryota; kingdom Fungi; phylum Chytridiomycota; class Chytridiomycetes; order Chytridiales; family Chytridiaceae; genus Phlyctochytrium; species Phlyctochytrium arcticum. Next base: position 481,196 of record JAHLKI010000010.1, on the reverse strand, counting down.
TCCACAACACGATTCTACTCTACCGACCCCCAATCCACCACCACCACAACTACCGAACAAGCAAAGCCAGCGGAAGAGCAGCCAGTTGCCTCTGAGCAAGCTGCTGAAGGCGCGGCAGCCAAGCCGGAGGCAGATCTCGCAGCTCAACTCGCTGAGAAGGATAAACAAATCGCAGCTCTTCAGGTACAAAATCCCCGCCTTCACACTCAGTTTTAAAGTTGATAACTTGCTAACGCCTTTCGAACTAATAGGACAGTTATCGTCGCGCCCTTGCCGACGCTGAAAACGTGCGACAGAGAGCCAAGAAGGAGGTGGCGGAAGCCAAAGAATATGCTGTTACCAAATTTGCAAAAGATCTGATCGGTACCGCCGACGTCCTCGAGATCGCCATCAATGCGGTTCCCAAGGAAGAGTTGACCAGCAACAAGCACCTTAACGACCTTCACACCGGTGTCTCCATGACCCAGTCCAACTTGGTCTCTACCTTCCGTCGCTTCAACATTGAAAAGTTTAACCCTGTCGATGAAGTCTTTGATCCCAACTTTCATGAGGCTCTCTTCCAAGCGCCGATTCCTGGAAAGGAACCTAACACAGTATTTGAGGTGGCCAAGACGGGTTACAAGATTGGAGCGCGTGTCCTGCGACCCGCGCAGGTTGGTGTAGTGCAAGAGTCGAGTTAGAAAGTCGTCCCCCCCTCCATTATTTAGTTATCATTATCGATGCAAGTCATCATTTCATGTAGTCTGGTTCGTCTTATCATGTCATACATTAGTTCCTTTCAAGCTTAATTTACAATAACTGAAACAATTTGCAACAAAAACAATTCGAAAGTCTTGCGGGATGCCAAAGTCAGTCGCGATCCTACTTGTTCTTTGCGCGAGCGGCTTCTGCAGCAGCCGTCTCACTCTCCGGTCGAAGCTGTTTTCGCATGGCGTATGCATCCTCTCCATCTGCGTAGTATGCCTTTTCAATTTCGTGAACGCTACAAGCAAAGAAGGTCAGCAGCAGGTAAACCTAATTGCCGAGAAATCACATACTTGAACTGCAATGTATCCCGGTACAATTGCAACGCAGCCCGATTACTCTTCCGGACGTGCAATGAAACGTAGTGTGCACCAAATGCCTCTACCATTGATTTCTCTGAAGACAGTGGTTAATTCCGCGTCGTAAAAAGAGCGACATAGATGCAAGACATACGAGCTTGACTCATCAGCTTCTCGGCAATTCCCAACCGACGCCAATTCCGCATGACAGAAAGACTTGTGATGTGTCCATGAGGTAGCTCTCCCGAATCTTCCTCCCTACGGTCAAGCGGTGAGCAATCGTAAACTGACAAATGAGCGCCTTGATCCTTACATCTTTGCCAGAACATAGCCCACCACCCGTCCCTTTTGGTCCTGAGCGACATATGAGAGTTGCGGCCACGATGTTGAATGATAGATGTAGTATTTCATTTGATAGTTTTCTGGGAGGTTCATAAGGTTGCAATTCTGCATGGACAGGAGGTCCTCAACCTACATGTCAAGTTTGGTAAGTATGTGGGGCCAACGCAATACTAGCTTGCAAAGAAGAAAGACATACCGTTGCAGGTCTTATATCGATCATGGTGGCAGGCTATGTAGTGAAAGAGTTGAATGTCAGCTCCGTATTTTCTAATTTGTCAAATGCAAGATCAAACACTTTTATGATTGTCGGTGAGCTGAATGTGCTGAAGCAGCTAGGGTTCGGTGACTGGCGTTGTTGACATGGCAATCAGGGCCTTGAGGACTTGGGACAAAGTGCGAATGCAATAGGAAACAAGACTTCTTCAGGAAGAGGGGGGTGCTCAATATAAGGATACTGTTGGAATGTCACACTTTGATCGACGGAACGGCGGAGGTGGTGGCTGTACGTACCAGACTTTGTATACACGTTGGGATCTCAACTGAAAGTCTATGTTCGTTTGCAGACCGAGACCGGCACCGGGGAGGCCCACCGCGCCGCCAACGTTATGAAGACTCTATTCCTCCAAAATCACCAGATCAGATTACCCAGGAACGAATCACCAAGTTGCTGTTTACCTTGAACGATGCCGTGAGTGTGGATCTGTGGCGACTGGCTAAGGAAGGCTCTTAACGGTTGGGATTGTTAGGATCAACCATTACTGGACAATGCATATGTGTCTAGGATATTGGCGGAATTCGAGAACCATTCCAACGTTTTCCAAACCATCTTCAAAGAGTGGTACGTCCGGACGTGCATCCGACGATTGCTCACGTTCTGACCTTCATATACAGCATCACGCAGGTGCCGCACAAAGTTGGGATCTATGGGACACTCACTGCGCTGCTCAGCGCCTTACAATATGAGAAGGGAGCAGTGATTGTGGAAATGGCTTGTCAGTCATTACAGGAATCTTTGGATAAAGGCGATTTTCGAATGGCCAAGCAAGTGCTCCGCTATCTGTGTGAACTATCAAACGCCTCCATCGTGGAACCAAAAGAGCTCATGTCAGTCTTTGACTTGCTCTTGTCTGTTATGGACGAGACCGATGTGGCCATTCAACGTGCCGATGCATTTGTTTACATTGTATTGGCCAGCATCCCGTGGGCGGCACACAACCTTTACGAGAACCTCCCCAATGAATTAGACCAAAGTTTGGCGCGTGTGGAAAGCTACATGAATGCGCGACGGGCAGGTTTGGCGACTAACGGGATTGAGAATGCTATGGAAGCACTGCGCAGCTATCGAAATGTCCCAAATGACAAACCATACCCGACATCAGACCGGCTGGAAATTCTGTGGCGACAAATCATTCAACTGAAACAGGCCGATGAATGGGAGGTGAAGATTTTGCAGCGGCCATCTGATGACTTTGAAGCAGAGCTGAGCGGACAGCGTAAACACGCACTTCCCACCATCAAGATTCCCACGCAAGACAATGTTCTATTTTCCTATCAGCCCGTTTTTCGGGTATTCGATGATTCGATTCAGGGACCAGAGGTATGTTCGGGAGTTGAGTTGGCAGCAATCATGCGCTCATACGTTACTTTCTTAGAATGCAATCATTCGCCTGCCCACTGTCAGCAGCATATCACGATTTGTCCTAGAAGATCTGGTGCGCGACATCATAACGATCTTCTCTCACAACCACCCAGAAGTCACCCGAATGACTTTTGATCTCGAACATTTTCTCAATGCAACGTACTTGCGGGACGGAAAGTTCAATTATCTCGCCAGTGCAGTCGAAACCATCCTTGCCGAGCTGTTCCGCTTGCCAAGGGGATCGCAACGATCAGTCTACTATGCAACATTGTTGATGGACTTTGTCAAGGAAGACTTGCAGAACTCTCCCCGTATCTTGGGTCGTGCGATTCGCACACTCTTTTCTCGCCTGGATGGTGACAATCTTGGTGGAGGAATGGATGTGGAGGATGTACGAAGGTTCAGCGAGTGGTTTGCGATCCATCTGAGCAATTTCGATTTCCGCTGGAAATGGGAGGATTGGGAGCCTGTCTTGTCCGTAGAACCTGACTCGGCTTGTTTTGTATTTGTCCGAGAAACGCTCGAAAGCTGTGTCCGACTCTCTTACTGGGAGCGTATTCATGGATCTGTACCCGAGTCGTTTGCCAAAAACCCAGCGGTGATGGCTCAGTCTGCGCCGCATTCATCCTTCAAGTTTGACTCGGTTGAGTCGGTGCCAGCCCAGGATCAGAAACTATTCGTTTTGATTACCGAGTTGCGCACACTGACCGGTCAAAAGACATCATCTGAAGTCGTTGAAGATGCGCTTCGAAGTATACGGGAACATGCGGCTACTCTATCGACTCAAACAAATCAATCCGCCGAGGACATTACGCGTGAGGCTCTCATTCAATGTCTGATGTTGCATGGCAGCAAAAGTTTCTCGCATGCTCTGAATATCATTGAACGGTAAGAAGAATATGTTTGTCCACCATTAAGGTCTGTGACTTATTCTTCTTTGCAGTTATGTCGATGTCCTGCGACAATGGTCCGGCACCGAAGAGGCCCGCCTGCATAGCATCCGCATCATCGTCTCTTTCTGGCAATTCAACCACCAATTCCTCGAAATCATTCTGGACAAACTCATGAATTACCGCGTAGTAGACCCCAAATCCATTCTATCCTGGGCCCTAGACCCCAAAATCCTCGACGAAAATTACACGCGATTTTTCTTGTGGAGTATTGTGCGGATGACGCTCGCCAAAGTCAACTTTAAAGTCCAGCAAATTACCAAGAAGCTCGAGGTGGCGAAAGAGATTAGAATGAAGGAGGAAGAGGATGTCAAAATGGATGTTCCAAAGGAGGAGGATGATGTCAAAATGGATGGTTCGTCCCATTTGCTATCCCCCAAAGCTTTTTTAAGACGCGAAACTAAATTTTTCTTCTCACCATCAGTCGACACATCAGGATTTCAGCAGATGGACGAGAACCGACAAAACTCGTTACGAGAGCAAAAGGAAGCATTCCTGCATGTCTTTCAGGTACAGATCATAATTCTACTTGAGCTATTCATAGCACCAAACTGACCATCTATTCAGCGATTTGTGGATGCCATCCAAGCGAAATTTACCGAATTTGGTACACAAGGTGTTGATCCTAGCTCGTCGGCCTGGACAAGATGGGTATTGGGTAACATGCGGGAAATCGCACGAGCGGTAAGTCAACACTTTCTTTCTCATTCAATTACAAACTCCAACTAAGAAATTGTTTATAGTTCCCGGAGGAAATTCAGTTATTTAAAGTCACACTTGACATGGTCATTTTTGTGGAGGGAGTCGTCGACGCGCGGATATTAAAAGTGTGGCAGGAGATCAAGAGCGTGTATGCGATCCATACGTCTGTTTTGTCATAAAAGTTATTTGGGCGTAGAAATGAAAAGATTCGTATCTGTATCCTTGGTGATGGTATGAAACATCCATTCCGGACGAGATCCTTTGTATCCAAGGCCGGAGAGAGTGTCAAGCAGGCCGTCGAGTGTGTTGCCGAGACAGTCGGTCTCTTTTCTGTACATAGGCCATGTGATGCTTTTTCATTCCAATATGAAATATGAAACCATTGCCATGTACCCAAAATCACTGTTAAATTAGTCTTCCAAGCCGCGTTCTAAACCGGAAATGCCCCCACCACCACCGAGAAGAATACCATCCACCACCTCCTTTGCGCCCACCACGCAATCATTAATGCCAACCCCCAAATAACTAGCCCCAATCACGCTCACTCTTGACTGTCCATCCCGCGTCAATCCCTCATGAATCGTCTTTAATCGCTCAGAGTGTCCCACCGTATACTGGGGTATACACTGCCGGTGAAACGAGACCTTGTAATTTGTGAGGGGAACCGTTACTCCCAATTGCTTGCGAGCAGCCGAAAGTGCCGCCGTCAGAAAGAGGTCTTGGGTCGTGGCTGACTCTTCCGATCCGGGAGGAATAGAGAAATACTTGTTAAGCTTGTGACCGCCCAACATGACTGTCACTCGCGTGCGTTCTTCTACGTCGCTTGCCGGGTGCGGCATCGCGCACGAATCGAGGATGATGCCCAGAATGGGCGTATCCTCCGTCTCGGGAACCAAATACCCAAATCCGTTGACCGGCAACACATCTTTGGGTGCCCCGCGAAAGGTGAGATTAATGACGGCGACATCGACACTAGGGATAGATTGGAGCGCTGTAGCGACAGAGTGTAATTTGGTGGGAAGGAGGCGGGAAAGGGAGGAAGCGGGCAGTGCGCTGATGAGGTGAGTGGCAGAGATGGGTTTGGGAGATGCAGAATGGAATACGTCAACTCCGGCTGTTGATGACGACGACGAGAGACTGATGCGCTCCGCAGTCGTATTACGCAGAATCGTCACGTTCCGCGAGCGAATTAATGAGTTTTCCAATGCTTTCGTCAAGCTTTCGATCCCATTCTTGAACGAGTATATACTCGACTGCTTTTGCACGCCCCGAACAAAAGATGTAGAGTCTGATCCGGATATCAATCCGCTGGATGCCTCAACCAGCGTCTGGGGCGAAAATGCCGATTTGATTTGTCGACTCCATGAGTCCATGGATGGAACTTGCCATTGGGGGAGCAACATGCCTTTTAAAACACTGCCGGATCGTTGCTCGGCCCGCCACAGCGAGGGCATTGTACTCTTTACACTCAGTGCACGCGAGTCACCTGCGTAGATGCCATGAATAACCGCCGAAGCAATGGTAGCCAGTCTCGTTCCAAAGCGCCGAGATATGAAGGAGTAGATGGATTCGTCTTGAGAAGTTGCAGGGGGAATGGAGGGTTCTTTCAGGATAGAGCGGAGAAGGCCTTGGGTTAGTGGGGAGGATTGTGATGAGGGTAGGAAGGCGGATGGCAGGAGTAGGGAAAGAGGAGATGAGGGAAGTTGATGCAATTGTCCGTCTTTGTATATAAACCGGTTCCGGGCAGCAGGAGAAGATTTGGATACCGTCAGGATCTCACTGGCCAGACCTAAATCATACACCTAATCATTCGAACACTTAACAAGTTAATACACAAAACATCTTCAAATGGATGTGCTAATCCTTGCTTACCATCTGTAACGTAACTTTTCCAGGCGCACCCGCCGGTCGTAGCGTTCGTGGACCCACTTCGAGCAAGTCACCCGTCTCGGGGTCCTGTTCGGTTCGGACCCATCCTCCCAGACGGGACGACTGATCTACAAGCGTGATTCTGGCCGAGGCGGGAGCAAGACGGGAGAAGTACCAGGCGGCTGATAGCCCTGATATCCCTCCTCCCAGGACGATAAAATGTTGCGGTCCAGCCATACTAGCCGGGATATCTATCGCTCTTCTCTATTTTTATAATGTCAAATCTTGAAGATCCCTCAATGACACTCTGCTCAAACTTTCAATGACAAGGCAGTCCACGTGAAACGCGTCGCCAAGACAATCATCCAGGCGGCACAGCCACTAAACAGATGCTTGAACGAGCCCGACATCTGCCGAAATCAGATTCTCCTCTCAAAAGCAGAGAGATCCTGTAAATCTTTTTCCATCCTCCCAGTAGCCTCGTTTCTTTTCGTTGCCAAAAACACAGTTCAACATGGGCGCTTCACAGTCATCAACCGTCTCGCCACAAAAGCGGGACTTGCGAATGGTCATCATGGGACCTCCCGGTGCCGGAAAGGGTACGCGGATGGAGAATAGAGATGTGATGCATCTCTGTTGAGGGGAGCAAAACGGCTGATGGGTTTTCCTTTGTTTGTAGGAACACAGGCTCCCAAGATTAAGGATAGCCATTGTGTCTGTCATCTTGCTACTGGTACGTTTTTACAGCACATTTTCCGAACCGGATATCTCTAAACTCACATGTGGGGGATTCTCAGGCGATATGCTGCGTGCAGCTGTCCGTGCCGGTACCGACATGGGCAAGGCCGCCAAGAAGGTCATGGACGCCGGTGGTCTCGTCAGCGACGAGATTATGGTGAACCTCATCCGCGAAAACATTGATTCCAACCCCGAATGCAAGAATGGATTCATTCTGGATGGGTTCCCGCGTACTGTCACTCAGGCCGAAAAGCTGGATGAGATGTTGGTGGACCGTCGCAAGCCATTGCAGGCTGCGATTGAGCTGGAAATCCCCGACTCGTTGTTGGTTGCCCGTATCACTGGACGTTTGATTCACCCTGCCAGGTTTGTCCCCATAACATTTCTTGAAGAATTATTCATATTTTTCTAAACGCCAAAAACAAAATAGTGGCCGAAGTTACCACAAGGAATTCAACCCACCAAAAGTCCCCAACAAGGATGACCAAACCGGCGAGCCCCTCATCCAGCGCTCCGACGACAATGCCGAAACCCTGGTCAAGCGTCTCGAAGCCTACCACAAGCAAACCCAGCCCGTCGCCGACTACTACAAGCGCAAGGGTATCTGGCATGGTGTTGACGCCGCCCAGTCCCCCGATGCTGTTTGGGCCAACCTGTCTGCCATCTTTGGCAAAATCTAGTTCACATCTAGCTTGCCTTTTATTAACATTACTTTACTCTGTCACCAAAACTCTACACTTTCTGTCGTTCTGTTCGTTGAACTTCTTGCATGTACCTTGCTCCTCCCCCTGCTTCTCCTCTCTATAATACCATCCTCTTTTAGATTAATCGCCAATGTTGTGTCTAAGCATGGTTCTCGGATCATGAGTTTAGCACCGTCCAGGTATAATTATCATAGGTGAGTAGACGCACCTGCCAAACAGCACTGTACTGTATATATCTCGAATGCCAGCAAACTTTGCTGGTCCTTTCCGATATAGTTTGCTTTGCACCTTTCAAATTCATCGAAAATAGGGTTCCTTGGTTTAGTGGTATAATACCCGCTTAGGGTGCGGGTGGTCCCGGGTTCGATTCCCGGAGGAGCCCCTTCTTTTTTGTCCTTTTCCCTGTCATCATTTCTGGTTCCCACAACAAAACTTTCAATGGAAGATCACCCTTTGGTATAGACTCCTCTCTTTTGCCGCAATTGGCACATATAACTTACTGACACTACTACGGGCAGTACTCGTCGTTTATTTTAGCTCTGAAGCACAGTACAACGGCATCATGTCCCAATTTAAGCAATGCATTCACCGTGTTTCTCGATTTACGATTTGGTACAATATACGGCAAACAACGCAGTTTTTGAAGCGGCTGAACTGATTATGAAATAGGCAAAGACTTTTCGGTCGTTCGACCCGTCTATCTTGCCCATCATGACTTGATTGTCATCAACGTCTCACAATATGATGAAGAGGTAAGTCATGGTTTTGTTTATGTTTGGGGTTTTTTTTTGTTTGTTTTGGGAATTGATGATGGGTGTGGGTAGGAAGACGAAAAAGAGGTTGTTTTACCACTTGGGGAGAATGAGATCTGGACGATTGAGAGGTGAGAATATTTATAGGGATCGTGGTATATGGAGCTAAAGGAGTGAATTGGGTTTATTGGATAGTGTTTCCAAGATGTTTGGTTCAATACCGCAACGTGATATTCCAAAGAGAAGGTATTTTGTTCTCAGCGCAACCAATTGGAATGATGGCTGATTTGGGAATTAGAAGTTTGATTATGGGGATTGTGTCGCGGGATGCGACGGTGGTGTATTATCGGATAGATGATGGGCTTGTTCCGCCAGCATCAGAAGAGGGATGAAGGATGGATTCGCAGGATGAAGAAGGATGATTTCATGCGAGATATAATGGTGTCTGTTGGTTATCCCTACCTGGACGACGCAGGATCTTAAAAAAAATGTCTGGGCCGGCCCGTACGAAATCTGCGCTCCCCTCGCACCAATTTCCCTACGGAAAATTGACTCGCTACGCCAGGCCCTCTTCGCCCGAGCGAACGGGCTCGTCGGATCCTCGGCCTCACTTTGTTCGGCCTCGGCTCTCGGGAACGTGTGTTATGCAGAAATGGTATCATATTGTAAGAAAGGAAACAAAATTGTCTTTTTTAAAGAAAGTATTTACAGAAGGAGAAAGAGAGTGATACAGAAGAGAGTACTAGTGCAATTGCTCCTCATCTGGACGCTTGGTAGCAGAGGATTGTTGTTCATGAGGGGGGACAAGACCGACCGTTTCAGCGACACCTTCTACGGCATGTTTAACGGATTCAACGGCTTTTGAGCCGACTTCGACGGCCGTGTTGAGAGCCGTACCGAGCATGGCTTCACCGGCGTGGTAGCCTGTCTCGAGGGATGAGCGGACCTTTTCCATGGGGGATGGTGGTGCAGCACCGGTAGCAGATGAATCACGGGCGGTGGTAGTGGTTGAGACGGTAGGACCCGTGACGCTGTGGGTGACATTGGCAATGCTGTTGGCGACGGCCGTGTAGGCTCCACCGAGTGCCTGTTGTGCGGTTGATGCAGCGGAAAGGGCAGCTCCGCGAATCTGTTCGCCGGCCTGCTGGGCGCGTTGGCCGAGCAGTTCTTGCTGAGTGGGGGTGGTGGTGGTTGAGGTGGATGAAGTAGAGTGGACAGTGTCGTGATGGGTCATTTCAGGCAGGGAAGGCATCTTTGAGAGGTGCGAGTTTTCGGGGGTGGGGTTGGGGTTCATTCCTTTTTCGGCTGCCTCCAGTGCCGACGGAAACTCGCTTTTGCCCACGTTATGGGGAGTGGGATAGGAGGATTCTGAGATGGCGTTGGTGTTGGAAGACATTTTTGTGTGTGGTGTTTTGGTTGTTGTTTGTGAAGTGTGAAGTGTGTGTGAAGTTATTCGTTGAAGGACCCCGGCAAGAGCTTGGGGACGCGCGAGCTTTATATAGCGGACGCGAACAGCGATGACCTCACTGATTGAGGTGAGGATAATTGAGCACTGACGTCAGAATCACGTGTGTCTCTGGACTGAGAGAGCTGAGAGGGGAGAGAGACCCGGAGAGAGGGCCGGGCGGGGTATTCTCCAAAGGCCCTAGAAACATCACTCCCGGCAGACTTACGACTTCGACTAGGACGTCCTCGTTGCAGGCGTTTTGCTTTTTCTTGTCCGAGAACCAAATATGTTAATATATCTCGGGAACAAAGCATGAACATCATCTCCATTGATCAATTCGAACTCCCACCGTATATGAAAAAGGATCACGAAAAGAAATTGCTCTACCAGAATCGTGTAAGAAACCCATTTCTCGCGGCGTTCAAGTCTCCAAGAGTGTATGGGCGTGTGTGTCCCTAGGCGTCGAAATACATGCTTCTCCCACCACGTCTATCTGAGGGAGAACTAAAAACGATTCACCGGCAGCCCACAGTCATTCAAACATTATCAAGGAAAGACACTGCTATACCAGAATCAGCCAAGGAATCCGTTTCTGGCCACCTCTGGTGTCAGTAGTGGATGTCCATGTCCCTGGCCGTCGAAATGCACGACATTTCAACGGTAAACATTTTGGCGTCGGAATACATCGGAACTCGGAAAGTATCGGAAGAGCTGTCAGTTGAACTTGGACGGAACGCGAACGGAAGAACTTGATCTTGACAGGTTGACCTTCTGAGCAGAATTATCGTTTCTGTGGCGATTAGGGTGGAAGTGCCCTTTGTGAGCATGGAAAGCGACAAGCGGCTCTGTAAGACCTGCGGTTGGAAGCAATTCTGATGGATTGCACGTACAAGACCTTATAGAGAACAGTTATTCCTATTATTCGACATCAATTGACGTACGGGTCCCCATCCACCCCGAGTCTTGCGCGCCATTAGGATAGTCGGATGCGGACTATGCCAGATGTACCGACACAAGACGCCATTGGATTCTAGTTCAAGACAAAGGAAGTACCCTTTGTGAGCATGGAAAGATTCAAGTATAACGTTACTCAGCACGATTTTTTTTGAAAAGGCGTTCAAAGCGTGGGGCAATGAGTCGTCCAAAATGCTTTCTTCCTATTTTGCTTCGTCCCTTGCACTGGTTCCAGCAATCGGGGAAATTTCATCAGGGCATCGCAATTCCTTGTAGCCTTTTGCCCCTACCGATGCAACCGATGACGCGTGGATGTTGGACTGGTCGACCTCCACAGCTGGGAGGATCAGAACGTCTATGCACCATTCAACAGTCAGTCTAGCTCTAGTGGTTGGAAAGCAATAACAGTACTGCAAGACCTGCGGTGGAAGTGGCCTGTGTGAGCATGGATTGCAAGCATTATTACTGCGTGAATTGCGGTAATCCACCCATGTGCGAAGCTTGCGGGTTGTACCTCCACGCCACTCGTCCTTTCCTCCTGGCTACATTTTCCCTCAAGGTGAATGCATGTGCGGCTGCCAACTTTTATCACTACTACGGCTTTCCTCAAAGGTCAGGGCTGGATATTAGAGGCTTGCCGCGGTTGCAACATTACGCCCCAAGGGACTGGCTTCTTTCTACAGCGACTCAACCCCCGGCAGGATTTGCCACCATTGTGGTTCCCCACTACGGTACCACCTAGGTTACGACAAGTACGGAGAGTTGGGCAGACGGGGCAGACGTAGGGTGACTTGTGCCAACATTGCAACCCGAAATCCCAACGACATTCGATGTATGATCAAGCAAGGGCCGAGAATCAAGTAAACATTCATCTCGGCGTCTCCTCCGTTCGGGCCGGCGGAGCGCCCTCGAAGGCTGGCCTTTCGTCGATATCCAACGCCTAGCCCGGTGGACCAGTGCCGCTTTCGAAACTTACCTTCGCATCCATCTCCACTTTGCCTCCGCCATCGCCCTCAAGAACAACTTTGGCATCTCTCCCGCTCACACTGCTTTGTCCCGAATATTTGGATCTCGTGAAACCAACGTACTACCCGCACGACGACGGCAGCCGACAATCTCCCTCCTTTGATCACCAAGGAACGTTGACATTTCGTAGAACAAGCACTACATGCACCGTGGGTGCCTAGTGGAAAGCAACTTATCCAGCTCCTCTCCCAAGGCTCTGTCGCCGCGAACTCACCCACCGTTGATCTTTGTGGAGCAGTACTTGCGCGTTCAGAGGACTATTTTTTTATCCTCGCTTATCCAAAACTCTCGTGGGTTGCGCAGCGGATTGGATGGGAACAACTCTCGGTTTTCCTTCCTGCCACTAACTATTTGGATTACATGTTGCCGAATGGCGCAACTGTGTACGCACAATTGCTTATTTTACAACAACCGATTGGGGGACAGCATGGCGGCATCGTCATCTCAGCACGGTCAATAGAGGCCCTCAGCAGGGACAACATTGTCGCTCTGTTAAATGCAGCAAGCGAAAGGTTGGACTGGTCAACCGGGGTGTCGGGGATCGTCACGAGCAACAAAATTCGAATGACGAGTCCGATCCAATGGAGTTCCCTGAAAACTTTCCTCAAAAACCACCACATGTTTCGGCCCGATGCCAGCCTCAACACCTGGGTCGCTTCCTATTTCCTGGCCCCCCTAGTGCGCACCATGCCCCCGTATGGCATGCAGGTGGATGCAGAGCGTCGCCGTGTAGCCTTGCAACAGCAGGGTGATCGCGGAGAGTTGCAAGCTGCTGTTGCAATGGCTGATGTTGTTGTCCTGTACATACGCGCATCGTCTTTGGTGCGAACGGAAATTTCGGGCACGCCAGGGGGCCTGGAACGTCAACTGGTGTCGATGATTTCCGATTTAAACAGCCTAAATCCAAAAAAGTCCTGATTGCGGTAGAATACTGCTCGACAAGTCAGCATCCATGGGGAGATCGACGATTGTCAAAACTCATCTAGCCACAAACCCGGGGTGCAAGCTGCTTGCTCAGATACGATTATCCGGTGTGCCAGCGTACAGCAACGAGCTCTATTTGGTTTTGCCATCCCCAGAATACTGGCCAAAATCCAAACGGACAAGACGAGGGAATGTGTGCTCATCACACCGTACTGGCCAACAAGGATGGGATTTCCGATGCTCCTAAAAATGTCACAGCGCAAACCAATTCCGATCCCGAATCAGAACAGAACATTCCTTCGACCAATCGAAAAGCGGGAGACGGATCAGGCACCGCCTTGGCAATCTCCTTTGGGTGTATATGGGTCGTTAGATAGGAGCGCCGTTTTATCATTTCCTTACAGATGATATTAATGCGTTTCTTTTTTGGTATATATTCTCGTTCTTCTCTCATTCAATAAGCACTACATGTATTGTAGATCAGTATGCAGCTACACTGTTTCCTACACACATGTATCTTCTCCCCGCAAGATAGCAAGTCTCTGCGCAGGGGACTCGGCAGAGGTGAGGGTTAGTGGAAAGCTCCCGCAACCGCTACGGCTCGGCGCGCTCCCGGCATAAGTACCGCCGCGCCGCTTGTAGCTTCCGTCAAGTCCTTCGGGGCCTCTGACATCAAATAAAATTGGAATCGATACAGAGAAGATTAGCATGGCGCCCTGCGCAAGGATGACACGCAAAATCTGTGAGGATGCCGCTACGGCGGCAACAATTATTAACCGCGGACCTGCGAACCCTAACCCGGATCTGAGAAGGAACTAATGTGGTGTGTCGCGCGCGTCGTCCAGAGCATCCGCGTAGATCTATCTGAACCGGATGGAAAAAACAGTGGACGACCAAGTGATCGACGGAACGGAAGAGATTGCGTCGACCAGCACTCGACATCACTCGCGCGAGCGAACATCCTCACGTCCACAACCATGCGCATCGGACCCGGAAGTAGTGTCTCCAAAACATGGTTGGCATACGGGAACCCGTCGTGAGCGTGAGACTCCGCAAGGAAAGAACAGCGTCAACGACAGCATCCAACGAAGAGCCGGCAGACCAGCAGGACCCTCTAACCAAACTCAATGGTCAACCGCCATAATCCAGCTTCTCATCGACACCATTCGTTCCCAAACACATACGCTTAAGCACTCAGGAACCCCGGTCGTCTGACTGGCGAATACGGTAGACATGTACTCGCGTGTCGAGGACCACTATCTAAACTTCGTTCGACACTTCCAACACGACTTTGATGATGATAACGGCCCGTCCGATCAGCAACACCTCTACGTTCCAAAATCGTTCCACGCGTCCAAGAAATGGTGCAGTGATCAAGTCGCATGCGCGCTGGCACGGAAATGGCCCCCCATCACCTTGGAAGCACAAGAGAAGAAGAAAAGAAATATACTCATGTACGTGTACATTGAGAGTCATCTCCTTCCCACCTCCATTGTATTGACAAACTGTAGATCTGTCCGGAATGGACCGCCACGGAATTCGTTCCCCTCAGCACCGCATGGGCTTATATGAGCGAGGAAGAGCAATCACTCGAAGAGAGAGTACCGAAACGATATGATGAAGCTCTCGGTCCGGCTGAAAATTGGTTAAATCCATTTTTTTGGCCGAATTTGGCGGCCACCAGGACACACCAGCCGAGCTCCTCCATAACTTCCTTTTGGGATTTGCTACATACTTGACCCTGGCTACGATGCAAGAGATCGAGACGGATTCGAAAAAGGAGCTAACCCTCTCGCGCTCCAGGAGTCGCCGGAGGAGTCGTTCATTGTTCTAGGCAGATTTGAACGTTTGGGTTGGGTTCTGGTCTATATGCTTACATGGAGTCTGCTCGACAGGGGAAGCACGCGAAAAATAGTCTGTGACGGGGTTATAGCGGTCAACCGGGAAATAAACTAATAAACTTCATCTCGCAAGTTCGCAACTATATCGCTCAAGCTGGCCTCACCCCCAAAGAAGAACTTCAATTTGCAGTCAGCTATTGGATCGATGATGCGGGAGGTGATTGGGAGACCTACACTCAAGAAAACCCCGACTGGAACCATGTAATCTACGACTGGGCAACTTCAGCGCGTCTTCCTCGAACCCTGGTTCATACCCGCCTCGTACAAGAACCAGGTCAAGACAAAACTACGTCGCATGTCCCAAAGTCATTACAAAAATCTGCAAACATATACCCAGGCGTTCAAACGACAAGCACGTCTCATTCCGTCATCACTGCCAACCGAACTGTGATCATATAACAGGGGCTAGCAGGGCCCAGGGGGATTATGTTTGATAGACGAGTAGTAGTAACTGTTCTTCGATGTATAATGTACAATAAGCAGGTAGACGTTTTAGGGAGTGCAGGCTATTTTTAACGTGGGCTAGTAGGGACACGGTTGGCGAGACGCGCGAATCAATATTCATTTGGTACATACAGGACATACAGGATGGGAGGGAAGAGTGGGTAGAAGCCGAGAGATCTTGCTTTTGCATCTGGCGTCGAGGACACACAGGGTCGCACTAGACCAAGCGCTAGATCTCGAGAATCCGTGCTGTATAAATCAAAACTGGTAATATCCAAATATACATCAAAGAAATCCCTCCTCTTCTATCTCGTCCTGCAGACCCGATGCAAGAGCAGAAGTCTTGGGCGGCACTTGTGGAGGATTTGCAGCCTCCATTTTCAGCTTCTTGGCGAGTTTGATCACCTATCATATTCGTAGACTTTAGTCAAAGAATGACTGTGTTCGGCATACAGGCGAGAGTTACCTCATTCTCCAAAGACGTAAATGCATTCGATCGCTCCAGATCGGCCGAGGATCCACCTTCACAGAGGGCTGCAGCGAGGTTGGCTTCACCAGTCTCGGGGAACGTGCTGCCCATGACATACTCGTTCAGACATCACATATCATCGTAAGAGGTAACCTGTACACACCTAGACAGCTGCATCATCTTGGCAGTTGCTCCACTATGGTCACCGAGATGCAATTGGATAATGACGGACGTCAAAAGCTGCTTCCGCAAGTTGAGGGCTTGCTCCAATTTCTCATATGCGCGACACAGGCGTTCAGAAATTTCCAGACTTTTGGGATAACTGCTCGCCGTACATCAAAAAAATTACACAAGGAGAATAACACGAGGTCAGACACCTTACCTCGCGTGACGTAGAGTGAATGACAAGAACCGTTTGAAGACATCAATGCCTATCCGCAATTTTCCCTCCTCTTCATATGCATCGCAGGCTTGCTCGTACAATTTAACGCTTTCCTCGTACTGTACGTCTTCCAGAGCTCTATGACCGGCATAAGTATTGACAAGGTCGGAAATCCTAAATCAATAGAGACATACTTTGCAGCCTTTTCCAATGCTTCAGCGGCACGATCTACGGATCCTTGAGCCATGTAATAATCACTGGCCTTTTGATACAAGGATGCGGCTTCGGTTGGGTTGGTTAGATACTGGATGGTGAGGTTGGCGGCGTTTTCCAAAGCCTTTGCGGCCAGGTAGAGTCTGTGCAGATGCGGCGTGAGACCTATGCTGCACTTTTTGCGATATCCGAGTTACTCACGAGTCTAATTCATGATGTGCGGTGGCCGCCTGTATACATGACTTTAGTATAACAGAAATGCAACACGACCATGACACCCTCTCATACCTTGACCAAGGCATCACATGCGTAATCATACGCTTTGGCATTTCTGAAGCAAATCGCTGAATGTTTGTTGGTTTGTTGCAATCAGTTATGGCGTTGGGCTTCTTACCTGCTGCCTCGTAGTTTTGCAAACTGCTATCCCAGTCGGGTTTTGCGCTGCCAAAGAGACTCTTTTTCGTGCGGTACTTTTCGCCCGCGGCCAGTAGTTTCAGGCCTAAATACTGCTCAATCAAAAAGTTTCTTTGTGTAGAATACTACTTTAAGCACCTTCTTGAAGCTGGTCTGCCATTGAGAGTTGGTATTTTGTAAAGTTTTGGAGATCGCTTGTGACGGCGAAATTGCCGCTGAATTGCTGATGACCAAACAGCAACCCTAACCATGCATTTCCAGCTTCTGGATCTCAAAGGCGGACGAATAATACAAAAAAAAGAAGCTAGACCAACAGATGTCTATCAATATGAAAAGTAAGGGAAAAAAATAACATGGTGGCAGACTCAATCGACGTGTTTGCCAATAAAAAACGCATTTTTCATCTACGCGGGGGTTGTTGGGGATCCAAGTGAGGTGGGGCTTCCTCCAGCCTCACTCCAAAACTTTGCGTGCTGGGGATTTGTGGGTCGCCCGAAAATGGTTTTATCAAGCGAATCGCCCGTCGTCGAAGGGGCTCTGGGAAGGAAATAAAAATAGATCAAGATTAGAAACAATTTCATTTCATACTTTTGAATCGCCAACACCTACAATGGTACACAAAAGCGCCATTCCTCATCACATTCACGGAAGAATCGGGGCTCCCATGCAACATCATTGGCTTGCCGTTCCTTTACAATCCGGCGTTGATTATCTTCAATGGCAGTCTTTTCTGTGGTCGCTTCATCTATGGACTTTGCCAAAATGGCTTTGGTGACATTTGCCCACAACCTGAAATGGAACATTTAGCCTTTTGGAATCAAAATGTTTCGGAAAAAAATAACAACGAACCTGCGCGATTCAAATTCTTCTTGTTCTTCTTCCGGTTCTACTTGCTTTGGACATATTTTGGCAGCATGTGCATCAAAAATGACTGTCTTTTCGGATGAAGATCCTTTTGTGCAGTAAACCTGATCCGTCCATTTCCCACCCAGAGTATGCAAAACGGCTCCAGTGGACTCTTTCTTGATCTTGCCCTTTACTGCGTTATACGTTCCCGTAAAGAATCCCTGCACATTATATAAGACAAAGACGCTTTTGAGGGATAACGATGTTCATTTAGTACCTTTGTCAGGAATTCAATTTCCGCAATCAGATCATTTTTGGGGCATCGAATTGTAACGGTATCACCCAGTTCCAGGTACATTGTTCCGAAAAGAATTCCTCGAGCATATACGTTGGGAAGCGTCACGAAATACTCTTCGCCGGGCCAGGAGCTTGGAAACGTAATCTTGGATGTTCCCTGCATGATGGTTGCCGCCGAGTTGCCCAAAAATTTTGACTTTGGTCGGAGATCTCCAATGATGAATATGTCATTTTGCGGATTTGAGTAGACGTAGGCGGAGATGGGTGGGTGATGAGATACTTGTTCGCAGACGTAGACGGATTGTGATCCATCTGGGAAATTCCATTTGCACCGGAAAATTTCGCCAAGGACTGGGTTATATGGCTTTTTGGCTCCCTTCAAGTGATTTTCGACATAAGACACCACTCAAGCCATTGCCAATACAGACAAGATACCTTGGGCCTGATATGCCACCCCGATAGGAAGTAGGTCACAACGTCCAGAAACCTTTCGGTAGGGTCTTGCTTCTTGGGAGTTCTATAGGAACTAGTATCAACACAGTTCCGCAGTCGTAGGATAATAGGTTTCCTTACCCAAGGATCAACTCTGGATGGCTCATAAAGTCTGTAATTCGCTCACACATGCTTCGTGGTTCCAGTACAAAGGTCGGAAGCGTCACCCGGGAAAGATCCATTCCTTTCCGTAGTTGGCTAATGATTCCGAGCAAGATGCTTTTCGGCTCATCGTCCAAGACTTCCTGATCGTCCTCGAAACTTGCGTTGGGGTCTTCCATAGCTGCCAGCGTTGCCGTTCTGTTAAAATTTCACGCGTTTACGTTGAAATCTGGCGCTGGGCAAACAACCCCCAAAGCAAACTCAATTGCGAGCTCACGTGCGCGTAGAAGATGTATCTACAATACATATTTGTTTTGCGGTGTAACATCATGACTATATACTACGGATTTATTTCAAAAATGGGCACGCTCATAGCGCAAACAAATCAAAATTGTGAAATGTAACGATTTGTTGTCTCTGGACATCCGAGGGCTCATCCAATATTGGGTGGAAGGATCCTTGCAATAAGTAATAATTATAATAGAGGTGGTCGTGTTTCGCAGATCGTGGTGTCGGAGACTTTGTAAAGTTATTCGCCAGGAGAATTGTCGTTGTGTGGTGAGCCGCGATCATCATCCGTGTTGTGATATGCCCGCGGTGCTGATCGAGGTCCCTCAACTCCACTATGATCGTCTTTTGACAAAGATGGGCGGGCGCCAGATGAAGCCTTCAAGTCATGTTTGTCACTCTTGTCAGCTACGTCTAAAGAGCCAAGTTTCATTAATTTCCATGAAATGGATGTGTCAAAAACCGGTTTGCTCCGTTCTACCATCCTGATATCGCGAGCCATGAGAAGAGCTTTCGCGTTGCGGCCGACTCGTGATGTTTGCCCCTCGCCGATCAGTCTGGGGCTTTGGCGAGGAAAGCTTGTCACTTCCTTTCCCTGATTTAGGCCTGGCGCGAGTTGACGTATTCTCCGGGGCTTCCTCTTGTGGTCCAGATGCTTGTGTGCGCGGTGAATTCATCTGCAGAGCGGGTAGTTCTCGCCGGTCCTGATCCTGAAATACTCACAAATAAATAACTACTACTTGATCCTGGCGTATTCAACGATACTCACCGGTCCCGTGCTGTGATTAGACCGCATGTCACTCCCATGAGGAGCTCGAGAGTATCCAACCTGGGATGGCGGTTGCGGTCCCTAAACCAATGTTGATTTCAATCTCAATTCCACACGCTGGGAGAACAAATCCAAAGTACCTGATAAAAGTGGCCAGAATTGGCAGAATGCATTCCAGCTCCACTCACACTGGTGAAGCCGCCACTGCCAATATCTTGTGGGGCAGGCTGTTGTGGCTGACCGGTTCCAGCGGGTACTTGGCTGCACAAGTCACGTCAGAAAGACTCCACTATAGTATGCAAAGGCCGCGGACATACCCTCCGCCAGCCTGGGCGTTTCGGAGCATTTGAAGTCTTTGCTTTATGTGAGGATTGTTGGGGTCGAGCTCCAGCGCTCGGGTGTACGCGTCGAGTGCGTCGTTTATCTGATTGTTGCAAGACTCGTAGAGGGTTCCAAGATCATACCTAAGGAGACGCTACGTGACACATTACATGAACAAACGCCGAATCGGACATACCAAACTTCACTGATGTAGGGATTTAGTCGGATAGCACGGCTGTATGCATCTAAAGCGTCTCGATACTACGCGAGGAGATCAGATTCAAATTGTCCGGCTTTTCTTTGCGCATCGAGAATATACTTGATTGATTTGATAATATAGTACACCGATGGAACACCAGAATGTTGGATTTCGCCCGTCGCGATACCTGATGACAAACACGTTAGGGGGCGACATTATGTGAGTTTCAGGAAAACATACACCGCTTGCTGGTATGCCTCATAGGCCTTGTTGTACTTTTGCTGTGCCATGTAGCATCGTCCAAGTAAATACCAAGTTTGTGCATCATTCATGTCTGAGCATTGATGAGTGGAATGTTAAGTGACATAGTCTCAGAGTAACCTTACCGGCTTCCAATGATCTTGTCAAGTACTGAATAGCAAGCTCTTGATTGGAGAAATTCGAGTTCTGTTGATGGTACAACCACCCCAATTGTTGCAAAACTTTTGCGTGGTTGGGGTTTTCCGACAACACCCGCTCGTAAGCGTCCCGAGCCAGTTGGTACTAAAGCCAAATTAGTAAAACGATAAGCTTTTCAGGATGCTTTGCTGTTACCTCCTTTTGCTGCTCGTAAACATGTCCTATCTGAAACCAGATATCAATCTCGGTCAGTGGTTTTGGTGGGCAGGCGAGAATATATCGAAAGCACTAAATAGGAAGGGTGAGAGAAAGTTAAGAGAGACCAGAACTATAAATCTTACGCTGAGACTGGTATCATATTTTCCTTGTTGCTTGTAGATGATTCCCAGACGAAAATATATCTCATTTGCCTTCTCGAATTTTGGTTCCATTCGAATCACGGCGGAGAATGCCTCTTCTGCGTGCTCATAGGATCCATATCGATCATACAATATTCCGATTCCGTACCAAAGTTTGGGTTCCTGTGCCGCAATGCATGATGAATACCTCTGGCAAGCTGAAGCAATGACCATTGTATAACTTACCTTTGGATTAGGAAGATGATATAAAGCCTGTTGGTAAGCAGTGTAGGCCCTTTGCAAGTCGTCCATCATCAGGAAACAATGACCAAGCGCTCCCCAAATCTCGCCATTCGCTTGATCAATATTCAAGATCCGCTGAAAGTAATCCACCGCCTAAAGAACATAAATGTCAATGCTGGAGCTACACAAACATACCCAGCTTTCAGACAGACCTTTGCATACTGCTCTCGAGCCCGACAAAGTGCTGCAGCCTGAGTTAAAGCTTGTATAGAGTGAGGATTGTGCCTTAGTGCTGCCTCATAAGCAGTGATGGCACGCTCCGGTTCATTCATGCTCTCCGCCAGCGTTCCTATAAATGAGTTAAAGTACCATGTCATGTAGCTCGTTTACTGATGGGATAACCTACCCACTTGAAGCCATGTGCCTTCGTTGAGCTGGGCCAGCTTCTGAGTAGCCGTCATCCCTGCGGAGACAGTCGCCATAGTCAAGATCAGTAGAAACTGCGTACACCAGTGCAGAGTATCTATGGACTGCTGGTTCCTCTAGGCCGCAAGAGTGCTAGAATGTTGGCAACGAGTCCCGTTTTTACTCTTGTCCGAAGGTCTGCCGCCGAAGGCTCTGTATGATCTGCGTCGCTAAAAATCGCGGGGTTTGGGCAAAGTGTGCTCCGGGGGAATTAGGGTTTGGCGGTGGCCGCCGCGATTTGATGGCACGCTTGGTCGCACCGTGTACGACCCAGGAATCAGCCGAGGAATCTCAAGATCCTCCGCCAAATTCCATTCTTCGAAAATTTAATTTTTGGAATGTTTGAAAGTTGAAACGATCAGAAGGTATGGTATTCCCCACATTCGGAGAGATGATCTGCGATCACGTAGAAAACGAAAAATTAAATTACAAAGTGGTAAGGACATGCGCCCGGCCACATTTCGCCGACGCTAGCGAACGAAGCCGTCATATCAAATGAGCGGTAGACCCTTCCCCCGCAGAAAGGATGGGAACTGGATGTGATTCCGTATCTACGGACATGGCTTCTGATGGGGGAGCTGCCGCCGTTTCTTGATGTGAAGCTGTCACGACGCACATTGCTTCTGGTGGTGGAGCAGCTGCCACTGGAGCATCAACCATTTCTTGTTCCATTGAGGTAAATGTTGTCGCGTTAGCTCCGTGATGTACGTCGGGAGGTGGGACCAATGATTGTGCTGGTGGTGGAGCAGCTACCACTGGAGCATCAACCATTTCTTGTTCCATTGCGGCAAATGCCGCGTCAGTTCCGTGATGTAAGTTGGGAGGTGGAGCCAATGATTGCACGGGTATAGATCCATCCAAGGTCGAGGGCGCAAAGGCCGTTCCATTCAATACTTCCGGCTTGGAGGTGGAACTCATAGTCGCGTCACCTCCGTGACGTAAGGCGGGAGGTGGGACCAATGATTGTGCAGGCATCAATTTAGTAATGGTAGAAGGCACAAAGACCGTTCCACTCTTTACTCTCGGCGTTGAGGTAGAACTCATGGTCGCGTCACCTCCGTGATGTAAGTCCGGCGGTGGGATCAACGACTGTACAGGTATCGATTCAGTCATGGTCGAGAATACAAAGGCTGGTCGATTAAACACTTCCGGAGTTGACGTGGAACTTATTGACATGGAATCTTTGTTTGAGGTGTTGTTCTGGCACTGCTGACAAATAAAGTCCACATTCTCCAGTTGGTTCAAGTCGCTCCCATTTCCCAAACAAGCAATGTGTTGCCAGACACCGCACTTTTCGCAAGCTATCATTGGGTTGCCATCTATTCTCAAACGATTAGACAAATATAATCTGAAGATGGAAATGCCACGCACCATCAATGTTGTCCCCGTGAAGTCCACAGATGCAGTCAAAGTACCACGTTTTATCGTCGATAGCCTCCGACTTACGCTTTGATCGACTTGAACGCTTGGGAGCGCCGGACCTTTCAGAGTCTGGGGTATTACGCGCAGAGTAAAGCTTGGCTTCTCGCTGCGCAATGCGTTGCTCCCGTGCAAGCATTCTTTGTTCCCGTTGCTACAACAACATAAGTGGGCAAATTCTAGTCGTCCAGTTGCATAGAATCTCACCTGGAGGTCCGTTTCACGGCGATTCTCCTGCTCTTTTCTTTGCCGTAATGACTGCTTCCTCTGCCGGGACTCTTCCTGAACCTTCTCAATTTCCATCTTTTCAAATTCCCTCATTTGAAGGCGTGACGACCGCTTTCGATTAACCATCGCTTCCTCAAATTGTTTTTTCTTCTCCTTCTCCTAAATAGATATAAAAAATCTTTCTTATCGTTACTTTGGCAATGAATCGACATCATAACGTAACAAACCTCAAGATCCGCTATTACTTGTGGTAACGCGTCGTTTGTCAAAAATGAATAAAACTCTTTCTCGACTGTCGCTCGAGTCCGCTCAAATCGCGCTGGGAAAGCTTCCCATTCCGATTTGGTACCACAGACCTAACAGATGTTAGCATAAAGTTTTCGCGAGAAACACGCACGTTATTACCAATGACCAGTTGCTCGCCGATACCGATGCCGATTTCGAACCCTTCCCCTTTTTCTTCCGCGCGGTAGTCCCTTCCGGAACCTCCTTATAGAGGCGATTATCTGAATAACTGTCAGAGACCTGTACCAGTCTACATTACACCGACCACCATACCGTCAAAAAGCCAGTACACCGCCCCTTTGGCGTCGTATCCCACTGGATCTACCCGCTACTCCAGCCGTTAACATCAATCTCATAAACTTGAGGCTGTGGCACGCACCCATTCTCGCTCTTCCTGCCCTTGAAATGAAGCGCGAAACCGTTCCGCATTGTCAAGTTGAGACTCGCATAAATCATGCAAAAGTTCGACCTGCATAGACCGCTTAGCCAGTGCCAAGAGACAGGTCACGAGAAAGTGGTACCCGTTGTTCTAATGTCATATCATCTACATCAACCATAGGGTTTTCTTCTGAGACTATGCCTCTCTTCGTCAGTTCCTTCACAAGAGAGGCTCGCCAAGTGGAGTCACTGAGGTCTCAGTCAGTCTCTTAAACACTGTTTATATAACGCAACCGCATTACTTGATCAGTCGCGAGGAGGGGTTTCCGACGAGTGACTTGAGCAATTGCACTATCAAAGCTTCCAAATCCCGGTGCGTATGTCGGCAGACAAGCCAGCTTTCCAGTTCCTAAAGTTGCATGCGTTCAATACTGAACCGATATAGACTGGAGGGTTCGTCAAAGACCTCAGTTTCGAAATCATCAATTCCAAGGGGCTCTTTGAATAAGTGAAGAAATTGGACAACAGCTGCAAACTTCCACAGGCCACGGATCTCTTCTCGGTCGGCGCCCGCTTCCATGACTTGGACCACTAGCGCAGATTAAAAGCAGCTCGCTAGATCGCTGTCTGGTCTTCGAGGATTTGGTTCGAAATTGCCGATCCTGCGCTTCCCTGCGCGGCAGAATCTGCTGTCATGTGACCTGCTGCGCTTTGTGCTTCGCGGGATGCTCACTCAATCTTCCCACGCTTCAGATATCTTTGCACGTTCTGGCAGAACGCCTCACTGTTAGGCTGTAATTATAGTGTAAGCGGTCTCATATTTATCTTTTATGTTGGATTCCGCTATTCAGCTAGGAGTAGGCTCATAATACGCGGGGTGGCCTTTATGCATATTTTCTATCCGTTGATCGAGTGATACATTTGACGTCGTGCGGGATTTGGACAATTGTAGGCTCTGAGCACCTGAATCTGGCTCTTCCGGCTGAGTTTCTTCCTGAGGATCGTCTTTCGTTATAGGTTCAGTGTTTGCAGGAGGTACCGGATTCGCCTCGGCTGTAAGGTCCGATTGGGCGGCAATGTCGGATGGCGGTGTTTGTGGCGGTACATGAGGTGCTCGTTCCTCTGAACACAGAGTCAGTATCTGATGGTCACGGTTCATGCTCTCCACAATACTGTACCTTTAGGAGTTGTGACGGGAGCGCTCGAAGGTGCCTTTGTATTCTCAGTCGGTGCTGCTGGTGCAGGTTTTGGGGCAACTGATGGTTGTTGTGGTGGGCGTGTAACTTCAGTAGTGATAAGACAGGTCAGACTACATCCAATCACCTCAGGGTACACTTGTCATACCTGGAAGGACAACCGGCGTACTCAAGCCGCTAACTTGCGACCACTGCTTGTCACAGTAAAATTGAACTTGGAAAAGGTATTCATAACCAGCATCAAGGCTGTTCATGACATACTCCCAGTCATTAGCAGAGTCGTTGCCTTCCCTATCAAACTCGAAGCGGATGGTTTTGATGTCGTGGTGCTGCTCCTTGGTAGAAAGCCGAACACCAAGAAATCGTGCCTTCTCAACATTTTTTGAGTGCACACGACCGGGCAGCTTTTCTATTATGACCACTGTTCCTTTCTGCACTCGCGGGATTGGCGGAGATGGGACGAAATTGCATATTTCCGGATCTTCAGATTTCTGCGATGGTACTTCTATACCAGTATCAAAAAGTGAACTAACTTTAACAGACCGTGTGCAGGATAAATCTTACCAAGCAGTTGGACATTCTGCACTGCTGCTATTGGCACAATCGTCTTGCCCGAATGCAAATGGGCCTGGAAGAAATATTCACAATTTCTTTCCAAGTGCTTGATGGTAATCGTCCGGTGGGGCGTCTACGATATGGAGTCAGTCAAACGGAAAGGGGCAACAGTGATGTATCCCACATGGCTACTTACCTTAGAAGCATCGAGAGGTTCCACATGATGCTTGCTATGAGCCATGCCCGCGCTTTGTGAGTAGTGGATTGCGATTGACTTCTTTTCCACTGATTTGGGACCAGACTGATCGAAATCGGATGGTATTGAAAGAATAACCTCAACCGTTGTGTCGTCGATCTGCTTGATTATGGGTAGCGATGGCAGTACATATCGAGCTGTTCTCGGTCCAGGTTATTGGGTTTGATTTCAACTAGTTTTGTAAAGTGATTCCCTACCACTATCAAGACCGTCCCGCGGCTCTTTTGATGCAACGGTATCGACCCTTTTGTGTATTGCGTGATGACGGTATATGTACAGAGAAGCGAGTTCCTTCTCTTTTTCCTAATTGTCGAGAGAGGGATGTACTTAGCAAAGGTTGCCCGCGACAGACGATATGCTCATTTCAAACCTTGAGCATTTCTTCCAACTCCTTCACTTTCAAGGAATGACGGGAATTATCTTTCTCCAATGTGCAAACGCGAGCTCGCAAATGCCGGTTGTCCGCATTCAGGTTTTTGTCGATAAGATCCGCACGTTTCACAGCATCCTAAACAAAAGGATCAGACGGAGCATCAGCTGAGGCTCGTCAACCCGTCCATACATACGCTGCAAATTTTCTGCTGCTCTGCTAATTGTTGGAGAAGATGTTCTGATTCTTTCGCCAGCTCTTCTCTCTCTGCCAAGTGCCGATCGGCAATGAGCTTTTCCAATCTTGTGTTTTGGTCTTTCAATCGACGCCGGTCATCACTAATATGCCGAATTTCTCGGGCATTGGCCGAAAGTTGTGTAAAGTACAGTTTCAATTTGTGCTTTTTGCAACTATGACGATCAGCCTATTTGTAGCAACGGTAGAAAATGTCCGTCAAGTTTGTAACAACCTTGAGTCCGGCTAGTTCCTCCCGCAATGATTGTAAAACCGAATCCTCAGCCTGCCACTCGAGTTGCTTGAAATCCTTGTTGTGACGGCGCTCTATCTTCCCCCAGCTTTGTAAGAATACCTGGTGCCTACATCAACCTCATGGGCATATGTACCTGTTTCAGAGCGCTATTTTCGTTGCGGAGCCGCATCAGTTCGCTCTCCTTGTCCCGGAGAACGGACTGGATGAGGGTGATGTCCGCCCCATAGGATTGAAGACTCATTTCTTTGGATTTATGTGAATTTGGAAGTATACTGGGGATAGGCACCCATGGTCCCGACTGTCTTGCTTCGAGGCTGTCACAGATCCAGGATCTGAGTTTTGGGTTGGGTAATCAAAGCTGTGCCACTCGAAACCGCCGGCAGATGAGGTGGCTTGGTCCCAGTCAACACTGCAACGCTCCGATTGCTGCTTGCCAGATTTGCGAAAACTGTTGAACA
The DNA here is from genome assembly GCA_025602905.1 of Phlyctochytrium arcticum. Classification (NCBI taxonomy): domain Eukaryota; kingdom Fungi; phylum Chytridiomycota; class Chytridiomycetes; order Chytridiales; family Chytridiaceae; genus Phlyctochytrium; species Phlyctochytrium arcticum. The sequence continues at coordinate 453,889 of JAHLKI010000010.1, read as the reverse complement.
TTTCTCAAGTTTCTACTCTGTCACCACCTGCCAAATGCAAAGGACAAGCATCGCCCAACTCTTTTCTCGCTGTGAGCTTGCGCCAGCTCTCCGTGTCCACCGCCAAACCACCTATGTATCCACACGAATTCCATCCATAACAATACCCTGTCGAGCCTATGATCGCAAACGGTACCTAAAGGAGAAGAAGCTACTCAAAGCGTCCGAGAACCAAGAAGACATTACCGTGGAGGAAGCGCTCGATACGCTACGGGTATGCTGCGGGATGTATGGGACTTTTGACAGATGCTGTAAAACCTGACGCTTGAGATCTAGAAATACTGTTTGGCAGAAGACAAAACACTTGTAGCGCATATACAAACTATGAGACAGGAGGGCGCCAAACCAATGCGTGGGGATGTCATGTTACCAGAAAAGCTCACCACGGAGGATTCGTCCGTCATCCTGGCGTTTGCAACGGTACCGTCCACCGTCATGTTTTGGCAATACAAACAAAGAACTCTGATCTAACGCTACCTCTTCCGTCAGGGAGAGCATGCTGAGCAGGCGAAAGCATTGGGCGCCCAAATAGTGGGCGGCGAAGAACTGATCGAACAGGTATGATCTCGACAAGTTGAACTCATTCTGGCAAACCGTTAAACTTGTCGTACAGATCCAAGCTGGGAAACTCCACTTTGACCGAGTTATTTGCACAAGGGACATGTTCCCCCATGTCGTCAAAATCGCCAAGATCTTGGGTCCAAAGGGTCTCATGCCCAGTCCTGCCAAAGGTATATACAATACTCCCTGCCGATCATCTTGGGAACACCCTCCGCTGACTATTTTCCGGTCGTTAGGAACCGTATCAAACGACGTGGCGGAGCTGATGAAGTCCATGCACGCATCGTCAAAGTTTGAAGCAGATGAAGATGGTTGTGTTCATATGGGTACGTCGACTCTAACTTTACATTATTGGTGATCTTCTAATCTCTTTCGTGTCTGTAGATATCGCAAAGGTACACGCCATAGCCAGTCTGTCTCCACTCACCTTTCACTCATATGCTAACCTTTCTCCTCCTATTTCTAGTCCTCATGGCCGAATAATGTCATACTTGGTATGTTCCACTGCCCCACTGCACTTTTCAGCTGCTAACGTTGTCAATTACAGCAAACTTGAAAGCACTGACAGCCAGCATGGGTGCATTACGACCATCCAAAGTCGAGGGTACTTAAACTGTTTTATTGAAAGAATGTTCAACCGAAATTTAACTTTTGTTTGGTGAAATAGTAAATAAGTTCTTCGAGGACTTTTCAATGTCGGCACAGTACACACCAGGAATCAAGCTGCCCGCAAAGTCTCTCAAGTCACTTCGTGCATGAGCGGGAGAGCGAAACACAGTCCAAGAGTCATTCAATCATTATTTATCATCCCATATCAATTTGCCCCCGAGAGGGGTTCTTTAATACACAAAAATTTACAATGTTGACAAACACGGAAAAAAAATACAAGGAAAGGAACAGAATTCACACAATAGCTCCGTTTACGCAAGAGCAGAAGGGCGTTCCGGTATAACCACAAGTAACGGATCCACATCGGAAGCACAACTTGACCGCTCCACTTGTGGTGGTGAAAATTGATTGCCTCCCAACTCTGAGAGCTTGCCTAGGGGCTTGCTGCTTGGTGATGACGGCGAGTTATGCTTGGAAGATGGGGTGGGTGATGACAACGATGAGCGCCGCCGGCGACTCCATCCTGCCCGGGCCAATAGTGAGCGAAGAAAAGATTGACCTGATTGGGTGGAAACCGCCAGGGCAACCGTTCCATCTGAATTAAGCCAAAAGAGCTTCCCACGCCATTCCACGGTGCTCCCGGCCATGGCCATGATCCAGAGCGGTAAGGCTGATACTTCACGGACAAACCACGCTTTCCAAAATTGCAACTTTGAGCGGCGGGTGCTGGGGTCCAAGGTCGTGGCAATGATCCAGTCACTCAAAACCCAGATAATGAAATGTGCGGCAAGGAACGGACCAACGTCCACGTAACCCAATCGACTGAGCGCCCATCCGCCCAGTAATCCATTCACAATGGACTCGGTAAAGGGCTCAAACAGTGTGGCGGCTGTAACAGTGTATTTTCGTATCCGTATCCACCTCGCTCGTCGTTGAAAGTAATCGCTCGATGACAAACTTCCCAGGGTCTGAAAGGCGACGTCAACCGTCATAGCATGCCGCAACCCCAAGGCCCAAATAGCCTCGCCCATGATATTGTCCTCCGACATGTACTTTCCGAAATTGGCTAATCCACCCAACTTTGCCAGTACGGATCGCCGAAACATGTTGGATTTGCCAATAAGGCAACTAGCAATGCCGACTTTGTTGATCGTAGAATACATTTTCGCATGGGCCGTGTTGAGGAAGGCTTGTTCGAGGCGGGATCCGTCCGTATGCGGGTCCACTCCGCAGGGTAAATGATGGACAAGACCTATGCCGGGCTTTAGGAGAGCAGCGACAGATCGGCCCATACAGTCTGGATTGACAAACACATTGCTGTCAAGGACCCAGACGATATCGTATTTAGCGTCCTCATATCCGCGAAGCATATTGTTGATCTTGGGATTGACTCCAGCTTGAACATCACCTGCCAAAAAAAATTTCAACATCCTGCTACTTTTGTGAAAAGCGTCATGCAACGGATCACGTACCGACAAACAACCGGGCATCGACTTCAGGATACTTGCAAATCAGATCTCGGACAACCTCAACGGCCGGATCCGATTCGCTCGCCACACAAAAGATCAACTCAAAGGTCGGATACCGGGTCTGAAACGATGACACCAAATTATGGACCAAGTTGCAATCGACACCCTTCAGTGGACGCAAAACGGTAACCCCAGGGGATGTTGACGGGATGGGAGCGAGGGTAGGCAGGGTTCGATGTCGTTTGAGGCTAGCATTGTTTGAAGTGTGAGTTTTTTTGCCATTAGTGGGGTTCGCGTTTTTTCGAAAACTCACATGATGATTGACCCCGCAAAACAAAAGATCATGAGCAGCGACCATATTCCCAGACAAGCGTAGGTCGCTGCCTGCGTCAACCAGTATGTCCACGGCATGGCCCTTGCTTTTCTTCTTGTTCGAGATTAAAACCTGGGGGATCTCTGTTTTCGATCCTTCCGACCGCTGAAGACCGCAAAGCAGGTGCGCTCAGCTTGGCTGACAAATTCCGGTCTCCACAAAATGTTTCACCTCGTGCGCGCACGGCCATCTCAGATGATTCATCAACAAGATGAGTGTCTTGTTCCCTCCATAGTACTGTATACAGTGAGAAAGCATTGATGGGTCGTGCGAAAGACAACATGTTTCATGCACGCTTCAATCATGGATTTTGGACCGTTGACGGAACAACGGTATTATGCTTTCCCCTTTCGTCGAGGGTACTCTCCCTATTCATTCGCATCAGACCCTTAGCGGGTTCAGCAACATCCAGACCTATTCGGACCTCTTCATCGGGGCATATGTTGTATGATGGAAGAATGAAACATCAGGAGGACACGATTCATCTTTGCCGGAAGCGTGGTTCAGGTCAGCCCGCGCAACTTGTGTGATTAATCATGAAGTGTGATTTCGAACATTCCATTGTTTATCTACGTCCAGATCTACTCGTAGTCCTGGGGGTTGTTCATCGCGCATCTTTCACATTACAATTGCCCCTATTGACTATCTTCCTATTGCCTTCATCTCGATGCCTAGTTTGGGCTTGATTGGAAACAATGTCCCAAAAAAAGGAGATGTCATGCTATATATCACTTCCTAATCCAATACCATCACATCCTCTTCTAAATCCACCACCATGGGTTGTGCTCCACTCCCATTTTCAGGCTGGAAACTAGGAGCAGGAGCAGCAACCTCCGAGGCGGGTTTAGGTCGTAACGGTAATTTTCGATCACCCACAATCTTGAATTCGTCTCCCGACCTTGGAAAAACAATGAGGTACAGATCAAAGTGAAAATCAGGGAATGTTGACCTACCGGTTTTGAATATGCAGAATGATGATGACATTTTCGGGGGTAGCGCTGTCATCATCGTCGTTGGTAATCATCAGTCTCGTTGAGTCGTGGATCCCAAGTTGAGACAACGGGAGATCAAGATTATCATCGAAATCTACATCATACAGTAACCTGAAACGGAAGAAATACGTTCATGTCTTGGTTCCAAGAAATTAGGAGAACATTACTCACCGCTCGCCCTCCTGAACAGCAATATCGCCGCGGATAGCCAGTCCCGTCGTCTCATCACCCGACCGATCTCCCTTGGTGATTACATCCTCTACGATTGTTCGTAATGTAGTCTTTTCGGTGTCGACTTCGAGGAGGAAGGAGGATGTGGTGCACACTGAGCATGACGGGTTGGGTGGATCCAGTCGTTCTGGATTGATTGTCCGGCCTACCCAGGCCTGATAGGGCGTTTAATTTGACGTTTTTGCAAAACAAAATAGAAAAGAGACGTTACGTTTCGACAATCCTTGATTTGACCTGCCAGGACTTTAAATGCGACAAGGACGATAAGACCTGCTATGATGGCGTTGGTGGTTGCCACAGCGGGAATAATATTTCCTGCCATTTCTAAGCACAATGGGTTAGAAAGTGTGGTAAATAATCACTTTTGATATGAAGGGACAGAATTTACCTTTAACGGCAAATTGACTCTTCAGCTCCAGTCCATAAACATGAGACCGCAGGTTTGACGTGGCCGTCACGAACTGGAGAGCAGCATCATCATCTTTGTCAAACTCAAGGCTAGCTTCGGGGTCGGTGGTGCGTTGGGACATAATTCGATCAGTCAGGATCGATAAGCTGATTGTCATGACACGCTCAGATTGCAATATTGGTGAGGATTGAAAAAGAAATACCTGTGAAGGAAAGTCCTAACGTTCTCTTCTATCGTCCAAACCTGATGCTCAGGAAGATCATGTGTATTGTCCGCCAACCCTGCAGTAAGAGCATCATAATCCAGCGGTGTAGGTGGTGCCCGAGACTTCCATAGATCTTCCAATGCGACTAGCCCTTTTATATCGTCCGTAAACACCTTTTAGTTTCTGTCAATTAGACCCTTGCCAAGGGGACGGCTATAGAGGGTCTAGATACCTTTTCGAAAACTTTACGACCGTATTCGGCGGTCCCGGCTGCTTCTCGAAGTTGCTTTAATGCTTCTGATTCGCGTTTTAGGTGGGCCATTTCGCTTGCTGTTCAGACTTGATTGAGAACTGTCCCATCTTGTTCTTAAATTTCGCGACCAAAATACCATTGCTAGACGCCTCCTCTACATTGATCGTGTCATCCTCTTCATTCTTTCCAAAGAGCAGACTGCGTATTGATCGCGTTAGATACTGCATTTCGAGTCCATAAATGGGTGGGAACTATACCTAAAAAGATAGCTCTTGGCCCAGACGATGCAGTGAATGGGGGCACTGGGTGTGCTGCGGATGGTACAAACGGGATAGGTCTTGCGACTTGGTTTGCCGTCACAGTCATAGCATCGTGTTTGCCCCTATACATATATGGTCCCAATGAGACCAGATTTTGGACTTGCGCACACGGACACATCAAACCTTGATATGGAGCGTGACTTGCCCTTTAAAGCCTTCTGTCCCCGACTCCACCAAAGGAATACCGGCCGCCAGACACATGGCATTGACATGTCGCCGGGCAGCCAAGTTATCCAGGGCATTCAAGACGAGATCGAAACGCTTGAACCAAGGCAAACTGAATTGGGGCTCGTAGATACTGTCGTGGTAGGCGGTAATGTTGACATTGGGGTTAAACAGCAGAGCTGTTTCTTTTGCGACCTATGTGATTGGGAGGTGTTCTTTAGTTCAGTCCGGGCGTGCTTGTTTCTCGACAGCGCCAGACAAAATGTCTTCGAGTAAAAGAACCCCTCACCCACCTCAGCCTTTGACTTGCCAATGTGCTTTCTTTGAAAGAGAAACTGACGGTTCAAGTTGCTCAAGTCAATCGTGTCCAGATCCACCTAGTTTGCTAGTATGAGTTCAAAGAGCCAGAAATAATCTGAAGCAAAAGAGCAAGCGTACCACTTCAATTTGCGAGAAACCTGAGAGAACGAGGTTCTTGAGGAGTTCACAGCCAATACCGCCAGCTCCGACCATGAGAATGCGCGAGTTGTGCAAGCGAGTGGCTTTGGTGTCGCCCAGAGTTTGAATGAGATGAGCATGGCGGGGTTGATTGGCCATGGCTGCCGGAGTCGCCATCGTTGTGGGCATGTTTCTCCTATTGACTTGTGCTGTGGAAGGTCGTCTGATCTTGCTTTTTGATCTCTCAGATCTCTTGCCGGAATCTGTGCCGGAATTTCAACCAAAAGTCCAAATTCCGCTGCTGCGCAATTATGACTGAGAATGACTGATAAACGCGATGACACAATCAAGAATTGACCGCTTTGTTTATAACGTTTGGGTCCAGGGATTCTCTCCGGCGGCGCCAAATTTACACTTTTAAACTTTTAGCGAAAGGTTTTCCTTGGTGCGGAATTCGACCCGGATCAGAAGCATTCGATGAAAAATGCTATGGGCAGCCGCCGGATTTTCCAAAGGATTTGACGGATTTTGCTGACTGGAAAGAATGACAGGTCGAAAAGTCAAGTTTGACCGATTTGTCACAGCCGCGGGCCGATTCGATGAAATTCAAACGAACTTTCCTGTGGTGGCTGTGCCGCACTTGGCGATGGCTGTGCCATGAAGTCATTCTGCTGTTTATGGGCAAATAACCTTAACCCTAAGCCAAAAGCGGCCAGCGCTGAAACCGCGCTGGAACTGCCACCGCCGCCGTCACTCCTTTTCCACCGCTGGCATTTTCGCAGAACCCATTACATTATCTTTTGACTTTGCACCTTCCAACAACTCACTCTCGGACCACAGGAAGGACGGAACCTCCCAGACCTACCTTCTCCTCAACCACCACCACATTCAGGCAGCAAAGCGACAGACACCCTTGCCGAACCCAACATTGCTCAGCACTTCAGTCGTTGATCCCGGTCCGTCCAAACACACAACGGTGGCAAGTGCTCTATTCCACCACATTATGGGTGGTCGAGTGCTGCCCACAAGGCTACAGCGGAGGATGCGGAAAGCAAATGCGGGCTCATTCAGTCGAGTAGTCATCTCATGTTGGGGCGTGTTGGCTGTCACTCTCATAGTCTTGGCCTGGGCTCCTCGCCAGGGTAAGTGACAGCTGGAGTACATAGTAGCAACCCATAAACTCACACTTTCCGTTCTAGTCTTGGGTGAATCATCCACATCAGGCATCCCCCCAGTGCGCTTCTATGACTTCATACACAAGGCCGCATTGACGTACCGATCCGATTCAAACATCAAGTTATCATTCAAGGTGTGTATTTGCTGGATTTGTTACCTTTGCATATTACTAACTTGACCTTTTGCGAAATAATCAGGCTATAGATCAGACTTTTGAGTTTGCCTTGCAACCAAATCCCGATGTCATACATCCAGAAGCTGTCGTCTATGTCGACGGCGTTGAAGCCCTCCAAACAACGGCTCGATTGCGTGCATTGACGTCAAATGTACTTAAAGGACAAGTCTTGGGCGTCAATGAAGCTGGAGCGCGAATCCCGTTGGGCTGGGCCCGCTTTGTGGTTCACCAAAACAAAAACCCGGTTGTGTTTGAAGGCAGCTTCTCCATAGATGGTGAACTCTACCACATAAAAGAGATTGAAACATATAGAAAGACTCGGCGTTCAGTTGACCTCCCCGTCCTCGAGTCAGATTCCCGCCCCTCACATCAACGAGACTCCAAGCTGATCCTATTCAAAGATCAGGATCAAAGCCGCTCGGTCGCCGATATCATCCCAGAACGCTTTGGATTTTCGCCCGTTAATGCCACCAATGTGATACAAAAACGGGATCTTCCATCCGTCAATACCTGCGGCTTTGATCCGCTCATCAATGCGAATGACCGCGATCGCCGCCGGGACTTTCCATCCAGCTTGGAACGTCGGGCTCCCGTTGGATGCCCCACTTCGCGCCGCGTGCTGTTTATGGCTGCGGCTGCCGACTGTACATATGTCCGATTGCATGGCGGCAAAGACAAGGCCCTTGCCCAAATTCTGAGCAACTGGAATTTGGCTTCTAGGTATGCATTTTAGCTCTCTTTCGTACGTCGTCTGCCCAAACCTAATCCCTGATTTCCAGTCTGTATGAGAACACATTCAATATATCCCTAGGGCTCATCAATGTCATGCTTCAGGAAACGTGCACACCGAATGACCCCCTCCTAAAATGGAATCGCGAATGCAGCGACTCGTACTCTATCAATTCCCGCCTCAGCGATTTCTCTGAATGGCGCGCCAAAAAGGAGGCTGACGAAGCTGGCCTCTGGCATCTCATGACACATTGCCCGAGTGGAGCTTCCGTAGGCGTTGCCTGGCTTTCCCAAGTCTGCCAAACCAAAGGCCAAGCTCAAGTTCAGGACGGCGTCAGTCAGTTTGTTTCTGGGACGGGTGTCTCCGCCGCCGTCAACGTCGAATGGAAAGTCGTTGCGCACGAGATTGGTCATAATTTCGGCGCCATTCACGATTGTACGGGGGCCCCAGGTCAATGTCCTTGTACCGACCCACAACAATGCAACTGCTGCCCCTGCACGCCGGACTGTAATTGCCAAGGAAAGTTTTTGATGCATCCCAATGATAGCGCGACCAGCGACCAGTTCTCGCCGTGTACGATTAGCTCCATTTGCGGTGCTTTTCCAAAGTTTGGAACATGTTTGAAGGAACCGGGTGCATTGCAAACTATCGCGCAGGGTATTTGCGGGAACGGGATCCGTGAAGGTGACATATTTCTCATGCTTGAAATAACCATCGTATCTCAGTGACTAATGAACGATTTCTAGGAAATGAGCAATGCGATTGCGGGACAGATGCGGATTGTGCCAAAGATCCTTGTTGTGATAAAGGGTGCAAGTTGCGAGCTGGCAAAAGTTGTTCGGACAAGAACGATGAATGTTGCTCTCAATGCAATCTCAAAACGAACGGAACAGCATGTCGTCCTTCCAGTGGTGTTTGTGATATCACCGAGGTGAGTCTTCCATCATCACCCACATTTGAAGTTGATAGTTGCTGACGCGATTGATTTCCAGACATGCGACGGCATAAGCCCAACTTGCCCAACCGACAAATTCATCCCGGATGGTACAGGCTGTACCATCAACGGCACTACCCAAGCCGCTTGCGCATCGGGCCAATGCACATCCCGCGACCTGCAATGCCGCTCTGTTCAGACTCAATTCCGAACAACATCCGTTTGCCCTGGTCGTGGCTCAGACTGTAAAATGTTTTGTCAAAGCCAGGAGGGTCTTTGTTTGGATGTCAACAGTTATTTCGTGGACGGAACCCCCTGCGGCTTTTCGGGGGCAAGTGTTTGTCAAAAAGGAAATTGCGAAAGTGGAAATATAGGTTTGTTTCATCTCGCTTTGCAACACCATCTTGAACCAAAAACTAAACTTTCTTTCCCCACAGTCCAAAAAGCAGCAGACTGGATCTCATCCCACCCCCAGATCGCCATTCCCATTCTCGTCCTAGTCGGAATCCTCGTCCTCTCCATCCTCTTTTCCATGATTCGATGTCTCTGCTGCCCCACCAAGAAAAAACCTAGCTCGCCCCGATCATCACGGTCCCGTTCTCGCCGCCAACAACCTCAGCCCCAACCCCAATATAACCATGAAGAGTTTACCCCACAATGGGTCGATCCATCTCCTTACAATGGCCCCAGTCTACCGCGCCCCCCACCCAATGCTCGATCAAGACCGTCGTAAATATGTTTTCTTTATGTGTGTTGTTATATCCCCCCCTTCTTCACTACTTCTTTGAACCATGACACATATGTTATGTGATTTTTGTATATATGACTTTTCTTTACTTTTTTCTTTCTTTCTTTCTTTGGTGTTTGTGGATTATCCTTTCTTTATAGGAAATAGGTGATGATATTTTGGTCTGCTACGAAATTTGTTAAAATGTGCATTTTCTACACCCTTTGAGTCAAGCGTCCTTTTGCGTGGGAAAATTTTGGGTGTAATCTCCATTTTGAGAAATAGAGTCATGAAATGTGAACCATAACCACAGAATAATAGTGCAGGGTTAATTTTGCGATGGGTGATTTGACTATGGCATGCTTGTAACGAGGTACGACAGGTTGGGTTGAAGGGAATTCTTGATTTTAGGGAAATTGAAAAATGGCTAACTACATTGTGGTGCGCTCCGTCGAATTTAAACCACGCACTAATAAGTATGTGATGACGGTTGATGTTATGAGTGGGAGCGATGTCAAGTCAAGATACAATACTTCAGGTGATCGGAATAGTTTTTAGAAATTAAATGGGATTTACTAAACAGGAGCCAACGCGTTTTTTGTCATGTACAGATGGACGCTGCGCAAACTCATCGGAAGCGCGGCGCTTATTAGACGGATGAGGGGGTAGGGTTTTGTGATCGGTAGATGGCGAGGTGGGGGTAGATGATGAGTGGGTTGATCCTATTGTCTCCTTGGAACTAAGTTCAAGAGTACTGTCCTTTGATATTGGCGTGATAGTAGTAGTGGGTTTGTCCTTGCCCAGAGGACCAGCAGCCTCTGATAACAATGCCGCAGCTTTGGCCAGAGCTGCCGCCCTCCGCTTGCTTGTGTCCAACTGTCGCTGGCGATGGATGATTGATAATCTTGACATATGGGAGTTGCTATGAGTTGTTCGTTTTGTTGGGCGAACTTCGTGCGCGTAGCCGGGTATCCGAAGATTCCAATTCCGTTCTGTGTGACAACCGGAACATTAAGACTCGACTTGGAAGTTAATGCGGCGTCGGGTGACTTACCCAGCTCAAGTTGCAAATCTTTGACACCAAGTGTAGTCGATCCACGATGCTTGGCGCTTTTGCAGGCTCGTCGGGTAACCTCGAGTATAAAGTCATCCGCCAAATGTAGCATAAACTGAAAAGGTGAAGAAGTGCTTAATAAGATTATAGGTACTAGTTGCTCGAAACTTGAAACGTACTTCTTCCGTCTCAGGATCCAGCCGCTCGTTGGGATCAATTTGCTCAACCAAATCATTTAGTTTCCTCTTACCCAATACCGAGTCGAGGGTCATGTTGGGTGTATTTGACCCAGTGTCAGGCGCATCTTGGGGTATTTCTTCGCCAATGGGAGGAGGACTGGCTTTGCGGGGAACAAATGGAGATCCAGTCCCTGGTTTTCGCGACAAAGTCAGAAATACATAACTTTCACCAGCTAATGAAGGACGAAAGAAAAGTGTTACCTGGGACGGGGGCGGCATAAATATACACTTTTTAAAACAAGAAGGTTTTTGTAAGTGTTTGGGTTCTCAGTTTTCACACATGGAGAGCGCTTGAAGCATACCTGGGCGTTGGGGAGCGGACGGCGTAACTGGTCCTGGCGGAACAACTCGCGTGGGTGTTATGACAGGGCCGGTAGCCGCGGGAGCAATGGACGTTGCTATTCGGGGTGCCATTGGATTCTGTTGGGCCGGACCAGCCGGCCGGATCGCGGGTGGGTTCAATGGCGGTCGACCAATCGCCATATTCATCCGCTGCTGCTGTTGCTGCTGTTGTTGTTGCATCTGCGCTTGGGACATGGCTGGTGAACGGGTATTGGCCATTGCACTATTGGCTTGTTGAGCCGGGGACATAGCCTGTGATGGTGCAAGGTGTTGTGAAACAGGTAGGGAAAGTTGGGCATTTGCCATAGACATTGCGGTTGGAGGTATCTGTTGAGGAGCCATCATGGGTGTTTGTTGCTGTTGCTGCTGTTGTGGTGCACCGGGTATATGGGTAGATTGATTTGGTATTTGAGCTTGGGAACTTAACGATTGAACACCGCCAGAGGGTCGGGGTTGCACTGCTGCGGGCCGGACAGCATTGAGGCCTGGACGGATAGCGGCCGCTAGATGAGGAGGAATGTTTGCCGGTAGGCTAGTTGCACCACCAACACCGGGTTGCTGTTGCGCCAGCTGTGGTCTAACAGCAGCTTGCAGCGCCCCTCTTGCGTGCATTTGTTGAATCTGTTTCTGGACACAGAATCGATAGAATGCCTTCTGATTCTCAGACATGGTTTCCACTGCCTGTTGCATTTGCTGCTTGAGACGGTTGAATTGCGCGATATACTGTGCTTTACGTTCGGGCGATGTCTCACGGTGCGCTTCCGCCGTGAGCTGTGTCAGACTTCGCCGCCAACCAAAAATTTGTATTACAACTTCCTTCTCCTGATCCGTGATGGCTGGGGGTTGAGCGGTAGCAGCCGCTTGTAATTGAGAGATATGTTGAGCACTAACAGTGTTTGGAGGACGCGCCATGGCGGCAGAAAGCGCAGGACGAGCCACGTTACTATTTGCTAACGCATTTTGCGTCGCATTACTCAACATTGACGTGGTAGGAATTGCACCGGAACCATTTGAGGCAGCAGCAGCAGCAGCTGCTGCTGCTGCTAACTGTTGATTTCGTGCCGCCTGTTGTTGAAGCTGGAAGTGATGCAACTGCTGTAGCTGTTGCGCACTCAGCTGAAGTGGTCGATGTTGCTGTTGTTGGAGTTGGGAGATTTGTTGCATTTGCGACAAAGGGCGGCTAGCGAGTAACCCTGCCTGAAGTTGCTGGGCTTGGGCCTGAGATACAGGTTGCCCGATCTGCTGTGCATTCAACTGTTGGGTCGCAAAATTTGATGCATGAAGCATGGCTGCTGATGCGGCTTGTGTGGCATTTGCTTGAGCTTGCGCTTGCGCTTGCTGTTGGGCCTGTTGAACTAAATGTTGTTGTTGGGCGTGTTGCTGCTGCTGTTGCTGTTGCTGCACCTGATGCTGCGCCTGTTGAGCTTGTTGGGCCTGTTGCTGTTGCTGCTGCTGCTGCTGTTGCAACTGTCGGAGTGCCAATTGCCGATGCATCAGAAGTTGTTGTTGCAACGCCGCCTGCGGAGTTAGATTTGTCGGCAACGATCGTGGAGAGAATTGACCCGGCATTTGCATCTGTTGGAAAGCGGGCATGGCCATTTGTCCCGCAGCATAACCCAGCTGAGCTACCACTCCCGGCATACTTCCAGCCACTAATCCAGTATGTGGTGGCATAACTCCGCGGCCTCGACCCCGTCCTCGACCCCTTGCGGCTGCAGCAGCCATATTCTGTGCAAAACCGGGACGAGCACTGATCGCCCCAACATTCATCTGCGGCGAGCCAGCGCTGCCTGGTGTCATTAGCGACGCTCCTGGAGATAATAATTGTGGATTTGGGGACATCACGCTTCCAGGGCGAATTTGAGGAGACGGACGAGGCGCAACAGCTTGATACTGCCCTTGCCCTTGCTGTTGTTGTTGCTGCTGCTGTAAGTGCTGCATCTGTTGAGCTTGCTGTTGAGCCTGTTGCTGCTGGTGGTGCTGTTGTTGCATCTGCTGCTGTTGGTGAAGTAGAGCTTGTTGCGCACTAACCATAGAGGTATTTGGTACCGTAAAGAGTGGCTCGGACATCTCTGCAAATCTGCTACCCTAGCGGCCTCACCGAAGCATATATCTTCCTGTAAAAACACCCTGGAATGTAAATGTGATTGACGGATTCTGCACAGAATCGCGAGAGTTGAGAGCCCAACAGCCCGACCAGAGGCGGCACAGTCATACATATAGTTTTGTGACTTATGTCAGCATCGGAGTAATAGAAGTCAAAATGCAAATGATCCGATGTTCGGCCATTCCAAACAAAATACATACAGAGTACCAGCAAGTTTCTATGAACATAAGAGATCGTGGAGAGCTTTGATGAGGCGCCGCGGTAAATATCATTGCTCCTCCCGATCTCTGCGTTTGCGGCGTCTTTGAAGGCAGAATACCACCGTGGCTAGGAAAATCAAGGCAACACCAACACCTACTCCAGCAATTATCGTCAAATTGCTTCCACTAAAAAACGTTATGATCCCGGATCCGGGGCCCCCCGTTGCTGTTGGCGTCACTGTCGCTGAACGTGTGACACTCACGGTGTTTAGATCAGCACCAACCACCCCTGTACGGGACGGGTAAGATGTTTTTCCCAACGTTAAAGCGTTCGCTAAGAAACAGCTTACCGACACGGGCCCAGTCCGTAAAGTCCAAAGCTATACGAGGAGCCCCGGTAGAGTTCTGAACTAGACATTGACCTGTATATGTGCCATTGCCGCAAATTCCGCAAACATTTTGATTGAGACCTGGCTCACAGGCGGTATTGGGCAATTGACACGCCGTTCCGACTCTTTTGTTGCGAGGTACATTACATGCCGTAGAACTGCCTGAGCTACCATTGCAGGAGAAGTCAAACTGACATGTCTCTGAAGCAGTCGCATTTCTGCATACATAGCCAGAGCTCCGTTTGATGCCATACTCTGAACAGCAAGGCGATGTCCTGACTCTTGTTTTAGCACATTGCACCGTATAATGACTCTGTATCATGCAAGCTTACCGGTCACAGATTCCAGTACGAGTGTCAGTACCGCAAACCCCTCCAAGGCAGACCTTCATACTCCCTGGCAGTCCACAGAGACTTCCATCCTTCCTGGCACGCAAGCCCCCATTTTGAGTACCAAATACTCCACAAGTGCTACTCGGATCGGTCGAATCCTATGGTGATTCGCGTTGGTTTCATCAAATTCATAAACAGGCTGACGGAGCGTGTTTACCTTGCAAACTAGGTCGCAACCATCATTATACTCTGCGCACTCTCTGTAGGCGCCTGCCGGTGCGCCTGGGAGATTTGTAGTGACCTGGCACTGATCCTCGGCTGGACAGCTGTCATCAAAAGGTTCAAGATGTTCATGGAGTATAGTATTTGCTCACCAGTGAAACCAGCCGAATACCAAAAGTCCACCGTTGCGTTGCTTTCCAGCCCCTAGAAGTGCAGAATGCTTCAGCAGTGGAAAGATGGGATCGTACGATGAACGTACCGCTACGGAATCTCGTGTCACGAAGCAATTAGCAATTTCGTTTAAAGCCGTGCCTATACTTGTTTTGGAACATGGGGAAAAATTCCGGGAGTTGGCCGACACAGAAGCGGATGGATACATGATATAACGCTGGCGAGGATTTTGGTTTGTACGGCTCATGTACGAGGTCAAGTTATTTGCTTACCTCCGCTGGTATGCATGGTGCCACTGAATCTGTTTGTTATATCTCAATTATTGATGCAGGTCGCATAGACTTTGCGGGGACAAACCATGAGATCTGTAAGTCTTTTGATCAGAAGCACATCTCGAGAGAAGAAAGCTGGAACCCACGAGCCCATTCCATGACCCATTTCATGCGCGACTGTCACGACAAAAGTTGCCTGTTTGATATATCAGGACATTGTGTCGAAAACGAATCGTTTCGATTGTGGCATACGCGCGAAATCATGACTTCATTGGGAGCCACTGGAGTGGAAATTCCTGAGTTGTAGCCTCGCGCAGAGCAAATACCGCCGAGGTATCCTTTCTTTCCCACCTTGACAAAAGCTCATCAGCTGCATGTAGTGAGTAGAGCAAAGTAGTTTGTACATATGCCAAACCCAGCGTCCCGGAGAAGTCCTGGAAGGTCATCAAGTGCCATAGGCACGCAGATGGCATATTTGGGAACTTTTTTGCATAGACCGCGTCTGAAAGCTAATACAAAAAAATCAACGGAATGAAGTGGAGGTACGTTTCAAGTTAGGCCTCACTTGCGTCAAGATATCTTCCGCTGTTGTCGCAGAGGTGCCGAAACCCGTAACATCATTCTGTGAGCGAACAACGTAAACATAGCTTGTAGGATGCTCAGCCGTGAGTTAGAGCTTCAAAAATGCCCCAGTTGCCCTTTACCTGACAGGAGTATTGACATTGAAGTTTTCAAGATAAATACTACCAACATCATTCAGAAGCGAAAGCATGACTCTTTCCGTACTGGTCCCGAACACTCTGCTGAATGTCAAGTCTGCCACCAATGCGACCGGGCAATCCCTGCCGGTCCCGCTTGCAAAAGAAACTATCTTTGGTTGTGATGCCAGCTTTACACGGCTGGTTTCGTTTGTTCCAAAGATGACACTACCCTGTCCCGTTACTCCGATTGGGTCGGAGGTTGGAACTTCGTGCAGGGGTGGGCCATAGACTTCCGTGCAAGTTGTATTACGAACTGCCAAGTCTGCAATGTCATGATCCTCATACATGATCATATCCATTTGGCCAGGTGTAGAAGACGAGAAAAGCTCCAGTGTAACGGTTTTGCGAACGCCCTGATCGTCGAAATAGGAAATTCTGCCCTCATAAAGTCCATCTCCCATCACTGTAAGTCGAACCACGGACTCAGGTTGACCCTTGACAATGCCCTTGTAAAAGATCAAGGGATCCACTGGACCGTCAGGCAAGATGCTTCCATATAAAACATGGTTTGCCAGCTCCACATTTGGTTGCAACTCAAGCGTAAGGATAGTTTTCTCTCCCTTTATACGGACCTCCCAAACATCTTCTCCGCTTTCAGATCGCCGTTGATGGGGAGCGCTTGATGTAGCAAGCGAAAAGGCATTTAGGACGACTTGCGGACGACGTCCTACATACACCAAATATAAGCGACGTGACGTGTGACGCAAAATAACTGTTCATTTACTTTCTGGTTGTATTTGCGAGCTAATTGGTCTTGATATCATGTCTATTGAGGCCAGATTGGGCATCTCAATTTCGACGCTCAAGGAAATCGGAGTCCGGTTGCAATGCTGACGCGAAGCGCGGTTCTAATGGTTTCAGTGTGATCGAACCTTCGTGGCTGCTTCCTTCCCACACAGAAACCCGAGGGAAGAGTAGATCATCCACTGGTTGAACTGAAGATCTGTACACAATGTCTGGATGGGACACAAAGACGGACGGTAACTCCGGTTGGGGAGAGGTGAGATTGGAGTGAGTGTTTTCTGTGTCAGCAATGCTTATGGCTTTACTAGGCGTCAGGCGGTTGGGGCAAATCAGAGCCGGCCGCACCAAAGGCATCCCAACCTGCTGCTGCCCCTCAGCAATCTGCTTCGCAAGCCAAGCTGCAAAGCGATCCTGCTCCTCCCAAGTCGCCCGAAAGGAAGGAGGTGCCGAAAGAGGAAACCGCGGCCAAGGAAGAGGGGGAGTGGGAGACGCCTGCCACTGACGTGGAAAAGATCACCAAACAAGTTGAGGAACTTTCCACAGCGAGTGACAATGCCCGAGTCGTCGAAGTGAGGCTTGCTGACTTGGAGGCGGATGTGAATAGTCCCATCTACTCCGCTGTATCCTCGTTTGAAGACCTTGGTCTTCATCCAGATTTGTTGAAGGGAATTTACGCCATGGGATTCCAGCGTCCTTCAAAAATCCAGGAAACAGCTTTACCCATGCTGATTTCCAACCCGCCAAAAAATATGATCGGACAATCTCAGTCAGGAACGGGCAAGACTGCTGCTTTTGTTTTGACAATGTTGAGTCGGGTGAGCTTCACCTTGCAAGCCCCTCAGGCCCTTTGCTTGGCCCCATCGCGCGAGTTGGCTAGGCAAATCATGGATGCCGTCCGGGAAATGGGAAAATACACTTCTGTCACGACTGCTTTTGCCATCAAGGATTCTGTACCGCGAGGTACAAATGTCACGGAGCACATTGTTGTTGGAACACCGGGAACTGTTTGGGATTTAATGAAGCGTAGAGCCTTGGATGTGTCAAACATGCGTATTTTTGTGCTCGATGAAGCCGATAACATGCTTGATCAGCAAGGACTGGGGGATCAGAGTTTACGTGTAAAGCTGTAAGTCTGTCAATGATTCCGAAACGTTTTTTCTTTTTTTAACTTTTTATTTCCCAGATTCCCTTCCATGCCAACTGATTGTCAAATTGTCCTATTCTCTGCTACATTTCCTTCCGCTGTTCGGCAATTCGCAGCCAAGTTTGCTCCCAATTCAAACATGATCTCCCTTCGTCAGGAAGAGCTGTCTGTAGAAGGCATCAAGCAGTTTTACATGGATTGCAAAAGTGAGGAGCATAAGACTGAAGTGCTCTGCGCCCTCTATGGTTTGCTGACAATTGGACAAAGTATTATCTTCTGTCGCGTAAGTTTTCAAATATGCTCACTATCCTTCTGATGTACTCATAATGGAACTAGCAACGACAAGATGCTGTTAGGCTCGGGGAAGCTTTAACGGCACAGGGCCACGTTTGCGTTGTGCTACATGGAGGTTTCGACCCTGCCGAACGTGACCAAGCCATGAATGACTTCCGTGATGGCAAATTCAAAGTCCTTATCACCACCAACGTGATTGCTCGTGGTATCGATATTTTACAAGTCAATTTGGTCATCAACTTTGACATGCCTGTGGACGTGTACCATCGCCCCGACTTTGAGACTTACCTTCACCGTATTGGGCGAACAGGACGATTTGGCAGAACAGGAGTTAGCATCAACTTTGTGCATAACGAAGGCAGTTACACGCAAATGAAGGCGATTGAGGATCACTTCAAGCGAGAAATCATTCGTGTCCCAACCGACAGCTACATGGAGATCGAGACAATCTTGAAGAAGGCTGTAAAATAGGGTAGCATCGGCACAATAAATTTTTAATATGTACATACATGTGCTCCTCGATCTTTGCCGCTGGAATATGAGATCGTGGGAAATCTGCTCAGGGTTTGTGGTCACGTGGAATGACCGTAGTGGAAGAGTGGAATTCCGGTGCATCACTCTTGACTCGATTCAAATTCCGAGCGAAATCTGTCGCACCGGGATGTCAAATCCGATAGAGCGATTGAAGCAAAGGTTTAAAGGAAGGCTCCCTGAGCACCGGGCTCCGTCGACGGGGAACTCCACTCACTTATCTCCTGACGACGTCCTATTTAACAGACTTTATGATCTCTCTTGTCAGCTTGATCCAGGTGTGGATCGTACCATACTCGAGCGCTCAGAAGCCATCCAAACCATTGCCCATCTGATTGAAACCACTGTCCTTAATGACGAGATTGAGTATCTGTGGCAGGCGGCCTTTCACCATCTTCGTGGGGACTCTAAAGACGTTCAAGGAGCACTTCTTTCCCTTGCTCAAGCATGTGTCTTATCCGAAGGGGCCCAGAGTAAAACGCTTCGTAACTCTATTTATACTGCGCTAGTCAGCGACGTTTGGATTGAAGATTTGACCACCCAAAGGATCCATATCATTAGAGACCTTATTAAGAATGGGCGAGATCTAAGGGATCTGGAAGATGAGATTGGAGAACAGCTCTGCAAATGGTTGCACAACTTGCCATTGCTTGCTCCAAATCAGCAAGTTAACATTGAGAAAAAAAAGGACGGCAACGTCAAGAACTCATCTGCAGCTGTGCGAAAAGTCATCACCCTTGCCACAGATGTTCTCAAGTACTCCTTCCTGAGTCTCCCCAAGCATCATATTGCTAGCCTGATCAATAGTTGCTGTTATATAGCGGCCGAAACAACTGATAACCTGATTATCACGGACGTGCTGAATCTTTTGGATACCGCAGTCCGTTACGGTACGGCTCCATCTGCCTCGTTACATGCCATTGCGGATACTCTGTGTGCGACAATCAATTTGGGGGCACATACTCAGATAACTTGGGGAATTACGCGCAACCTGTTGAAATCACATAAAGTGTACAAAGTGACCGACAAGCTTTTGCGTTTGATGTCTCTTGGCGACCAAAGCGCACTGCTGAAGATGCGTGGAGCTATTTTTATCATCAGCACAGCAAGTTGGGGGCCTCAGCATGTGAAAAATTTGACTTATCCGGTTTCTCACATATTGCACCATTTTGAAAGGGCTGCGATATGTGGGCATCCATTGGTTGATATGGAGCTGTTAGGTTCTATAAGCCACTGCATAATGTATGCGACTGAACTCGGGTGTACGGAATGGGATTTAATTCTGAAGGTTCTGGTAGAGGTTAGCGGTCATTTCCGGAAATTTAGAGATGATGTTACATCGGAAACGATGTCGGAAAGCGACTTTGCTGAACTTGTGGAGCGGTTCAACATTTTATTGACCGAATGTGGGCCAATCTTCTCGAACTTGTCCGGACAGCGGGTGGATTATCTGTCAAAATTGTTGAAGGCATCAGGTGCTGTGATGGCTGACGACCTTGCAAAATCACTTTTTCGGCATTTAACAGCTCCCACTATATATCCAAGCAACCTTGATTATATCGGGAGCCTTTGTGATTTGTCCACGTGCCTTTATCTTGAGGGGACGAATCAGCGTCAACGTCAAGACTGGTTGGAAACGGTGGAGTCAAAGTTTCCTATCTTGACGGAAGATGAGCGCACGACGTTGTTTGAAGATGTGATTGTCCCAATGGCGCGTCGCCTGCCATACGAGAAAGATCCACAGATTTTCCATGGGTTAATCTTACTCTTGGGGCGGCTGGCAGAGACATCGTCTGATCTTATATTTATCCAAGTGGTTGAAATTCTCGTGCAAAATCTTCTCAATACCACATCGGAGGCCATTCCTAGTATGTTGTTGTTAGCGGAACTTTTATCAGCCATGGCAGCGCAAGCATCTGTTGCCATCACTCCCGGCAACGGTGCGCTCTCTACTGACATGTCCCTTTTCGCTCTCACACAGTTGTTGAAGCTTTTTGAAACTCGTGCTATCAAGTATGGCGGTGTCGGATGTTTGCTAATTTTCAAGTATCTTGTACGCATCCCAACATTCCATGCGACACCACGCGCTATTCGACTGGCCTGCTTACAATATCTACTGAGTTTAAGGGCAGACTCTTCTCATCGAGTTCTTTTACCGCAAGTTACACTTGAGCATACGCAGAATTTGCCCTCTGCAACTGCTATTGAAACTACAGAGTCTACGCCGATCCTTTTGAGGTCGACCCTCTCCTGCCTGGTTAAAACACCAGCAAGCGACTCAATAGGCAGTGTCGTTGAGAAAAAAGAACCATCTGAGAGCCGAACCATTCTTCCTATTGCCCAGCACGCTGCTGCTTTGCTTTTAATTCTGACGAGAGAGAAGGACTGGGAGGTGTATTGGTTCATAATCTGCAACATCAATGATCAGCTATCCAACCTCAGATTCTTTCAAAGCGCGGGGCCTCAACTCACGGTTTTAAAATCATTTTTTTGTGAAATGGTATCTCAAGAACGAGCCGCCGCCACCATTGTGGATCTACCCCCAAGCGTGAGAAAATCCGAAATTTATCTCCCCGTTTTACGCATATTGACGACACTCCTCGCGTATCGGTCATTCTTTGCCCGACAAGATGAGGACGAAGTCCTTGCAGCCATTCAAACGGGATTGCACCGCTGGCCGGTTGCCGGCAAAAGCTGTATTAAAGCATTGACACTTGCTTTACTGGAACTGCCTCAAAGTATGACCAAGCTCCTCCCCGCTACCTTGCTGAAAGTGTCGCAAATGATGTCCACCGCCATGGCTGCGTCAAATCTGGAATTTTTGGCAACCCTGGCGGGACTGCCCATGTTGCGCGTCAACTTTACTGATGCCGACCTAAAGAGGGTTTTTGTGATTGCGTTGCAATACATCAACACATCGTTCAATGCGCAACACGAGCTTGCAGCATTTGTCGTTCGCCTTGCCTATCAGGTTCTGCTTGCCTGGTTTGTGGGTCTCAAACTGGCTGAGCGGAGAAAATATGTTCCATTCATAATACATTACCTGCTATTGGGAGGGGAGAGCTCCAAAACCTTGGATGAGAATGTCGAGCTGGTCTTGGATCTCTTGATTCATCACTCATTCGCGGATTGTTTTCCCAAGCCTGATGACAGCACCAATAAGTTGACCAAGACACAGCAAGGTCAAAGCCGCGTGTGGTCTCAAGGAAACTCACTTTTGACCGTGCAGGTAGCGGATCAACCCGGATGGGCTCATGTTACAATACGGCGTCCCACGGGTGTTATTTCCTTCAACATCATGCTAGAAAATCGGCTCAAGGTTGAAGTGACTTTTCAATTACCGCTTTCTGTGCAAGTTGCACTGCAGCGGGCACGGAGTGCGCGAGGTGCAGTACCCAAAAGCAAGGGAACGTACCGCCCCGGTAGCAGCGGTACTACAAAGTACATGCTTAAACGAAGTGATTCAGATAGTAGACCGGTCGCTCCTCGACGGCATGCACGGTCCATTTCAGTTACATCGCTCTCATCACTACTCCTCGGGCCCCATACACCACCCTCAATCGATTCCTCTAGCCACACTCAATCTTTGGAGTTGATGAATTCTCCCGGTGAAGTCAAGAGAAACGATTATTTTGGCGACATTGGTCATGCGTCTAGCCATGGTAGCGTAGGAGGGCGACGAGGAAGGTCAACATCATTTTCTTCTGTCAAAGGCCCGGAACCTTCTGATGGGCGAACAGCACCACATCTCGCACCGCGGGCCGCAGACGACATGTTCTCTAGCCCGACGACTTCCACTGGAGATATGAGTTCAGCGATTTCCGCCATCAGAAGTTGCGAAGAGCAAGCATCGATTGATCCCAGTTTCATTCTCTCCCAATTCATTTCATATCCCAACCTTCTTTCCCGCGACTCCCTCATTCAACTGCCAGATAATGAGACAACAAAACGGAGCCTATCTGTATTGGACCGTACGCCGGTTATTGATTTGCACAAGATTGGGGTGGTGTATGTAGGGCCAGCGCAATACACTGAGAAGGAGATTTTGGCCAATAACAGGGGTTCCCGCTTTTATGGGCATTTCCTCCAAACTCTGGGCACCTTTGTCACTCTCCGCGGATGCCGACAAGTCTATACTGGCGGACTGGATACTTCTGAGGATTTGGATGGAACTCATGCCATTTATTGTCAAGACGATCTTTCCCAAACTATTTTTCATTGCACAACTATGATGCCAAACAATCCACACGACCCACTGGGCACGGCCAAAAAGCGGCATATCGGCAATGACTTTGTGACCATTGTGTGGAATGAGAGCGGGAAAGAATACGCGTTTGACACGATACCCGGGCAATTCAACTTTGTAAATATCATCATCGAGGCGGCTGGATCGCTAGGAAGTGAACTTATTGAAAGCGCTCAAGATAGCGTTAACACCCGAGGAGTCACTGGGGAGGTGCGGGCATCTCCTTCTCCACCGTCGTATGCCCGGCAGTTCTTCAAAGTGTGGACGCGTACCCGCGCTGATATGCCAGACATTGGACTATTTGCTGAACCCAAAATTGTTTCGGCTGTGTCTTTGGTACCTTTTGTTCGCCAAGCGGCCATGCACGCCAATATTTTATCACAATTATTCCAGAATGCTGGCAATATCGACCAGCATCCTTCCAATGCCCGCGAACGGTTGCGGCAAATCAAGCAGATCAAGGTTCGGGCCGAGATGCATAAGGTTGGGTCGGCTGAAACGACTGGTGGCCCAAGCAAATCTACCGAGAGTACACCGTCCAGGTCACAGGCCACATCAGCACATAAACTTTTCAAGAAACAAGCGAGTGGAAATCTGCCTGGTGGATCTGCCTCTGGCGCAGGAGGACTCGATTCTCTGCCGGCGTTTGCTGAATGGGAAACTATCTTGGATTTCACGCGGTTCGCGTAGGGCCCACGTTTTGCTGATCCAGTCCATTTATCATGTTCATATGTACAGTAGCCATTTGTAATTATATTTAACTTCCAATATATATACACAGTGAAGTCCTGCACGCATGCATTGTGAGGGTGCCGGCCAAATCATGTAGGAAAAGTCTTATACAATCTGGAGGTTGAGGTATTGGGCAACAAAAACGCGAAAGATGAGGGCATAATCATGTACAGTCCCGGCATCGATGGCATTGGCGTTGTCCTGTTGCGTATGCCACACAGTGGGAAATGATGATGGTATAACATGGACGATGGGTACACCACGCTCCAAAAATGGTTTATGGTCATCTTCAATGTGGCCATAGGCTGGTCCAGCTGTAAAGTAGCCGTTGTCGCCCGTCGTCGCACTCACTCGGGCTGTCACGCCCTGGGAAAGGAGATTCATTGTGGCCAGCCTCCGTTGAATCTCAATTAAACTATTCCAGTGCTGGGCCGTATCCTGGTACATGTTGACCATCTTAACTTCGGGGGTCCCCAGCAAATCCAATAGTACAAATGCATCGATTTGAGAAAGGACATTGCGAGCAGATCCTGGGTCGCGGAGCATCAAATGCCGGTCCGCGAATCCTGACGATTGCACCGTAGAATCCATCACAATGGTATTCTCCCATTTGGCCGCCAAGTGCCGCGATCCGTAGAGAGAGTCTGTGTCGGACCATGTGCCAAATGCTTCCTCGCCATCAAAGAAGATGAGTTGTAAGGTAACGGCCGGGAATTCAACCTGTTCCAGCAACCGATTGAGTGTGATGGCCACATCGACCAGGATGGCACAGGGCACAGCTGAATCGGTCGCGCCGATAAAGTCATAATCGGCTGCAAACTTTGAGTCGAAATGAGCGGCTAGGACCAATTTGCGGGGCGCATTCGGGTTTTTGGTGACAATAATGTTATTGAATGGCTTTACACCCTGTGGTGTCGTCTCATTGAATCGATCTTGTTCGACCTGCCAATTCAAGCGTTTGAACGTATCGATTAGATGGTTTTGCACTTTGACATTGCCGGGAGTCCCTGATGTTCGCACAATCATAAATGGAGCGAGGGTAGAGCCGGTGACGGTCAGATTTTCCTTGGCCGAATACGAGGCCAGGGTCGTCATATCCTGATCTGAAGATTGTCGGTGATGCAGCAGGCGGGCATTGGCGTGTGAGTTGTGGAATAGGGTGATGGAGCAGAGGGAAAGGAGAAGGAAGACAACAGGGAGGGGGAAGGGGAGTAGTGGGCGTCTGCTTTGTTGGCCATTCCGTGGTTGACCATCACTCTGAGTCCTTGGGCGCGTTTTGAGCATATGCCGCAATTTACTGGTAGCCGCAAATGGTATACTTTCCGAACACTATGCCGTTAAAATTCGTCCTTTACTGTTGCAAAGTTCGAAAGCGTTCGTTGTATCGCGCTCTCTCTCCAGGCGGTCCTCACTGAAATGCGATGGAATGCATGACACTCCGGTAATTCAAGTGTGGTTTGACAGTTTTGAAACATGGCGCTCATGAGTCTGCTTACCTGTTTTTGGATGATGAGCACAATATCATATCACTGCTGGGATTTTACCGTGCGGGATAACAGCGCTGAATGATGTTGCGGGGTGGAAAATGTGGTCTTTATAAGCAGGCTCAGGTCGAATGCCAGGTCTAAGATACTCCATCCAGCACTGGCCAATTTATCATCAAATGGACCGCGCCTTTTGGCTCGAGAAGAGACTCAAGAGAGCATATCCCAAGTTTCCCAACAAATCACAATGCGCCTATTACTATAAGGTAGGCACTGGGCAGTAGCATTCCAAAGACAATACCGGAACTTGCTTCAGGACTGTTTCGCATGGGTAAGGCGCGTATTGACGGTATTCCCGGATGAAGCTATTGTAATATGATGAACAGTCCACAAAGTCGAGTCTGCCAATTCGAAAGCCGCCCACTAGAACTACTAGAGAATGCAATAACTCTGAGCTTGACGCGCCGCAGCCCGCAAATAGCCCAGCCCTCGGCCCCAAATACCGTCAAGCGGTGGAGCAGATTCCTTGCGCGCAGACAAAAAGGCCGCGACGGCCGTCCGCTTCTCTCCTATTCCAAGACTACAAGTAGCTGGTTCTTGTTTTGTTTGAAGCACTGTTTCTCCCGTATTGTAGCCGGCTGTTTTTGGGATCGCTGTTTTTGGGATCCGCACACGGAGCGCCTCGGCACAAGCAGCCTAAACCTGAACCTGAAGCGCCTCTTTCCACCTTTCCCCCCTTGCTGCGGGTGGGGGTCGTCCTTTTGAAGTTGTTCTTAGTCGCCTTGCCGGTTGAGATTGCCACTGAGATTGGCGAAAAGATTGCGAAGATTCCGCCGAGTATAAGCAAAGCGCGCCTCGCAAAAGCCCATATCCGTTGGGCTCGCGCTGACACACAGCGAACAACCCCTTTCTTTGGCTGGTGTGCCGTTCCCACGCTCCTCCTTCTTTCCCCCCGCAACACTGATCCTCCATCGCCATTGGCAGTCCCACCTACCTTGCATCCCTCCACGGCAAACGCCAACAGCAAAGACGAGTCTGCCTCAGCCGGTACGTTTTTTCTCTCGTGTTTGCTACCCCTTGACCGCGGTGGTGGCGATTTGTGTGCGCATTCTCATTGACTTTCTCCCCATTCTAGGACTGTTTTTGGTTGTCGGATAGAGCGTAGAGCGGCCGTACGCTGGTTCGGAGAGAGAGCCGTATAGAACAGTAAACAGTCGGGGTCGAAACGATTGCCGTCTCCTTGCGCAAAATCTCGTACACCCCCTTATATATTCAACCTTCTCCACACAACACTTCAAAGACCCTCGTCGAATCCACGTAGACTTCTACAGTTCCTCATTCACTGCGCGCAAGAGTCAAGCGGTGCTACAGCGGATTGCATTACACGACGATAGAAAAGAGCTAGTCACACGCGAATTCCAAAATGCAACGTAGAGAACACTCTGCTTCGCCTACAGGACACCGTCCCGTGAGCTCCAGCAACGGAAAACCTACTATTGCCCAAGTTGCAGCTGCAGCTGCTGCTCGGTCTTCGGCTGGTGCCATGCCCCGTGCTGAATCGCCCACTCAAATAGCTCCTCGCAAATCTGCATCTCCGTCTCCAAAACAATTCAATCAGCAACTCCAACAGCCGCAGCCACGGATGCCGCAGGGACCGTGGGGTCGCTCTAGAGAAGGTATGGTCTCTTTGAAACTTTCTGGTTCTTGTAAGTAATAAATCTAACCCATTTTTCCACCCAGCAGAAGGCATGAGACCTAATGGACCTGCCACTTCCTCTGATATCCTAAAAGCTCGGAAGCACTCGTTGCCCATCACATCGGCTGCCTTGGCATTGGCCGCTTCCAACTATTCCGGTGGCCCTGAGCAAGCGTGGAAAGTTGTCGGAAGTCCCCCTCGACGGTTCTCGCTCTCGGTGCCTCCCACTCCAGAGAGGCCCGGTAGTGACAATGGTCAAGTTGATATGGCCAAAGAACGGTCTTATTCTCAGCGTGGCTCAAGTATCGATGCTGATGACGCGGATGAGTTGATTTTGTCGCGACAACGTGGTATTCGAACCCGTGCTGCAACCACTCCGAGCCCTTTGGTGTCTGCAGCCGAGACACCCACCGACAGTTCTTATCCACCAGGATTTGGCCCGAAAACTCAAGATGCAAATGCCAAATGGAACTCTTCAAACTGGCGCGGCTCGTCCCCTTCGTTGTGGCCCGAGGGCCGGCCGTCATCCACTTCTGGTTCAATGGACAGATCACGATCCGGGCAAGGACCCGTTGAAGGTTCATCTGCGTTCCCTTCGCGACAGTACCGTAGCTTTTCCTTCTCTCTCGCTTCCATGCGCGGACTAGATGGTGCACCGCCAGGCGGTGACGAAAAGTTTGACCGCAACCGCGTAACTACTGTGCCTCTACGCGGGGGTGACGACGAAATGGATTCTGATGAGTACGAAGCGCAACTGACCCTTAGCAAAGTTCGTACCAGATCAAAGTCATCTTCCGAAATCTATGGATTACTGACTGGAGAAGACGAGGCTGCATACCGGTATCCTCCTGTTGAACCATCAAGCCCCGTTACTCCTCCTGGAAGCGAGTATCCCGATCTTAACTCTATCTGGGCGAGAACTCAAGGGGTATCTGCTCGTGATGCTTCCATGATGCATCGCCGCGGCTCTAGCACGTCGTCTGCTACTCACTGGGAGCACCGAGGACCTTCCCCTGCTCCCATGATGGATCGCTTGGACCAGTATCGTCATCGCCGGTTTTCTCATGCGCCAGGGCTTTACGGAGATTTTCAGCCGCAGATGGCGATGCGTCAGCCGTCTGAGCAGGACATGTATGACCTCGCGCGACGACGTCACTCTTTGGCCGGCCCCGCTGTCTACGGAGACGCAGCTGCTAGATATTTGGTGGAGGGAATGGACAGCCTCAATTTGAATGATCACTCTGACACACCATTCCTGGATGAAATTGACGACTACTTTGAAAACACCAAACGAAGAAAGCGTGCATGGGTGGAAGCTGGCAAGAACCTTCAGATGCAATCTTACACGATGCAGTGGCCTCTACATGTCGTCGAATTTAAGGCTGGTCGAACAGATTATTTCTACCTAGCAGATCCCACCCTCGGTCCGGTCAAAAAGGGTGACCTGGTCATTGTCGAGGCTGATCGAGGAAAGGATCTGGGCAAAGTCATTGAAGACTGCATCATGAATCATCAACAGTTGCAAATGTATCAAGCCTCGCATACGGATACCATCATCGATGCTCATAACGGAAATAAGGAAGTGCACCCAAAGCGAATTTTCCGGTGTGCCCATCCATCTGAGGTGACATTACTCGTCTCAAAGAGTCAGGACGAAGCCAAAGCCATGGAATTGTGTACCGCCAAGATTCGCCAAAAGAAATTGCCAATGGAGATTGTTGATGCCGAGTATCAGTGGTAAGTGCCGCCGCCTTGCCCTGCCCTCCGACATGATTCTAATCAGTTTCATTGAATAGGGATCGTCGAAAGTTGACCTTCTACTTTGTCGCTGACCGTCGCATTGATTTCCGAGAACTGGTTCGGGAATTGTTTAAAATTTACAAGACCCGCATTTGGATGTAAGTCGTATAGTATGTGCTACGCACTCCTGGACTGTCTTTGACATATTTTTCTTTTTTCAAAGGTGTGCCGTGAACCCCATGCTACTGAAAAGCCATCTCATGAAGTAATTCCTACGGTCGTCCCAATACCACCACGGAAACACGCACGAGAAGCCGCAGGGCCTATCCACATCTCCACCGCACCATCCCTCCCCTGCGTAGCATCTCACTGTAATATAGTACAACCACCACACCTGACCCGACCTCCCTCCCCTTTCCTCAGATTTGTACCCCTTGGCGGTATTATTACGATCTGCACTTGCTGAGACGTAGAACTTGCATATATAGAGAAATTTCCTTTTTTTTAGCGAGATGGGTAGAGCGATTATCACCAGCCGAAAAAGTTATTGTATAGTGTTGCCTCCACTTCTTTTCTCGTAGTAAAATCTTTATGAAGTCGCCCAACTCGTGAGCTTGCCCGAGGTCTGCTTTCGGCCACAGAAGTGATCAGATTAAATGCTCTGTCCTCAAGGCTGCGCGTAACTTTGCCGATCTACAATGAGCAAAGCCATTTAGTCGATCTGCTGACAAAGTATGAATGAAAGACATGCTACACGCACCGCGCCCGTCGATTGCTTTCAACCTCGCTTCGTTCTGGTGTGACTGTAATCAAGCGACAAACAATAAGAAAAATGCTTCTAGTGCTACAAGTTGGACCGTGGAACAATACCGGCTTTCTTGAACAGTAATTGGAACGTAGGGAGTGAATCGGGGTTGGGCGGTAGTGGGGAAGATGTGGATGACGATGCCGTTTGGTGTAAGAGTCCAGAAGCGGATTTCCGTTTCTTGGCCAGGTACTTTTCGCGTTTGGCCCTTGTATATGATTTTTCAATGTCGCGGTCGGTCGGGTCGGTTGTATCTGCGAGGCCTTTACCAGGGTTTAGGTGATCCAGTCTATTGGTATTTTCAAGCAGTAAAATACCTTCAACGGAATCGAATTCCAGAATTGGTAGGTCCTGAGCTGCTGAGGGCACGGCTGACCGGTATTGTAAAAATTGTTTGACGATGCGGTCTTCTAGGGAATGAAAGGTGACGCAGACTAATGGGCGAGCGGGTTTGAGGAGGTGTTCGGCTGCGCTTAGACCGCGATGTAGTTGACCCAGCTCATCGTTAACGTAAATGCGCAGTCTGTGGGAAAACAAGGTTTGGAAGTGAGTATTAGGCTCAACGAGCGTTCCAGGACAAAAAAACATGCTATTTACGCTTGGAATCTAGCAATGGAAGTGGCTACGTTAGTAAAATATAAGGGCGAAGAGCACATCTCAGCAGCTTACGTGCGCGTCGCGGGATGTTTGAACCCATCCGATCCATGGGCAGAACGAATCCCCAGAGCGGAAATGACGGCATCTCGCAACTGCCCCGTCGTGCGCAAACTGGTTTTGGAACGAGCACTCACAATCGCGCGAGCGACACGCCGTGACCGGCCTTCTTCTCCATACTGCCATTGCAATTAGTAAGACGCACGGAAAGGACATAGTCAGAATGTATACCTGGTAAAGGATATCGGCAATCTGTTCTTCAGAGAATGCTGTGTCCACATCCAGTTTAGCGATTCTCTCGCGGGGTAGCCATGATGCAAAGAAAGGTACGTACTGTTTACCACAACTTCAGCGGTGAGACTGTCCGACAAATGTCGTGTAGAATTGGTCTGATCGCCTGTTCCACCCATTCTCATGTCTAGAGTTCCATCATCAGACTCATGATGGGTCAACTTGGGTGCAGTAGGTCGCACGCACCTAATGGACCATCGTTACGAAATGAAAAGCCTCGAGATGGATCATCTATTTGCTGTGATGAGACGCCAATGTCAAAGGCAATTCCGTCTAGACATTGTCCGTGGTATCCCAAGTGATCCAGATGATGGACCAAATCGCCAAACTGTTTGCCAACCCAATGATCAGTCACTTTCCACTTAAATTGGCATTGGGCAAACCTTGCCGTGGACGGGTATAATGCGACCCTTATACTTTGGGGAAGCAGCGAGTTGTACAGCCCTTTCATAGGCTGATGGGTCTTGATCCACAGCAATTACAGTACCTTTGCTGGTAGCATCTTTTGTTTATTTTTGTTTACATGTTTTCGTCAGACGAGAGCTTTTTCTAGGACAATATGGATTCAGGAAACTGACCGAGAAGTTGGCGGGTGTATCCCCCTTCACCGAATGTGGCATCACAATAGAGTGGTTGGTATTCTGAGCTGGAGGCCTTTTGTAGTACACTCACGACTTCCTTTGCCAGCACGGGTATATGCTGGAGCGTTGTAAGGCCTCTATGGCAATGTGCTATGTTGCCTCTACATCTAAGATAGGCCCGTACGGCAGGACGGTGGATCATACCTTTGCGCCAGTGGAACATTTGACATGCTCTGTGGGAAGTTTCGGAACTTTGGGACTTTGGGCTCGCCAGGAGACACGTGACGCGTATCATGTGATTGCTGGTTGTTCCGGCTTTTGAAGCTGCAAGCAACGACGGATCCTTCCCTCCTTTCAACCAGCGGCAGCGGCACATCACAATGGTAAGTTGACGACCCCGGCATCAAGGCAGCGAGCAGTAGAGAAGAAGCTCGGATGGATGGACAGATGGATGGACGTCGACTTTGGACGGCAGCGTTTGTTGCGACGGATGGATGATTTGTTCAGCAGCCACCGTGGGAAAGACCTTGCCCATGCTGAGGATGGGGTTCGAAATTGCGAACTTGGTCTGCCAGCACAGGCGATTCCTTAGTATAGGCAAGGTTCCCATGAGACTCTGGATGGTCGTTCATGTCGAAGCATACGCGGCAACCGTAGAGGGGTTTCCTACTTCTCTAGTGCGCCCGCAAAGTGCCGATACATAACGTTCTTTCGGAGATCTCACACCGTCTTTTTCTTTCTGGTCATTAGAGTCACCGCAAGTTTGAACATCCCCGTACGGGTTCCCTTGGGTTCTTGCCCCGTAAGCGTGCTCGCCGTCACCGTGGAAAGGTTAAGTCATTCCCCCGGGATGACCCCACCAAGGCCGTGCACCTCACGGCTTACCTAGGTTACAAGGCTGGTATGACCCACATTGTCCGTGACTTGGACCGTCCTGGATCCAGTAAGTTATTTGACTATTTTGTACGTTGTTTTTATTGCATGGCACTAATAGTATATTTGCAGAGATGCACAAGAAGGAGGTTGTCGAGGCTGTTACCATCATCGAGACCCCCCCTCTGGTCATTGTTGGTGTTGTCGGATACGTCGAAACCCCCCGTGGTCTCCGATCCCTCGCCACTGTCTGGGCCGAGCACTTGTCCGACGAGATCAAGCGTCGCTTCTACAAGAACTGGTACCGCTCCAAGAAGAAGGCCTTCACGAAGTACGCCAAGAAGTACGCTGAAGGTGGCAAACCCATTACCCAGCAGCTTGAGCGCATCACCAAGTACTGCCAGGTCATCCGTGTCATTGCCCACACTCAGGTCCGCAAGGTCAAGATTGGCCAGAAGAAGGCTCACGTCATGGAGATCCAGCTCAACGGTGGATCCATCGCCGACAAGGTCAAGTGGGCCAAGGAGCACTTCGAGAAGACGGTTGACATCAAGAGCGTCTTCGAGCAGGATGAGATGATCGACATCATCGGTGTTACCAAGGGTCACGGTTTCGAGGGTGTCACTCACCGTTGGGGAACCAAGAAGCTTCCTCGTAAGACTCACAAGGGTCTCCGTAAGGTCGCTTGTATTGGAGCGTGGCATCCTTCCCGTGTCATGTACTCCGTGCCCCGTGCCGGTCAGGACGGTTACCATCACCGTACCGAGATGAATAAGAAGATCTACCGTGTCGGAACTGCCGGTGACAAGTCCAGCGCCGCTACCGAGTACGATCTGACCGAGAAGACCATCACCCCTCTCGGTGGATTCCCCCACTACGGTCTCGTTAACGAGGACTGGATCATGGTCAAGGGTTCAGCCCCAGGTGTCAAGAAGCGTGTCCTTACCCTCCGAAAGTCCCTCCTCGTCCACACCCGTCGCTCTGCTCTCGAGAAGGTGCAGCTCAAGTTCATCGACACCTCCTCCAACTTTGGTCACGGTCGTTTCCAGACTGCCAGCGAGAAGGCTTCGTTCTACGGTACCCGCAAGAAGGACCTCGAGAAGAACTAGATTTCACTTTTTTCTTTTTGAGTTTCCGCCACGTTTCACCTTGTTTGAACTGCTGGTTGTATTTTAATACATTTCTTGTCATTACACACTGTCTTTAAGTTATTTGTTTTTACTGTCTTTTTCACGTCAGCAAGTTTACAGCATTCCCCGCCACATCCGAGACGAATTCTGATTTTTTGTGCAAATGTTATCACGAACATCCACAGGGAGGTTGTCTGGGGCATCCCTCAAAAGCGGCAGTTCAGATGATGTGAGAGGGGAAGAAATGCCTTGGTCTGATTTTGCAAATTTGCTGACGATCATAATAGATCCGTACATCCAAATCCACAAATTCTGGCCAATCTAGCTTCAATAGTAGTAGTCATTCTTTGAGCAATGGCGTCAAATCTGTATCGTCGTCCAAGACATCCTTGAACTCATCTCGCAAACCCTCTTTCCGTCTAAATCCGCCCGTGGTCAGCCCTATGGGAAATAAGAAGCATTTGACGTTGGTTACAATTCATATATTTCTCCTAAACCTCCTTTGAATATTGACTGTCTATTACGACTCAGATCATTCAGCGCACTGTATGCCAAAGGCGAAATACCATGGTAAGTCCATCTCATTGATCGAAGAACGTACGAGACAACTAAAAGGGACATTGTATTTTTAGCAAGCTAGATCATGGGTCCGTCAAACATAAGGTAGATCTATACATCTATCTAAGTGCATCTATATGGGGTTATTCATTCGTCTTTTCAGATCGGATGGACACGCCCTCCTGCCACCCTTGATTACCACCCTCTTCTGACAGCTCTATGCGATGGCCTCCGGGAAACCCAACACCCATATGTCTTTTTGGTCCGTGAAGGGTTAAAGGAGGCGTTAGAGGCGCCAGGGGCAGAGGAAAAAGTCCGCGGCGTTCTCAGTGGATGTGTTCCGCCGTTGCGAGCCGCTTTGAGCATTAAAACGAGGGTGAGAATCCTGTTTTTCTCAGTCGACACGAGGTCCTGCATTTACTGATTTCCTTGCTCCCAGGTGGCCTTTATTACGGCTCTTGATACTTTGACACGCATCGCAACGCTGGTCGGCCCTGATATTGTCCCTTTCCTTCCCACCTTGATTCCCCCTGTCGCATCCCGGGTGTTGGCCGGCGATTTGCGTGAGCTGGTCTATGATGCTCTCCGGGCATGCGAAGTCGCTGGCGGCGAACCCGCTCTGAAAGTCATCACGAAACTGTGTCCCACATATCGGTCGATTTTCCTTTGAGATTTACAATCTCCTCGTGGTGACTTTTGCGGTGTTTTTGATGTGTACTTTCCGCTAGCCTTCTGTACATCGAATGTTATATAAGCGAATGCAAAGCACGTCCTCCATCTTTTCGCGCAATGATGACCATGTTTCGCGGTGAGATGTCAAAGTCAAATAAAGGCTTTAGCCACACGCCCCCTTTTCCTTCCACGAAGTCTTCCTGAAGGGGAATCCCTAAACCTTCCTTCAAGTAAGACGTTCTGTCGTGCAAAATCAAGCGCTCTACGCAAGGAGCAATAAGAGATTTGACGACACAAACAAACGCGATTCGGTTGAGAAAAAGGTCACGGTTTGCTTCGACGGCGGCCACAGCGGACAACAAACTCGACCGAGCTTCAGGACTGGTCAATAGTCCAAGCTTATGGCAGACTGCCAAGGAATATGACTGAAAGTCTCTCTCCGATTCACGGGGAAGTTTTCCGATTGGCAGTAGCGGTTGCTGGCGGTGAATAATGAGAGGTTCCCATTTCTGACAGAGAAGCTCAAATAATGAACGATGATAGTGCCCCCTGATGGATGAAAGGATGGCAATGCGATCCGCAAAAGATGCAAAAGTCAGACATGCGGTCGCGAGGGATCGATGCTTAAGCTTGAGCGGTGACGCTTGCTTCTGCATTGCACTCTTCACCTCCAAACTGAGCGGAAAGTTTCGTGCAGTTTGTTCCTTGTCATCCAATGTTTCCATACGTTGATAGCAGCATGCTACAATAACCAAAGCCGTCACACTTTTACACTCCAGAAACGTTTTGAGCATCGTCTTTCCTCCCAAATCACCACAACTATGCAGACCAATCAGCATGTTTTGCTTACTGTGGATATGCTCGGGGAGAGTAGCGGGGTCGAGGAGGGCGGTGACATAGAGAACTGGTTTTGAACTCTCACGGCTGGGGGTTATATTGCCGACTGCTGAGGGACCGGGGGATTTTCGGTGATGAACAGAGTTTAGAATTTGTGTGCCACGACGCTTGGAGCCACAAGTCCGGCCATCGTCACAATCTATTGAGTAAAGTTGGATGCTCGGAGACTGCTCTGCAACAGCATGTGTAAGGTACCCCTATAAATGAAAAGCTGGGTCATTTCTCTGATTCTACCGGTTCTTGAGGAAATCGTACATGTCCTGCTCCAACATCAACGATCGACTATGGAAAAAGAATAAGTTAAGCTGCCATATATAACTTCAATTACCTTACATTCACTTACCTGGACCTTCTGCTCTGCGGCTAACCGTTTGATCACCCTCGAAAGACGGTCCACTTCATGTAATTTTTTCATTGACATGGCCGCTTTGGTGCATGCGTATGCCTATTCAAGTCAAGAATGAGAATGACGATGCTTTGGATCGATGTATAGAACTGCTTACATCCCAAGAGGCATCCTGCGTCGGATCAATACCCAAGTTGGGAACAGGGCGAACAGTTCGATCAAGGACTAATTTCTGAACTGTGTTGAGATGTTGCTGAAGACTATCCGGGAATGTGGGCTGGAAACAAAGAAATGAACAAATTGGACTTGTTGCAATGAAAACAATTTTGCTCTTACTTTGGGCACTCCATCAATAGCAATATCAAGCAGGTCGTCTAAGAGTGAAGGACCTGCCGAGTCGACGAATTCTCGCCATTCTGGGTCTATGCAGGACCACAAGTCTGTGGTAAAGAAATCAAAGAGATGAAACCCTCCAACCCACCAAGCGTTGACCGAGAGGACGGAAAGTAGATCGTCAAGGTCCGCCATAAGGACGCTTTTGTCCCGTTTGTTTGTATTTCCAGATCGCCAAACGCGACTTGTTTTTCGGGTCGAGGTGCTGCCGGTGAAACTCCAAAAAAACAGTTTTGAAGACTTGCATGCGGATTAGAAAAAACGCAACTATGTCGACCTATCCCGCACCAGAATCACCACCACCTCCATCTTTTTCCGCGGAAAACTATTCCTTCCTCAACTCCGTGACTGACATACTTTCGCTTATGCGCCAGCCGGCACCTCCACCTACAACCACCTCCCAGACACACGCAGAGCAAGTCCACCGTCTTGTGTGTAGCTTTGTAAGATGTTTGGCAATTTTCTAGTCTAACAACCATCATAGATTCGTTCTTTAAAGTACCGATTAGAGGATGGGTGGCAAGATATCCTGGAGTTGGATGGAGTAGACAAGACGGAGCAAGAGTTGGAAATTGAGCTAGAAATTGAGCAGAAGAGACTGGCAGAGAAAAAGGAAGGAATACGAAGAGCTCTGGAGGGATCTTCCCCGGCTGGTCATATCCAGGATCTTACTCCTGATACGACAATGAAGGTTGTACGTGCAGAAAATGAGAACCTTCAAGCAACAGAACCAGAGTAAATGTATACAACGATAAGTACAGAGGCAGATGTACATGGGAAACAGTGTAGAAAGTCTGAGGTGCACGAAAATCACGTTCTTGGATCCCTGGCCAATCCTGCCCACAACCCCCTAACTATGCTCCGCCTCTCATCCTGCACGCCGTAATCTCCTGAGCTCTCCCATACGATGACACCTCTCAAATCCCGCTCCCATACGTATCGACATTTTTCGGCTACACTTCTTGGTGTGTCATACGAGTTCAAGGTTCTTCGAGTGGGATCATAACTGTAGGAGGCACGGGCTTGTTCGTCCCAATATTCTTGGGCACCCGGACGTGGCAACGTCTTTAAGTCGCACACGCCAGCTTCCCATGATTGGTCCTCTACAGTCCCTTGGGAAGGGTGACCGAGCCCGGCAGTGTTGGCAAAGCCACGCGAATAAGCAGCAGCACCAATCACGAGCTTATGGGCGGGAAGTCCGAGGGAGAGCAAATGGGAGATGGCACCGTGAACTGAGAGGGCGGCATAAGGGGTTGCATAGAGATTGGTCTGGTGACCGGCAGGGCAGGGTCCCCATGCGGACGAGGCAAAGTCTATAATAGCAAGTTAGATCGTAAGAGCAAAAGTTCTCGATGTTGTGCATCCATACCATAAGTCATAACATTGATGGTGTCCAGGTACATTCCCATTTCGCGGACTGGTAAGACGTCCATCTTGGCCGGATCCCCAGTGACACAAGCCGATATTTCACACGCTCTCTTTCCTGTGGCATCCAACTTCTGCCTCAACATGGCCAAAAACATGCCGAAATTAGCTGGGTCTTCCGCTCGAACTGCATTGCCCGGTGCGCCGTAGTTCTGGTGTGGTGGACTGATGTACTCCCAATCTATATCAACCCGGTTGAATAGGCCAGGGTACTTGTCCATGATCTCAAGGATGCCATCGACAAAGGCCTCACGTTCGCTTGGGCGCTTTACAGCGTCGGAGAACCGCTTGCTGAGTGTCCATCCCCCGATACTCATCCCAACGTTGAACTTGATGCCCATTCCTTTCAGTTTCATCAACTGCCCAAAGTTGCCGTAAAACGTGTCCTCGGGCCCGGTGCCGTCAGTCCAAGCATCTGGTGGGGGCACACCTTCGCCAGGCTGCGTGAAGCGCTTATCCGTGTCGGCCCACTTATCCGTGAGCGTTGGGACCAGCCAGTCTGGCCGATTCTGATGACGAGGACACGGGCAAGGTTGCAAGTCAAGGAATGCGTAGTTGATGTCGGTGATGAACTGGATGGGGAGGTCCTTGATCTGAAAGTTGCGGGCATAAGTGGCCCAATTTGCGTGGTACAATATAAGCTTTTTTCCAGTTGGGAACTCGTGAATGGGGGATAAGGAAGACATCGTTCGTCCTTTTGTTGGCGTTTCTGTATATGTCTTCTCAGAGTTTAGACGTCAAGCACAATATGAAATTTCAGACACCGAGTAGCTCAAGTCGTCGTGAGTATGTAGATCAAGTATACGGGCTGTGAATCTATGTCTTTTGCTGGGCAGGAAATGCTCTTAGTAGCAATAAAATCTATGGGAAGGCCTTTAATGTTTCAGTTAAGCTAATGGGTCTGTTCTCAAGTCTGGCCAGGCTGGGAAGTGTCATTGAGAAACCAACGACTGCGCCACTGACAAACGTCACCACCATCAGAATCCTGCCACGGCGATCTCCGGAGCGAAATCGGAGAGTTGCCGTGCATTTCTTTTCTAGACAACCAGAACATCTTACAGGAAAACTTTACTCCACACACATCGCGCAGTCATGCTGTTCTATGATATTGTCTACTTTTTCCTGCTATTGGAGGTAGGTTTCCGATGCCTTCCAATACGAACCACTTGCCTAAATTTGCTTTGAAGATGGTTCTATTTACCATTCTGATCGGTAACCATCAAGGATGTAATTGGAGTATGGACAAAAGCTAACCATGGATACATGCAGTTCCCGTCCCACTAGCTGTCCGACGGCCCATGCTTGTAAGTTGGTGGCTGTGGGAGAATAGTTTGTAGTAAAGCTAACACAAGGGGGATGCGTTCAGCTTTGGCTGTCCAAATCGCCAGCTGTCGCTAAAGCGCGGTACTGGCTCATGATCTTCCTGGTTCCCGTTGTCATCATGTTTGTTGGTCCGTCAAGTTTGGGTCCTACGCTTTGTAGATCGAATTGCTAACAAGGGCATCAGATTCTGTCATGAAAGCGCGAAAAAAGGCGGATGAAGAGGGACACCATCATCATTCTATTCATGATCCCTACTCGCGCGCGGGCAAGTTTTACGAGCAGCGCAACATGTCAGTTGAGGCGATGTCAAAGATCATGAACCAGACATGGGGCTGATGCATCTTTAGGTACTTGACGGGCGCAGTTTTGTTCCTCTCGCTGGTCTTGAACCGCTTCATTGCAATGGTCACCGAGCTGATGTCCAATGAGAGTAAAGCCGAGGTCAGGCCTTCCATTTGTATTCCGAAGGAAGCATGCAATATTGACGGTCACCACGTAGGTTCTGAAGCAACAAGCTGCCAAGCAGAGCAAAGAATACATGGTATGTGTCTGTCTGTCGTCTGTTTGCATTGCTTTGAAACATGAGACTCATTTGCTTCAACCAGCGTTTATTGGACAAAGAACATGTAAGCATACTCGTTTGTCACGATTATAACAATGGCTGAGCGCAGAACGGGGGAGCAGAGCAAGGACTCAGAAATGGACTCTATGAAAGCACAGCTCGCTGAGGCACAGAAGCAAGTGAAAGATCTGGAAGTTGTCAAGCGTCAGGCCAAGCAGACGCATGACGGTTAGTTTTCTTCAGCTTTCTGTCGTGGTTCTTGGGTGATTGATCAAGTTTTAGAATATATGCGATTGACGGATCGCATGGTAGAATTAGAGAAGAAGCAAGGTGGATCGGATGCTCGAAAGGACCGATAGACATCCCGCTTTCACTCATTCATTCCCACTTTATCAGCCGTCAAATATAATACTCTGCGATACTTACCTACTAGTCCATAATCTCAAGCGAAAGAATAACACTAGATGCGCTGACGTACTCTGCATAGACACCCCGCCCCCGCAAGGGTACCCGTACAAACAAGGGCAAGGTGGCGTTTACACCTGCAAGAGCGAATTCTAGCTTGCTGCACTCTTTCATGTGTTGTTCGCATTCTGAAGCTCAAACGAATCAACGCTTATTGAACAACGGTCGCGAAACATGTAAGTTGGACGAGTTGATTGGCGGAAGAGATGGCGATGAAGAAGACGCGACGACGACACGCGCAGGACTGGGAGGAGAGGATTGCTCGCTCACGGATTGGGAAGGCTGCAAGGAAACATCGCTCAGAATCTGTCCTTGATTTGCTCGACATCTCTTGAGATTGCTGCCAAGATTACATTTTACGCAGCCGCTGGGATGGGAGGACGCCACTGGCGGCGACGCGTTCTTCCTTTCCTACTTGCGCTCCCCTCATCTCAAATCTCACGCGATCCGCCTAGCTAGCTTCCTAGGCTCGAGATAACCACACTAGAGGACGAGAGCACTTAACAGAAAAGTCGCGACGAACCATCATGTCTCGATTTGTTCGAGCTTCGAAATGTAAGTTGGCGAGCGGATCGAACTGACTTTTTCGCCGGAATGGACGGATTCTAACCTGTATATTTTGCCTCATCTCAATCAAAATTTCTTTGTCGACATACTATTTGATTGCCACTCTACGCAGACCGCCACGTCTTTGGGACGGCCTCCAAGCGTGATCAATGTTTTGACAACGTCAAGGTAGAACATGATTAGAAGATGTTTTCTGGGAAACCGAAGCATTAATGTCTTTTGCGGGCTTTAGGTTTCCCGAAATGCTTGGGACACGAACCTTGTGCAAGCCAACCCGCTTTTTGTTTCCATTAACCTTGAAGCCGGTGGTGGTGCGTATTGAGATCCCTTCTATTGGAAGCAAATTGGACTTACATGGGATCATATTAGGCGGTGCATTTGCTGTAATTCCTCATGGCACAACTGGAAAGCTTCCCGAGACGTTGCCTGTTTTCAACGGTCATACAGCTGCGGTCCTGGACACAAACTTCAACCCATTCAACGATCATGTTGTGGCATCCGCTTCTGAGGATACTCGCGTCATGATCTGGAAGATTCCTGAAGGGGGACCAACGGAAAGTGTGTCTACTCCTGCTTTGACGCTTAACGGGCACGGACGTAAGGTGCGACTTGCAATCCAGATTTTGAGAAAGTGGACGACTAATGCAAGGTCTGCACCTATAATTAGGTTGGTCATGTGTTGTTCCACCCCGTGGCCGACAACCTCTTGGCTAGTTCCAGTGCGGATTTTACCATCAAGCTTTGGGATATCGCCAAGGGCCAAGAACGACAGGAATTGACGGGCCACACTGAAATCATCCAGTCTCTTTGCTGGAATTATGACGGAACCCTTTTGACCACAACTTGCAAGGACAAGAAATTGCGTGTATTTGATGTTCGATCCAACCAGGTCGTGCAGGAAACCAATGGACACCAGGGCATTAAGGGTGCGCGTGTCACATGGATGGGCAATGCAAATCGGTTGGTCACTACCGGATTCAGTCGCACGAGCGACCGACAAGTTTTCATTTATGATACCAAAAATCTGGCCGAGCCATTGAAGCAGGAGACTATCGACACTGCCTCTGGGT
This sequence comes from Phlyctochytrium arcticum, assembly GCA_025602905.1. Taxonomy (NCBI): domain Eukaryota; kingdom Fungi; phylum Chytridiomycota; class Chytridiomycetes; order Chytridiales; family Chytridiaceae; genus Phlyctochytrium; species Phlyctochytrium arcticum. Next base: position 412,771 of record JAHLKI010000010.1, on the reverse strand, counting down.
ATGTCGTGCGAATATTTTCAGAGGAACGAGGGATCTGCGCCTAATGTCTTTCCAATTTAGCATGTTGATCCCATTCTTTGATGCCGATACCTGCATGCTTTACCTTGCCGGAAAGGTAATGTCGGCTTGTCAGTCCGTTGCTCTCATATACTTTAACAATGCTGTCCAGGGTGATGGAAACATCCGATACTACGAATGGGTCGATGACGAGAAAGGTCTGCACTTCTTGTCCGAATACAAATCTGCCGAACCACAGCGTGGTATTGGATTCTTGCCCAAGCGTGCCGTCAATGTGGCGGAAACAGAAATTGCTCGCGCCTTCAAGGTTCATCCTGCATGTGTCGAGCCGATTTCCTTCAAGGTTCCCCGCAAGGTGCGTAGAGTAAAGTCCTTTCTGATGTGATCGCTAATCTTACCTACATTTTGCAGTCCGACTTGTTCCAATCCGACTTATACCCAGAATGTATTGGCGCCGAGCCCGCGTTGACCCTTGACGAGTTTTTCAGCGGCAAGACTGCCAACCCCAAGCTCATTTCTCTCGAAACCGGCTTCACTGCTGCACCTGCAAAGGAGTTTGTCACGTCAGCCCCTCCACCAGATGAAAAGAATGAGAAGGCACCTTCTTCCGAGAAGGAGGTAAGAGTCACACCTGTTTGCTTTTTCGGAAGTTTGGCAATATACTTATTATTTGATATAGTACCAGGACGCGTACCATTCCCTTCGAAAAGAAAATGACGAGCTCAAGAATACAGTGTCGACGCGCGATGCTAGGATACGTCAGCTGGAGGCTCAATTAGAAGGCCTGATGAAGAAGTAGAGACTTATAATTTGCGTATGAATCTTTTTTGGAAGGTTGCGCAGCCATAGGCCGCAGTTTGGGGAAAGGATACCTTAGTTTTGTCTTATGCAGACACAAATTTCACACAATGTTTTTCTTTTGTCTATTTCGCCAGTCATCCCTATTTGTTCAATTTTGTTGATTTTTGTCTTTCAGCTGGTTGCGAAATATGAAATGTTGCCGGCTCTGTCGCGTGACGTGAGCAGTGTTGGTCCAGAACTCCAGTTCGATCATCTACGAATTTCTGGACCTGCATCTTGAATACCCAAAGACTGGCACAATGTCCCAAACTACTACCGCACACCCTGATCCGACTAAAGATTCGGATTCTTATACCATTATTTCGCCGATCGACTATTCGTCGCCGAAAGCCGTTCAAACGGTGTCACTTCTTTCCCCATCAAACGCTTCAGCAGCGCTCGACCGTGCACACCAAGCCCACTTATCCTGGAAATCCCGTTCTCTGGACGAACGTATTACTGTAATCCGCAAGCTTGTGGAAGAAGTTGTGAAGGATGCGGACGACATTGCGCGCGAACTGGTTGACAGTCTTGCGCGACCCGTGCAGCACTCCAAGCACGAATTGAATGGATTCAAAGCAAGGGCAGACTACCTTCTCTCAGTAGCCCCTGATGCTCTGGCTGACACACCGGTGGAGCCGCCAGTCCCTGGTTTCCGAAAGTTTATGCGGAAGGAACCGGTCGGGGTGTGTTTGGTCATTGCAGCCTGGAACTATCCCTACTTGATTGCCGTCAATAGCGTAGTACCTGCACTGGTAGCGGGTAATGCAGTTCTACTGAAGCATGCTCCTCAGACATTTTTGATTGCGGAAAGGCTGGCCAAAGCTGCTAAACTTGGAGGAGTACCCGATGGATTATTCCAGGTAAGTGGATGAACATTGATCAAAGAGATTGACGATTTGTGACGTTTCCGCATGTAAAAATATTCCTAGGCAGTTCCAATGTCGCATGCCACAACTAGTCACATTCTTCAGAATCCTCTCGTATCACTCGTTACATTTACCGGATCTGTAGCTGGCGGCCGGGCCATTGCAGCTCAGACGGCGTCGCGTTTTATCCCACTAAATCTTGAATTGGGAGGTAAAGACCCAGCCTATGTTCGTGAAGACGCGGATTTGGATCATGCGGCGGAGAATATCGTGGAGGGTGTTTGTTATAACGCCGGGCAGAGCTGCTGCGCGGTGGAGAGGATTTACGTGCATGAGAAAGTGTATGATGGTTTTGTAGCGAAAGCAACCAAGTTTTTGCAGGTGAAATACGCATGTCTTTCATGTGGCAACATATTTCAAGTTTTAACATTGATCGATAGGATTGGAAATTGGGTAAACCCACGGATGCAGCAACGACCGTTGGGCCCGTCGTCTCCCTCGCAAGTGGGAAACGGATTGCTGCCCATATTTCAGCGGCCCTTGCCCTTGGCGCAAAAGGTTTTCTTCCGAACGGTGGTGACCCACCTTCCGGCCTTCCAGAGAATTACATCAGTCCCAATATCTTTGTGAATGTACCTCCTTCAGCAGATCTGGCAACACAAGAGACATTTGGTCCTGTCGCAGTCCTATATAAAGTGTCGTCGGACGAAGAAGCCATCCGTTTAATGAATGATTCTGAGTTTGGCCTGTCGGCCTCAATCTGGACTCGGGATGTAGGTGCTGGGCTGAAAGTGTGCGAGAAAGTGGAGGCTGGAACTGTTTTTGTCAACCGCTGTGATTTCCTGGATCCAGGACTAGCGTGGACCGGATGGAAAGATTCGGGAAGAGGAGTGTCTTTGTCTAAGTTTGGGTATGCCTGATTCAAGTCTTGCGCGTCGTGTAATGATTATTGATTCAATACTTTCTTAGATATGATTACCTGACGAAATTGAAGAGTTTCCATCTTCGGGACCCGCCAAAGACGAGCTGAGGCGGTTGTTGGATATGGGCCCAATTGTAAACGACCGAGTAGCTTTCAATACATCAGCCCTCTTATGAGTTATAACGCTCGGAGACCAATGTACATGATGTGGCCAAGAGGGGAGAGAGCACAGATGATGGAGCATCAGTATATATATATATATATAATTATAAACAGAGTGATCAACGGCTGAACGGTATATGTACACGAAGATAATTTAAGAATAGCTAGATTCAACAGATCTGACCGGTAAGCTGATGTAATTCTTGCAGAGCCATATCGTCAACCTGATCCAATACTCCCACAACCCTTCCTACTATAATAGTGGCATGACACGTTACTCCCTCCCTTTTGACAATGTCGACTACTGTGTTCAATGTCGATCGAAAGATGCGCTGCTCACCACCCCCCCATCCAGCTTTCTCAATCACACAAACGGGCGTAGAAGGTGGGTATTGCTGTTGCTTGATCAGCGTACTTGTGGTATCGGACAAAGTGCTGACCGCCATTAGAAGGACCAGAGTGCGTTCTGGATCATAGTTCGGATATTGGGGACGATCGTCAGGGGATGCTTTCCGACCTGTGGCCACTAATATCTGAGAAGCCGTGCCCCGGTGAGTTAATGGTACTTTAGCCAATGTAGGGGCTGAGAATGCGGATGAAAGGCCGGGTAGAATTGTAACGGGGTATCCGAGAGCATGATGAAAAAGATTATACTCTTCGCCGCCGCGGCCGTAAACAAGTGGATCACCGGCCTTGACTCGCACGACGCGTCCACCGGCCCGTAACTCGTCGAGTATCCAGGTGTGAATTTCATGCTGAGCTTGCGGTGCATTGCCTTTGCGTTTGTTTGTAATGCGATAAGGAGTGTGTGGAGCGAGACCGGGAATGGATGGGTGGGTAAGGGTATCAAGAATGAGGAGTGTGGCGGAGCGAATGTGGTGAAGAGCCAGCAAAGTAAGGTGAGAGGGAGATCCTGGGCCAATACCGAGAAGCGTCAGATGAGGTGAGTTGGAAGGGAGTGGAGGCAAGGCGGTGGGGAGATACGACAACAAGTTTGCTACATTGTCCACATCCGTGCTGTTTTCGGTACTGCAGCTGTGACTTTCAGATACATATGACGCTGTCGAAGAAAGTGTTGGTGACGGTGATGCGGGTGGAGATGGAGGGACGTGGTCAGCCTCTTTCCCATAAGAAGTGGTTGATGAAGTGGGAAAGCTCGGAAATGCCGTTGCTACAGCTGATTCTATCTTTTGACTACTACTTCTGCCGGTATCTGTTTGTGATGTTGAAGTCATGTCCCTGCTCCACTCCACTATCACGTCCCCTTCCTCTTCCCTGCCGCCACCCCAAACGGCTATCAATGGACCGTTGCCTTCACACCACTGACGAACTTCCTCGACAGCCAGATCATTGCGTGATTCAGACTCCGAATTGGGTATGCATACAACTACCAGCGTTGCTCCAGTCACATCCGTGCGTGTCGCTCGTCTGCCTATCCATTCAAGATCCCCTGCATCCACACAAGCTAATAGGTCCGCGGGCAGAGGGGCCGAAGCAAACAGACTGATACGATTGCGATGGTCGAATGAGCTCGTGCCGTTACGTAGCATCAATGTCTGAGCGCAGGTTTCCGCGTTCCAACCGACAATGACAATGTGCTTAGGTCGTTTCGTGAATCGTAAACAAAGGCCTGGTACATCGTCGCGGCTCACGCCTCTGCTCCCCTGATCTGTGTGCGATCGGTCCCATGTCTTTGTGGCGGAGGAGCATATTGAGGATGAACATGTTGCTGCCACATCAGACAGGTTTGCCGAGGTGGAAGACGACCAGGATCCGGTGGATGCGCGGCTCAGGGTCCGGCGAGGGGGGTTGAATTGTTGCACCATGATGTTGCCTCGTAGGTTGTTGGCAGCTGTTATTCTAGAGCTTTAGGGTACTTCTATAAGTGCAGCGTTAGAAAGAGGAGGGGTAAAAGGAATTCAGGTTACCCACCGTCTGATGTTTAAATACTACAGAATGCGCCTCGACTTTTGAAGTCTGCATACGGTCCACTGCTTTCGGGACCTGCCTTTTACTTTCCAGTGTTGCGCCAGGTATCTGTATTTTAGCGGATGGAGTTGGGACATGGTCGTTGGCATGAAGGTCGTTCGCCGATAATATATAGCTGGTGGGTTCGGAGTATGGCGAGATTGAAGCGCGTCGTGATTGGCTGCGTGTCGCATCACATTGTTGATATGTCTGCAATGGGTCAAATTACCATCCTTACGGCTTTCGCCGGCTTTCGGATCGAGATTTTCCCAGGCGATGAAAATCTGTTGCTTCAGAAAGTTCAGGACAACCCCTTTGGCGAACCTTCACAGAAACAAACATACTTTAAAAGGCACGCAGCCGTATCTTACCCCCCGAGCGAGCCGCATTTTCCGAGATGTAATTTGAAAATGTTAACCATCTGGCATCCGCCCCTCCCACATTCTCTGTTGGTCCCAAATCCACCCAGACGGAAAGACGCATCAGCCAATCAGCCCTGCTCCGAAGAGGGACGTCCTAGTCGAAGATGGGCCGGTATGTATATGAGCGTTTGTAGTTTTCATTCAACAGGAATACTTATCGAAAGATCTGGTATTAATGAACTCCCGAAGCAACTCAAGGTCGATGGTTAGGCAACAAGCTCTCAAGGAGGGAAGGTGGAACTCCAATCTTAGATTGCTCATCTTCAGGCCACCGTCTTTTCTCTTCAGCGCTAGTGTATCATTATCCTATTATTTTTTCCATTTAATATCGATCTTCAGTACAATATTATGCACATGCTTTCGTTCCCGCTATCCCACCCAACTCCTTGTTCAATGCAAGCTTGGCTTGACCTTCCAGTTGCGCTGTGATTGTCGCCTCTTCCTGATGAACATGATACCTTCATGATGCAAAGAATAACGCTAACTCGGCGACAGTCGGGGCACCTTGGCATGTCCTCCTTGCAACCCAGGCACAGCTGGGTCATTTGACGGCTCCCCTCCTCCCCCTATTTTATCAGCTTGCGGGTCCAGCCTGGGATCATACACCAAAGACTTTTCCGCTTCAGAAATGGATGCCTCGCCGAAGATGAAAAGGAGAAAAAGTGAGGCACCATCAACTGCAGTGTCTGCAAAATGGCCGGTTGGCCATCTGAAGGCGACAGACGCAACAGCCGAAAGTCCCGAAAATGCCCAAATTATTCATGTATAGTTACATTTTGTATCTATATATTCTAAGTTTAGTTTGTCCTGCCTTCAGCCTTTCTGCCTGCTATCCTTGCAGACCTCGCTTTTCTCCCAACCTCCCCTTCACGTCTCTTCATGGTGTGTCCCGCCATGCCCTGTTCTTTTCGATTACATGTCCAACATGTTTCTTCCCTGTTTTATTGCGTGAGACGGTATTTCTTCGTATTGTCATTCTATCGGCCTTTTGCTGGCATTAAAGATTACCCTACACTTTCCTGATGACTGTTTCTTTACTTTGCCCAGTACGTTGATCTACTTTCTGTTTCTCTTCTGGGCTTTCCTGCCTATCTGCGTAATCCCAATAGTCCAAAAAAGGCTTGACCATCAACTTCTGCCAACATCACATCCTACATAGGTCTGAGCGTATGATGGTTTTGACATTTGCATTATTATTGCAACCAATCTTTGATAGCTCGAGGATATCAAAATTCCAACTTTGGGCATAAAAATGTGTCATGAAAACGGACTAAACGCTCGAAATGCAAATGCAACAAAAAAAATGATCTTGGAATCAAAATTATGTGTGGGAATGTGTAAAAGTAGGAGCAACGACCTCTTTATTGGAGCCCTTACTTACGAAGGGTAGCATCTAGCAAAGATCACCGCATAAGACAGCTACAGAATGCCACCAAATGCCTTTTGTTATTCTTGATATCTTGCCAAGTTTTATTCTCCAATGATAATGCGCGTGTAATGGAGCTAATGACTAAGAGCATCTCTACGGGGTGTCCTATTGCAAGCCAATCAGGGCAAGACGGCAGTTGGGATTTCTTAAGTGCGCAGTACATTCTTCGTCGTTCATCAATAGAGCCGCAATTTCCCTTCAGGAGAGCAATGGCATTGTGGCCAATGAACTCGCATAGACACATGTCTGCCATAGTCGTGTACCTATTAAAACATTACTTGTTGGCGTGTTTACCGCTGCGCCCGACACTTTCTACACCTCCGAGTGGTTGATTCTGGGGTTGCTTCAGTGCGTTGACTCATCCACATTTTAACTTTACCCCCAAATATGAGCCGTTTATGGGCAATAGGAAAGCGGGACGGGGGTGTGCGGCTAAGGAAAGGTCATTTGTGGAAAAGGCGCGATGTAGCCCGTCCAATGTCTCTCTTAAACAGAAAAGATCGGCCTATTCCGAGAGCTTGGTACCACATTTTATTAGGCAAATTGTCCTGATCGCAAGGAAAGCCCCGACGATGATTTAGCAGATTTAACATGGGCCCCCAGAAGCGATAATGCATTGCGGAATCGGCCAATGCTCTAACTGGCTGACATGTGTCCCTGTCTGCTTCAGACGGGTAAAGCTTTCTCAAGGAACGTCAGTTTCCTCTCGGTTCTAGTGCGTTTTCTTCTTCTTCGTATATTGATAATACAAGGTTGAACGTGGGAAACATTTGGTAGACCGCGTCAAGGTCCCAATCCGTCACTCTTCACACCAAGCCGGTTCCCCTCTTGCGTTAGATTGTTTGTATCCACCGACAACTTGACGAGAGAGGCTTCAAATGCCTCAAGCGGGTCTTTATATACGGTTATGGCTTGACTTCCCTGCAAATATTCAGTCGCATCTTTCGCATTCAGTTTCCCATCTTTCACTTCTAATCGACTCCCAAGCTTCAAGGACACTTCGTTATCGACTTCATCAATTGGTTCATGGAATATGAGCTTATCAGGAATCTTTGCGGATAATTCATTATTGGAGATTCTCATTGTATCTGAATCCAGATTCAAGGTCAATCGATGAGAATGAAAGGGATCAAATTTGAGACCCGGACCTATCTTGAGCTCCAATCCTTTGGCTTTCGTAGTCGTCGTCCACTTCTCAGCCAACGTGTGGTTCATAAACTCCATCAGCGTCAAATCATCTTCGTTGAACTGCAGATGCTGGAGAATCTTAGCAGCTTCTGGTGACCGTGGCTCGCCGGGCTGAATCACAATTAGATCGTGTTCGTTGGCGGCTTGGTGATCATGAGGGGCCTCATCGTACATAGCCCAAGCTGCAGAGTTATCGACCAATGCCCCTACAGTAGACCGAACACTTTAATTTAGCTCCTGCTGTTCATTCCCGTATCAGGCTCTTTCTCTTTCTCCATATCTTTCTTTGTCTCGTACTCTTTGCCTTTGTCTCGTTCTCTTTATATAGATGTAGGTACTTTTTGTCTAGTGAATTTTTCCATCCGTTGTAATACCATTTTTCTCCCAAGGGATTCCATCTATTTACTTGAGCGGAGTTTCAGCAGTGTCCGGCAATTGCTGCGCCGCTATTTTGTCCTTGACGGGACACATTACGGCGTGCCAAGAAAGATTTCGGCCGCAATTCGGTGTGCTTGGCATCAAATTCCACAATTGTTGGCGTCGCCATCTTATGTATATATGTAGCTGTTGGCCTCATCCATTTTACTTACACGGGCAAAACCTTTCTTACAACAACTTTGCCCATGCTGTCCCAACCCATCCTCGTTTTCTGCACTCTTGCAGCAATTGTTGCTCCCGCCTATATCCAGCATGTAACCGCAGGCAACGGTTGCAGGAGCAGCACCGGCGGAAATGCGATTTCTCAAGACAACAAGTGCTTTTGTGACGCAGAGGCCGACAGACTCATAGCTTGTATCAAAAAAGTTGCTCCCAATTGGCCTATGGAAGTTCAGACCGGGGATCCCAACCGAGTATGCCCCGATCCAGCTGTGAATCCCACCGGATTCAACCAGTGTACAAACGAGATGACTCCAAAGACCCATCCTCAGGTCAGAGAGATATTCGACAACTGCGTTGCCTCTGAGAAACCAAAGCTTTGTGGAGCTGGAACCCAGTCTGCTGCAATCAAGAATAGAACCAGTTGGTCCCATCTATTGATCAGTTTCAGCTTGTGGCTAGCCATCATTGTGTATATAGTTTGACCTTATTTCCGTTGCCACCAGTGTGTATGTAGGCGCTTGTAAGATTTAATTTCTTGTCTTCTCCGTCAGCATCAAACGTCATTCATTTGGACCCCCCTGTAATCAGCATGTCTATAACCCCAACCTCTGTCTATCTACAATAGGTCTCCTCCCGGAGCGGTAATAATAATGCTGGCATGATGGCTACTTTTTTCTGGGTTTGCCTGGCGTGGGTGAGATTCCAAGACAAAACTCCGCACGAAGTTAAGGACGGCATTTACGAGATTACCAACACTAGTTTGAAAACAAAAATACCCTACAAACCCCAAACCAACGACAACGACGTAATCGACGACACCATAGCAAGAAAGTGCATTTCTATTATAATTCATCAAACAACTGTGGACCACTCCAAATATCTCATTCATCGTCTTCTGGTCGAAATTGGAGCGATGTTGGGAAAGGATACCTTCCCAGGGTTCAATGGTTTTGACGACTATTGGAAGGCTGTGGAAAAAGATGTCAAGGCGGCCACGAAAACCACGATGCTTGCCTTCATTCAACTCAAAGACAAAAAAAACTTTAAGAGTCGCTGCCGCAATGCATTTAAACTTGTTGATCTTTTAGCTCCTGGTATTCTTTTTTCACCGCCTCTGGTTCGCGATGGTCGAGGTTCTATGTACTCACGTTTGACTAATCCGGTATGGTAATCACTTGCATGACTTGATATCACGTTTTACTCATACTTTGACTTTAGGGGTTGAGTGAAATTGTACATATTTTATATTCATCTACTCTGGACGGCACAAACATAGAGGATTCGCTTTTGTGGTGGTGGAAAAAGAACGATAGAGTTATTATATCCGATGAAGTATCCAAGAACACCTCACGATTGACTGCGTTGATAGGCGGTTTAAGCCTAGCAGTCAACCACGTACACCCGTTGATAGTCGTGAGCAAAGCCGACAGCAGACACCCGCCGGGGATCCGCCACTAAATGACACCACAACGCAGAATACAAACGTAGGTAGAGATGTAGGTAGTACAAACAAGCGTGGTGGATCTGCTAGTGGGACTAGTGTAAGGAATAAGCTTAGCAAGACTTCTTAGTTAGTTTTTTTCATCATATATTCGTTTTTTTTCAATTTCAGTTAGATATTTTCCCCTGTATCTCAGATCGGCGCTTTCTCGAGATGATCGAGAAACTTGTCGGTACCCTTGTGATATTCCGTGACCCGCTTCAATCCGAGATCGGCGAGTCCCTGTCCTTGTCTGGAGTAGTCTTTCACTTTTGAATTGTGGAACAGCTCATTGCTTTGAATCCCGCTGTTTACATGTGTGAGAAGCTTGTGCCCCTTCGTAGCAATATTCACCGCATTGTTTAGTAAGTTTCTGGTTTGTCTGATTGGTTTACTTACAAGGAGACCATTCAATCGCCCCCTCGCTCTATTCAGAAAGCCGACCATGTATTTCTTTTCCGTATCCTTATTATAAGAATACATTTTATTACAGAGATGTCGTTAGGTCTCTTGCCAGCTCGAACAAGGCAAGGAATATTTGCAAATGAAGACTCAATTGTGAATATTCATGGTACACAATATGCATTCATAAATGGTTTACGTGGTCCAAAAAACACATATGATCGAGGATTCCACAAGCAGTTCTATGTGCCCAATATTGGAACGGTCAAACAGCAAAAAGAACAAATATTGCAACTTGAGAGTCCTTCATGGACACCTGGTCCGAAAGTGACCAGAGTGTCAAAGGAAGCAGTGGAAGCGTTGCATGCCGTTCAAAAAGAGAAAGCCAATCAGTATTACTTTGACGAACTAGATAAGAACAATTTATTCCCACGCAGCGGTCGAGCTATCCCGATGTCACGTACAATAGCAACGCAATCCAACGGCGACGGTACCTATAACATGTTTTCACAACCGGGATATATTCGGGCCCAGACAAATAACGACGGTCTGGGTGACAAACCTGGTGTTGTATATAAAGAAGATTCAAAATTACCAACAAGAGCCAATGGTCCAACAGAAAAAGTCATCTTGGGCAATCGAAGCGTCATGCAGCAAACGGATACCTTCAAAAATGAATCAGTTGAAACGGGTGCGATAGGAAATGTGCCTCGTACACCCGTTCCTGGATTCGATCGAGAGCAAACATTAGTCAATGATATTCCAGTCAAAGATTTGCGAACAACAGATACACAAACAGAGACTGAAATTGACTGAGATGTTCTAGACGCACTGTTTTCAAATGATGTCAAATTCCAAATCTATCTTGATCAACTGAAGGCATCCAACAATATCTTGCGGGATCAACTTGGTAGTCAGAATCAGCAGATTGGTTCCATGACTTTGCAGACGTACACCGTATTCCGACATCTTCTAGAGAGTATTGGTATCAATCCCGAGAGTATTCCTGAACATCCAACCCCAGATTTCATGATACGAACATTGAAGGCTGTGAAAGATGTTTCCCCTGTTGCGTTAAAGGAAACCGCAAATATGATTAGTCTGTTGCAAAATTTGAAAAGGGTAACAGAAGTCGAATCGAGAGGTACACAGGTTGCGCCTCGATTAACAAATAAACCATATCCAATTGATACAAAGAATATATCCCCAAACGTGCCTAACTTTGGAAACGTACCGTATTCTGGTCTACGAGAGCAGATCTTTGGTCAAGTAAAGCCGGAAAAAATCTATCCTGAAGTACCACCTATTCCAAGAACCTCTCCAATCAAGTATCCATCTCCTGGAATGCTTGATGAAGTTCCTGTATCAGGTGTTGGTGGTAGCCCAATGAATACGAGTCCCTGGAGTTCACCTAAGTCGCAGCAGCGTTCGCAGCGTTCAAGTCCAGTAATAGATGTTGGAGTTACTTCGCCGCCTAGAAACAACTCACCTCGGTCTGCATCAACGAGGAATTCCCCTTTATTACAGCGTCCAAGTCCCGTGACCACGACACCAACTGAGCGAAACATTCGAGCAGGAATATTTGGGGAGAATCCAACAAATCGAAAATCCCCCGTAACAGATTTGCCTAACCTCAATGAGAATCTTAGACGCAGCTCACGGCAAAGCCAAGCACCTGACAGACTGTCATACGATGAGAACTTTCAACAGACTTTAAGTCGCAACTCAACAACACGTACGTCCCCTGTTACTAATGTGCCAATTATGGATGAAGCTCCGCCGAGACGCTCAGGACGCAAACGTCAGGCACCAGAGAAACTTTCCTATGATAAGAAATTCAAGCAAACTTCAAGTCGTCTTTAATATGGTGAAAATTTAAGTATTCGTAGTTTCAACATGGACTATGTGAGATTCACTCATATTTCAATCAGTAGAAACATCCTATCGATAGGATTATTATTTATATAAACCCGCCGATTTTTGGGCAAGTCCAAACTTTTTCCTCAGCTACAATATAAGGTACCTAATAGTAATATCCAAACCAAAAACATCGACAATGACTCTCTGCCCTCTCAAAACTGCCAATCTTAGTGTTATTTTCAAGAACAAGAATGAACTGAAAACTATTCAAGACTTTCAAACTCGGGGCATGTTTGATACTTGGGAGTGTCTCTTGGATCTCAGTCGGGTCAACTCTATCATTGAACAAGCATTACTTGGAAAAACAAAGAAAGGAAATAAGCCCAGCGATAGCACCTTGAAAGATTATCTTCGGCTTGTTGGTCGTGCAATCAGAGTTGGGAGAGAAAAGGAGCTCTATGAGATGGACGAAGATGAGCAAAAGAGCTATTCCCTACCCATTTACGCCATGGCCCGCGAAATCGAGAAGCGCATTCAGGAGGGTCGCAATGACGTAGACCCTAACGTAGAAGCACTAAGCAAAACTTGGATCAACGACTGTGAAAAAATCAAGGCAAACTATGAAGAAGTCGCACTCGAGGTTTACAATTGCACGGTTGCCAATTCAAAGCAAATCTTCTATCTTCAAGAATGCGTCATTGGTATTCTGGCTTGTCTCTTCTACAATGTGCGACTCAACTTGGCCACTTTGAAAAATTTCAAGTATCCGAATATCAATTGGGCAAAGGACAATATTCTCATCTATGACGATTTCGACAACTGTTCCATTCTTTGGAATACTAGAAAGGTAGACCGATCTGCAATTACCAAGAATACGAATGCTAGTGGATCGTCTGACATGGATACCATTGACAGTACTGCAAGTCAGGCTGACGATGACCTCCGACACCCTTTTCTGCAACATCTTGCTACCCCTCCTTATGAAGAATTGAAGAATACGTTTCTTGATCCTCAGTATGCTGGTGAGGTACTAACCCGATTTGTGAAAAGGTTTCGCGCAGTGAAGGAATACGTTTTTTACGATGTAAACGGGAAGGCCTATGGTGAAAAAGACGAGAAGAACGCCTTCGATGGATATGGAGGACGAGTTGAAGCGTCTTTGAAGAATGTGCTGAAAGGAGACGCAAAGTTGTATCGTCCCTTGAACCTTCGCCGAACGCACGCTACTATGATTCGCAAGGATCGACTCAGCCAAAACGCAATCAAATTCTTTAGTAGGAATATGCATCACGATAAGAAGGAGAGCGGTGCTTATTGTAAGGATAGTTAGACTAGATGTGAAATACTTTGTATAATATGACCTCTGCTTTGTAATAATAATTGAATTTGTTACCATATACACACCTTGACACACCTAGAGACACACCTTTTCTGCTGAAAAGTCCACAGCCATACACTGCCCCTAACGAGAATACACACCTTACACACCTTACACACCTTTTTTCAAAGTTATTATGAAAAAAAGGATATTATTAAAGTATGTATATTTTACAAACTAAGCAAAATACAGATGTGTAGGTGTGTAAGTTGTGTTTTTGCATTCCCCTAACGATTTTTTACTCACAAAAAACACACCTTTCCCCACACGAAACAGGTATGTTTCTTCAGCCTGATACCTTTTTAATTACAATGTACTTGGACCAAGCCGATGGTTTCCCTTTGTATATTTTACTCAATGTATTTCGATCTATCCCCAACTCTTTAGACAATGCCAAGATAGACTTTGCCATATAGCGTCTCTCCTGATCAAAACGCGATACAATTGCTTCATACATGTTCTTTGACATTCTTGTATGATATCACTTATTACATAAATGACATAATAAAAAATTGAGTGCGTTTCAGCATATTGATAGCTTTTTTTTATAAATAAGAGACAAGTATTGCTAATGTCTCAGCAAAAACCTACAAAAATGACAAACAGCAACAAACGAATCAAGAAGTTGAGCACATATGAACCTCTGGAAAAGAAGATGTTTTTTCGCAAAGATCAGTTTGGTAACAATGAAATCTTGGAGTGGACATTGACTGAATATCTTGAGAAACAAAGAGGATTTCCGTATCTTTGTGAATTCATTGGTAAAGTCGATGAGAATGAACCAATCTGTGCATTCGTCGATTTTGATACGGATGTTGTGAAAGAAATTCCAAGTGCTGAGGATGAAGAAGAGGTGCGACAATTTGTCACACAAGCATTCAAAGATCGATTGAAGAATGATGAATCAGAATATAAACTTGTGTTTGCATGTCGCGACAGAGAAGGATTTGTTGTCAAAAAGAATAAGAATGGTCACAAAATTTCGTGGCGCATCTTTTCCAACTTGGTAACTACTCATGCTGAATTGACTCGAGCATTTAGCAACTACTTTCCTACTGAGAACTTGCCGGATTACTTGAAAGATGTTAAAGGTCCATTATTTGATATATCCGTCTATCAAAGCATGCGAAAGATGTGCTGTGTTGATAAACAAAAATCTCCATCTGATTCTCGTATTCTGTACCGGGTCGATGATGAGTCTCTGGACAAATACTTGATTCAGAATGTTTCGAGTGGATTCAACACAGCGGTGTGGAAACTTGAAGAACTTCACGTCAAACAGGAGGCGGCACCAGTTGGTCAAGTAGACAAAGATGGTTGGAAGGCATTGGACAAGAATATTCAAATTGAAGTACTCGACACTTATTTTGATATGGAAACTACTTGGGACACCTTTCGCAAGGATGACACCATCAAAGTGGTCCCTAATTGCTTGCGATGTTTGGTGAATCCGCGCAAAGAACATTCTGAAAAGAAACACTCTTGTATTTATGTCAACGAGACTTGTGTGAATTTGTCATGTTTCTCTTGCAAATCCAAAGCGATACGTGCACCAAAGAAGCAGCAAATTATTAAAGGCGTTTTGTCCAAATATGACATGTATGACTGTGAGGAATCTGATTCTGAAGATGAATTTACTCTGGTCGATTTGGAGTCCACTAATGATGAAGACAGTTATTCACCTGAAAAGCACGAACTCTGTTGCAAGACAGCCGCTGCCATACACAAAAAGGACAAGTCTCAATTGATTCATTGTCTCAACAAGTATTTCTCCAAGGTTACTCACCAGAAATCCGCATTCTACTGCTTTAGAAGTAATCCAGCCGAAAAATGGATTGTACGGAATTATATCAATACAGTGAGCGCAACCTCACATCTCACTATGACCATAAAGTCAAAAGGCGAGAAAAAAGTTGTTTCTCTTTTCAGCATGTGGGCCCGTTCCAGAGAGTTGCTTACTTTTAAACATATCGTGATGGATCCGCGTTACATTGGTGACAAACCCGGACTAGAACTGAATATGTTTCGTGGATTCAAGGCCAAATTACTGGATTCATATGACCCGGAGATCATTAAGCCGGTGCAAAATCATATGTTTGAGGTATTTTATGACTGTAAGAATGAACAGATGGAATACGGGGAGCGTTGGTTTGCATCGTTTCTTCAGAAACCGTATAGGAAGACCGAGGTATCTCCTGCAATTCATGGTGACCAAGGAACTGGTAAGAGCTTGTTGTTTGAATGGTTTGGAAAGGAGATTATCAGAATGGATCATTATCTGTATGTGAACACAATTGATGACTTGTGTGGTCAATTCACTGGACTATGTACTGGCAAAATATTCACCATCGGTGATGAAGTTCTTTGGTCGAATGGTCACAAGAATAATAGCATCATGAAGTCGAAAATATCTCAAGAGATGCAAAAACTCGAGCTTAAAGGAGTCGATCCTGTGATGATTGGGGATTTTAACAACTATCTGTTCCTGTCTAATGATGATGATTGTGTTAAAGTCGAGAAATCTGATCGCCGTTATTGGGTGCTCCATACTTCCAGCAAATATATCGGCAATCGAGAATATTTTAGAAAGTTGCGTGGCACGTTGACTGAAGAAACAGCAAATCACTACTACACATATCTCATGTCATTGGATCTCTCCGAATTTGAGGTTGGTGATATCCCATTTACTCAAGCCAAAGAGGATATGAAAGTGTATGCAATGAGCCCACTCGAAATGTTTGTTGAAGATGTAAAGGATGGAAACATGAGAAGCGATGTAGTGTATGGAGAATACTATGAGAAGGGTGCGACACACGAGACGACTATGGATCATATTTTCGATCAATACATAAAGTTCATTGAGGATAAAAAGGCAGGGAGCGTTCGCACTATCATGGCCAAGATAGGATTCTCTATGAAGATTCGAAAAATCTTGATTATTAAGGATCGTAGTAAAAGTAGACATAAAGGTACTCCAGTGTACTTGAAGTTGTAATGGTTTCTAGAGTGTTTTCGTGTGGGGAAAGATGTGTATTTTGTGAGAAAAAAAAATCGTTAGGGGAAGGCAAAAACACAACTAACACACCTACACATCTGTATTTTGCTTAGTTTGTAAAATATACATACTTTAAGAACATCATATTTTTCATAAGAACTTTGAAAAAAGGTGTGTAAGGTGTGTAAGGTGTGTATTCTCGTTAGGGGCAGTGTATGACTGTGGACTTTTCAGCAGAAAAGGTGTGTCTCTAGGTGTGTAAGGTGTGTATTCTCCTGCATTTGAAACGCATAATGCGTTTGATGTAAATTATGTAAATTTTACATTTCTTGCATAATATGCATAATAGACAAAACAGAATGAAATACGAAGAAATTGAAGACATATTGAGCAAACTCCCCAATAACGTACTACTCACACCATATGGAAACGAGTTGGGGTCAAGGTCCCCATACTTGAAAAATGATCGCTCATGTGCAAAAAGCGATGTAAAGTCAAATGCGCGACTCTTTGATTTACAAGAAGTTGAATATGCAATCATGGCAATACCAGATATATTCGGTTCTCAACGCACATTTTCGAAATATAATAGCTATGGCTTGAAACATGTATTTGAAAAGGTTACCAAACATGATATCAGAAACGGTACATTTGTCCTGGCAATGATATTCTGTGGATTTGAAGTCTCTTTCAAAAAGGGACTTGTTAATGCACGGGTAAAATGTCGCATCTTGAACAAGGAACATACGGCAGCAAACTACTTCATTTAGTTTTTGACATGATCTTGTATATAATAGCTGCGTTTGAGCACTATCTAAGAGTTACTACATGAATAGTTTGCATATCACTAGCTTCATTTTGTATCGATGTAAATCTTGTATATAAAGAAGATTTCTAATTAATGACATCAACTGTGTTGCCGATGAGCAACGTCTTGTGATGGTAAACGGTTACAAGTACTGATGTTGATACGGGTGGGATGTTAGCAGGAGCAGGATCAAAATTACAGGTTAATCGAACGGTGCCATTTTGCTGGTGGGTATCGAGTGCACTGAGTGCATCTTCATCCATTGATTGGAAGTTTAACTTTATAATCTGATCGTTCTCATCATCATAGTCGAAATCCTCTTCTGCAAAGGAACTTGTATTATTCATTGTTAAACTGTTCATTACACTTATATCATCAACGTCTAGATCCTCATTCAACGGCCACCGGTATGCTCCTATATTCAAGCGAAGACTCTTCAGACCTGCATACGTATAATGCTTGTATTTGTCATTTGTCACTGAATCTTGATCTGCTGCTTTCAAGAAACGAATAGTAAGGCCCTTAATGCGTGCGTTTGAAAGCGGAAGGAGGAACGAATTCAATGAAGCACCGCTACAATTGAGTCTAAACTGCGACACACCAGTAAAGGGTATGTTCAGGTATTCCCCACTCTGAATCCCTTGCCAGGCAGCTGCTATAAATGCAGTTTCTGGAGTTACGAGCATGACTGTGTACTTTACATCGGATACTTTATAATAGCATCCAGCCGGCAAATCAACAAAAGCATTGTGAGGTACTTTTAAAGAATATGAAATCTCCATAGCCTTATTGGGCAAGTGAGCCAAAGGCAGTGGTTGAAACCTATCATTGTCTGACAATCCGCTAATCATGATATGTTTAAATTTATATTCACCTTTTGCATTCTTGAATACATCGGGATTTTTATAAGCCTCATATCGTTTCAACCATTTCTTCTTGATTGCAGATTCTTCTCTATAAGTATCCCAGGCTAATTGGCCGTAGTCATCCAATTGCTGGCCATCTACCTCTTTCCCCCCGCAGATAATAACACGTTTTCCAAAAAATCCGGCAATACCAACCGATGCTAGCGTTGCATTGGTGTAAATTGTACCATCTGCATTGAATACATTAACTTTACCAGAGAGGAAACCTTGTTGGGGTCTCAAATATGAAGAATTGGAATCAATTGGAATAACAATATTCGAACCCGATGACCGAGAATCAAATGTGTCTTTCATGGGCCGAAACGTTTGAAAGTTTTGACTTAGTGGATTTGCATGAATCAAGAAATTTTCTTGTTTATAACTCCAATTTGCAGGGAATGTAGGATTAACTAGGGAATTCGACATAACTTATTCTATGTATTCAAAAAAAAAACTGTCCTATCGTCTGCCAAAGATGTGATGCAATACATCATTTTGAGGCAAGTAGTCATCATCATCATCATAATCATCAAAAACCGCCATGGTGGTAACTGGTGTTGGAATTGGAGTTGGTTGTCTTTTTGGTACTTCTTGTTTCTTGTTTTGAATATTCGAAACATTTACTTTCTTTGCAGTGGTACGTTTTGGCTTACTTGCTGCTACGTACTTCTCAATAGCTGTTCTAGCAATCTCTTCATCACGTTCCATTTGCTTATGAATTTTTGCGTTTTCAATCTCTTTATCATGTTGTTCCTTCAACTTCTTCATTTCTCGTAGGTTCTCAGTGCGTTTTTCCTGAGCTTTCTTCATATTCTCAATCTGTTTGGGGGTTCGTTCTTTCTTCTTGCCTTTCACATCATTAACCACTTTGTCAATAGGATCGCTACTGTTGGTTTCTACTTGTTCAGTAACTGATTCAACAGGTTCTTGAACTTGAGTCGAGTTTTCTATTGGCATTTGTTGTTCAGACATTTCTTACCTTTTGAACAATAGAAAAATTTTTACAAGTTCAGAATATCATTATAATCATCCAAAACACCAATAGTCAGAATACTGGGTTGGATCATTTTGATGGTGTGGAAGGATGTAGAGTCTACTATACTGTAATCTATGGAACTTGGTGTTATCGCGTTTGGTAATATTACAAATTTGTCACTGGGATTCACCCAAGTCACGGTATCACCGTATTCGTCTGGTTGAATACATGCTAGAATATTCTGATTACTCTCAATACCTGCTGGATACAAAATAGAACCATTGGATGAAAATGTTCGAGACGTTAATAGGACGGGTTGACTCGCACTGAGATTCACAGGATTATCAAATGTAACATTCTTGCCAGAGACAGAGTTATCCATATTCCCGAGCTGGTAATAAGACGTACTTCCCCCTGCTTTCCCAAGGACCTTGAAATCCTTAGGACCACTTGTATTCAGTGATATTCTGCAGGACCACTTGTATTCAGTGATATTCTGCGGGTGACTTGATCATATTCAGCGATATACGGCTGAGTAGCATTTGAAGTCAAAATTTGAGACAGGGCCGTACAGATGGTAGAGACATCATAAACACCATCAGGTAGGGTGATGGTAATAGGTGCATCATTTGCTTCTTGAATAACAAGCTTGTTGTTACTCAACTCATGCGAAATACTGTCCCAAGATTGGATGAAGGAGAATGCCTCGATTCTGAACGCATGAATCGCAAGGGGTGAGATTTGGAAACTGTTTTGCAACGAACTAAGGATTGCAGTATTCAGGACAATCTATCTGTACATGCTTGCTTCCCTTTTATTACTACAATAGATAATAAGAAAAAGCTATTGCAATGAATGTGGAGAAAGTTTCTGTACCTAAACAGTACAGACAAAAGATTGTTGACAATACTCCTGTTGGATACCCGAAGAAGTTTTTCACCCTTTCGTGTATTGGAAGCTCACGCTCGGGTAAGACAACATGTATCATCAATCTGATAAAGAAAGTAGCTCATACTTATCGGAATATTATCATCTATTCTCCCTCTATAGATGATGTGAGCTGGACGGCTTTAAAGAAATATAACAATGTGTATACCTCACAGACAATCTCAAATCATATTCTGAACAATCTATTCGAAAAGCAGAAGAAGATTTACCAAAATGACAAGGACAAGAATCATATGCTACTCATCATTGATGACTACGGAATACTGGCCAGACAAACTGGCTCACCTCTTGACAAACCACTTCAACATGAGGAGAAAGTATCAAGTGGTATCAAACAGATGCTCGATATTCTGTATTCTACAGCACGTCACAACGGGATGTCAATTTGCGTAAGTTTTCACGATACCCTCCAATGTACACCAGTTCAGCGCGTTAATGCTACTCATGCTATACTATATAGACTAAACGATGCACAGTTGGAAAAAATTGCACCAGAATTGAGATGTCACCTATCAAATAAAGAATTTGTTGAGATGGCCAATGATTACACAAAGGAACCATATACATTCCTCTATATAGATGTCAAAGCTTTGCGCAATGAAGATGTTTTTATAAAGGGAAAACCGGCAAAGATAGTAGTAAATGAAGAAGAAAAAGATGATTCATAATAAGAGACAGAATATGAACAGTGATGAAGATGAAGTTGCTAGATACTGGAAGCCTATCAAAACACAAGATTACAACCAATTGCTCGACATGTACACAAATGGTGGCGCCTTGATGGGCAGGGATCGCTTGTATTTCTTATACAAACAAAGATACCCCACCTCTAAATTGAGTCAGAGAACATTACTTGAAGATTTTCTCAAGAAACAGACTGTGTATCAACGTTTTTTGAAACCCCACACACAGCGTGGTATGGTGAGGCCGATATTATCGAAGGAGGAGGGACACTTTCAGTTAGACTGCACATTCATGAGGCCATTTAATGGATATATGGCTCTTGTGGTAGCAGTTGACATTCTAACAAAGAAGGTCTACACACGTCCCTTGAAAAGAGTTAATGCGCGCGGTGTTGTTGCTTTGCTTCAATCCATGATTGACGATGGCGTGGAAATCAAGACGATCCAATCTGATAATGGAACTGAGAATGTTAGTAAAGAAACTCAGGATTTTGCTGAGGAATATGGTATTCTCTGGCGTACGAGTAAACCGCATTCCCCGTGGTCAAACGGTCAGGTTGAAAGGATGAATCAGACCATTAAGCGAGCGCTATATATGGGATCTCAATATAATAAGAATTGGGTCCAAATCTTACCAAATGTGATTCAGTCCATCAACAACACGATCTCATTTGGTGCAGGCAGAAAGCCAAGAACACCAGAGTACATCAAAGAGAACACTGAAGAAATAGCAGAGGCTCGAAGGAAGGATAGAAACAAAGGTGTTTCAAGCAAATTCAAGACCTTCAAGATTGGAGATAAGGTGCGTCGTTACATAACAGCAAAGGACACAGGTCTTCTAAAACGTGCTCGAACAGAATATTTCGGTGCCAAGATTTACAGAGTAACGGACAGAGTACCAAGCAAGTTTCCGCAGTACCAAGATGGATATAAACTACTGGACCTTGACAGTAATGTGGAGCTCAGTGGTGTATTCGCCGCTTATATGTTACGATTGGTTCCTGAGGGAACATAAGACATAGGAGCACCGGGTGCTCAATCAGCAACACAAGAGGATAATGAAGACGACAACAATGAGGATAACAACAATGATGATGATGATGAAGATGACGATGTTTTTGAAGTAGAGAGAATACTTGACTCTAGAATGAAACGAGTCAACAGCCGCAGAGTGAAACAATACCTGGTAGAGTGGAAGGGGTTTCCGATTTCACAAGCTTCTTGGGAAGAAAGGTCTCAATTTGTTCAAGATGAGAGAGGATTGTTTGATGAATTTGAACGGAATATAGAGTAGTCAAATTATACATTTGTCTTCTTGGTCGGATTTTTCCGAGGCTTTTTGACCATCACTTCAGACTTCTTGAAAGTTTCTTTGAATGACTCTTTCAGTATATCAATTTCCATATCCATCTCCATTTTTTTGATAATGGATTCATCAATTGTGCTTGATATTCTTTACTGATTCAATGAATCTCAATTTGTCCTTGTGAGTTACAATATCGTCAAATATATCTAGAATACGTTCATTTTGATCACACAAGGGATCCTCACTTTTATACAAATACCTCATTCTTTTTAGTATATGAAGACTAAAAAATACTAGTAATTTGTTATGATTATTTCGTTGTCTTGGTTCTGTCCGTTTGAAACAAAGGAATATCTGCAATACTGATGAACATTATACTCTTCAAAGAGTCTCGTGTGATGCACATTGCAATCAAGAGTCAAGAGAAAGTTCACATCTGCATTGTGTAAGTAATCACATACAGATAACAATATTTTGTAGTCACTTTCCTCAAATGTTGTGCTGTAGTATTGTTTGACTGAAGCTACATCATATGGAGGATCAAGAAATACAAAGTCACCCTTTCTGAAGGAAATACTTTTTAGAAATGTGACATAGTCCATGTTGAGAATATTCACTTTACTCAAGAAAGAGGAAACCTCCTGAATATTTTCCTGTTTGTAGAGATTGGATTTGGCATTGGTTTTTGAATACGTTGGCTTGATGATGTCTCCATCATGCTTCAGATTGTTATTGAAAGAGAGCTTCAACAAGTATATATATAAAGCACTTCTAGCCGCTTGACTCATTCCTTTCCGTTCATTATTGAATATGTCCAAGAACATCAAGAATGACTCTTTATCTCGGTAGGTATTCAATTCTTCAAGTTCATGAATCAGTTCTGTACAGTTGTCCCGGACAGACTTGTACAGATTAATGATTTCCACGTCTTTGTCATTAATGAAAAGTTGCGCTATATTCTGGTATTTTGTTCCTATATGGAAAAGAACGCTCCCCCCTCCAACAAATGGTTCAAAGTATCGGTTGATGACTTTGGGTAACTTTGAGTCAATCTCTTTCATAATTTTCGATTTGGATCCAACATAAGAGATGAATGGTTTCATTGTTGATTATATGAAAATATTGAATAAAAGTAAAAGTATGGCCTTTGAAAAACGAAAAGAAATAGCCAAGACTTCACTTGAACAGTATTATACAAAGAAAGAGCTAATTGATTCAATTGTGACAGATGAACTGGTGCCGTTACTCATCAAGAACAATATTCAGTGGTTCATTGATTCGTCTGCCGGAGATGGTTACCTTGAATTCAAGCTAAAGCAAGTGTTACCAAATATCCAATATATATCGTATGATATGTATTCTCCAGAAGATACATATTCCAATGTCATTGTACAGGATTTCCTACAGACAACAAATGAAGCTAACATGAAAAATGTTGCAATTGGTTTCAATCCGCCTTATGGTGTACTCTGTAAGTTATCTATTGAGTTTATCCGTCACGCTGTGAAGAACTATGATCCAAGTCTTATCTGTATGGTACTTCCACATGCTGCAACTGTGGCCAGATATGATGGATTCAAACTGTCCTACAGGAGACTTGTGCCTGCGAAATCCTTTTACAAGTTTAGAACAAACAAGATATTCGACTATGATGCCTTCTGGTCTGTCTTTGAGAAAGGCGAAACATCACCTATACAAAAACTTGACACTTGCATCCCAGAATATGGTATTCTTGGCATACATCTGTTGAAAACACGTCCAATGTTATCAAAGAACATTCTGTTAATTGGAAGATATTACAGACAGTTTAGGTGGTACTGGGTGACAGATAGTATGTTTGATCATATCCCCTCTCACATGGAATACATTGCAATCTACCTTGAAGAGTGTGTTGGTGAAGAGCAGATCAACAAGATTGCAGCTAAGGTTATGGAATATAGGAAAGATGTGGTCTTCTACAAAAGAAGCATATGCATACAAGATGTAGTGAGATCAATGGAGACAGTAGAAATTCAGAGAGATAGAGAGAGGTGATGAGTGGGGGAAGATACACATCAAGAGCGAGATATGGAGACAGGTAGAAATTCAGAGAGATAGAGAGAGCGTGAGGAGTGGGGAATCGTGTGGGGATTTAGGGGCACTTTTGACATTTTGAGAAGTGCCCCTAATTTTTTCGTTAGGGGGAGGGGATATATAAGAGAAATGGAGAGTAAATTCGTGTGGGGATTTAGGGGCACTTTTGGAGGGAAATTTGGAAAAGAAAATGAGTTTTGAAAAAAAAAGAGGTGAGGTGGCAGCGACCTCAAAAAAAAAGGATAATTATATACTCCAAACTTTATAAAAAAAGTGCCCCTAAAAGATTACGCTAACGATTCGAGTTTTAAAAAGTGCGTCCCCACACGAAAAGTTGGGGGCACTTTTAGGGGCAGTTATTTTTTCAAAAGTGCCCCAAGATGCGACCCACTCGAAATTTAGGGGCACTTTTGAAAATGTGAAAGTGCCCCTAACAAATGTTAGTACTGGGTTGTGTTGTATTGATATGAGGATAAATCAATTTTAAAAAAGGATGTACATCAATTAGTGAAAAAAGAGCTGAGAGAATATGGATTTGAGTATTCATCAATTAGAGGAAGTTGCAAAAAATCAATTATAAAAACAGGTGTACATCAATTAGTGAAAAAAGGGCTGACAGAATATGAATTTGAGTATTCATCGATTAGAGGAAGTTGCAAAAAATCAATTATAAAAACAGGTGTACATCAATTAGTGAAAAAGGGCTGACAGAATATGAATTTGAGTATTCATCAATTAGAAGAAGTTGCAAAAAATCAATTATAAAAACAGGTGTACATCAATTAGTAAAAAAAGAGCTGAGAGAATATGGATTTGAGTATTCATCAAATAGAGGAAGTTGCAAAAAATCAATTATAAAAAAGGGTGTACATCAATTAGTGAAAAAAGGGCTGACAGAATATGGATTCGAGTAACCATCAAATACAAACAAGGCGTGAATCCCAATAAAACGGGCGAGATATTATTAGAGTATAGTGAGTAAGGTTATAGGAGTATAAGAGTATTCATGACTTAGAGAGGAAGCGGAATACGATTTTTTGAGAAGCGAATTAGAATCAAGAAGAAGAGAAGGAGAGTGAAAGGAGAATACAAGAGCGATGGCCGGCCTTACCACTATTGGGTCATGATTAGCGCATTTGCACTATTGGTTTTTGAAATTGTCACTATTGGGTCTTGAATTTTCCACTATTGGGTCTTGAATAGCGCATTTGCACTATTGGTTCTTCAACTTTCCACTATTGGTTCTTGAATAGTGACCTTCCCACTATTGGGTCTGTTATAGTGCAGACCCTATAGTGGTACCACTATAGGGTCTGCACTATAACACCATCCGTGCTTAATTTGATGCATTGCTTGTATGGAGGGTAGTGATCTTAGATTGTCTCAAGTGATGAGCTAGCTGACTACGGAAATAACTGAGTGGCTCCTTGTGGAAGCTGGGTGATGTCCACTTTGTCAATACCATCATGAACAAGGGATCTCCCTTATGAGCTGTGCCCAAAACATGTGTGTTCAGAAAATTGCCAAAGATAGTCATTCCCAGAGGACTGAAATAAGCATGTCAAGGCTTGTACATAGCTATCTAATCATTGTTTGATAGAATTTACAGTTGAGTTTATTGGTGATTCTCTAGGCTTTTAAAAAATGACAAATCACAGGCATCACTGACTGGTGGGGGAGACCCCCGCACCCCCCCGGCCGCCTGCTGGCGGCCCTCGCAGAGGCGCAAACTGTGAGGAAGATCCTCGAGTATGTGGTGAATCTCCCCTAAGGAATCACCATTTGCAATCAAAACTGGAATGCAAAAATGCCAGTGTAGCATCAAGATGGCCGGTTTCCATATTGCTCAAGTCCCTTAGGGATTGATTGGGCGGGGGACAACCCCTGCACCCCCTTGGCCGCCTGACGGCGGCCCTTGCAGGGGGAAAACTCTTGTTGGGGAACTCTGGTCTGGAAGGAAAATATTTGTTAAACTCTGCAGTAACGGAGTACCCCACATTGGCCACAAAATACTTGCCCTCCGGAACTACAAAGTTGTGCCTGGTAAGGCCACCTGCCAAGACCTTGCCATTGGTAGCAGACCCCTCCCACAGCGAGAACATACTGGAATTTGAGATCAAAAGAGCATGCAGCCAAAACATTCTGGCTCAGAGAGCCCTTCCTATTTCAGTAGTTGGCTTGCTCACTTGCTTCCACTCTAGCAGTGATATGGGTGCCATCGATAGACCCAACGCATCCCTTGAAGTAAGGATAGAACTTGCTGCTGTTGCAGATCTCAGGAGGGATGGCACTCTTCGGACATTGGGAGCTTTACTTTAAGGGGATAGAGCTCGTTTAGGGCTTTGTCTCCCCAGAGCATCAGGAACATGTTCCTGTCCATAAGATCTGCTGTATTCATTTCAAAAATAAATAAAATACAGCACCCCTACATACCTCCATTGAAACTCTCTACCTATAATAAACCTTTCTCTCCCTCACCTTCACTATGAGCAACAACCAACCCTATGGACATCAATTAGCGAATACAGGAGGAGATAGAGCTCGAGACCAAGTTGATGGATGCTGCAATTCTGGGGACAGCAACATACATTGAGGGAGCCTTTGGCAAGAAGATTCCTTATCAAAGTTCTCTTCTCTCCGGTCGGCAGTATGTAGACGAATTGCTGCAGTCAGGGCGCCCGTCAATCATGAGGAGCAAGTATTTGGTCAAGGATTCCTCCCCTGGATCTCCAATGTGCAACAGCTCATCATCTTCCTTGGTGCGTTTGGCTGTCACATTCCAGATTTTGAGCCAAGCCACCCAGATTCCAACCCTGCCCAAAATGAGTTCCTGGGGAATCTGTTTTGCTCGAATCCGGTTGCCAAACACGCCCTCAATCTAGGTTGCTAAAACCATGGCTCAGAGGGTTAATAGATAAACAAAAATTAGAATTCATATGTACCAGAATGTTGCAATTCTTTATTGCAAACAAAGTGAGCTCTCTTCCTAACAGCACAGAGGTTAATTACATAATTTTTTTGTGACCAAAGATGGGGACGACAAATTGTAATATGCTGAATTTTGCGCACTGTCACTGCGCCTCTTCATTTTGCATTTTGGGATTTATGAGTGTTGGAGTTTGAACTGTGTTATGAGCCATTGACTCCAACGTGGAGCTTTTCTGTATATCATACTTGACTATTGAAGTTTTTTGACTCCATACCACGGCGTCCGCTATCATTTGAGGGAATGGG
Organism: Phlyctochytrium arcticum; assembly: GCA_025602905.1. Classification (NCBI taxonomy): domain Eukaryota; kingdom Fungi; phylum Chytridiomycota; class Chytridiomycetes; order Chytridiales; family Chytridiaceae; genus Phlyctochytrium; species Phlyctochytrium arcticum. The sequence continues at coordinate 385,305 of JAHLKI010000010.1, read as the reverse complement.
CAGCAGGAAACCAAAGGTAACTCCGCATGTTTGCAATGCAATTGCAGCCATAATTTAGCGGTCTTGCACAGGCCGCAGAATGCCAGGGAGTTATTCAACCTCCGCCACTCATCTGTTTGGAATGCCGTCAAACCAATTTTTGGTATTGTCAAAAAAAAGATTCCCATCTTGCAAAAAGGGAACAGCTATCCATTTGACATCCAAGTTCGCCTGGTGATGGCTCTTCTGTGTCTCCACAACATCATCTGTGTCGAGTCTGGTGGGATAGACGATGAATTGGAGCTGGAGGCACTTGCAGAGCTCAATAAGCAAGAAGAAATTGCCAGGAATGCATGATCCAGAGTTGTAGAGGGGCCTGGGGATGCACAACAGAATGTTTTAGTTGTTAAGCTTTGTGGCGCAGTCGTGGGGCTCCTCACAGTCACCCTATCTGCTTACATATCCTATTTCTCCGCTAAATTTGCTGATTTCCTGAATTTCAAAAGGATCGCTGGTTTTCCAAAACTTTTAATTTTCCAAGGAATTTCTGTTTTGTTTCTTTCCACTTGGTTATGGTATTAATTTGTGCTCTACAATTTGCTCGTTATTCCTACCCCTCTTACTGTCTCTGTTTAGGCTATTCTGTTCTCTCTTTGTTTGTTGCCACGATGACAATCTGGTATATTGGCCATTTCCCAAATTTCTGTGCTTTTTGGCCAAATTTTTTTGAACATGTGGATTTTCTTTGATTTTCTTTCTTTCCGCTGGGGCAAGGCATCAATTCCTCCTCTATAATTTTCTCTACATCCCCTTGCTGTTTACTAGCTCTGTTTGGCTTTTCAATCTTCCCTTTGTCCATATTTTGCTGATTTCAAGAATTTCCGTGGTTTCTGCACTTTTTTCCTATCCTTTTTGCTTTATTTCCGCTGGGACATGATATTTTCTTCTCTACAATTTGCTCGTCACGTTTATCCCTTTTACCATCTCTATACAGCTGATGAAATCTCCTGCTGTCCGTTACAACGCTGACGATCTTCCAGTTTCACTCATTTGATTTTTCTGGGGATTTTTCATTCCTTGTTGTTTTCCCCACATATATTGATTTCCTGGCTGTACATGGCAGCAATACCTTCTCCACATTTTCCTTTTCACTATGAATACCTTTAATGGTGCCTTACCATGGTTCTTGTATTCTTTTGCCGGTTACAACAGATTCCTCAACATCATCTCACTCAACAAAATCCTTCGGCTGCATCTCCTCCCTATATGCCTTCCTTACATTACCCCGCTATGTTTTGCATTCTACGGCATTTTGCCCTGTCATTTTATATCCCAACTCCCCATTTTTGGCTAAATGATGCCACGTGTTGCTGCTAGGATTTTTCTCCTATGTACCAGTACTGATTCCGGGTGCATGGGACCTTAATTTTGGATTCCAACCTTTTGTACCGGTTTGTACAGTGACTTTCATCTCGTCCAGCGTGAAGAGCTGGTCAACCAGCTCCATGATGGCATGCAACTTTGCCAATGCCTTACTGCCCGTTTCCAGTCCAGTACGGTTTGTAGGCACAGTGTAGGATAAGCAGAACATGGGAAGCATTGCTTGCAATGCTGCCCGTCAGGGTTACCTACTGTAACAGATTGTCATCTGTTTGTCCTGACAATAGTACCCCCGTGTTCCCTGACTTCCCAGCTCTCCCTTTTGTATATATCCCGACCCACCTTGTCCTGGCAGCTCCTAGTTTAGTGTTCCCCTTCCAACCATTGGACTTAAAGATTGTTTGGACGTGAGGTGGCAGTATTGTCAGAGTAAGTATATATTAGCTAGGGAGTAAGAGGGTGTCTGGGGAAGGACTATACAAGAAGGTAGGGATGTGGCATAGGTATGGTGCAGGGCCAAGCCACATCCAGGACAAGCGTTGCCAACAAGCCAGGATGCGCCCTTGAACCGGTTGCACAGCAGAATGCAAGACCAAGACCAGCATTGCAACATCTTCACACCCAAGAGCAAGACCACCACGGCCCAATACTCTTTGTGCGGATTGAGGACTTGGCAGCCGCATTGCCCGCACCAGACGCACCATACAGCCCCAAGAAGAACATCCATGGGAACCGCCACCAAAGAACCGGCCAGTGTGCGAAGGACAGGAAAGGACTAAGTTAGAAAGTGCAGGCTAGCTGAGTATTTGGGGCAACACATCCATAATAACAAATTATCAAAGTTACTCTTTTTCCCTCCTTCTTTCCTCGCTCTTCCTCTCTTTTCTCCCTTCTTGCTCTCCCTTCTCCCACTCTTTTTCTCTCCTCCCGGCAAAAAGCTGTAGATATGAGAGTATAGCCAAAACTCTTGAGCTGTCAAAGATGCAAAGATTTTTTGAGCAATGTTGAACCAAAATCTAGGTTTCTTGGCTCAGAGTGTTAAGAACACTTGGGCATCTGGTGGCAATTTAGCTGGAAAAATAGCCTGAATATCTCTTTCTCCCAATCAATTACAAAAGCACTTCTCAAGAAAGAAAAATTCTCTATTCTACAAAATATTTTATTGATACTGGTTAAAACAAATTTATGTTTACATGACCTGTGCCATTTTCATAGCCCTCTTTAGCCCCTTCCCATTTTCTGTCCTCTTTTTCCCCCTCTGTCTGTCCTTTTTCTGCTCTCCTTCACCCTCTGTCCATCCTTCTCATGGAGATGACCGAAAGTGCAGAGAGCTTTTGACTGAAATGCAGAGCCTTTGACTCATTTTGACCAAAAAGGGTAAGATCATTAATGACCTAAGATCTATATATTTGACCCAAGATATTGGCTGCCTCCCAACCCAGACTTGTGGACTCAGATTCTCGCATCTGATTTGATGGACAGTAGCAATCCATGTATTTGCATCAACAGAATTGGTCCAACCACCAGTCAAAGATGCCTATAGAATATCATGTAATTGAAAGACAAAGTGCATCTTCACTGATTCAAACTACTTAAAATGTGACAAAGGATGGTGCTGGCATGAACCCCGGATTCCTCTCGGGAAGAAGACATTGCAAGGAGCATGGCAAGAGCACCGGCAGAATGGGATATGACCAAACAGCTCAATAGGCAGAAGAAGAGGGGATTCCTTGCAACTACTGTGCACTGCAAAGCAGAATGGCATAAGTTTTGGCGACCGCCAGTGGTGGCAAATGGGGCTCTGGGCAGGATCTCATTGCCGTCAATGTTGGAAGCCAGCAAGACAAAGCACAGATTGTCTGATTGTCTCTACAACCATGGGAACATGTTTTTTTTTCACTTCACTGGCTCTTTGTTTATGCATGACAATAGAAGTCTTTTCCCTAAATGATTCATTTGAAACACTCTTTTGTTTTGAAACAGGAGGAATTCATCCCCTTTAGCTCAAGCTCCTGCTCCATCAAATCCATGTGTTGCCTTGCCAGCTTGTGTTCCTCAGAATCAGTGCCAAGCTTGTTTGTGAGTGTTTTTTACACCAGAAGGGCGTTCTTGACTGTCGTTGCTGATGAGGGTGTCATTGCTAACATAAAGTGCTACTTGATACTGTTCTCAAATTTGTTGAAAACATGTAGTAGGGTGAACTTGCTCTTTTCAGCTTCCACAAACATTTTGGTGGCCAGGATGACTACTTGGTCCCAACTAACACCGCTTGTCAGAAATACCCAGCAAACTTGTTGATGTTCAGACACACCTCCATCGAACGGTTTTTGAGGGAAGTGGTTGACCAGAGGCTTTCTTTTGTAACAATAGCAGGGACAGATGACTTGGCTAGGCAAGGGTTCATAGGGACTTGTATGAAAACATGCAATTTAATATGATTCAAGAGATGAGGCTGGCTATTCTTTACAAGGGGTGCGAGGCAATGACTGCTTTTATAGGAGAACTACCATCACAGCTAACTATGGCTATCACATCCTAGTTTTCCTTTTGAAGTTTTGAGCAGATGTGTGTTTGATGCATTTTGAATAAGGAGGAATTTGACATAGAACAGCAAGATCATACTCAAATCTAATATTTTTTGATTTAATTTGGACGGGACATTTCTTAGATGCATAGTTTTCCAAATCACCAAGAATGTGTGTTAAAACAAGCACAGTTAGGACCATATCCTAGCTGGCAAGCTTCAAGTAGGCGAAGCTGAAACTTGATTGATTCTGGATAGAAAATGTGCCATGAAAATAATACTGTAATCATCAGGACATCTATCTATGCAATTGAGCAGAAAAGTTTTAGGAACCTAGATCTAGGTCACAAAACGCTGGCTCAGAAAGTTGAATATGCTATACTTAAAATTTTCTACACATGCCAGTCCCCAGTCATGGCTGACCACTGAGCCACAGACATTGTTTGAAATTTGCCATCAGCAAAAATGGTGTTTTTAAGGGTGGTCTACGCGCTACTAGTGAAAAATGCATATTTTTTCGGATGCACAGCTCTAATTGTCGGGGCAGCAGAAATTCAAAAATCGAAAATTGCTTTTGGAGGCCAGGCATTCAGTGAGCGCCAACGGCATTTCAATCCTAGAGATGAGCTACACAAATCCATGCATGGACAGCGCCTCAATATGTCTGAATTCCGAGCTAGTTCTATAAGGTGGCAAATGGATGTCTTTGCCAAAGTTGGCAAACAATGTCACTTCTTCATCATCGGATTCATATATTTTACCAGAGGTCATATCAAACAGATCTGACACAAAACTTGTATTGTAAAACTCTGGATAAAACTTGACCTCACCATCACTTTATACCAAAAATTGCAAAATAACCGACCCTGTCCATGCATCGGATTATGCAGTCGACCGTGAGCATTCCGAATATGTTGTCATTAGCGCAATACAACCTCAGATGAAAAAGTTAGGTGCAGGATGGTAAAAACGCCGTTTTCGTTGCTGGCAAAATTTCAAACAATGCCTGCGGCTCAGTGGCCAGCCATGACTGGGATGCATCTGAAAAATTCAATTATAGCTTGTAGATCACCCTTAACCCTTTGCTTACGGCGCGTTTTGTCCCGATATCAGGACAAGCAATGTTGCGTTTAATTTGGATAAACAAGCCATAGAAGTTGACCAGCACCCATGAACCCGGTATAAAGCGTCAGAGAACATGGTTCCAACTTCAAGCTCATGTCATTTTAACCTTAACTTTATATGTCAAAGGGAAAATAAATTGGGGTTCAAATCCGGCCTGTCCCAATATCAGGACAAAACTCAATGAGTCCATAGATTTTGTTGGGTAGATTGCCGGATGGACCCGTGATATCCCAAGAAAGAGCGGAATATGCCCTCTTTGTCCATATAGTCCATGCCGCTGGCCAGTCAATGGTGGTGGCGCATTTTTGTTTCAAAGTTTCAGAATTTTGAGTTTTGGCACAAGCGAGGAGCGCGTACTTCATTGTAGAAGCTGATTGGGGTGCTAACATAGTATATTCAGAATCACCTCCTCTAAAACATATCCGAATATCAATGAGTTCCCTCACTCACAACAACCCCTGTGGTTGCTCGAAGTTTGTTATCTCCGGCTGTCTCATCAATGACAAAGAGTTTTTTGAGGAACTCAGGATCCAGCAAATTGCTACTGAAGTCCCAAACAATGTGCATCGTAAGCACCTATACAAAGTGGCGGCCAAACTGCTCGGTATCCACGGCAAGCGGCGGTGTTTGCCTTCCTGTGTCAAAGGATTTGTTTGGGAGAAGTTCCCGAGTGAGGAATATATGGGATTCAAGGCCGCTCCCTCTCCAGTCAGGCAATGAGCTTCTTACATAGCTTCTCATTTTTTAATATAGAACAACATATAGTATTATATATTGTTTTTATTCCATTCATCTGGTTGTGATTGCAGTGATTTGGGTCATCTGAATAGGATGGGTAACTTCAGGCTTCAAGGCCAAGATGTGTGACGCGCTAGTGGCAAAGTCATATAAGGCATGGCTTGGCCGCTTGCGTCAGCAACTCCGACCAAATTCAACTCCACAATGGGCGAACTCATTTTTGATACAATACAACACAAACGCTAGCAGCTAGGAAAGAACTTCTACCAGTCTAACAATACTCTATGAATCTATAAATCCACCACAAATACCATCCAACACAATCAGCAGCAAGATGCAGGCAAATGGCATTCGGGCAGATCAATATGCGTAATGTGTTTGTAATGGCAAGGACCCGCACACACACCGACACCGCATGAGCAGACAAACGTGGTTTTACCTTTGCAGACGTGGCATCTAATCTGCGTCGCCCATTTTGGTAGGAGATCGTACTTTGCTAGGTGGCAGAACCTTTTGCCAAAATATTTGAAGAGAGCATGGGGCTCCACAAAGCCGGTGCTGCTCCGTGGGCGTCTTCTTGGCTCAGCTTGGGCCTCTTGGTCAGGGTCTCTCATCAATTCAAGCGCAAGCTTCTCTCTAAACTCATTCATTGTGATCTTTGCTAGCTTCCGGTTGGGGTCGCTCGCTGCATCATGCACGGCTGCCTTGTGCGCCTTGTAGATGACTCGGCCGTTGTGGACAGCAGCGTCCAGCCTCCAGAAGAATAATTTATGGTACCAATGTTTTTGATTTTTTCTCTGGGAATGGGACGTTTGCATCAACTGGTCTGCCAAATCCATGCCACCCATGTTTTGGTTGTAAATGCAAACCATGGCCGGCCGCTGAACTTCCTTATCTTTCTTCCTGGTGTAGGCATTATACCAGCTTGTCACATCGGTATCCCCACCCTCGTGGCAAGTGGTGATCATATGAAAGGCTTTCTTGTCAACAAAGCCTGCACCAGTCACGTTGCCCCTCCGCGCCCAATGGTACATGCCTGTAGGGTCTTTTGGCGTGACTTTGGCAACTTGCGGAAATTCCTTGCAATTCCAACGGGCTGTTCCTACCATATACGTTTTCACCGCATACAGTTGTTCAGCCAAGCCAACAGTGCAAAACCAGTTGTCGGCACAAACCACTCTGTAGCTGTCTGTGTACCCTTCGACCATCTTCATGACAACTTGCGCACCTTTGCTTCCAATATTAGGGTCGGAAGCGTCTTTGTCCTTCCCCTGGTAGACGGAAAATGAATAAATATACCCTGACGATGACTTGGCTCCAATGAATAATTTCAGGCCTCTTTTTGCTGGCTTTGCGGGTATGTATTGAACAAAGGATAGCCGACCTTTATACTTGACCAGGCACTCATCGACGGACAAATCTCGTCCTGGGGTATACACTGCTTTGCAGCGGGCCTGCATGAGAGCAAAGAACTCATCAATTTTTTTTGTGGCAGAGGTAGAATTTGCAATCGCTTCATCTGTCCCTTCGAAATGCAGGTAGTGCATCAAAAACATGTATTGGTCTCGTGAAATTCCAGTCATTTCGAGTACATTGGAACGATACAATGGATTGTTGCTCCAGTATCTAGAAGCCGACGGTAACTGTCAGCCCCATCCATAGTAATAACCCGAAAAATCTCCTCATCTCCTTGGCACTGGTTCGTTTCCAGCCCTTCTTCTTCTTCTTCTTCTTTTTGGGTGCTTCCACTTCCAAATCCGAATCCGAATCCGAATCAGACGATGATGAGGCATCCACGCCAGCAGCAGCTCGCTTTCGAGTGGCGTTGTTGTTTGTACATGTGGCGATATATTCCATAACGGTTTTATCAAAAAAGATGTCAAAAGCATTTGCGGCGAGTGGTGTTATTGTTTGTACACATGGCAGTATATTCCATAACAGTTTTATCAAAAAAGATGTCGAAAGCATTTGCCACCACCCACTCCTCTGTTCGTGCGATGACCTCGTCATCATCATCATCTGAGTTGCTGTCATCGAGTTCTCCCTCCAGCACAGGTTCAATGTCCTCAGTGTTGCTCATCATGTCCTCAAACAATCGGTCCGTTTCAAGGAGTGCACGCTCTGGGAGCACGGGTGTGGGTCAACAGGATCGTACCGTGGGTCATTGGCAGCTGGGATCCGCTCGGCTCTTGATGCGTTCTATTGTTGGCATTCACCGCCGCTGCTTCATTGACTAGTTCTTCCAATTCAGCCTTCCTCTTGAGTGTCACTCCTTTCAATCCCATCACCTTGGCAGTTGCAAGCAACATCTGATGCATAGGACCGATTTGTTTGGCGCGCTTGGAGGCGTTTGGTCCCGGTGTACTAGCCGAAGAGGACAATGCAGATGCGGACGTTGATCCCAGTATGTAGCAGGAGAGCAGCATTGTTTATAATGCTGTTCTGGAGTTTGCTGGCTTGGCAGGCGATGAGCGGAGTTTTGGGTGGGGGAAATGCTGTGAAATGAGAACGCGTCAGAGCCAGGGTGTCCAAAACATGAACATTTTTCCTGACGATACCCACTGGACAACCGACCTTGGCCAATTAGATGGATTGGTTTACATTCATTGGGACCAGACAATCCTGGCTTCCAAACCACAAATTTTCTAGTGTAAGTTTGGGAAAAATCGGATCCATTCTGAAAAACGCGTGATTTGTCCCAATATTGGGACAGCAGTAATCAAAGGGTTAACATTCTGGCACAGTTGACAAGTTCAAAATCTGATGACAGGCAAAGGTCAAAGGTTTTGAATAGTTTTACGTGATTCTGATGATTTTCACTCTGTATCAGTGGTGTAAATAGTAGAGCTAACTTACAGAAATAGCACGGAATTCAGATCAGAAGTGCCCATCCTTTGAATGCTTATTTGTAGATCTACCAATATATTGAGACACTGGCCATGCATGGTCCTGCGGATGTGAATGCCATGGCCCTTTTCTTCCTCTGCTGTCTGGTGAATGAATATGTGCATGGCTGTTCTAGGTGGTTGTGACTGGGTTCAAATTCTCAAGCCAGCCAGTTTTAGCCTTTGCATCAGAGACAACATCACAGATTTTGATGGTTTTGACATACAGCTAGAGGTTTTGCATCTTATAGTCTGTTTTTTGGAAGTGGACTTGTTCAACTCAAATCACAACTAATGCCCTGGTGAGCTGCGCCCCTGAGGGCGTAACTCTGGTTTAATTTTCCATCTTGGAAATGAGAATGGACCCAAGTTGTAGTAGAACAGAGTTATCTCTTAGGGTAGGAATGGTTTGCAGATAGTACACTTGCACTTCTCCAGTTGTGGGGTTTGCAACACTGTGCCCATGGACATATACTTTGTGCCACTTGGGGAGCATGATGACAAATTCCAACTTGCAGGTGGGGATTGCCTTGCCAGACCTGTTATGTATTTGCTGCCATTAGAAGGGAAACTCAAACAAAAATCCTGGAGATTCAAGTAAAGATGGGAAGAGACCTGAAATGTAGTACAGGGACAGGAGAAGCAACAGAGAACTATAGGGGTGGAAAAATTACCATTGCCAAGTTATGAGCAACTGTAACTGAGGAAATGATGCCATAGTTAGCGGTCAGAAAGAGAATAGAAAGAGGACACCACTTAAGACAAGAAAGCATCAATCCATTGTGATTTGTTGGCATTGTAATAAAGCACAGAAACAGACAAACAGAGATGGTAGAAGCGGAATGGGTAAATATTAAAATGAATGGGAGGAAATGTTTTTCAAGGGTAAATACAAATAATGAAAATAGTAAAAAATTAAAATATAGCAGAGAAGCAGCCAAAAAGGTTGAGAAATTGAGAAATTTACAAAACTACTACCGTAAATCACTGGCTCCTGACCCCCCCCCCCCCCCCCCCCCCAAATTTTCCCAAATATAGTAAATATTACGGGCACAGTTTTCTAAAAATCAGGCACAGCCATGAACTTGAAGAGGGGGGGGGGGGGGGGGGGTCAGGAGCCAGTGATTTATGGTAGATTCTCAGCATGCGTTTGGCCATGGAAAAATTCCCCAGGCTAAAACAGAGACAGTAGACAAGGCAGGCATAAGGACCTGACTGTAAAGAACGAATAGACAGTATAAGCAAGCTGAAAAGATGTTAATGGGAGGAAATTTATTAAAGGGTTTAAGAATCTACCATGGCTGTGTCCCATCTTGTACTTTTCAAGAAAGATGCAAAATGCAGAGACTCGGTACCCGATCTATGAGCAGGAATTGCGCTCTTGTCAAGATGCTGAAGGCAAACCAACAGTTCCTTATGAGAGCCATTTTGTGCTTTCGTTGACCACATGTCTTTGATCTACTCGCAGGAAGAGGGCCAAGTTCCTCGAACAGATGATTCATGCTGCTACGGTTCAGTTTCCGAACATTGTCCGAGGATTAAGGTTACTGGAAGAGTTTCCTTCCGACCCTGTAAAGTAAGTAGGTCACATTGGTTCAATTGGACGACTATGCTATTAAACCAAGAGCGAGTTAAAAGGATAAGTTGAAAGCGCCGGAGACTATCTCGATTCTTCGAAGAAGAGGACCTTGGAAAAAAGATATGTGATGGCAAGCAGGCCTCGTGGCTCTTATAGGAGGGTCGCCGCTATGTCCCCAACATGTTACGCACTGCAATGCTAACGCGATATCACGATTCCCTGTTGATGGGGGGACACACCGGAAAGCTTTTGACTTATACTAAATTGCTCCAGGATCATTACTGGCCTGATATGGAATGCAATGTTTTGGACAATGTCACTTACATGCCCACAATGTCAGCGATTGCAACCCACATCACGAGATGTTGCATTGGCATACAATTGTTATGGACTTTGTGTCTTTGCCTCGCATGGAATTGTGTGAACGGAAGCATAGCCAAAATGGCAATAATTACAATGCTGCACCCGTCATAGTGGATTACTTCTCTACTCATGTGTATCTGATTCCATGCAAAATAGAAATGGGGAGCCAAGAGATAGATCTCTTCACTTCACACTTTCTCAAGAACGAAGCGTACTGCAAGTAATTGTCAGCAACAGAGACAGCCAATTCTTATCCGATTTCTGGAAGACCTTGATAGGAAACTTAGGTACTAAGCAGGAAGTCGCAACGGCTCATCATCAACAGACTGATGGCAAGTGCAAGATTGAGTCTGTGAAAAGCATTTTGAGAGCCTACATAGACCTTGACGGGCAGAATTGGGTGAATATCTTGCCTTAGTTCGTTGCAAAACAGTTTTCAAATTTCCCCCCTGACAATTCACGCGTTCAGAATTGAAGCATTCTCTTTTATCCAATCTTGGGACAGCATTTCGCATGAGCTGAACAACAACAAGCTCGTTGTACAAGAAGCAAACGATGCCCCTATTACCGTTAATCTGCACAGCTTTGGCGCAACTTTTGACCTCAAATGCCACCCAGCCATATTCCGCAACATACGATCAAGTAACCCGCAGAATCTCATTGAGTACCACTGGACCAAAGGACTTCAAGGTGCTGGGAAAGCAAGGTGGAGGCACAGCATACTATCAGTTGGGCAACATCGATAACACCGTCTCTGCTAAGAATGCCACTTTTGCCAACCCTGTGAATCTGAGTGCAAGTCAACCTGTGTTGTTAACGTCGAGGACATTCTCTTTGAATGGCTCTATTCTTTATCCCGCAGGAATCGAGAGCAATCAGAACATCCTCGCTTGTATCCAACCTGATGATTTTAGTGACATTGTCACCTGGACGAACCCAAGCAACAAGTTTGTTATTCTACCAAACGCAATAACTCCAAGTTCAATAGACTACAGTATAGTAGACTCTACCTCGTTTCATACGATCAAAATGACCCAACCGAGTGTTCTGACTATTGGTATTCTAGATGACTACAATGACATTATGAACTTGTAAGTTTTTTTGTTATTCACTAAGTAACAAATGTCTGAACAACAAACACCAAAAGAAAACTCAATTCAAGGCGAAGAAGCTTTTGATTCAAGTAGTGAACAAAGTGTTGAACAAAGTGGACTGAACAGCAACGATCCTATTGACAAAGTCGTCAAAGACGTCAAGAGCAAAAAGAAGGAACGAACGTCTAAACAGCTAGAGAATATGAAGAAAGCTCAGGCCAAACGTACCGAGAACTTGCGAGAGATGAAGAAGTTGAAAGAGCAGCATGATAGGGAGGAAGAGAATGCTAGGCTATTGAAGCAACGGGAACGGGACGAAGAGATAGCGCGGAAGGCTATTGAAAAGTACATTGCAGCAAGTAAGCCCAAACGTACTGCTGCAAAGAAGGTCAATGTCTCTAATATTCCAAACAAGGTTGCACCGCCAATGAGACAACCAACACCAACACCAAAACCAGCAACAAAAAGGATGGTTTTTGATGACGACTTATATGAAGAATATTATGAACCACCAAGTGCTGCATTTTCTCACCTCTTTGGCAGACGATAGATGCTCATTTTTTTTGAATAGATAGAATAAGTTATGTCGAATCTCTTGGGAGCGCCTCGAATGCACGGTGCCGATCGCTAAAATGCGGGGTTCTCCCACTGGGGGACGCGCTATATCCTTTTTAGGACAACTTTTTGTCTTTGTGCTGCCAGATGTGCTCCCAGAGCCTCTAAACCACGGTTTCGGACCTAGTTCTTCATCTGTAACAATGTTTGTTTATGTTCATACACTTTTCACAATGTCCACAATTCAACAGATTTTTGCCAGACACACCCAACAACGATTATGATAACATTGAGAATGAAAAATTATGACAATAAATAGAACAGGTGGTCAAAGAGAAACAAGACAGCAACAAAAAAAGACAGATTGCCATAGCAACGAATGTTTATTACGGACGTCAACACTTCACGCACGCGTAGAACCACCATCGCGACCTCGTCCTCTGCGTCCTCCTCGACCTCGTCCAGTAGTCTTGGGCTTGGGAGCTGCCTTCCGAACCTTCCCACACTGCTTCAGAACATGGTCGTACTGGTGCTTGGTCGATCCGCACCCTGTGCACCGACGCTTCGTGGGAGGCTTTGTCAAGTCCAAACCAAGACTAGACGCGTCCTCACCCGCCCCCATCTCCATATTCTCAACACTGGCGCACAGTGCACGCAAATCAGCCATAAGATCGTCCTCCCCACTCAAGTCAATCATCTCGTCCTTGTCTTCCGGGTCGGACTCCGGAATTGGCTGGTCTCCTGGCGCGCTCAGGTCGTCTTCGCCATCTTCAGCATCTCCAGCAAGACCAAGATCCTCGCCACTACTGTGAATGCGGGGTTCTTGCCACTGGTTTCGTGGTCTTCCAATGCCTTGCTTTTGCTGCGGTTCTCTAGCGCCGGCAATGTCTGGAGCAATTGTGTTGTCTTGGGGTTCATCGACTAAGTACCATCGCGCGTCAAACTGCCGGTAGCTGAGCTGCTCCTTCTTCTCGAGGATACTCATGACTTCATGGCCGCACGGCACACCATAAACTTTGCGAATTGTGCACCGGCACTCCACATCACCATCGTCGATTGCTGCCGTCACGCTCTTCCAAGATTTCGATGTCAGGTTGATCGCAAATCTGGAAACAATTTGCTGAAGCGGCAAGAACATGACGTTGAAGGTGGTGACAATGCCGTTGATCTCGTTATTGTACCGAATCTCGGATTTCTTCTGCATGCTTGCTACCGTCAAGGATATCTTCTTGTACGTGTGGGCAAGAGTTCCGACGGAAGACTTCAGGTTTTGTTTGATCCGCCGATGTTGGCTCTCGACAATGGATGTCTCCGTATGTCTGCAGTGTTTGAGTTGGTTGGTAGAGAAGCCGGCGAAATGTTCCTTGAAAGGTAACTTGTTGGATGTGATGTAGTTAATTGTTTCTGGGCTAACAAGTTTCGCAATCTCGCTCCAGGCTTGTTTGAAGAGGGCTTCTGTCGGCTGCTCCAACATATACTTCCAGTCCTTTTCGAATTTGGCCCATGTATATGCTTCCAAGTTATCATCAGACGCTGTCACAAAGTATTTGTGGCAGTTGGATTTGATGTTGAGAAGGATATGCCACCGGCAAAGGAGTCTCTTCGTCTGGGGCCAAACTCCTTTCAAGGCTCCTATCAACGCTTTTTCGTGGTCGGTTACTACAATGTCAGGTGCCCTGCCCAAAACTTGCTTCAACAACTGTAGGAACCAAACATAGTCGCCGCATTCTTCCTGCTCAACAATTCCAAATGCAATGGAGAATGTGTTGTTGGTAGCCGTGAATCCAACAGCACGCATCATTGGCATCTTGTACTTGTTGGTTTGGTAAGTGGCAGCAATAATTACCACATCCGCGTACTTCCTAACGTTTGGATTACCATCGGCTGACCAAAACAAACGACGTACGGTACGGTCGGCGTTCAGTGTGAAGTCCGCCACCAAATGATTTTGTTTCATTCTCGTCAACAGCGCCTCCATCATCGTCATAGTTCCAAGCTCTTTTCTCTGCATTCGGGCGACAATGTTGGAGACATCCCGAGCAACGATCAGGATCGGTCTGTCCGGATTGTCATCAGCAAGCGACTGAACTATTTCACCGGGACTACGGGCATCAGCGTACATATCAATAATCTTGGCGAGAATGACACCATCTGCAAGTTTTTGGGTGGCCCTTCTTGCTGCAGGCAGACTGGCAAGCTCTGCGGTGTTCCTCTTTGGATGGTTGATGTGCTGGTCGTGCCCGTCGCCAAATTTCACAATCCTCCAAACTTCTCCAACCAAGCTTAAACGGACTCTGTAGGTGCAACCGACCTTCTTACTCTCCCGCTTTCTCTTCGAGTTTGGAATGTTTGCTGGAGGCGACCCACCCTGACAACAATGAAAGATCACCATACGAACAATTTCGGATTGCCCCAGTGTTCCTTTTTCTTCTCAGAAACAGCAAATCCCTCGGAAAGCGCGTACTGATGAACACCGTCAATCCCCTTTTCCATCGTGGCAAATTCAACATCCGGCGCAGCTTGAGGAAACCATGGAGCGTGGCGGGATGCGGCTTGCGCGATGATAGCATTTGCCAAAGCAGCTTGAGGGGCGGCCAGGCTACTGGGAAGAACGATTGCCTGTTCGGGGGTCAACCCGACCACAGTGGCAACCTCTGTTGGCGGTCTTGCGCTGGGGCGTGCGATAGCTGTGTCTGCAGAATTGGCGGCTTCCATTTCGGGTGTTGTGTTGTGTTGGTGTTGGACAGGTTCTTCGATTCAGAAGAATGGGGCGAACCTGAGTGGCAATCGGACGGCCGGAGCGGAGTTTTGGTTGCCAAACAGCGCTGAGCCACATCTCGGACAAGGATTCGGACGTGGTATGATTTGGCAGATGCCTTTACTATTAACCTTTCATTTTCAGAACAGCAAGCGTCGACATGTACCACTAGGCTAGTTCTTTGTTTACATTTCAACGGTTTTGCGTCACTATCTAGTTCGCCTTTTTTCAATACACTGCAATTCAGTTACTACAATGATTTCTTTTCGTTTTACAATGCGAGTGTTCACATTTGGCTCAGTCAGTACTCTGTTCACATGTGGTTTATATGGGAAAGTGTGATCCGGATGCATAGCACACATTTGAGAGCGATTGCTAATGGAGTATAAACAAAAGTTGTTAAACGAAAAAGTTGCGATGGCCAAGGACAGTGCCGAAGCCGTGGTTCATCCGCACATGGGAGCACAAAAGGTCGCAATGCGAACACCAACGAAAAAGTTGTCCTAAAAAGGATATAGCGCGTCCCCCAGTGGGAGAACCCCGCATTTTAGCGATCGGCACCGTGCATTCGAGGCGCTCCCAAGTACGGAAGTAACCCTAAGTACTCAAATCTGGTGTTCCAAACTCGACCCGAGGTGGTGGTGTTGTCGATTTCCTATGGTACCCTTGTCGATTTTTCGGCTTTTCATCGACAAGGCTACCCATAGGGCTCTCTAATTGATTCAATTATGCTTGTCGATTTCAGTCACTTTTCGAGTCTGTGCGCAGCGTGGCGCGCGCAGACCAGGTCCGGACTACCCTTCGATAAGGGGGTTCATGGAACATGTAGATGGGAGGAAAAAATGCCAGGAATTTATTGTAATTCAAAAGATTGAAGAGAAATACATTAAACAAGTAAACAGTGTGCTTCCATGCAAACAGTCAAAAGAGCTGGTAAAAGAGGATGTGGAAACTGTACAGAGAGTAGGGAGGAACCTGTGACAAAAGAGAGGTCCATCTAACAAATGTTTGGGGTAGACACAAAGAACATTGGTAAAAGTAAAGTGTAAAGGAAGAGCAAATCAGAGAGATCATTCCAACAGAAGGTCAGGGTAGACAATATGAGGGGAGTGGGATTGTGCCAACTGAGGCTTTGAAAAGAAATAGTAAAGGTATTGTTAAAGGATGCAGAGTAGTTGGGCCTCAAATAGGGACCAAAAGATCAGAAGGCTGACTCTAAATATGCTATCAAAGTCTGGCAAATTTGCCAGACAGATGGAGCTGACATATAGAATCAAGGGGAAAAAAGAATCAGTAGTACAGTCTACAGGCAGATCATGCAGAAAGAAGGGAACGTCCACAAAAGAAAACAGTTGTGTTTTTTGAGTGGAAACAAAATAAACGCAGGGGTTGATCTGCCAGCCAGACAGAGCAGATGTATAGCCTACAGACAGCATCTGTCCTGGAGAGTCCCGAATAGGAATTGGACAGATTTGGTCATTGCAAGTGTATCAAGATGGTGAGTGAAAGCACAGGAAGGGGGGAATGAAGTACTTGGCAGATAGTAAATGGGGAAGAGATGAATACAACTGGAACGGCAGGGGTAGAAATGAAAAATATCAGTTAGTAAGCAGTAATGTTGGCTGGACATCCAGGCAAAGAAGATGTGGTACTATAAATACCTGGCTGCTGTGGGTACAGGAGCCAGGTATTTCCCCTCCCAGTTCAATGCCCAGTCCGAAAACTGTGCCTGAGCCTTGGACAACTGCGCCTCACCATCAAACCAGGAGGGATAACAGGAGCCCAGTATTAAATTTACATTATAATCTGCTAGACAGTGTAATTTTAAGGACAGCAACATTCCACCAATGAAGTTAAAGTATTGATTAGCCAGAGTGACAGGCAAGCCCAAATGGGAAAGACAGGATCAGACGCTGGACAGATTGAGTATATATGAACGGGACACCAGCAGTTAGAATGAAAGGTTGTCTGCAGATAGTCAGATCTCCAGACAAAAAGAATTTTCTTAGGATTTAGCAAAAGAAATGTCAGAAAGGACAGACAGGAGGATGGGAAAGCAAAAGAAAAAGAGCCAGAAAAAGTAAACTGGAAAAGATATAGAGAATAAGCGCCAACAGAGGCAGTGAAAAGAAACAGTATTGTGGAAGGAAAAAAAAAGAAGGAAGAAGGAATTCAGGCAACATATGTATGGATCTGCCTGATGTCATGCACTGAATTGTCTGGGGGTCAAATTGAGTCTGGGCAAATTTTGGTTTTAACCTGGGAATTTTTGTCCCATTTTTCAGTGCAGACATATTTTAGTCAACGGTTATCCTGGGCATACAAAGAATGATACTGATAAAGCATAGAAAATTTACCAAAGAATAAAGTACCTGAAGAAAGTGGTTAATGTTCCCGGGGATAATAAAAAAAAAACACTTCAACATACAAACCGTTGGTTACCAGCGCTTTTCTGTGCAGATTGCCCAATTTAAAAGATTTTGTTGGCACCATTAGAAACCTTCAACATAACTTTCTTCTCCTTGGCAAATATCAAGGGACTGTAGTAATTTGACCAAATGGTTGTTGTTTCTATCCATTTCCTCCCCTATCTCGCGCTTGTCGTTTTTCCCACGTCTTTCTTCATTTGTCACTTCCAACTCACCAATGTTGCAAAATCTATAAAAATTGGGAAACCTTCTCCAGAAGTTTTTTGGAAGGATGATGACAATGGGAAACTTTGGCAAAAGCATAGTTAATATTCCCAGGAACATTGAGAACACTATGCAATTACTCACCCGGGCCACGTTGTGGGAGGGGGAAATTTTCATACAGGGTGGTGGCTCGAATACTATGTAAAACATTTTGCAAGGTTTACCGATGCATAGAACCTTAAACAAAAGCTTAGTTAATATTCCCGGGAACATTGAGAACGTTATTCACTTACTCACCTGGGCCACATTTTGGCAGAGGGAAAGTTTATGCAGGGCGTTGGCTCAGATACTATGTAGAAAACTTTGAGAGGATTACAGACAGTACAGTAAATTCTCTCACAGTGAAAAAGATCCGAACTTTTTGCAACCATGACTGGATACTGTTCATTACGAATCCCAGCAAGTTTGGCAAGGAAAAGATTGAAATATTGGATGCTGAGTTTCAAGAGGAACAGAAATATCTCGGCCCTCTTCAAAAGGAGCACCCCAGCTCATTTACACCCCTCTGGAATATGCAATTTGGAACAATCTTAGTAATAGAGTAAACTGTATCTTAGTCTGCATGGGAACATCAGACAAACTTTCACAGTCATGTCAACTATAAAAGTCCGATTTTGACATTCTCAATTATAGAAACAAAATTTGCCCAGACTCAATTTGACCCCCGGACAAAAACAAACGTGACACTGACACTAAACACAAATGAATCATCATCCACGGGAAGAGTGGGAACAAAACAATATGCAACCAAACTCTGATGAATCTGCAAACAGCAGTGTGTGTTTTGGACAGAAAGGTAAAAACAAAATAATATGCAGGGGTTCATTCTGACTGACAGACAGAGCAGATGTATAAAGTGAGCAAACTTGGAAAGAAAGCATGGCTCTACCGTTGGCTACAGGATTAGCAGCAGTCTACAGACAGCATCCATCATTCAAACAGGAAATGAAGCAATACAGGAAATATGGACAGATTTGGCAGACTGCCCAGACAGAGTAGACCTTTTGACTCAAGAAGTTGAGTGTGTGGCATGAGCAAAAAGGACAGGACAGGTAAAGAGGTGCAACAACTGGGTAGAAGCCTGTGAGGAAAAGATGGATATGATAGATTTCCAGATGGACAACATATGGAATGAATGGTGGGTTCAAAGAGAAAAAGAAGCAGGTAGTAAGCCTTATGCCACTCAGGTGAAAAGAATGTGGTATAATCTGCGAGATAATGCAATTCAAGGATGAGACAGAGGGACGGGCAAGCCCGAGTGGGAAAGACAGACACATCTCAATTACAGCAGAGGAAGATGGAAACAGAACACTGGAAAAATTTCCAATCTGTCAGACACAATGATTAGAAAGGAAGGCAGAAAGTCTGTAGCTACCTAGTGGATAGATCACACAAAAAGGACGGAGAGCGCAGCTTTTGCAAAAGGGATATATGACCATTTTGGTTGTAGACAGGAGATAGGCAAAGAAAATGGAAGAGTATAGGGGGGTAAGTAGATGAATGTACTGAAAAAAATACCGCTACAGTCATGAGAAGATCAGGAAGGTAGGGGAATAATCTTCAAGGCCACAGAAAAGGTGGAAAGAATGAGAATACAAAGAAATAACAGACGGGATGGCACACAATTAGCAGAGAACTGTGAGGTCAGAAAGAATAGCAAAGGCACTAAAGCAGGCAAAAAAACTAAATGATCATGGCAGAACCCTAGCTGACTTGAAAACAGGACAAACAGGGCATACTAATTTGTAGACAGAACATACCAGAAATTCAGCAAGAAGTTTGGAGAACAGGGAAGAACAGAGCAAAAGGGCAGAAACGGGAAAGTACCAAAAGTCTATAGGAAAGGATGGGTCACGTGGACTGACAGAGCGTGTTTTGGTCTAAGTATTCTCTTTTGATAAGCAAATAGGATGGCTGGGCCACAAAGCAAACACCTGAAACATCTGTAAACCAGAGAGTTTGGCAACAAAACTGCAGCAAAGTGACATGGAGACTTGCATGGGTCCTGTTGTTTAAAATGTTGAAAAACAATGAAGGTGGATCATAAGATTGCAAATGATTTGTACCAGGTCTCTTGATATTCATCTCATCAAGCAGCTTTGCTGTCCACAGGTGCAGTAGATATAAAAAGCTCCCTTCATTGCTAATTTCTAGAGAATCAAAAAAAGAAGACCAGTGGATAATTATCATCAGGATGGGCAAAACATATCAGAGTTAAGGCTTGGTTCTGTATTACATTCAATTACATTGCAAAAAACAGGAAATATATCATTGGCAAGAAGAAGAGTAGTTATCAATGATGTGTTTTGGCCTCCACAAAAATTGAATCCAAAACAGGAGGGGAAAATGTTCCAGAGAAAGAATATATGGAAAGATATAGCACTGGGGACAGGAAAGGGAATCAGAAAAAAAGGAGATTTATGCTTTCTTTGTTCATTCACACATGGCCAGTAGTCCCTGCAACACGCCACAAGACTTGTGAGCCGCATCTAGTCGTTCAAATTCCAAGTTGCGATGGGCAAGGTCTTCTTTGGTTCGTGCCAGTTCGAGCCGTAATTGTTTGTTTTCATTGCGGAGGTGGTCGAGGTCTAGCCAACTGTTGTTGACTTCGGTGTGGTCGGGCAAGACTGTTGGTGCTGAGGATTGCGCTGCGGCTGAGGGCGCTGACCCAGGTATGGTAGTTGTGGGGGTACCTTTTAAGGAAGGGTCATCCTGAGACAGCGATGAATCGGTTGATTGTTGCTGTTGAGCTTGCTCGTGCTGTTGTTGCTCTTGATCTTGCTGTTGTTGGAGAAGCTGTTGATGTTGCTGTTCGTCTTGCTGCTGCTGCTGCTGCTGCTGCTGCTGTATTTGTTGTTGTTGTTGTTGTTGTTGTTGTTGTTGTTGCTGTTGTTGTTGCTGATTAAGTTGAAGTAGATTATGCGGAGGGTGCGCGAGTGCATGCTGACTGTGATGCATGGTAGGATGTGGGTGTTGGGGATGCTGCTGATTATGTATGGCTTGCGGATGGGGTAATCCTTCATGAGCCAGATGCGAGTGTGGGTTACGATGAAAATCAGGGGACAACGTGTGCTGATGCTGTAAAGTGTGGGGGTCTAGGGAGGAGAGTAACCCATGATGCCCAGTTTGCTTACGCAGGATCCGATTTTCGTGCTCTAAGCGTAGATATCGGGCGTAAAGGAAATCGATAAAGCTCTTGGCGGCCAAGACTTGTGATTCAACGGGCAAGACCGGTTCCTTGTTCATTACGTGATTATTATTATTGCTGGTGACCTGATGATGAAGTGACAGATCTTTACTGTGGACAGGGTATGTTGTATATTGGGTGGTAGTGACAGAGCTGGTGGAGGTGTTGAAAGATTCGACCATGGTGGATACTTGGGATGGACGGTGTTGATTGGATAGTTGTTGTGGAAATTGCGGGAATGTTGGTAAGGGCATTGAGCCCGCTGTATGGGCCGTCACTTGCAACTGATGTTGTTGGTGCTGCTGATGCAGCTCTCGTTGCATGTCAAGATGCTGCTGTTGCTGTTGCTGATGGTGATGTTGCTGCTGATGTTTCTCAAATTGTGGCTCCTGTCGAAGCATATGGTGGTGGGAGGTAGACAGAGAATCAGAGGGCTGCTGATTGTGTGCGTGATGCATATGTCTCGAAACATATTCTTGAATGACCAGGTCAGGACCATCCAGTTCCGAACCATGAAGACTATTTGTCTCATCACTGCCATCGCGCGAGACAGAGTAATTGGACGTAAAGCCAAAGGATAACTGCCGGTGCTCTTCCCCATCCAGAGTGACAATGCGGGAATGTTCAGCAGCAGCCGCGAGGGTGTGGCGGGGATTGATCAACTCAGGACGAGAGATGATGCTCATGGAAGCTGGTGGTGACGGCGACCGACGTACGTAATCCGTACCACGCGATACAAAATCTTCATCTAGTTCATCGTTATCCTCCAAAGTAAGATCTTGCATTCCTGGAGGTGGGGGAGAGGGGCTGTTGCGGGGGGAGGACGATGACTCGTCTTCCTGTGCAGCATCTGACGATAGCGGTGATGAATCATTTGAGACATTAGCTTCGCTGGTCATCGCTGGAGGGGCAGCGCTTCGGCTGATCGGTTCAATGCTGTTGGATCCCATGCTTTGCGCGATTCGTGCTCCACGGGCCACCGCTCCAGGAGCCTTCTGCCGAGCCCCATAACCCTTCTTGGAGTAAATGGCGGTAAAATTCGTAGTCGTATTCACGGCATCCAGCGCCACTTTGGCATGACACTGTTCTTTGAAATACACCAAGCAGGATGCATGATAAAAGTGAATGTCTTGAAATCCCTTAAAGTGCTCAAATAGTCGGACTAGGTCATAATCCGAAGTATTGGATGGATAGTCAGATATGCGAATAATAGAGTTGGGATAACCAATAGCTGAGGCAGGTATTTGGTGAGGTATAAAATCAGCCTTGGCGAAATTGGCCTTCATTTTGGTGCGGAAGAGAATTTCTTCGATTGCCTTTGCAGCTTGTTGGGTGTCGGAAAAGCAGACAAAGCAGTAGTCGGCGTAGAATGCAACGCGACGAAACCCGTCATATTGCGAAAACAGCTGGAGAATATAGGCCTTATCCTGTTCAATGTTGGTAACGTGAATGGTTCGCTTAGGTTGACTTGATCCAGTGTTGTGGCTGCTCTCCGGATGCGTGGCCCGGGCAGGGTCGCTCACAGCCTCCATTTCATTGTAGTAACCATGAGTGGAAGGATGAGTGTTGTTGCGGCGATTGGTGCGGCCATTGCTTTGTTTGGCGCCCTTGGTAGAATAATTGGCGAATAAATTAGTGGTCGAGTTTAAATCTTCCAAGGCCAACTTGGCACACTCGACATCCTTGAACCGCACCAGCGCATGACTGGGGAAAAATCGACAGCTGTCAAACCCTTCATATGCACGAAATATTTTTGTCAGTTCGGGCTCGGTAAAGTAGGGAAATAAGCTAACGTAGAGGATGGGGTTAGGATGGACGGCTATTGTGGGTGTGGTAGCGGACGTCACCCCATGCTTGGCGTAAGCCGCAAGCATATCCGTCTGTGCTCATTGGTTAGTCCCCATTCACTTTGAATCAAGATTATGCACAGAAGAGGTTCAACTCACCTGACTGTGAATGGTGTCAATAGCATTGGTGGCATAACTCAAGTCATCAAAGCACACGAAACAATAGTCTTGGTGAAACGAGATCCGCCGAAAGCCATCCATTTCCTGAAACATGCGCTTCAGGGTTGCCTTGTCCTTTGTAATGTTTGTGACATGGATCGTGGTTTTGGGTAGATGTGACATTGTGGCAGAGAGAGGGTAGGAGTAATGGTATTAGGTGAAGGGGTGCGTGGGATGGGATCGGCCACTGTGTAGAGATGGGTGCTTTGGGATGCAGTAGGTTATTTAGAACTATGCCGGCATTTGCTTGTTTACTAGATCCGGCATGAGCGATCGAGCGTTGGAGGTGCAAAATCACATGGCCGACATACCTGAAGTGGTGCCCGCCCTTCAAGAGACAACACAAGAACGGATTCAATCTCTATTTCCCAAAGAACCAGGATTAAACGACGTAGGGGTATCTACAGTTCCTACCCAGAAAACTGGAGTTCCCTTCAACTCTGTTCTTCTATTCGGCGTTTTCGTTGTCGGAGTTTCAAAGTTTACTGGGAGGTGGAGGACTCAAAGCCTCCAAGGAAAAGAGTCCCCTTGTCTCAACCGGTCAAAAAGATCTTGATGTGTTGCCAAAAACAGTATTGTTGCGGTCAAGTCGAACTGCGTCCAGGCCAAGAATTGTGGAGATCGGTCAAGTGGCTCTTCCGGCTCCGATTGATAGACTAGTCTCTTGTAGCCAAATAACGTTGGGGATGAGTGACCGTAAGGATCTATATTCTTCAGCCAATCTATTCGTTTGCCGGCTTTGAATCAGCTTCCAAAAGTTGCGTTTATGCTTGTTAGAGGCGTAGAACTGTGATGATATTTTCTTTTGCACACCAAGCGCTCTCGAAAGTCTTGATGCAACTCAGACCGCGCTCTGGGTGGCGTCGGATGCAGGGTTTGCAACCGATTCGAGTGAGCCAGTCAAAAGCATGACTGTGCCTGCACGCGTCGCGGACGCGTCGTCAGATCCAACACGGCAGAATCAGTGAACACCTCACCGCCTGCTCACCGCCAGTAGTCCTGCAGTAGTCCTGCAGTAGTCCGCGATGAGAAATGTGCGCAAAGTGGGGATCTCGGTGGGTGAGAAATGAAGGCTACTCAATCGATAATTGGCAGTTTAACATTTTATGTCATTCGCAAACTTATCATAGCTGTGATGCGAGTATATATACTGCAGTGTGGCATTTGCCGGCCGGCTGCATGGGCGAATTACATATCCCGATCTGCGAGCAGTTAAACTCAGCACATATATATAGTTGGGTCCACATCTTTCATCCCCACGAGACACTGCAAGTATTGTACTGTACTCTTGCAGCAGTTCGTAAGTTGGTCCGACCTGATCAGCATTACGCAGTAATACGCACGCCGGGCCGGTCGAGGCTCAACCACGTCGGCCTTGCTCCTTGCCATTCGTTCTCCTCTTGACCGACCCGTCGCTCACCGGTAAACTATGTAGAATTGAGGACCTTGCAGATCGCTATATCCGGTATGAGTCCATGGTGTCTCCCGCCGTTCCTTTCATTAAAGACATGTGGCAGTCCACGATGGATGAATGAAAGAAGAATGATTCTAGACCCTCGGGGGTAACGATCTTTCTGTGAGCAAAAATGGGCTCGAAATCGAATCTCCGGGTCTCCCGCCCTCGCACGAAACGGGGCTGGACCCAAGGGTCTTCCCAAGCTCTGGATAATCCGTCCACAAAGTCGCACAAGCCGAATCTACAAACAGTCCACCCCACACACTGGGTCAGATACCGAGAATACGGGTACACTTTTGGAAAGAATCAGCGCAGATGAGATGGGCCGTCGGGGAAACCATCTTGCAAGAGACCATACCCGAGGAAATGTCAGGTCCTCACCCATCACAAAGACCGCACCCGCCTTTATTCACCTTGCATGCAGGTCCAATGCTGGAGCTGCATGCACACCAAACGCTTAAAACCCGAGGGTCCCAGAGGGTCCCACAATATTCCATCTGCGGGTTCCCCTTCATCAACCCACGGAACTCGGGACGTTTGGGTCTGCGTGGGGAACACAAACCGACAGTCTGGGACGCGTGGCTTTGCTGGTCGATGGTCTGTCGATGGTCTGTCTGGTGGTCTGTCGATATCTCAGCGACATCTTGGCAGGCTGGGCTGGCACAAGCCGAATCTACAAACAGTCCACCCCACACACTGGGTCAGATACCGAGAATACGGCTACACTTTTGGAAAGAATCAGCGCAGATGAGATGGGCCGTCGGGGAAACCATCTTGCAAGAGACCATACCCGAGGAAATGTCAGGTCCTCACCCATCACAAAGACCGCACCCGCCTTTATTCACCGGAGCTGCATGCACACCAAACGCTTAAAACCCGAGGGTCCCAGAGGGTCCCACAATATTCCATCTACGGGTTCCCCTTCATCAACCCACGGAACTCGGGACGTTTGGGTCTGCGCGGGGAACACAAACCGACAGTCTGGGACGCGTGGCTTTGCTGGTCGATGGTCTGTCGATGGTCTGTCGATGGTCTGTCTGGTGGTCTGTCGATATCTCAGCGACATCTTGGCAGGCTGGTTGGCACCTGGGCTGGCAGCCGCCGTTGAGCGTCCGGATATATATACTCGAGTATATGAGAAAGTCGAATGTGCGATATGTATGATGTAAATCAGGATCTGTATACATCGGGTTGACGTCAGTTCATGCGGAACCCTGGAGACACTTTGCTAAAGTCGCACATTATTGACGGCCATGATAAGATCGCCATGTGTTGGCTGCCTTTTGGGGCCTTGAATTTGAGGGATACTTTCTTGCCTGAAACCTACTTTTTGTCTCATGCACAATTTCCTCGAGTGTTATATATCATCAGCCCCACCCGTCTGAAACTGTGTTATTAGGCATTTGTGCCCTGCCTGCCTGGCTGGCTCTCGAGAAACGTCTAGAGAAACATATGAACAGGTTCAGGGTTCCGTCCCCATCCAAGACCTTCTTGCTTCTCCTGGGGTCTTGGCCCCTGCTCACATGGTTATGCATCTCGAGTATGATATGACGACGACGAAAAGTGGAGAGAGATTAATGCCCTGGCTGCCCAATGTCCACCAGAATGTCCATGAGCCGACAACGTAAATTGACTTGACATTGGGCAGATTGTGTGAAGGTCATCATCTCGCGCGCCAAAAAGCAAGAGACGAAGAACCGCCGCCACGCACTTTGGCACTTTGTCCCAGCCAAAAACATCAACGCGCATCGCTGGAACGCTCGGATCTGAAGCGCAAGCCGCAGCCGGTCGGTCGGATAATATTTCTGCGTTGCTCCCGGCCGGTCCCTGATTCCCTGAAGCGCAGATCATGTACGAGTTATACTCGAGTACATGCAGCAGGGCCCTCCCCCATTACTGCAATTGGAGGCAGCAGGGACATCCAGATCCACGGCTCTACCAGGCGGAATTTATACAGTGGTGGAAGGCAGCGGCGATGGCGATTGCGAGCCGAAGCACCGAGTTTCGTACTGCCGGCCAGCCAGCCAGGGACCCGGGTGGGGACATGATGGAGCCGCGGGGCAGGTTGTTTTTACAGTTTCGGAAACCTCCTTGCGTTGGCTGGCTGGCTGGCTCATCTTAACGAGTCCCAAAAGTCCAACCGGAAACGGAGCGACGCGTCAAGGCACGGCACGGCGAAGCGACCAGACAGACGCGCGCGACAACGCAACAAAGGCCGTTTGCCCACGCGTGTTGTGTGTTGTGTCGGCGAGGCTCAATCAAACCCGACGGGACCACAGCGATTCATTTCATCAACCATTCTGTCGACTTAAATTTAGCTCAATCTATAATGATACACGTATATAAATATTACCCGCTGGCCCTGCACCCCACCCCCCGAATACACACGCCCCTGGCACACACACACACACGTATATAAATATTACCCGCTGGCCCTGCCCTCCAGACATCTCCTCCGTCGTCGTCCTCGGCGAGACTTGTCCTTTTCCCCCCGGCCGGATCGAGGCGTCGTCGTCCCTGACTGACTCTTCCTCGTCCCCGTCAAAGTTCCCCCCACCCCGTCAAATCCCAGGCATTCCCCCATAAATACCGCACATCAACCCCCCCGCTTCCCTCCAGATCTCCATTACACCCACCTTCCTTCCCAACATCCAACACAAAGTCGCAACGAAAAGAGTGAGCGATGGTAGCCATTGCCGACCTGGTTTGCTCGTTTTCCCGCGATCCCATTACGCGCCGGGATGCTCCCGTCATCGCATCTTCAACGACGACTGCGACTCGCTACACCAAGCATCAGCCAACTCCGCTCGACATTTCCGCCGTCCGTCGACTCTCCCTGTCTTCTAATCCTCGCAGCCATTCCATCTATACCCAATCTTCCACCTACCCTTCGCCGTCACCCGATCGCAGCACCAATGGCCAACCCTGGCCGCTCGCCCCGCCCCTCCACGCCCTACCTCCACCACTACCACCACCACCATCATCATCATCATCCTCAACACTGGCGAAAACCACAGTCGTCGTGGCGACTCAGCCATTAGATTCCAGCCATGCACATTATTCGTCAGCCCTCCAACAGCATCAACACCACCGCAACACCTATCCACATGGCCATGAGATGCCCCCACACCCACATTATGCTACGAGAATCTACTCGTACAGTGAACCGCATCAACATCGCCCCATGGCCCTGTCCCCAGCCTTGTCCCCAACCGCCCATCAATCTCGGCAGTCGTTTGGCTCTGATGGGCCTCACCACAAGATGCGCCGTACATCTCTGCCCATTGACATGCCCCATTACCCACACTCTCACTACGAGTATTACCCGTCAGCGGCCACTGCCGCCGAGCCCGATCCCAAGCCCAGGAGCCACCAAAGTCGAAGCCGGAGCCGAGGCACCAGTAGCAGCACAGGATCAGCAGCATCAGCAGCGTATCCCTTGAGCCCTGGTGGATCTGCCGCTTCGTCGGGATCGGCATCGCCCTCGTCGCCCCTGATGACGAGCCCGCCCTCCTATCCCGACAGCAGCAGCAGCAGCAGCGACTCGGACGACTCGCCCTACTCCCAAACGCCCTTTCCCGAAATCATCGCCCTCGCCACCCTCCAACACCTTCACACCGGAAAAGTATCCTGCCCGTCCTGCCCCAAAGACTTTTCGCGTCTCTGCAATTTCCGCTCCCACTACCGCATCCACCAGCTCGCTCGCCCATTCGTGTGCCCCAACTGCCGCCAGCAATTTCTCCGCAAACACGACCTCAACCGCCATGAACGCATCCACGAGGGCACCAAGCCCTTTTTGTGCCAGCGCTGCGGCAAGGGCTTTGTGCGAAAGGATGCCCTGCGCCGCCACGAGAACATGATTCCGGAAATTCAAAAGTTTCGCTGTGTCGTCAAATCCCACTCCTAGTCGTAACAAATCATCCATTTTTTGCATACCCAACCCTTCACTCTTTCCATGTATAAATAAATACTCCCCGTCCTTCTCCGCCTTTCTTTGCCAATCGAATCGTACTCTACTAAGTATACCCATAAACCTCTACGTTTGCCCAATCACTAAAGATTTAAACTATACTTTGCATTCCCAATGTCCACAGGAACATTTTATATACAGTTTCGCATGTGTAGCTTTACTTTGCCAATGGGGGAATGGGGTATCAATTGCGGGAACCTGCCAGGGGGGAGCTACCTTCGATATCGTTCGCGAGATTGTCTGGATCGACGTCGCGGACTCTGACTTTGACGACGACTGGAGCTATGGCGCGATTGGGATTGCCGTGGTGGTGAGCGGGAACGGGAGTGCCGACGATGTGATGGCGAGGATGCAGGGGATAACTGACGGCGACGCGATGATGGTGAAGGTGACCGTCGGGTTGGAGAGCGACGACCACGACGTGATGGTGGTGGTGACCGTGAGCGAGGAATAGGGCGACGAGAGGGTGGGGAGGGGGAGGGGGACGACCGGCGATGACGGCGATGGGATGGCGGTGAAGGTGACCGACTGGAACGGCGGCCAGAGGATAGATCATTCTTGATGCCAGTAACAGTGCTAGGAGGTCCTCGTGCTGCTGGAGATGTGCCTCGTCCACGCTCAACAGCAGGAGGGGGCGACCGGGATCCTGATCGACCACGTCGTTTCCAATCTTTCTTATCTTCCTTGTCCATACTCAGTTCCCTATCTCATCCCATCAGCTTCAATACCTAAACCTTATAACCGATTGAAATCTCACCTTTTCAACCCACTGCCCTTTCGTTTCTTCTTCTCCTCCTTCTTTTCCTTTTTCAGCCGTTTCGATTTCGCCTTCTCGGCCTTTTTGGCCAACTTTTTCAACATGTATTCCCGCATCGGATCTTCCTCGTCCAATGCCGCCGCTTTGGCTTTCAAAGCCTGAAGCTCTGGATCTTCTTCTTCTTCAGATTCAGATTCTGCTTCTGCAATGCTGGGTCAGACTGTGATGGGATGGAATGGATGTGAAGGTCAAACCTTTTGCGTTCGGATCTTGCGGTCGTAAATGTGGAGGCAGGATTTGTAGCTTTTTGCGGCGTTCCTCTTCCGAATCATACTCGTCATCATCCTTATTCGGGCCCCGGTACTTTTTGACGTGATCAACACGAACCGTCCTGCCCAACAACTACGTAGGAGAAAACCGTCAGAATACGAAACTCTAGTAAACACCCAAGCAAACAAACCTTCATCCCATTAAAATTATCCACAGCCAAAACCGTACTCCTCTGATCCTCATACGCAACAAACGCAAACCCCTTTGACTTGCCCGTCTGCTTATCCCGCGCCAAATTCAGGTCGACTATCTCGCCATATTGGGAAAAGACGGCAATCAGGTCGCCTTCAGTCAGATTGTACGGGAATCCTCCTGCAAAAATGTAGGCAGAGTCTTTGTACGTTGCGTGCCAGGACGCCGAGGATTGAATGTCGCGAAAGAGTTCGGTGGCATTTAGCCGGTTGATTTCTTGAATAACGCTTGGAGGAGAAAAAAGGTTAGCTCTGTTTTTTGAAGTGGTGGGAGAACAATTATAAGAAACTCACTTCATTTCTTGTCTCTGCCTGTGTCAGGGCCAAAACAGAGGTGTGATCTCTGAATTGTTTGCTCCGACGTTCGCCCGGCGTTGCGCAACCGGTCATCAACAAACCAAAATTCCGAAAGAGGCGATATGAAAAAGACGGTAAATTGCGATCCGTGGCTTTTCAGCAGTCTCCCATTATTTCCCATATTCCGATCGGTTTAATCTCTTCAACAAACTTATATACGGACAGTCAACACAAAAGAGACCAAACGACAATGTCCCACTACGATACCAGCGTGCCGAAAGTCATTGCGGAGGATGCTCGGATGCTCAAATATCGGCGGAGAATCTTGTCGCCCCGTATGTATCTTCTCGAATTTACCCACAACCGATGCTTCTTACTTATACACCTTATTTAGGTCGAATGGAAACAGCACCATCCATGCGCCGATTGACGGTAGGCAGCAATTTGGCTATTGGAGCAGTTGGGGCATACCTTGTGCTGTATGCCGACTGGGGACAGGGTGAGAACTGCTTTACCGGGGTAAGGGATTTTTTGTCGCAACGTTCCGCGGTGAAAGTCAAGTCTGACCCTTGCTTCTTTATTAGTTCCGTAAGTTGGTGGACGAAAAAAAGAAACAATTTTTCACGTTGACTGAAGAAGATGAGCGGGGTAAGACATCCAGCATTGCGCCCGGATGTGGATACCCAAAGATCTGACCTCATTGATGCCACTTTAGAACTACGAGCAAGGGGCGACTTCTCCACCCCCCTCCTCAAAGCCGCCAGTCCCAGCGAACCCTCTACTTCCCTCTTCTCCTCCTTCACATCCTGGTTCTCGTCGTCCTCCTCTGCAACTCCGGCCACTGGCCCAACTACACCAGTCCCAGCCGCCAACCCCAACGACACCCCCGCCAAACCAAAATGCAAACCGTGTTGTGCCTGCCCCGAAACCCGGAAGAAGCGAGACGAGTGCGTCATTACTTTTGGGGAGGAGAAATGCGAGGATTTGATCAAGGCCCATCAGGATTGTATGCGTGCTCAGGGATTTAACATATAGACATCTTCTTTTTCTTTAAATTCTATTCGTCGATGTATCCATGTATTTAAGACATTGGAAATGGACAGCGGGTTTCCGCACTTTCCGCAGCTCGCTGTCGTTCCGACACATTTGTCATTGTGTGCGACCATGACAAATTCGATTTGCCATGATGTAAATTTATAAAGACCTGCAGATCTTCGTCTACAACCTGTTGAAATAAGCTCAACAAACACACCTTCTCACGACTTAAACAACTCCAGTATGTCTGTAGTCGCTCGCCGCGTGATCCCCATCGAAGTGGTGTCAGACACCATTTGTCCTTGGTACCTGCCAAAGTTTTGCTCTTGCCCGATTGGAGATTAATAGAGAGACGTCTTAGGTGTTACATTGGCAAGAAACGACTGGACAAAGCTATTGCGACCGCCAAAGCCAAGCAGCTTCCTGTGGACTTTCAAATCAAGTTTAAGCCTTTTCAAGTAATGCGTCATCAGACGGGCATCAGACTATAGTTGACATCTGCTAATTGGTGGACTTGAACAGCTTGATGGCACTCTGCCTAAAGAAGGGGTCAGCAAGCTAGAACGGTATCGAGCAAAGTTTGGGGAGGCCAGAATGCAACAGATGATGCCTCACATTACCCAAGTTGCTGCCGGCGAAGGCATCAAGTTGTCGATGGACGGTCTGACGGCAAGGTACGGCATTTGCTGCACAATTCTCGATGTGCGCCGTTCAAATAGGTCAATGCTGACTGGGCTTTCACTCTAGCACAATCGACTCTCACCGCGTCCTCGATCTGGCTGCCAAGAAAGGCCTGCAACTGCCCTTGGTCGACGAGCTATTCGCTGACTACTTTGAGCGCAGTAAAAACATTGGCGACCCAACCGTTTTGGCCGATGCCGCTGCTCGCGTTGGCTTGAAGCGAGAAGAAGTCTTGGAATACTTGGCTTCTAATGAAGGAGAAGAAAAGGTTATGTCCGAGATTGAGGTATTTGCTCAGATTTTTTCGCGTATCGGGTAAAAAATAGATCTTGCTGCTGACGGATTGTGTTTGACACAGGAGGCGCGTAGGAGGAGGATAACAGGAGTACCACATTTTCGTATCGCAGAGCAGTATTCTCTTTCTGGGGCCCAGGAGCCTGACGCGTTTCTTGAGGTATGTCCTTCCTTGAGTAGTGAATTCCTGGAGACTCAAATGACCACCTCAGATTTTTGAGGCATTGGCTAAACAAGGAGCTTGAAGTACACCCAATCGGAAGTGATCCGAGTGGCGGCAGCAAAACCGCTCGTTTTTGCATGCGGCCGAATGTATATATGAAAGCTGCGTGAATTATGCTCCAGAAGCAGCGTTGACCCAATGTGCTATGAAAGACGTAATCTAGACTGAGAATTCAAAGGTCTACGATATGCATCTAAACTAAGCCGGATTGTCATTTTTGGGGACGTCATACTGCGTAGCCGTTGCGCTGGCATCGTTGCTCATACTTTCACGAGCAAAAGACTCGCGTTTCCATTCCTTCATGTCCCGTTCCTTTTGTCGCATGATACGAAGCTCCCAGAACAAAAGTACAGCGCTTATAATGTTTAGCAGAACTGCGCAACCGACCAGGGTGACTCCTATTCCCAGATGGCCAATCCATCCTTCGCCCCAGCTTTCGACGTTATGCTTGATGTTCGTGTAGTAAGCAATGAGGGTCGCAAAAGCAACAAACCCACTGAGTAAGGCCACCGAACTCGTCGCCGGGGCGACAACATCGGATGTCCCGTTCAAGGACCTGAATTGAATGTTTAGTAAAGTACCTCGTAATATGGGTATGGCGCTATGTTGGCGATACTCACCTTAGCCAAAATGAAATCATCCTGCTAAACAGTGCTATCGCCATAAAGACACTGGCTCCCAGAAGTAAAACGAAATCGACGGCGTTTGTTTTACTTGGGAATGCGTCGGGCCCGAGCACTGTGGAGTTGAAATCAAAGCTCTGAAACAATTCAGTCATAGTTGCCTCCGTGCAATGATGTGCCTTGGCAGATTTTGAGCAATACCCCTTCAAGTAGTGTCAGCCCCAAAAGAATCACAGTGTACAGATATCACTGACCCAGAGTCCCAAGCCGAGCGTTGTACGCGTTTCAACTGGTTGTGTGGTTTTGGTAATATCCAAGAAACTGATGTTCTTGACAAACAGGTCGCCGTTCCCGCCAAATAAGGCGAGTAAGTACATGATAAACGAAGCCAAAAGGAAGAGCAAAGCCAACACAGAAACAGCTGTGACGGGTAATGGGCGCTTTCGCGGTGGAGGGGCGTATCCAAGGCCGACAGCGGCGATTCCAAGAGGTGTGGTGTCCAGATACTCATTGACAAAGAATCTAAACTTTGACATCTCGTCTGACCCAACTGGAAGATAAGTGGTATGGTCTGCGCCTGGCAAAATGCGATGAAGAAGGCCTGACACCAGATGACTTTAGCATTGATGGCGAATGAAGATCATATTGCCCTATAAACGCACCATACGGGCTGAAACGACCTTGCCCGAACAAAAACATGAGTCCAGTCAGTAAGAGAATCTGGAAGGCTGTAGCAATCCTAAAATACGCCACAAGAATAAGTTCCAGGATCTCTATGTCATCAGGTGGAGCCTGAACTTACGCAGAAATGGTTTGTGCCCACGGGATCGGCTGGTATTCCCGATAGACTGTCGTCCATTGTGATGCAAGTCGCAAGTATATCACCATACCATCCGCTGCATTCAGACCTATGTTGGGTGGAACATCCATCTGGCCGATGTTGGCCATCTCTACATCCGCTTCAGAATGACGTGATGCCTTTTCAGCTCATGCGCGCCCTCACCAAAGAATGTTTCCTTAGTGCCATTTAAATACTCATACCGAAATGCTTGTACGGTATATGTGCTCAGAGAGCCCCAGTTCCCATCTTGAATTAGCGAATTGATATCGCGTGAGAAGCGGGATTTTGCACGAATATCTGTGAAACCGTTATAGTCTTCTGGATACGTTGACAAGTCAAGGTTTTGTATGGACCCAAACTCTTGTGTGTTGGTTAATCTACAAGTTGGGAATGTTAGCCAGTGGAAGGGCGTAAAAGGGGTGCTCGCATGCGTGCCTCGAGCCCAAAGCACCAATTAAAACAAAGGGGAATTGCGGAGGTGGTGTATCGGTTGTGAATAGCTGACTCCTCTGCAATGTGAGGGTAAATTGCACTATGCGACAAGGTGTCAGAGATGCGCGCAAGATGTCACAGGATCCGGCCACCAACGTGAGGGTGGGTCCCATTTTCGATTACGGGGGTCCATGGTATAAACAGTAGAAACATTAGAAACCAGATCTTGAATGCTTCGACTGTTGAAGCTTCGATTCCGAACGGTAAAGTAATCGGAGATGGGATGCCCACCAAAGGCATTGAGTTGTTGAGGTGGCAATTGCGCATCACGCACGGGATCTTTGCTATAAAGTTAGCTCTCCTGACCTCCGAAATGTTATCTATCTATACTGACCTAAGGCAGCAAATGGCCATGTTGGTGTAGGTAATGATGGTAGGGTATTGAAAAGCGTCGCAACAGCGGGACCATACGGTAAAACGAAAGCTAGATCTGGGTCTCAAATTGTAAATTCTTGTTCAACAGAAAACTTTTAAGAATAGATCCAAAACTTACAGGGTAATGGAGGCAACTCACTGGATAGTTGCAGTGAAATCCCAGGCGTTTGCGTGACATGGATGTATAAACAATAGCCGGAATAAACAATGAAGATTGCAATGATAATGGGGACAAGAATGTATTTGGCGGTAGTGACCGTTAACCGCATCTTGGCGCTACTCTGAGTATGCTCGTTCCGTCCTCGAGTTGCGTTGCAGAGTGATCTCTTCAAGGTTTTTTATGGTCGTTGAATTGCACAGTTCAACTTCTCCGACGCTTCGCCACCACGCACGCGTTCAACTTCGCGTGCACTGCCATGCTGCCATTGTCATTCTTGTCATTACCTTGTGCTAATTGTTGGAAAGAGGACCAGAAAAGCTGCATTGGCGAGTGTAGGCATTGCATTAGTTTGTCATGAGGAAGACAGAACTGCGTCCTGTTTGAAATTGAGTTTCACGGCCCCAGGCCTGAATTGAAGAGTTGAAGTGTCACAAGTGTCATTCTGCTTGACATTTTCATGGACGCGTTTGGTCCAGGCTTCCGTCCAGCGCTTGGTCCACCACCCCACAGCGACCGATCCACACACAATCTTGAAAGCCTCAGACTGACAACCATGCATCGGGGCGGCGATACCGATGGCGACGATGAGCAGCAAGAAGCTCTGCTGGGCTCGCTCGGCATTCCTCACCAGCCAGTTTGGCGTCGTTACTTGGGCAAAGTCCAAAGACGACGAGTCTTTTGCGTCGTTGTCGCTCTAGTTCTTCTCCTACCGATAGTTGGTCTGTTGTTGTCAGTACCATCGTCGTCTTCGGTACGGCATTGCTTTGTTTGTGATCTTGGCGAATCGCCAAAATATTGACAATCTCTACCTCGCTACCCACTATAGAGTCCCAAAGATGATACTGTGTGTTTGGACCGCGACTGCGTGATAACTGCCGGTCATATTTTGGAAAACATGAATTTTGCTGTGGACCCGTGCGAAGTATGCATCTGCTCAATTAGAGATGACGCCAGACACTGATGTTGGCTGTCTGCAGGACTTCTATGAGTACAGTTGTGGCGGTTGGATAAAGGAGCATCCCATTCCGGAGGATAAGTCTCAAGTTGGGTCTTTCAATACCATCATTGAGCGGAATTTGGTGAGCAAGAGCTATACTCCTTTTTCCACTCATTCCCATCATTGACCCTCATCTGGTCCAGCGAATCCTTCAAGATGTTCTTGAGAATCCGTACTCTCCTGACGACAGT
Source organism: Phlyctochytrium arcticum (assembly GCA_025602905.1). Lineage (NCBI taxonomy): Eukaryota > Fungi > Chytridiomycota > Chytridiomycetes > Chytridiales > Chytridiaceae > Phlyctochytrium > Phlyctochytrium arcticum. The sequence goes on along the minus strand of JAHLKI010000010.1, from coordinate 349,526 downwards.
CTATCCCCTGATGAAAAGGAGGCAGATGAAGCAAATTTCCGCAAGATCCAATTATTCTACGGCAGTTGTATGAATGAAACCCGCATCAACAATAACGGTCACCGGCCGCTCCTCGATCTCCTTCGAGAAGGGGCGAAGCACTTCCCCTTGGGAGAAAAGAAAACGGATCTAGACAAAGTAGCATTGGCCCTGGTACAAGCTCATAGTTCTGGGACTGCAGCCCTATTTGAAATGGGCGTCAGCTTAGACGACAAGGATCCTGAGCATAATGTTTTGCTTCTGCAGCAAGGAGGGCTTTCTCTTCCAAGTAGAGAGTAAGTTAGCATTATCCGTTACTGGTCCGTTTTGCTGATGTGAGAGGTAGGTATTACCAAGAAGTAGACTACACGTCAATCCTGGAGATAACCGCGGAAAAGGCTTTCAAAGCTTTGTTGAATCAAGTCACTTGGGGAACTGGACGCGATTATCGGTCCCTGGCTAAATCGGTTGTAGAGCTTGAAGGCAAATTGGCTAAATTTACATGGCCGAGGTAATTGTCTCCTTACCCATGATGGGATTTCGTCGTGTAGTCCAATTGACTTGTGTTTAGTGCTGATCTGGGTGACCCTTTGAAAACTTACAATCCATTTACATTGACGAGCCTGCAAAAACTGAGTTCTGCAATGCCTTGGGAAACTTACTTTCAAAATATTTTCCCCAAAGAAGAGTTCCCTAACGTAATCCACAAGGACACCAAAATTATTGTGGGCACTCCTGATTTTTTCGGAAACCTCACGGATGTTTTATCCGGCACTACCTCAGAAACTCTGGAGGCCTATATTCTCTGGAACTACATCAATGCCTTTTCAAGTCAAGCGTCCGACGACATCAAGGAAATATTTCGCGAGTTTGAAATCAAGATTGGACGTCGAGCAAACCAGCAGCCTCCCCGATGGCGCACCTGTCTTTCGCAGACTGATTCTTTTTTGGGTGATCTTTTGGGCCGACCTTTCGTAGTGCGAGCATTCCCGGGGACCAGCAAAAAAGCAGCGACATCCGCTATCAAAAATATCAAAGATGCATTTTTGAGAAAGTTGCCTAGTATAGATTGGCTTGATGAAGTAACTCGCCAGAAGGCGGTGGAAAAGGTTCACTCGCTTAACGAGAAGGTTGGCTATGCAGATGAAGTTATGGAACCGAAAACACTGGATGCCAAGTATAAGGATGCCGCCGTCGACCAGAAAGAGTATTTTACCAACGTGGTAGGCTTAACCCGCTGGCAGTCGAAAGATAACCTCCGCAACATCCTGAAGCCAATCGACCGCACCAAATGGGAAATGACTCCCCCGACTGTGAACGCTGTATGAACAATCAGGTCCTTTGCATTGCCACATTGGGCTAACTTCGTCGCTAGTATTACCACCCCACCATGAATGAGCTAGTCTTCCCTGCAGGTTCGTTCATGGTCGGGTTTGCAAATTGCACGGTTACTCATCGAAATCCTCAGGAATCTTGCAAACTCCATTTTATAGTGCGTTAAACCCGCAGTATTTGAATTTTGGTGCTATCGGTGCTGTTGTCGGCCACGAGCTGACCCACGCTTTCGATAATCTTGGACGCCAGTATGATTCGCATGGCCGACTGAACGATTGGTGGTCGAATTCGACGTCCGAGAATTTTTCGGAAAAAGCCAAATGTTTTGTAAAACAGTACAGCAAGTATTCAGTCATCGATGATCAAGGCAAATCGCACAATTTGGACGGGTTAGATTTGTCTTTGGTTAACGTATTATGTACTGGATAACAACTGAACCGCACGGTCTTAGAAAACTTACTTTGGGCGAAAATTTGGCCGATAACGGTGGACTTAGCCGAGCCCTGGAGGCCTGGCGGAGAGATATGCACGCACCAGAGGGCGCAAAGAAAAATTTTATGTTACCAGGATTCCCAAAAATGACCAAGGATCAGCTTTTCTTCCTCTCCTTTGCACAGGTACACTATGGATTGTGAGTGTGAATGTAGGAATTTACTGACGAAAATGTTATGTTACAGGTATGGTGTGGGAACTCGCGACCAGAGATTGCCCTACGCAGATTGCGGACGGATCCTCATTCTCCAGGTCGCTACCGTGTCATTGGAGCGGTGACGAATTCCAAGGAGTTTTCGGACACGTTCAAGTGTCCAGCAGGTTCGCCAATGAATCCCAAAGACAAATGCTTAATCTGGTAAAGAAAAGTGCCCATTGTTCAAGACCGCTTATTGCAACACTGCATTGCCCAGTGCATCCCTTCTTCCACTCCATCACCAGTCTTAGCGGAACAGGGTTGAATTTGCCATGGTCGGTCTCTTATAGCATTTAGATTGAGCTTTTCTGCTATCTGTAAGAATACAATCAGTCCCAAAATCTCATAATGCAAAATAGAGTGGACTCACCTGTGCCCCATCCGCCGCTGTGAGCAAGTCTTGTTTATTTGCAAAGACGAGAATAGGAACACCCGCCAGTTTCATTTCCTCCAACAGATTTTGAAGTTCTTCTCCGCTAAAGAGAGATCAGCGCCCGTCTCTGACCTCATATTCGCACTTCTACATACGCTTCTTCGAGCCGGCGCTTATCGGCGCTATCGATAATGTATATCTAAAATGACAGACTTGAATCACTGCTCCACTAGCGTCCTAGCGAGACAACACCAACCAGTACGTCCGTGCTTTCAAAATAATTCCTCCAATATGGGCGAATTGACTGCTGCCCTACTCAATTTGAGTACACCAACTCGTGTCAGCCAGTTTGCCAGTACCCACCCCCGATGTCCCACACATTCATTTTGAAACCATCCTGCTGTACACTTTTTATGTTGAATCCCTGGGTTGGCTTAATTTCCGTGATATCTTCTGAGGAGAGCCGCTTTAATATTGATGTTTTCCCGGCGTTGTCGAGGCCCAAGAGTAAGACTCGGATTTCCCGATCTGCCCGTTTCAGCTTCCTAAGTAATGATAACAGGCCCTATGCAACTATTAATATATGTAAGCTTAGAAGTCTCCCGATGCACGCACCATTCTAATATCTAGGTATTTCTCTTATAGTTCCGCGAGGAGTCGTCTTGTACATCTGTTGTACATTCCACACTCGCGCTCCGACGATTACGTAACATGAAACTCGCTCGCATGAAAAGAAATTCAACCAGCTCTGCGAGTCTGCGACGAGTGCTGGAAGCCTAGTATGCAACGAGCTTCTTGGGGACGTTTGGTGCGGCGGTCAGCAACGTTCCAGCCAGCGGAGCCGCTATCGCAGCGCCCCTTCCATTTGCGGTACTCAAATTCCTCTGACGGATCTCCACTGCTGGGCGCTAGATCTAGAGCTTGCCCGCCTCGCACTCACAACTGTGGAGATCTGGGGCCCCAAGATGTTGGGAAGGAAGTAGTGCTTTGTGGATGGGCAATGAACCATCGTAAAATAGGCAAAAATCTAGCGTTTCTGCCTATTCGCGATGGCTTTGGGTCTACCCAGCTTGTGCACGAAAGTACTGACGCAAACACACCTATCGAGCTAGACATCAGAGACTCCATACTCTCTGTAACTCCCGAATCCATAATATGCGCCAAAGGGGTGGTCCGCAAGCGACCCTCTCCCTCTGTCCGACACCAGGACGCAACTGGAGCGGTTGAGGTTTTGGTGAACGAGTTCGAAGTGATAAATCCAGCGGAACTTTTGCCATTTTCGATCGCCCCTCGGGCGAAGCTACCGAGCGAGGAAGTCAGGCTCAAGTATCGTTACGTTGATTTACGACGGCGGGAATTGCAGGAGAACCTACGCCGACGGTCAGCTGCTGCCCATGTCATTCGAAACTTCTTGATTGGACGCCAATTTGTAGAGGTCGAAACACCATACTTGTTTAAAAGCACCCCAGAAGGTGCTCGAGAGTTTATTGTACCAACACGCCAGAAAGGGAAGTTTTACGCTCTACCACAAAGTCCGCAGCAGTACAAGCAAGTACTGATGTCTGGGGCAATTGATCGATACTTTCAGATCGCACGCTGCTTTCGGGACGAATCCTTAGGTTCCGACCGGCAGCCAGAGTTCACGCAAATAGACTTGGAGATGTCTTTCGTGACAATGGAAGACATTATGGAACTTGTCGAGGAATTAGTAACTAAAATATGGGCACAGGTTGCGAAGGTCGATGTTACCCACAAGTTCCCTCGGATGACATACTTGGATGCAATGAGGTCTTATGGGTCAGATAAGCCTGACACCAGATTCGATATGACCATCAAAAACTTTGTCGCAGACCAGGCGGGGAAAGACTTTTGGATTGAAGGATTCAAAGTGGCAGGCGGTAGTAATCACTTGTCGTCTGCACATCTCGAGCGCATTCATTCAGCGATAGCTCAGGAAGAGTTCCCACAGTATGGCGGAACAATAAGAGCATCTGATCTACGATTCGTGCGCATTGGAGGTACCGAGAAGGACTGGAGTAGCTCAATACCATGGCTTCAGCGCGGAATGAGGGATCAAATAGAGAGCGAATTGGGTGGCTTACAAAGAGGAGACATTGTCGTACTTAGCCACCGAGTTGCTGGCTATAGAGGCTCACATACGATAGCTGGACGTGCTCGACTGCAGGTGGCCAAAGCGCTGGAGTCAGCTGGAGTTCTTGACATCCAGGACCAGCTCAATTTCTTATGGGTGCACTCATTCCCATTATTCACCCCTGCGACTGAAAACATCGAAGGGGATCTTGAAGCCACACACCACCCATTTACCGCCCCGTTCACGGATGACTTGGAGCTCATGACGAAATATCCTGCCAATGTTCGGGGACAGCATTATGACTTGGTCCTCAATGGCCAAGAGATCGGGGGAGGCTCTATCAGAATTCATAACGTAAAATTGCAAGAATACGTTTTGACAAATATCTTGCGGTTGTCGCCCGACAAAATGGCTCAAGACTTTGGACATTTGTTAAATGCTTTGCGATACGGATGCCCACCACATGGAGGTATTGCACTGGGTTTCGATCGCCTGATGGCACTGTTGTGCCGATCCTCCAGCATACGGGAGGTCATCGCCTTCCCCAAACTAGCTGGAGGGGATTTGTTTGTAGAAAGCCCCGCACCTGTTTCTGATGACATCCTGAAGGAGTATAATTTGAAGGTAGAGGGGCAAGACCTAGTCTAGTTCAGCATAGAACTCAAAAATTTGGTTGTAAATGTACATAGTTTCCACCTTGGTCTAGAGTAACTCTACCATCTTACCGTCTTAGGTACCAAGTCGCTATGCCTATCGCCGGTCAATACTCCATCTGTTTCTCTTCCTCACTTACGTCTATCGCCACTTTTCCTATTGCCGTATTGTCGTTACGAGAAAACTTAGATAATGGCCATGAAGTCCTACGCAAGCTGCTGAGCTGCTGGGGTTTGTCTCAACCCCCCGGTCAGAAAATGCATCCCCTCCTTGACGACTAACCGAACGTGACAGGTGTCAGGGGGACGAGCTCAATATCTTGCGTTTTGAAAGTCAAAACAGCTGGTCTGGCAGAAGTCGGTCGTCATGAAGGCTGCGGGCAGCAGAACCATTCAAGAAAAGCTGATCTGTGAAATCTTTGAATTTCATGACCAAATGTAGGGTGCGTATCGGGCGCTGTGGAATTTGGTTCGATCCACCAACCTCCGCTTTGCCAGAGGCTCAGAGCGAAGCTAAAAATTTCTAAGTCCGCAAAAAGGTGCCAGACTATGGCGAGACTATATGTGTGCAAACTACAATACTATATAGATATGTTGATTATGAAAAACAGCAGGACGAGCTTTTTCTACTAATATATACCTTGATAGTGTTCCCCTGACGGTCTATCTAGTTAGGCTTTGAGTAGTTGGTGTCGAAAACGTCCAGGTTTTGCATGATTCTTCCGTAACAAAACTTTCCAGATTTTCAATGAATTGAGTAAGTCGCTCGGTGGCAGACGGATCACCTTCCGTAACTTTGTCCTCGAGCCGGAAGTAGTGATTCAGCAGTCTTTCCTCCGCTTCTTTCACTTGACGCTTTCTGTAGTTTCTGTAGATGTCGACTGGGCTGACCTCTTCTCGTTCCACTGCTACGCGAACCTTCGTCTCATATACCTCAAAACCACACTCATCAAACAAAAGTGCAAACTGATCCCAAACCTCATCGGTCAATATGGTCTCCTCTGCAAACATATCAGCATGAAAGGTATGTTTACATGGCAACAGGTATTGCCTGGCAAAGAGGCAGTTACAATCCAGAGTATCGTAGTCAGGGGCTGGCTTGCCTTTTGCGAGTCGGTACTCCACCGCCCTGTACTGGTCGATCAAAAGGCGTTGAATGGGCAATGGGAATCGAGCTATGTTTGGATGGTCTTCAGTATCCTTCAGAACCTTTGACCTAAACAAGATCTCAGCACGATCTGCCTCCAGGCGGCGCTGTGTATTGACTTTGCACAAGCCAACACAAGCTTTCTGAATACTAGAGAACCTTCCACAGTTAGTGTCTGCTTTGACCAATCGGTGATAGGACTCCAAGGGGTTTGTCGAGGTCACTTGTAGCAGGGTTGGCGAATGTTGCCGTGCGGCCATCGTCCAGCAATCGAGCTCGGCGGGGTTCGTCCAGTTCTTCTCGAGGTAATCTGCAAGTTTTTCGGGAGCGTCCCTGATTGCCTCACGCAACAATCCGGTGGCTCCAATCATCGTAGTCTTGTTGATTGCCTGAAGCATTTTCGCATACGTTGGCTTGTGCGTACCTATGCGCCGCATGAGAGTGCGGGCGACATGAACCTATGATAGTTCAAAGCATAGAAACGCGTTCTTTCACTCGGATCAAAACATTACCTTACAATACCGAACTTTGACCTCCTCTTCTCCCGCGGACATGCCAGGGAAAGCAAGCATAATCCCATTCTTCTCAATGTTTGATTGATCAACCTGCATGTTTCGCGGCTGCCATTCGACCCCGCACACCTCCACTACCATTTCTCTAACTTTCTCCAAGCCCTGGAATACTGCATCCCCATTTTCGGTACTGACAAAGAACTGCGCCGCTGGTAGCCAACTGCCTTGTTGGTTTCTGATCATGCATGTAAATAGTCTCCAGTCGTATCGGTTCGTTTTATGGGTGGAGTCTAGTAAAACCAAATAACTACAGCTGGGAAGTAGTTTCAATGATTCCTTTACTGCAAATGCAAACCCTTCAGCGGCTTGTTCGTCAGATCCATCCGTTAAGAACCTCTTGACGATGTAACCTTCAGCCGACAAGTAGTCAATAGCATGCATCGCGTCCTCCGCTAGCGAACCTGGGGGGGCCGCGTGCTCCTGACGCTCTCTCCAACGAGCGTTGTACACAGCACGTGCAGAAATGCGATCTAGACCGAGGGCGCTGGCACGGTTGGGGGATGTTGAACGTTTAATAATCAAGGGTAAAGCTTTTGCAACGTCTTTATGAGCATAGGGCGATTCTGCTTCCGCCTTGATAAGGTCGCATGCGTGGCCACATAAATGACGGTCATCAGCATCCCCAATGTCGTGTCCTTCAGAGTGTTCGGCATATCCTGTTGGATGTTGGAAGGTCACCATCTTGGTGTAATTGTTGAAGAATACATCCAAGCGTGCGGTGCATGGAATTTGACTGAAAACGCTTGTAATCCTTCTCTTTTTTTGCGGAGCGCCTTCCTTGTCGGGTCGTTTACCTTTGGATTGGCGATGCTTGTCAAATTTGCACTTGTAACTTATCAACTTGTTCCCATTGCGTTTATAATTGTAGACATTGTATTGCGTCCAGAAGTTGTCGCCAAGTTTCCACTCTGCCTCAAACTCCTCGATGGGGATTTGGACGGCAGTGACGGGATGAAAGAGTCGTTCGCGGCGATAGTACAAAGACGAATTTCTTGCACGAGCATAGTTGGCGGCACGAAGCTGAGACATTTCAGACTGAAGATCCGGGGTTTTTGCAAGAAGAGGCAGGGGGGCTGAAGTCTCACAGTTGGGGAACTGGATTTATCGAAGTACTGGATGCTCTGACTCCGAGAAAAGAGTTTGAAGGGAAACACGATCTGAGAAGATCTGCAAAAGTTATAAGTTTCAGATGCGACTGAGACGCGGCAGAAGTGGATCGAACCAAATTCCACAGCGCCCGATACGCACCCCCAAATGTAGCCGCCGCCACACTTCGCGCGTCGGCAATTGAAGTTCGACTTCAACCTGTATGTAGCGATTTCTCAAAGTTCTTGTACTTGAATCCGAACCCAACTGCGGCAGGAAGATAGCCCACCCATTGGCCACTGGTTGTGCCCACCTACAGCTCCATAAAAAGCGCTGGCATGCCTGCGAGAAACTTTTTGCCTTTGACGCGATCTACGAAATGGCAGTGTTTACTACCTTTTGTTCTTCTTGGAATGGTGTTTGTAGGCCCTACGAGTATACAGGCCGCCAACTACAATGGTAGGCTTATTTTTGCTCGTAACTGCATTGTCAGTAGTTAACAGATTTTTCTCAGCTGCGGACTTTTATGTGCGAGACCTTCCTCGCGTAGAAAAGGTCACAAACGCAACGTATAGGATGCATTCAGGGTATGTACGGAGACAGATTTTCCTGGCGTTTACTAAGAAAAGATAGACTGCTCCCGGCTGATGATGAAGACAAACGGCACATCTTCTTTTGGCTTGTGCAAGCTCGCAACTATGAGCCCCGCGAAAAGCTGGTACGCAACTGACACCCGTCCTGCTCAATGTGTACTGCTCTCATGTTGTTATTGGTGTTTAGGTTATATGGTTGAATGGGGGTGAGTTAATCTGCCCGTAGAGGTTTCCTTTTCCTCGTTTGTTTACTCAAGCTACTTTGTAATTTCTTCCCTGCGCATGAAAGGCCCTGGCTGGTAAGATCATCCTCGCATGTCTAGCAACCCTTACTAAAACCTATATAGTTCCAGGTATGTCCAGAATATCTAAGGTCGCATGCAACGGCTAAATCTTATACTTGTACGAAGTATGGATGGAATGTTGTTGGAAAATGGTCCATACCGGATAGGGAACGACAGCAGTGCCCGAGCCAATCCGTATACTTGGAACCATCACGCCAGCACTCTGTATGGTATGACGCTTTATAATCTGAATTGAGGGAACATGGCTTGACTCAGTATTAGTGGACCAGCCAGCCGGAGTGGGATTTTCCACCACGTCGGCACCACCCGCCAAAACCGAAGCTGAGGTGATAATTGTCGATGATCAATATTGGTTTCTTATTGATTGACGTTACTATCAGGTTTCGGAGCAATTTGCAAAGTTCTACTCCAATTTTTTAGCCGTGTTCCCTGAGTATACTCGAGCTGAGGTATGAAAAACTTCGTTCGTCCCGCCGCGGCCTATTAACATCATCGCAGGTTTACTTATCCGGCGAAAGCTACGCGGGTATATACATCCCGTATATAGCCAAACACTTTCTCACTCAACAGGTATCTTGTGAGCGATTCACACCGCAATGAACTTCAACTGTACCAACAAGCTTTTCTCAGCCCGCGATAAATCTGCGCGGTCTAATGCTTGGGAATCCGTGGATGGATCCGTTACGACAGGTTGGAGCTGTACCAAAAATCAACTGTTACTTACGACTCACGCTTCCTGGTAGTACCCTGCATATATCGATTTTAGTGTCGAGAATAATATCCTGAGCGGGAAGCATCTTGTTAGTCTTGGATTCGCGGCTCCACTGATACATCGATTTCTGAATGAATGTATTTCTAGGTGGACGCTCGGAAGGCTTGGGAAGACTGCCAGCCAATTTTAAAGGAAACGGAAATCATCAAACACAACTGGTGTGAGCGTATTTTGGACCGAATCACGGATTATTCTCGTCTAAAGTGCGTCATTACACTGCTAGGCAGTACTCATTCCAGTACTTAATCTATTCTGGCGTAGTGGACAGGCCTGCATTAACATGTACGATATTCGACTTCGAGATCCCGACAACCTAGGAACTTGTGGAATGTCTTGGCCACCAGACTTGCCCAATGTTCAAAAGTATCTACAGGTACAGCAGACTCATCGAGGAAGACGATGTCGTTGTAACTACTACTATCCTTTACAGGACCCTCTGGTTGTTGAGTCTATCCACGCCAATCCCAAAAGTAAATGGCGGGAATGTAACAGCACTGTTGGGGCCCCCTTGGATGGGGATCCAAGCCCTCCCTCGTACAAGGTAGCTCATATTAGTGTTCACCAAGTAGCATATCATTGATTTGTGCAACCCAGCTGTTACCGGACATTCTTTCCAAACTTCCTGTCCTAATTTTCAGGTATTGGAGTGAGTCTTCTGTCTGTCTTTACAATGTTCTCAAAATCTATAGCGGTGACAAAGACCTGATATGCAATTGGTGGGGCAGTCGGGATATGATTGAGTCATTGGAGTGGGCAGGCTCTAAAGGCTTTGGGGTAAGCGAACTACTCACGACCCCACCTTTCTGCTTTGCTGATAAGTTTCCCAAGGACGCGCCCTCTCAGCAATGGCATACCGACGGTCAACTTGCAGGAACTTTTCGCTCTGCCAGAAATTTGTCCTTTGCCCTTATATACAACGCTAGCCATATGGTGCCAGTGGACCAACCGGCTGCATCACTCGCACTGTTGAACTACTTTATTGGAGCGACTAATCCGCAAGTCGAGATGAAATTTGACACGGTAAGCCGTACACTGTATGCTCACAGACTTTTCTAATCCAGAACCGCAGATACCGGGGATACTCGGTGGCGACAATGGTGCACCTGTAGCACCGCGTCAATATTACGCGTAAGCCAAAAAAATTCTGCTTGATCTTTGATAAGTCGGTTTGACTTTCCTTCCCTTTAGCGGCGCTGTACTTCTAATTATGATGTTTGTTGCACTGATCTCCTTCCTCCTTTACAAATACCGCCACAAGCTTCATTTGCCGACAAGCTTTCCATGGAGACGAGGGGGCACCCCTCGCAACAGGAGCGTTTGGTAAGTTATGTTGCAAACTGATGAAGATGAATGGAAATTAAATATATAAATGTTAGGCGAGAGTTGGATGGGGATGAGGAGGCAATGTTTGACGCCAATGAGTACGAACAGAATCGAGGATCATTCACACACTAGTGTTGGTCGGGAGGGGGCTCTCCGTCAAATACCAAGAGTGGCAATTGCTAAGACATGAGTGATTTGACGAGCTCCTCGCTAACAGCGGAAGGTGTCAGTACTCCGATGTCAGTGAACAATAAACTTATGTATTCTGGTGGTGTGTAGTCGATCGTTGGGTTCTTGGCCTTCAGGAAAAATTAGCAAATTTGCCTCGGGATCACTGTAGAATATGCCTTCTTACCAAGATACTGGACTCATCTGCAGTACCAGTAAAAAAAATTGGAGCTGCTATTGGAAGATCTTCTTGATTGAGGGGAAATAGTCTGACGAATTTGTATCTAATAATTTATTGAACAATTTGTTCCGTTCTCTGAGTGACAATACGTATACTTACTGCTCCGCAACGGTATAAAACGGCTTATTTGCCGCCTTTGCGACGACAGCAATCTGATACGTTCCAATCTGTGCCTTGTCAGGAAACTGATAATGTAATAGTCGAATAGAAAAACATACTTGATTGATTACGCCGCCATTTTGCACAACCCCCTCTGCTCCCACCAGCACGATGTCAACTCTGTCCATGATAAATCCGACCGCAGAATCGAGGATGAGTTCCGCAGGGATATTCGCTCTTCGAAGTTCCTGAACCACTCGCTCTCTTGAGACGCAATCCGTAACTTAGGTTAGAATGAATACATGAAATTTGAAAGATTCATACCCGCTCGATGTGGGACGCGTCTCGGTGACAAAAACTTTGAATCTGCGATTATTTTGCCTTGCTTTTGATAAAAGCATCATGACTGCTCTTGAATATGAATGAATTAGGATCACCTGTTTTAGAAAAAACTTCAGCTCGACACTACGAAATACAATTCAGTTCAATGCCTTACTATGCCATCGCTGATGAATTGCAGACCGTTATTGGCAGCCCTTTCCCTGTAGGTCCGATAATCTTCCAATTGCGCTTCAAAGCGAGCAAATATGCTTTGCTTCCACTCCTCGAATTCCTACGACATATAAGTTTCAGGGCATCATCGAACGAGCACGAAACGTACCCGAATGTTGTCATTGTGCGTTTTTAGTGGGTGAAGGAACAAGTCAGCCCCAGCGATCATGGATGCCTTGTTTTCGGGAAGCTTTTTGAAGGAGTTGCTGGCAATTTTTGCTTGCTCCAAAAACTCAAATGTTGATGACGCTACAATAGACCACTCCATCAACACCATAAGATTGGAATAATTCCCGCACATACTGACCTTTGCATTTTTGCATTCGGTCTAGAAGAGCCTGTCCACGGTTACAATCCTGTTCCTGAAAAGGATTTGCTTTTATACTTACTATGATAACCAGCACTGGCAGCGAAAGGTCTGGAAATTCAGCACTGAACTTGACCAGACTAGATCTGGGGTCCCAATCTGCGCAAAAGATCAGCCGCTGAGAAAGAGACAGATATAACATTGAGCTGCCTACCTTCAGCGGCCTTCGTTTCCATTTCGCTTTAGGCTTTCTGCACGATATAAATGTGAAATTTCCAACAAGGTCAAAAATCTCCAATCTGTTGAGCAACTTGACGCACGTGACGTTATGACCACTCACAAAGTCGGTGACAAAGCGTATGAGAAAAATCTTCAATCGTTCCGGCAATGATGGCAGCCCCCGAGCAAGAAGATGTTTCTATAGATGCGCCTATTGTGGCCTCTCATAATCGATATCTGGAGGAACAGTCGAACGAAATCAGAGCTAGGACAATTCCCTGGGAGGTACGCCGTTGTGGACGATGCCGACGCGTTTGCTCCTATCTAAAATAGCTTCGCAGGGATATCAACGGGCTTCAATTATTACGGAAGATGAACTGTCCCACATCAGACAATTCGAAAAGTCGCCGTCGGCTGCACTTTACGAGGTTTGAGTGACAGTGTCAAGTGTTACCTTCAGTCCAAGCTGAATCAATTTGGCAGGCGGGGGAGAAATATATTGCATTATTTCTCAGCCTTGTGCAGAAACTCTCCCGAACAGATACCATTCAAAACATTCTTGTACTGATTGACGATGTTCTCGCAGGTAGATATCAAAGCATGTAGTCATCGGGCATCCCACTAAGCGAGGTTCTGCTCTAGATATCCCTGATAGTGGGAATATCTTTTTCAAACTGGCGAAGGAGAAGTCGGATCCCATGCTGCCATTTTCTCCCTTCATAAGGTAGTACACTCTATTTTTGATATATTGAGGTAGTTTTCTGACCTTTCATCCCTAAGATTGTTTAAAAAGGATGACGAGTATATCCAACTGAAAGCGGCGAAAATCTTGGTGCTGCTGGCCATGTGAGGCGCTGATTTGCTCATCAAACCAATCTTTCGACTTTTGCTGACAAGTGATGTATAGTCATCCAGAGGCGAGCTCTGTTGATCTTCATGAGTTCTTTGTGTGGATCAGTCAGCAGCTGCGAAGCTCCAATCCAAATGTTGCAGATATTGCGGTCCAACTTCTCCAGAGTATATTGGCAATTGGCCAGTATCGGCTTTCATTCTACCAGACTCCAAGTGCTGTTCAAGGGTGGGTAACTTTGCAGCTATCTACCGATGTATACTGATTGGTTCCAGCCTTGTGGACATACTCAAAAAGGGCACTCCAAACGCGCAAATGCAATACCAAGTCATTTACATCCTATGGCTGTCTACACTTTTACCCGACATCTCAAAGGACATTCAAAGGTAGTCTTACGCGATGAGCATCGTTTACAAGGAGCTGACATCGCGACCATCCCTCAAAGGAAATATGACATTATCCCCGTTCTCATTGAAATTGCAAAAGGCGCCATCAAAGAGAAAGTTACAAGAGTTGTAGTGGCAACCTTCAAGGTAATAATTTGTGATTTCGACCGAAAGTCTGTATTGACCGAACCAGCGCAGAACATGTTCGTACATGCTCCCCAGGAAAATCTACCATCAATGATCGGCAACAAGTTGCTGAGCGTTTGCGAAACACTGATCGGACGAAAATGGTCGGACTCGGATATCACCGAGGACCTGGAATACCTAAAGGAGGAGTTGGCCAAGAGCGTTGCAAATCTTAGGTACGGCCTATCTATTATCAGAATATCTTCTCTAATTACCGTGCAGTACATGGGATGAATACGATTCGGAAGTGCGGTCAGGAAAGTTGGAATGGTCTCCAGCCCATCTATCTGAACAATTTTGGAAACAAAATGCCAGTAAAATGAATGACAGAGACTACGAACTGCTTCGGTACGACAAATTATTTGATGTGCACAACGTCGTTCTAAACAGTGCCAAACAGTGTTCTGTCCCGGATAATTGCTACATCCCAGTCGGCAGTTGTCTTGGCAGTTGCCGCTCATGATGTGGGTCAGTACGTGAAGTATTGTCCAAATGGCAAGCGGTATGTGATCTAAGTGCTCAGGACTAGTATTCATGTATTAAACCATTGCATAGAGCGCTGGACGAGATTGGGGCCAAGACGCAAGTTATGCAATTGATGACTCACAGCGATGGCGATGTGAGATACCAAGCTTTAATTGCTGTGCAGTAAGTGCCTGGTATAAATCCCCCGGTAGCATGAGCTGACTCTATACCAGGAAAATGATGACACACGCTTACTCCAACTGAGGCCATGTTTTCCTCCAGTTTCGCGATATCGTGGTATTAGGTTGCCCTTTTGACTGGGACTCAAGTTTGATATTTGAACGGCAACTTGACATCGGGATTTTTTCTGGGCTCGAACTACAGCACGACTTTATTGCCCCCATAAGGCATTTTTGATCGCACTGATCCCCTTATTGTAGCGCAGATTGTAGTGTAATCAAATTTCACGCACTAATAGATATCTGATCTCTAATGCTTTCGGACCACCCGAAAGCGTCTCTCGGTATTTTTCTTTGCGTTATAAAATGGCAAGGAGTCTGGGTCCTCCAGAGACATTCGCTCCACTTGCAACCGATCGAACTTTTCCCCAATATCCATCGTGTCCTATAACTACATTGAGCGTAATGCTTCACACAAAGTAGAAAGCGGACCGTACCTCGATTTGACCTTCCATCCCCTCATCAACAGGTTGTCCACCATACTGCAGCTCGTACCATTGTTCAAACTCTGCCATCAGACGTTGTCGACATTGATCCACGAGTCGGCCACAGTACTCGATGTCTGATCGGGTATTTCGCAGCATCTGATACTGTTCCCGATAGGTAACTTTCGCCTCTTTCAGGCTGTTCAGAAACATGTATTCATCCTCATCAATAATCAATTCGTCGGTGGGTTGCGCAGTATCTAGATAAAAGTATGAATTCTTTCGTTACTTCACAAAGGCTATTTGCTGTGCCTACATACCCGCAAGCCGTGCTGCCTTCTTCTCGTCCACCTTGTATCTCAATGTGTCGATTCGTTTTTTGACCTCGTTGACCGATTCGGCCAGATCACGGGCCTGTATCCGCTTCTCGCGAAGAGCCGCTGTTCTGACTCAGTATGCAGCTGCCAGAGAGCTATGCTTCCCACTTACTTTTGTTCTCGATTAGAATACGATGTATGTCGGCCCCTTTCCCTTTTTTGAAACTTTCGAATTCATCGGCTCGGCTCAAAGGTGGGGCAATTTGCCTAGCGTGCTGCCCGTTTCCCATCATGGCTGCCAGTTGCGGAAAGTTATGCGAATCGGCCATTGCCCCCTCACTGACCTTCCGTCCCGCAAAACGCCCGTCCTATGGATGGTAATTGAGCGGTTTTCCTTGTCGACAAATGCACATTACACCCACCTCGAGCTTCGAATCCTCATCCTCCTGCTCACCGCCCCGGGAGGCACTACCAGGCAAATTTCCCACAGGATTAGGTGGAACTCGACTATTTTTACGCTTTTTATCGCGTGCAGCTCTCGAGGATCCCGTCGCAGCCGCCATTCCACCTACTTGACGCGTATTTGGAGCCTATTGAGGAATATAAACACTCGGTGCATATTACTAGGAAAGACGACCGCAACTTACTAGCCCGATACCAAATCCTGAACCCTCCACTTCCCCAACACCGTCGTCTTTTTCATCTGCCCTTGTTGACGTGTGAGTTTCGCGTCCATCCTCTTTCCCACCCGCAGATTGCCCGTGCACGCGGCTAGCACGCTGCAAATCTTCATGCTCCTGCTCCAAGGTCCGGTAGAGCAAGCGAAACTGTGCAAGCATCTCCCGGATTTGGCGCAAGCTCACAACCTACATAGGGAATGTGAGTAGCCTTGTGGTGACATAAACAGCTCCTACTATTCGCTTACTTCAAGCTCTTCCTCCTCGCTCTGTACAAAATGCTTGACCTGCTTCTGTATCTCCATTTTTTGAGTTTCCGTAAATGGGTCATGTTGGACGTGACTCCGACTACTGAGGGTATCGTGCATTGATAGTTCCTGTTTCAGTTCGCGGATTTCTTTTTCGTATTTTTTGATCAAAGCAACAGGGTCATATTGAATGTTATGCTCGGGGGTGTTCATGACACATGCCATGCGGGTGGCAAAACGCAATGTCGATATTGTCTCGTCAATGTATTGTGCCTCACCTGCAAGCGCGTCACTTGCGGTTCGGTTCTCAAGAGGTGAAATTTCTATGACTTACAGCGTATGTTTGCAATCATGAGTGTGTAGCAGTTGCCGCCAAGAGCATCCCGCAAGAGGTTTGTCAGTTTTGATTGTCGGTATGGTATATGTCCTCTTCACGGATGTCAGGGGGAGGCGATACATATTTTCCAACGCGAAGCTTCCCTACCTCTTCTTATCCGCGAGCGCTATTATAACTTGTTCCAAGAACGTAAGTGATTTGTTGATGTCTACGACTAGTTTTTAGTGGCAAGCGGCTGGCACGTACACTCCATCTTACACATTGCTTCTCGGAGGGAAACGCCGGTGGTTTGTGTTTTGGACAGTCGCTCAGATCCTGCGAGATCCACCAAGTTGAGCTTGGAATAAAAGATCTTTTCAGATGATTCTACGCGTGATCGAGACTCGACATAGACGGTAAATATACAGTGCGACCTAGCCACTTCGTCAATCGCGTGCGCAGCACCGATGTGGCCACGGAACTTACCTCGAAGAATTCCTGTTGAGTTGATGCTCGGCTATAGATCGGGCTGTTTCGCCTTCAAACAGGTAACTCAAAGCCTCTTCTTCACTGTTGACCAGCTTAGTTGTCAATCCCTTCACTTGGGTGAAGCCTGTATGACAGTCAGGATTGCGGCTTGTACATCAGAGTAAGAGTCGACACTACCAGATTTATCATCGGTGACAGTCAGAGCGGTATCTCCCTTAAGGGCACTATGGAGGTTCCCGAGCAAATCTACCATCTGTTCGTTGTATATCTCGATGTAGCTTACACGGACGGCAAACGAGAGCTGCGGCCGTTCATGGATTTCTCGAAAAATATGGGACAAGGATCGTGGGATCAGTCCTCTGTGCTTGTAATTTTCGGTTGCTCCAGTCCTGTATTTATCAATTAGAGCAGTAAAAAGGTTGTTCTGAAATCATTAGCCTGCATTGTAAATGTTTTGCCAGCACCTAGTACAGCTCCATCAGAGACTGCGCGATTTTCATCATTGACTGGTTTCAACGTACCAGTCTGCCCATAGGCCATGATTGTACCTATACAAGATTTCGGTCATTGATGGCATGACTACTTCAAAAGGGGCACAAATGTACCGTTATAGCCATCCAGTAAGCTTTTTGTAACAGAATTTGCGCATTCTTCATAGACAGTGTCCTGGGAAACATTGTGCAGAATATTGTCAAACTTGAAGCCCCAATCCTCCTGTTGGTTATTGATGTACCCCCCTTCTGCGTTCTTCGGTATATGGACATGAATTGACTAAGGAAAAAGTGAATCAGATTAATATGTCCATATGACAGGAAATCGTGATATTTACATTGCGATCGGCCAAATTCAGCATGTCCTGGGCATAGTCCGAAGTTGGCCTGGTGCGAATGATAACCTTGACATGTTTTCCCTTCGACATTTGAAGCAACTTGAGCAGAACAATTTACTTTCTTTCTGGCAAACCGCTAGTATTGAAGAAATGACTTTTACATTTGTTGCTAATGGAGGATGACCTCAGCACTGACGATTCATATTCTCGAATGGGCAACTGGAAAGGCGAGATCCAAGGTTGAAGTCTTTCAACTTAAACGTATATAGCCCAGGACCATTAAAGTCCCGAAGACTACCATCAAACTGCTCATTTAGGTGGTCAATGCACCGCAAAATGGGGGAATTTATGCGGCAAAAATGGCTCAATGATGTCTTTGCAAAAGAAACACGGGCGGACTTGACTCTGAACATGAGAGAACGGTGTCAAGAACTTCCACGCTGAGCGTACTCTTTGTATTGGTGCGCTCTTATTGAGGCGTAAACAGTCGACTTTTGCCACACACAACAGTGTCTCTCGCGCGAGGCTTGTGTTGTCGCGTTCGACGTGTTCCTACGTGTTCTGGCTTATTACGTGATCCTACAAAGTTGGCCTTATTTTTTGGCTCGCACGGACTAGGGGAGGGAGGGCGTAGCTGCACGGAATTAATTTCGAAGCTTTGAACAAATGTCTGAGAATTTACGAGTTGCCGTGGTGGACGATAACCCCATTATGCTGCAAATTTTGGTGGTAAGGAAAAATCTCTAAGCAGAAAGATTCAAGGCAGCTGAGGCAATGCTTTTATAGAAAACCTTGCAAAAATACATGCACATCCGAGTGTCAAAAGAGGATATCTTTACCGATGGACTTTCCTTGCTACGAGCTTTGTCAATTCGAAAATATGATTTGATTCTTTTGGATATTGGTGAGTATCAAGATTTCAGATGCCAAGACCCATTTGCAAAATGTTGATGTGTGGACCATCAGAAATGCCCATCATGGACGGGCTTCAAGCCACCATGCGTATACGGAACCCTGAGAATGATGGACAAGATGCATCGGTCCGAAGCAATCTTCGACATGATGCCTCGAGTACCCGCCCCTCTTCCATCTCCAGCTCAAAGTCAAGACCATCCACACCATCCCCAACGATTCGACAAATGCGATACGCGCTGACATCAGTGGGTTCTGGCGCACCTTCGAGAGACGACGGGGAAATCCATATACTGCAAGAAAATCGAAGGGTCCCAATTGTCGCTATTACCGCTAACGCATTCCTGGATCAACAACGGAGACACTGTATTTCTGTTGGGATGAACGACGTTGTGTCCAAACCCATCACGGCTGCTGCAATTCGAGATATCATTTCTCGCTATTTGGATTCTGATCACGGACAAGTGCGCGTCAGCTTGGATGCGCTTGCTGAGCTGGTGGAACCATCGGCTAGTATAGAATTGGGGGATGAAGAGATTCCATCCAAGATGCCAGCAAGC
This sequence comes from Phlyctochytrium arcticum, assembly GCA_025602905.1. Classification (NCBI taxonomy): domain Eukaryota; kingdom Fungi; phylum Chytridiomycota; class Chytridiomycetes; order Chytridiales; family Chytridiaceae; genus Phlyctochytrium; species Phlyctochytrium arcticum. Next base: position 330,084 of record JAHLKI010000010.1, on the reverse strand, counting down.
CCTGAGAACCACACGAATCATATGCCCTCCTTCCATCGTCACCACCCACCATCACAGTTGCCCCCCTTGCTCTCACCAGAGTATTCATTAGCAACTGACAGAAGCTCGCACTCCTCGATAGACACTGCAATGGGGCCCAACTGCGAACGTACGAGTGACAATCAGTCGGGATCTCCATCATTGCGAGCACGGGATTCCAGCCCTCATGAGGGTGATGATCAGGACGTGCAGTCTGATATGAGGCCAGCTCCCCCGAGGAAGGGAAGCGCTTCGGGTGATCAACATCGCACGCTTGGAATACGCAGAGCATCTTCTATTAATCGACATTCGCTTCATAAATAAGTTCGGGACCAAATGAGATCAACCATGCGCTCCTGACGCGACTTCTAATCCGGGTTTTGTCATGCCGCTTGCGTGAAATGGCATTGACTGGTGTGAAAAGTGAATGGGCTGGATAGAAATTGGAAGTTTCAATTTCGTATCAGGGATCGAACAAAAGTGCTGTCGAACGGCTTTGTGTCAACGAATTGCTTCCAAACTTCACTCAAGTCGTCAATTTGAGAACAGGAGGTCATACGGACACCAGGGCAGCCCACTGTGGTTTCGAAAGAGTGAAAGCCTCTGGCATCAAGCATACCCTGCAACCGGCGGATCTCGTCATCCGTTGTTTCTACAGTACCGCGATTAGCGATTTTCATGTGAAGCGATCAGAGATTCTTACCATCCTTCAAAAGTATCAGCGCACACCCGCCTCCGCCAGCACCCGTCATTTTTGAGGAAAGTCCGAGTGTTAGGGCATCGTCCTTGACACTATCCAGTGCCGGGTGACTCATACCACATTCCGTCAAAATGGAATGATTGGAAGCCATCATGTCCTGAACTCGCAGCATCAGCAAAAGCGTATTGAGCAAAACGGGAAACTTTGGCTTTACCGCTAAACGACTGAGAACATCCGCTCTTGATATCTGACCAGCAGCTATTATGCAAGTAATCAGCAAAATACAGCCGATGGAATAGACAGTCGCAGTATACCTACCCAGAGCGTCGAAAATGTCTTCACATTGAGAGCTTATTGCTCCAATTGATTCAACCATCGGAAGAGTTGTTGATGGAAACTGAACTGATCTTAGTGTGATGCCAGGGCCAAGGACCTAAATGCAGCAAACAGTACCTCATCCATGCAATTTCGGAACTTTTCAACTTGATGTTTTGTATTTTTGGGGACACGTGTATCTACCAACAGAAGACGAAGCGAAGCAAACCTGACACGACGTGATGAATGATTTGCGACCTGTGTCGAAGAGCTGGCACTTACCCTCGCAGAGGGCTGATGTTCCCTTTCGTATATTTTAAGGCCCCACCTAAGAAACGGTTGTTTGAGCAGATATCTGACTGTTTGACATGATGCGGTATACCGTATGTAGCTACTGTATTATCTACTCCTGAAGGGTTCCCATGTATGATTTGTTCAGCGGCAAAAGCCCACTTATTTATGAGCGCTACTTCCGTTTCTGTGGGAGTAGTTGCTCGCTTGTCTATATGTTCATTTGGATAAAGAAATCCTGCCGCCAGACATGCACTGTATGCCGCGGATGAGCCAAGACCAGCTCCAACCGGTATGGTAGATCGCACACATACGTCGATCCCCGATTCACTAAGCATAATGAGTACAAGTGGGGCAAACGTGACCGGGGAGACTTACTGGTGGCAAAGGGAGTAATATAAATGAAGGAATGCGAGAATAGCCGCCTGAGCTGCAGTCTCATTGGCGGCGCCAGCACAGAGATGAAGGTATCGATCCCGCAAGCAAGTCTCCGGCTCAGTGTAGCATGAACATTTGATGGAAGGTCGCTTTTCATCTGGAAGACGCACGCGCTGCAACTCTTCACAAGTCCAAACGATCGGTTCAGGAAACAGGTCTGGAAGCCATAATCTGACGTATTCTGAGCTATTTGTTATGAAGATGGCATATGTGCGAAGCCCCAAGCTTGCAGCAATCGCAGGCTATTCCAAAGTATAAATAAACCTGACCACAAGTTTGAAAGAGTTCGTTGGACATTACCTTGCCATACACAACAGCGTGTTCCCCAAAAAGAATGACTTTACCAGGAGCCGAGACGAGAACGGAGCTCATGCTCGTTCTCCCCGTTCTGCTAACGGATGGGAGGACTGGGGTGTGAATTCCGTGAAGATCTGTGAACTCGAGTACTTTTGCATCAGACCCTGCTCTCCCCCACCGCGGACAGGGCACTTTGGCCGAAAAGGGTCAGATTGCCAAAGTAGGGTTACGCGTGAATTGGGGAGCGCCTCGAATGCACGGTGCCGATCGCTAAAATGCGGGGTTCTCCCACTGGGGGACGCGCTATATCCTTTTTAGGACAACTTTTTCGTTGGTGTTCGCATTGCGACCTTTTGTGCTCCCATGTGCGGATGAACCACGGCTTCGGCACTGTCCTTGGCCATCGCAACTTTTTCGTTTAACAACTTTTGTTTATACTCCATTAGCAATCGCTCTCAAATGTGTGCTATGCATCCGGATCACACTTTCCCATAAACCACATGTGAACAGAGTACTGACTGAACCAAATGTGAACACTCGCATTGTAAAACGAAAAGAAATCATTGTAGTAACTGAATTGCAGTGTATTGAAAAAAGGCGAACTAGATAGTGACGCAAAACCGTTGAAATGTAAACAAAGAACTAGCCTAGTGGTACATGTCGACGCTTGCTGTTCTGAAAATGAAAGGTTAATAGTAAAGGCATCTGCCAAATCATACCACGTCCGAATCCTTGTCCGAGATGTGGCTCAGCGCTGTTTGGCAACCAAAACTCCGCTCCGGCCGTCCGATTGCCACTCAGGTTCGCCCCATTCTTCTGAATCGAAGAACCTGTCCAACACCAACACAACACAACACCCGAAATGGAAGCCGCCAATTCTGCAGACACAGCTATCGCACGCCCCAGCGCAAGACCGCCAACAGAGGTTGCCACTGTGGTCGGGTTGACCCCCGAACAGGCAATCGTTCTTCCCAGTAGCCTGGCCGCCCCTCAAGCTGCTTTGGCAAATGCTATCATCGCGCAAGCCGCATCCCGCCACGCTCCATGGTTTCCTCAAGCTGCGCCGGATGTTGAATTTGCCACGATGGAAAAGGGGATTGACGGTGTTCATCAGTACGCGCTTTCCGAGGGATTTGCTGTTTCTGAGAAGAAAAAGGAACACTGGGGCAATCCGAAAATTGTTCGTATGGTGATCTTTCATTGTTGTCAGGGTGGGTCGCCTCCAGCAAACATTCCAAACTCGAAGAGAAAGCGGGAGAGTAAGAAGGTCGGTTGCACCTACAGAGTCCGTTTAAGCTTGCTTGGAGAAGTTTGGAGGATTGTGAAATTTGGCGACGGGCACGACCAGCACATCAACCATCCAAAGAGGAACACCGCAGAGCTTGCCAGTCTGCCTGCAGCAAGAAGGGCCACCCAAAAACTTGCAGATGGTGTCATTCTCGCCAAGATTATTGATATGTACGCTGATGCCCGTAGTCCCGGTGAAATAGTTCAGTCGCTTGCTGATGACAATCCGGACAGACCGATCCTGATCGTTGCTCGGGATGTCTCCAACATTGTCGCCCGAATGCAGAGAAAAGAGCTTGGAACTATGACGATGATGGAGGCGCTGTTGACGAGAATGAAACAAAATCATTTGGTGGCGGACTTCACACTGAACGCCGACCGTACCGTACGTCGTTTGTTTTGGTCAGCCGATGGTAATCCAAACGTTAGGAAGTACGCGGATGTGGTAATTATTGATGCCACTTACCAAACCAACAAGTACAAGATGCCAATGATGCATGCTGTTGGATTCACGGCTACCAACAACACATTCTCCATTGCATTTGGAATTGTTGAGCAGGAAGAATGCGGCGACTATGTTTGGTTCCTACAGTTGTTGACGCAAGTTTTGGGCAGGGCACCTGACATTGTAGTAACCGACCACGAAAAAGCGTTGATAGGAGCCTTGAAAGGAGTTTGGCCCCAGACGAAGAGACTCCTTTGCCGGTGGCATATCCTTCTCAACATCAAATCCAACTGCCACAAATACTTTGTGACAGCGTCTGATGATAACTTGGAAGCATATACATGGGCCAAATTCGAAAAGGACTGGAAGTATATGTTGGAGCAGCCGACAGAAGCCCTCTTCAAACAAGCCTGGAGCGAGATTGCGAAACTTGTTAGCCCAGAAACAATTAACTACATCACATCCAACAAGTTACCTTTCAAGGAACATTTCGCCGGCTTCTCTACCAACCAACTCAAACACTGCAGACATACGGAGACATCCATTGTCGAGAGCCAACATCGGCGGATCAAACAAAACCTGAAGTCTTCCGTCGGAACTCTTGCCCACACGTACAAGAAGATATCCTTGACGGTAGCAAGCATGCAGAAGAAATCCGAGATTCGGTACAATAACGAGATCAACGGCATTGTCACCACCTTCAACGTCATGTTCTTGCCGCTTCAGCAAATTGTTTCCAGATTTGCGATCAACCTGACATCGAAATCTTGGAAGAGCGTGACGGCAGCAATCGACGATGGTGATGTGGAGTGCCGGTGCACAATTCGCAAAGTTTATGGTGTGCCGTGCGGCCATGAAGTCATGAGTATCCTCGAGAAGAAGGAGCAGCTCAGCTACCGGCAGTTTGACGCGCGATGGTACTTAGTCGATGAACCCCAAGACAACACAATTGCTCCAGACATTGCCGGCGCTAGAGAACCGCAGCAAAAGCAAGGCATTATGGAAGACCACGAAACCAGTGGCAAGAACCCCGCATTCACAGTAGTGGCGAGGATCTTGGTCTTGCTGGAGATGCTGAAGATGGCGAAGACGACCTGAGCGCGCCAGGAGACCAGCCAATTCCGGAGTCCGACCCGGAAGACGAGGACGAGATGATTGACTTGAGTGGGGAGGACGATCTTATGGCTGATTTGCGTGCACTGTGCGCCAGTGTTGAGAATATGGAGATGGGGGCGGGTGAGGACGCGTCTAGTCTTGGTTTGGACTTGACAAAGCCTCCCACGAAGCGTCGGTGCACAGGGTGCGGATCGACCGAGCACCAGTACGACCATGTTCTGAAGCAGTGTGGGAAGGTTCGGAAGGCAGCTCCCAAGCCCAAGACTACTGGACGAGGTCGAGGAGGACGCAGAGGACGAGGTCGCGATGGTGGTTCTACGCGTGCGTGAAGTGTAGACGTCCGTAATAAACATTCGTTGCTATGGCAATCTGTCTTTTTTTGTTGCTGTCTTGTTTCTCTTTGACCACCTGTTCTATTTATTGTCATAATTTTTCATTCTCAATGTTATCATAATCGTTGTTGGGTGTGTCTGGCAAAAATCTGTCGAATTGTGGACATTGTGAAAAGTGTATGAACATAAACAAACATTGTTACGGGGAAAAGTTGTTAAACGTACGACGCCCAGATGAAGAACTAGGTCCGAAACCGTGGTTTAGAGGCTCTGGGAGCACATCTGGCAGCACAAAGACAAAAAGTTGTCCTAAAAAGGATATAGCGCGTCCCAGTGGGAGAACCCCGCATTTTAGCGATCGGCACCGTGCATTCGAGGCGCTCTCGTGAATTGTTTTTGAGATCTACGACTTTGCACGGTACACAATCACCGAGAAGTAGATCTCTAATCTCTTCAGTATTCCGACGTTCTCCGGGGAAACATTCTTCTTGTGAAATCTCTTTTGAGACGCTATGCCACCGCAGCCTGCGAGGGAGTGTGGTAGAAAGCACTGCCATGTTCCAATTCCCGAGAATTCAAAGCACAAGAATTGCGACAGATGCCGTGAGCTCAACAGGACCACTACACACAAGCGACGGCAACGCACGAAAGAAAACATATCCTCGTCTCTGGAACCTCCTGCGAAAAGCCCAAGGTTAGAGTCAGATGGACCATCCAGTAACACCTTTGGTGATGACGATGAAGACGCAGCGGTGGGTTGACCTTTGTGGTAGTGTCAAACTCTCTTATCTGAGATTTATGAAGGGCCAGACGTCACATACTTCTGCTCAGAGTATGCTTTCTGCTTTACATGAGGTGGCGAAATCGTCTCCAGACCTAATTGTTTTCCATGAAACATGTTCCATACCAGCCGAGAGTGGCATATCCGACCGCGAGCGTGTCAAGATGATGGCCAAGGACATCTGGGATGTGACGGGTTACCGTTTTACGTGAGTTCAATCTAATCGTTCCAAGAACTCACATACTGAGCATGGATACAGCGTACGTGACAACAAAAAGCTGGCAGCGGGGCATCGCACCCGGTACTTCTGTAGCCAAGACGCGGAAAGAAAGAAACAACCCAAGCCGTCGCAGAAACCTGGTGTCAAGAACCGAGAGCATGTTGGCATGAAACGCTTTCTCTGTAAAAGCTCCTTGACTATCAATTGTCGACGCCTTGAGCATAATTGGCAAATATCCGTCAAACTGAAGCACGTAACAATCATCCACATTACATAGATGTATCAATGCCCGAGGGAGCATTGGATCTCATCAGAGAGCATGCGGGATGGCTGAAACCGACCGCCCTAGTGGCGAAGGTCCAGACTGCCTTCCCCATGGTTACAGCTACGCAAATCCACACCGCATGGCGCCAAATGAGTCAGGTTCACTGGAAGCGACATGACCTACAAGTGCAGTCCGCTGAGATCCTGCTCGCCGAGTATGGGGGTTCTGTCGACATCCTCAAAATTGATGGACTGCCCGAGGGGGTCGAAATGCTGGCTTGGGGGATGAAGGAAGTTGCCGGGAAATTGAGCGGGCGAGCGCGTGAGATTGCAATGGACGCAACATGTAAGCTACCAAAACTGATTGTCAAATGCCTATCGCGTGTGGTACCATATTAGCTAAGAATGTACCGCACTGTGACACTCATATCTCGACAATTTTAGATAACACCAACTCCAAGCATCTAGAACTTTACACGATAATGGCAGAATGCGATGGTGCAGGATTCCCACTCAGCTACTGCCTTCTAACTACAGCAACTGCGGTAGAACAGCGCAAGAGGACAAAAGCACTCGCAGAGTGGTGCCGTCGGGTCAGAGATGAGTATGACATCCGTCCTACTTTCATTCACATTGACAAGGATATGGCGGAAATTGCAAGTTGCAAACAAGTCTGGCCACAGGCCAAAATCAGTCTCTGCCTCTGGCACCTCAAGCGGGCAGTGCGTACCCGGCTGTCAAAAACAAAACTTGCTACAACAGCATATCACGCCGACCGCGCCCATGATGAGTTTCCATTCATCAAACGCACATTTAAGCCATCAGGATCCAACACGGATGCGGATGACTACGAGGGCGGTTTACCCGACGATCACCCGCTAGAGTCTCAGTCAGTTGCGGAACTGGACCCATTCGCCATATTTATACGATTGCCGATGCGAGCACAGCCCGTCACCACAGATATATCGGCGAGTGAAAACTCACATTCACAGACCAATACAGCTATAGATTTATCTTTCACACGACAGCCGGAAGCGGAAGAGCAGAGTGAAGGGGAATCGGGCAGCGATGAAGCAAAGAAGAGGGATTGCCGCACATTCTGTCCAGCTCACCTCAGGGAGGAGGTCTTAATGATGATGGAGCAACACTTTTGCGCCCATCCAATGATCCCAGGATACTCTGCCCCGGCACCTGCGGGAATCCGAAGGTGGGCTGTTGCCCAAATGTATAGGTACTGCGAGGCGAATGACCTCCCCGAGGTCTGGGCGTATTTGTGGGAAAACTGGTATCGTGCCAGGCGATGGGGGTTGTGGGCGCGTTGCGCCCATGACGAAATACCTGTGCTGAGAACGACGATGATGGTTGAAGCCCAGTGAGTATTGATGTCCACAATAGCAGCACGCCGAACTCACCTACCGCTACAGTTGGAGTCGTCTCAAGCAGGGTTTTTTGCACCAATTCCACATGCCCCGGTGCGATCTGCTGGTTTGGATATTGGTCACTAAGCTGGGGCCTACCTATCATCGTAGATTGGACAGCCTGTTAAGTGGAGAGAACGACGTCAGTCGGTATAGGGATCCCCCATCTTGGAGAAAGGCCTTCAAAAAGATGTGGCGGAAGCTGGAGACAGCGGCGGTGCCGCAGCCTCTCAATGATAAGTACAAGCCGGATGCAAAAGCATGGAAATGTACTTGCCCGTCCTTTGTCATTAATAGGTTTCTAATCTGCAAGCATCTCGTACAACGAATGCGCCGGGTGCCGGTCGTTTTCTTTTGGGAAGTCAAGCGCCAGCGGACAGCCCCCTACTGGAAACAGCCATCACTGCGTGTCATCCATGATGATGAGGAAGACAGCGACGACGACGACGACGACGAGGGTGGCCCAGGTGATGTGGAGGGAGTGGCGGAGGCAGGGGGCTGTGCCCTGGATGCAGAAGACCCTGCGGACGGCGAAGATGACGACGAGGAGACATCGGATTGGGAGCAAGAGGAGCTTGAGGACGGTGATCCCAACGACTGCCATCAGACGTTTGAGGAAGAGATGACCGAAATCTGTAAAGTGCTGTCGGAATTCGGGCGCGGACTTGAGTTCCAGGTCCAATTCCGGGACTATAGAATGCTACAAGCTCTCAAGCGGGAGGGAGCAACATTTTTGAGGATGGCTAGGGGGGCATTGCAAAAGGAGAACAGGCTGCGGGGGACGCGCGGCAGGAATGCCACTACGTGGGAGTCGTCATCCAACGGCGTCATGTTTTATCGTGCCCGGCCTCCGGTGATTGATGAGAACACATGAGTTGAGTGATTGTTGTTAGTCCTACTTTCCGGTATACCATCCTTTAGTCTTAGTTCTTCTACATTTAGTTGTTGGACCTCTCTTATTGTTTCTCGTTTTTCCGTCTCAATCTCTATTTATTGTTTCACGCCTTTGTTTTATACTCTCAAATTGGAAGCACTATATATCATAACTTTTCATCCTTCCCGTAAAACTCCCCAACAATCCTAAACGCAGGGCAAGACGCCTTGGTACATCTGACAAGATGATCCGAACAAACTCCGAAACAGTGGATCTTATCACGTGACGTGTCCGCGGTGGGGGAGACGATCGGCACTTATCGAGCAAGTGTGGGAAGCTGGGAGTCTTAAGTCATGTAGCCAATTTTAGATAGATTATTAGTACACGTGAGCATGGGAACGCGTCTCCATGGATCTACGCGTACCGTTGGCGTCGTTAGATAGCAGACTGCTTGGCAGCTTAGAACTACAACCGTTTTCTTCTCAATACATTTCTTCATCGCAACAACCAACTAATCGCTCTGCGACCAGTATATGACTATCGTGACCAGGAGGTGCCATCAGAGACCTTGTTACGACAACGAAATGGAGGAGCAACCGGTGTACCTTCAACTTGTGAAGGGCGACAAAGTTTCGTTCTACGTCAAAGGACATATTGCAGCGTAGCATGGATGTCGGTGGATACACGGGTGATGGGTTCGGAGATATATGGTCGAGCGAATGTGGTATGAAGCAAATCGTGTTTTTTTGTAAATGTTTGTAGTAGTGTACATTACCACTGTTGTTATAATATACGCGATTGAACGTGAGGGATTGAAATGGTTGGTCTAGAGAGCTTACTGGTATCGGTAAAGATCGTAAAGAATGTGAAGGGGACGTGGAGACGAGTTTTCGTTTTCGGACGCGTTCACCCCCCCAAGGGAGTGACCCCACCGCGACAATATTTTATTCCGGTTTTGAAAACAAGAGTTCCTAATCGGGGCTTGTAGAAACGGGTCTGCCCGCCGAGTTTGCAATTGCATTGCAGAGGTTGCCGAGGTACGGCACGGCACAGATCCATCCAGATCTGACTGTTTTGTTTGCCTGAATCATCCTGAGGCTGAATGAAGAACAAAATGACTGGTCAATGGTCATGCGGTACTTCAGTTTCCAGTTCCTTTCGTCACAGTCGGAGTATTGTATCGCACAACGGAGGGCTTTTCCTTGGTCCTTTGGGTGGCAGTGTTGTTTTCTTGGCGTTTCCCGGTGTCGGTTTAACTCGGTTTTTGCTCACGGGACACATTTCTCATTGGGCCACCCACCGAACGCCGTCGCTCCAGAATCCCAAATGCAATAGAGATGACAGCATCACCTCCGAAGCATGACAGCATCAAGGCGCAGGTTGTATACTGGGATGTCCGGGTACGTGGCTGTGCCGTCTGCGCGTTGTGTGCACAGCCATGGTCCGGACGTATAGTGTACACGTCATGGAGCGGAGCCCAAAAGTCATCTTGCAAGGGCATTACGCGTTGGCGTCGTTTACACAAGTTACAACGTTGCGCATAGCCGTCATCATCATTGGGGATCCCTTCCCTGGATGTCAGTGGGATGACGGGCCCAACCATAACGTTGCGCGGGCGATTCACCGGAGCGCATAAAAGGCGGCAGCAGCTTGCTCCATCCTCCCATCTCATCATCAACTTTTACACTCAAACAACAACAACAACCCACACTCAAACCTCTTAACTCACTCCACCCACACTCTAAAAAACAAACATGAGCGCCTACCCCACCAACAACGCTTACGCTGCCGGCACTGCCAACCCCGCTGCCCAGGTCAAGTCTCACATTCCAGGCACCGTCGAGCACGACGTGACCCACCCCCACTCTACTGGTCTCACGGGCACTGGTCACACTGGCACTGGTTTGACCGGAAACCACCACACCACCACCGGCACCACAACGGCCAATCCCGTCGGTCAGGTCAAGTCCCATATCCCAGGAACCACTGAGCACAACCTTACCCACCCCAACACTGGGCTCACCGGTACTCACCACACTACTGGCACTGGTCTCACCGGCACCCACCACAACAACACTGGCTTGACCGGTACCCACCACACCACCACTGGCGCAACAGCTAACCCTGTTGGACAAGTCAAGTCCCACATCCCAGGAACCACTGAGCACGACATTACCCACAACAACCACTTGGCTGCAACCGGTGGTCTGAATGGATCTGGGTTCGCCACAACCGGTGCCCACGCCCACAACACTGGCCTCACCGGCAACAACCATCACAACACTGGCCTCACCGGCAACAACCATCACAACACTGGCCTCACCGGCAACACTCACCACAACACAACCGCCAACCCCGTCGGCCAAGCCAAATCTCACATCCCCGGCACCACTGAGCACAACATCACCCACCCAAACACCACCCACCACACCACTACTGCCACCCACGGCGGTCTCGCCGGTTCCGCCCACAACTCCGCCCACGTCGGTTCTGCTCACAACTCCAACTCGTCCCTCAACCACCCCGAAAAGGCTTCAGGCATGCACGCCACAACCCAAAAAGTCGTCGGCTCCCTCCAAGAAACCATTGGCAAAGTCACAAAGAATCCTGCCACCATTGCTAAGGGCCAGGAAAAGAAGTTGGACGGCATGGCCGAGGCTGAACAGGCTCGTATCAACAAGGATCTCAAGCATCACTAAATCATACCCTCTACTCTCACTTTTGTACATATACACACACTCTTTTCTCTGTAATACCTCTACTTGTTTTCTTGGTCTGAATCAATCAAAATCTTTTGGTTTCTCTGCTATATTCGTCACTCGTAATTTCCAATGTTGCTAGTTTTTCAGAAATAGTCTTGACCATCTTGATGCGTGGCGACATGGCTACTCGAGTATGATAGTGTCGCGCCTGCCACTGAACAGCTGTCGTCCCCTGAACACCATGGACACCATCACACAGTTACCCTTGGCCGTTCGCACAGCATTCCTACATCATCGCTGTGCATCATTGTCTTTCATCATGTATCACATAGACCTATGTTTCCTGTATATAATGGAGCCTTGAGGTGGCTCCCCGAAGCAATACATCCGAGTTTCTACTCACTTTTGGTTCTAAATCTGAATTTTAATATTGGAGGGGAAGGGGATATGAGTCCAGAATTTTGTTTGTGATTTTTTGATGATTTCAGGCTGAACGACGGCCTTTAAATTATCGTCTAAAAAATTCTTAATACCTTCCTCGGCTGCCAGAATTCCCACGCTCGTTCCTGGTAGGTTCACGCTGGACCATTCAGTACCGCCAGCGGGGCCGAGGAGCCTGCTTGTTGAGAGTATGAGCATCTTGGTCTCGGCTCATGTTTGATGCTTAAAAGGCAACACTGTCGGCTTGAGGGCAAGTGGATTAACCACTGTGGGTATTTGCTACCCTTCTTGCCTTCTTGGAGGCGTCGTTGGCGGCATAGAAAGAAGAATCCCTCTTGCGCTTCGCACTCACTCCGCCTTTGCTGGATACCATAAACCCTTCGGGCGTTGTTCGTTTCCTGGTGAGACAGAAGGCTGATTCCAGTCACGTCAATTGTGGAATTTCCTTTGACGTCCCGCTCTCCAAATCTGATGATGAGGGGACGAGTGGCCCGGGTGTGTTGGTAGTTGAGCACCCAGGGCAGCGAAGCTTTAGGTGAAAGAGTTGATTTGAGGAGTTGGCGGCATTCCTTCCCAGGCTCAAGGTGCAGGCCTAAATCACAGAAAGTTACCAAAACATTTCGGAAGGTCAGCAAAGCTTGCCGTGCGCAGACTCACACCAGGTACGGGTCTGCATGGCGGGCTAAAGGCGAGTGTCAATCCGAGGATGACCCACAGAGAGGCCCCTTGATTTTTGCAGGATACTGGCGATATTGATACTGACGCGCCCCTGTACATGTAGGAAGCGACACGTAAGGCCCGCTTTGCGGCTTGACCTCGTAACGAACTTTTCGCTAGGAGATCTAAACAAAAATGAATATGAAAATATTTAAAAATGGTCCTTCGGGTGCAGCATGGCGTCTAGGGTATTTACCATTGATATTGAATTCAATTCTGAAATCCGTCTGTGTTGCGAGGCGTTCGGGTCCCGAAACTTGACCTTGAACGTGGTGATGCCAAATCCAGATCTTGCACCGTATGACACGGCAACTGTCAGAAGGGAAGGCATTTCGGAGCAAATTATATGCCTGGGCGGACACATCTTCGGTGATGTATTTGACGAGTGCGTGTTGTTTCTTAAAGTAGGAAACAGAACGGAAAGCCCGACTCGATTGACAGGCATTCGTAGATTCGGGCAATCGAGTCAAAGATTGCATGGCCAAACAATGCGGGTGGGTCGGCCTCAATGTAGGGAAAATGTGGGCAATGGGGGCCATGGCGGTTTCCTCCACTTTACAAAAACCAAGCGATGAGGATGAAAGCGAGATGGAGAGGGATGATGGAAGAAGGGTTCTCACCCTGACACTCCTGACATTCTGCAGTGGCACAGTTTTCCTGTGGTTGACGGGCGTGACGAGCAGGCGGAGGTTGAAATTCACGTCGAAATTTGCACTTTGACGGGCTTTGACAATCTTGCAATCACCATCACTCACATGATACTTTGAGGCTGCTGAGGGAGACGTCAAAACTTATAAAGTGGCAGAGCTTTTCTGCACCTTTCAGGACTCCCGTTGCATGGAGATTGGTTTGAGATCTCGTCAACATGAGGCTGCAAACAACTTGAAGCGTTAAATACCGTTAGCTTCTAAGCTGCTCAAGTCATCCACGGGAGCTTTACACTGGAGATACACTCTTATTCGACAGAACCCTCATCGTTCTAGTGCTGGAATACTCGGCTGAATACTCTTCCGACTGTGACACAAAACAATAGTGTCAAAGTTTGCCAGAGTCCAAATGTCAAGTGGCAGAACGCACCTCAGTAAGTGGATACGTCAGAGATCTGTGTCGGAGGTAGAGGAGTGCGGATATATGCAGCCTAGTTAAACAACGGCAATGTCTGTTGGCTTCCGTTGCAAACGTAACGGCTCGCAATCTGACGACAGCCCTCCACAAAAGACAAGAGAACACGCGACGACAGCATCCCCGTCGTATATTCTTATTAGTCGAGAGGTCTCGGTATGAATAGATCCTATTTCCTGTATACTACCACCGGTTGATGTCTCCTACTAGAACCCTATAGTACCCCCCCCCCCCCCCCCTCTGCAGCAACGCGTGATGCAACTTTCCGCCAATCGCAACTTTTTTTTCCCACAACCACGCCGCAAGGCCCTCGGGCTACGAAAGACGGATCCCTCTTACGGCACTGGACTTTAGCCCGCGTATTGCAAGTTCACCCCCGCAAACGACGAAATGAGTTGGCTCTATTTCGTGTAAGCCTGCGCACTTGCCTGGCTGTGCTGACCTTTCCAAAGTGTTTTTTTTTGCTAACCATCTGTGATTTAGGCTTAGACGTTGAGCCTGGCAGTCAATACATCCTCAAGGGCCTTTTGCATCACCAATGCTGCTCTCTCTGCGTACCTCCCCACCAACCTCAGCCCCTCATCCCTGCTCCTGAAGCAACCCGTGCACCTTCAGTTTCGGAAGGACGACGAAGTTTCATTACACGTCCAAGGAGACTGCAGCATTCCCTTCAAACGAGTGCAGACATCATACAAGAGATTTTGCTGAAAAATTTAATGTCCCATACGCAGCCGATGTTTCCCGAATTCAGAATTAAACTTTTCCAGACTGTCGCGGAGCAAATATTGGAGAGTCAAATCGAGAGGTCACAGTCATCTTGACACTGTAAGCCGAGTGGGCCAGCAGCCCTGAAGTGACAAATTCGCCACCACCGTGTGCACGCTATTGTTTTGCCTTGAAAAAAGATTTGGCAAAACCAACCCCTTCAGTTAGTACCGAAACAAGAAAATTTTCGTTTATTTTCATTCAATGATTTTCATCAATTTCCGCTTGTTTCACAATTTCTTCCATTTGTTCCTGTTCGATTTCTTTAATTTTCTTTTCTGTTTCAAATATCAACCGATCACAACAAGTTTTATTCAACATTCTTTAGTTTCGTATGTTTACATATAATGAGGTCGTTGTGTATTACATGTGGGTATGTATGTCCATTGTAAGAAAGAAAGAGTGCAATGACTTGCTTTATGTACGCCAAATAAAACAACCCCTTTGTTCATCCTGCCATGGAAGGCTGGGGAGTTTGAGGCACATGGAAAGTGAAAGGCCCACTCCGTTCGGACACCCGCTTTGTCCGCATGCGTACGGAGAGATATGGTCCAGATAGTAACCGCAAAAAATCATCGTACCAGAATCATCCCCCAGAAATTGTCGGGAGAAAGAAATTCCCATTACATCTTGCGCGTGAGTGATTTGATTCCAATCTTCGGACACAACGTCGCCACAGGACATTCATTACACCCTGGCCTCAACGCATTACACAGCGTTTGCCCAAACCCGACCAAAAGCGGGTTAATCGGTCCCCAGTAATCTTTGGGTAACCATTCCTCGAGTTGCTGCCGAGTTGCTTCGGGGTTCTTGCTCTTGACCCAGCCGAGCCTATTACTGATTCGATGGACGTGGGTATCCACTCCAATAGCCTCATCTCTGTGTAGGAAAATGTCAACACATAATTGGATGGTATTTGCAGAACAAACTTACATGTTCCACGCAAACGACATGGTCAGCGCAGCCTGCGCAGTCACAATTTAGGCTCCGGAGAAAACAATGCTTTTCAAAAGCAACTTACAATCTTTGGACCTACTCCAGGTAGCTCCATCAATGCGTCAAATGTAGGGGGTATATCGCTATCATACTTTTCAATCAAGATCGCACTCGTGCCCAGTAGAGCTCTATAAGCAAAAGTCCATCAGAACCGTGAAAACCGTATTGAGTACAAACGAGAAAACGAACTTTGATTTTTGGTTCTGCATCCCAATCTTGGCCAAAAACGCTTTAATCCGGTCTTCACCCAAGTCCATCAATGCTTTTGGCGTAATCCCCTCAGGCGTCTCAGCTTGAATCGCTCGAACGGTCGGAAAGAGTTTGATGTCCGGTGTTTGGGCCGATAACATCAATGTTACGAGTGTCTCGAACCGAAAAACCTATAATAAATTGATGAAATAAAAATTGACAACGGGTGTGTGGGAAGATTTTGGTCCGGACCTTATCACCCAGGTCCCGGCGGCCGAGACCGATACACCCGAATTCGTCCACGGGCGCAATATGGTCTTTTCGGTACGCTTCAATCTTTGTGTAAATCTCCAGCCAATTCTTTTTCGGCTCCTTTATTATCGGAACTTTCACATCCTCAACCGTTTCCATCTTTGTTTATTTTCAGCATAAGGTTCTGGGTAGTCAAGTCGATGTTTCTTTCAAACCTTGACAACTTCCATTTTGGCAAGTACCACCTCGCCCTTGCCGTCATATTGGATATCAAGGTGTTTAATCTCTTTCTTGAATTCTGATTTAACGATCCTGGGTTTGGTCTGGCGTCCCAGTTTTGTGATTCGGCCTTGAACTACTTTCTCGACTTTGACTGTTTGTGTGAGGCGGGGACGGAGGCCTGGTCGTGGCATCAGGACTGGCACTTGTATATAGATATCTGATGGATTATTTGGGAGGACTCTCCCTCCCTTTTGTATTTATGGCTTTGCGGAGATCGCACTCCCCCGCCTTGTGACGTTTGGATATCCGCTATCCTGGAACCGGGTTTGGGTACAGAGGTTCGAGACAAAAAACGACAATTAATCTCATCCGAGTGCCAATGAATAGCAGTAGAGCTGCTAGCGAGGAATACACTGTCAGCAGTGGGATCTTATTGCATGTCGTTGAACCTTTGTGACCAAGTTTGTGTTTTACAGTCTCCAGAATTTGTCGGAATTTGAATTTCGGAATTTGAATTTTGGAATTTGGGCAGGGTGGCTTAGTATAAAGAAGAGCAGCCAATCAGCTCTGAGGGGGGAAGCCAGCAGCGCAGTCTACAAACAGATCCTAACAGCAGGATCGTCTGCTCAGGAAGAAACAGCACAAGGACTTTATTACACCATATCGCTACAATGGCCGACGATTTGGATGCTCAGATTCGTGCGGTTCAGGAAGTTCGACGCAAGGAGAAGCGGGCCGACAAGGCTTCCCTGGTCGGCGACGTGAGTTATGACACGGACCTCTACAGCGGTGGTGGGCAAGAACGTTTCGAGGGCTACGCAACGTCGATCCCCGTCAACGACGAAGATGAAGATAACGATCCGCTAGCTCACGAAACCCGCAAAAAATTATCGTCTTACACAGCACCCAAGCAATTCCTGGACGAGATGCAAGCTGTGGGAGAGGATGTCGATCCGATGGAGGGGATTCGACCGTCAAGACGGATTGCGGATCGGGAATCAGAGTATCACGCTCGACGTCGGAATCGGCAATTGTCGCCGGAGCGGATAGATGCATTTACGGGCGAGGCGGCCAGTAGTGAGTCGAGATCGTACGCTGAAGTCATGCGGGATGCCGAGTTGGATCGGGAACGGGCCAATGTGGAGCGGAAGATCCGGGATAAACAGGCGGAAGAGGAGGCAAAGTTGAAGGAAATGACGGAATCGGGAGAATTGAGGCGTCAAGCTCAGGCTCAGGCAGCAGCTGTGGTAGAGCAAGCGAAAGCAGCCGCTGCGGCCGCAGCAGCTGGTGGTGGTGTCAAAAAGCGGAGGTGGGATCAGGACGGTGCAGAGGGATCAGCGAAAAAGTCGGAATGGGAAGAAGATGATGTATCGTCAACCAGCGCCAAAACGAATAAATGGGACGAAACCCCCAAAGAAACTCCTGTTCGCAAACGAAATCGCTGGGACGAGACGCCCGTGGAGGGAGCTACAGCAGGCTCTGCTACACCTGGTGGAAAACGATCGCGATGGGATGAAACTCCAGTGGGTGTGACCAACCAATTTGCTGCTACACCCGTCGGCAACCTGGGCCTCATGACACCGACTGCCGGACAAATGAATGTCCCTATGACACCTGAAGCCGTGAATGCTTTACGATGGGAAAAAGAAATTGATTACCGTAATCGGTATCTGTCGGATGAAGAACTGGATGCCATGTTCCCATCAGAGGGTTACAAGATCCTAGAGCCGCCTGCGACCTACGTTCCTATTCGTACTCCCGCTCGAAAGCTGGTAGCAACGCCTACACCCATGGCGGGAACATCCGGTTTTGTGATGCAGGAGGAGGTTCATGGAGCACCCATGTATGATGCGCTTCCGGAAATTCCGGGTGTGGGGGGTCTCCAGTTCTTTAAGCCTGAGGATATGCAACATTTTGCCAAGCTGATGGATGAGAAAGATGAGGCCGAGATGAGTGTTGAAGAATTGAAGGAGCGGAAAATCATGAGACTTTTGCTCAAAATCAAAAACGGAACACCTCCCTTGCGTAAGACTGCCCTTCGACAAATCACAGACAAGGCGCGCGAGTTTGGAGCTGGTCCTCTGTTCAACCAGATCCTCCCGCTGCTCATGTCTCCCACGTTGGAAGACCAGGAACGTCACTTGCTGGTCAAAGTCATCGATCGGGTCCTGTACAAGCTCGATGATTTGGTCCGTCCCTATGTCCACAAGATTCTGGTTGTCATTGAGCCACTTTTGATTGACGAGGATTATTATGCTCGAGTTGAGGGTCGTGAAATCATTAGTAATCTGAGTAAGGCTGCTGGTTTGGCCACCATGATTGCCACCATGCGACCGGATATCGACCACGTGGATGAATATGTGCGAAACACCACTGCCCGAGCATTCTCGGTCGTTGCATCTGCATTGGGTATTCCTGCCCTCTTACCGTTCTTGAAAGCTGTCTGTCGGTCAAAGAAATCATGGCAGGCACGACACACGGGTATCAAGATTGTCCAGCAAATTGCTATTCTGTTGGGATGTGCGATTCTTCCTCACCTCAAAAGTCTCGTGGAAGCCATTGCCCACGGTCTGGATGACGAGCAACAAAAAGTCCGAACCATTGCCGCCCTTGCCATTGCTGCCCTGGCCGAGGCTGCTGCCCCCTATGGTATCGAGTCATTTGATATTGTTTTGCGACCCTTACGTGCTGGAATCATGAAACATCGTGGAAAGGGTCTCGCTGCGTTCCTGAAAGCCATTGGATACATTATTCCATTGATGGATGCCGAGTATGCCAGCTACTTTACGAAAGAAGTCATGATTATTCTGATTCGAGAGTTTCAGTCTCCGGATGAAGAGATGAAAAAGATTGTATTGAAAGTGGTCAAGCAATGTTCAGCGACGAATGGAGTCGAGCCTGCTTACATCAAAGAAGAGATTTTACCCGAGTTTTTCACTCACTTTTGGGTCCGACGTATGGCATTGGACCGCCGAAATTACAAACAACTTGTTGAAACCACGGTCGAGTTGGCCCAGAAAGTGGGTGTGGCGGAAATTGTCGGCCGCATTGTGGAAGACCTCAAGGACGAGTCTGAGCCTTACCGAAAAATGGTCATGGAGACGATCGACAAGGTCGTCAGCGAATTGGGCACATCGGACGTTGACGCGCGCCTGGAAGTCACACTGATTGATGGTGTTTTGTATGCGTTCCAGGAACAAACGGTTGAGGATGTTGTGATGCTCAATGGGTTTGGAACAGCAGTCAACTCGTTGGGACTTCGTGTCAAACCCTACCTGCAGCAGATTTGCTCAACCATTTTGTGGCGATTGAACAACAAGAGTGCCAAAGTGCGACAGCAGGCGGCCGATTTGATTTCACGGATTGCAGTGGTCATGAAGACGTGTGGTGAAGAAAAGCTGATGGGACAACTTGGTGTGGTTTTGTACGAATACCTCGGAGAAGAATACCCCGAAGTCTTGGGCTCCATTCTACGAGCGTTAAAGTCGATTGTGAATGTAATTGGAATGAGCAACATGACACCGCCCATCAAAGACTTGTTGCCGCGGCTGACACCCATTCTGAAGAATCGACACGAGAAGGTCCAAGAGAATTGTATTGATTTGGTTGGTCGGATCGCTGACCGTGGCGCCGAATTCGTGTCGCCCCGAGAATGGATGCGAATCTGTTTTGAGCTGCTAGATATGCTCAAGGCGCACAAAAAGGGGATTCGACGAGCTACCGTCAATACTTTTGGTTACATTGCCAAAGCTATTGGTCCACAAGATGTTCTCGCCACCCTTCTCAATAACTTGAAGGTTCAAGAACGACAGAACCGTGTTTGCACGACTGTTGCTATTGCCATTGTGGCCGAGACGTGTTCGCCATTCACCGTGCTCCCAGCCCTAATGAACGAATACCGGGTCCCCGAACTCAACGTCCAAAACGGAGTGTTGAAATCCCTTTCCTTCCTTTTCGAGTATATCGGAGAAATGGGCAAAGATTACATTTATGCCGTCACACCTCTCCTCGAAGATGCGCTGATGGACCGCGATCTCGTTCACCGTCAAACGGCTTGTGCAACCGTCAAACACATGTCGCTGGGTGTCTTTGGTCTGGGCTGTGAGGACGCCCTCCTCCATTTACTCAATCACGTATGGCCCAACATTTTCGAAACCTCACCCCACGTTATCAATGCCGTTATGGAAGCTATTGACGGTCTGCGGGTCGCACTTGGCCCATCCGTCATTATGCAGTATGTCCTTCAAGGCTTATTCCACCCTGCCCGTCGTGTCCGCGAAATTTACTGGAAGATTTACAACAATCTCTATATTGGAAGTCAAGACGCTCTGGTGGCCATGTACCCGCGGATTGAAAATGAGCCGGGGCACACGTTTGAGCGCTACGAACTGGATTTGGTTGTCTGAACTGTTATATCAGCTTTGTTACTCGAAAAAAAACAACATGTACATAGATTTTCTGCATAAATTGTCCTTTATACAACAAACATGATCCTACGGTCTAGATAGTTCATCGCTCCTTCAGCGACTCATCAACCCGGCGCAGTCTGTTATTCTGCAGCCAAGCCTGTAACGCAGCTGGCCTATCAGAACATATCCCATTCGCTCCAAACTTCTTGGCAGCCTCCCATCCTTCTGTTGTATTAATGCCGCCTCCAGGAATCCCAAACAAAATAATGGGCACGCCGCGCTCATTGATGGCCCTTGCAAACCCAGGCCACATGAACCATTTGAGGTTGGGCATAATCATGGCCGATTCCCGCAGTGGCATCCATGACAACAGTCCCACACTATAGAGCAAAAACGAACTCGCCATTCGTCTCAACGTAAAGAAATGGGGAATCTCGGGAAATCGCGTTCGACACCATGTATTCTGGGGCTCGCGAAAACTGCCCCATATCGTCGCCTTTTGCCGCCCATGTTGACGAATCATATTCCCCACTTTATTCACAAGCTCGCTCGGCCCCTGTTTGACATCAATCTGCATGGGGTACTTTGGAAACTCCTTTAGCAGATCTGAGAGTAACGGGATACGGATACTCTCCTTGTCGTTGACCACTGCCTGAATGTCCTGTAATGGGGGTGGAATGAGCAGGGGTGGAAGATCTTGGTAGTTGCTGTTTGACAACATTTAAACCCGATATGAGAAAGGCGTCATACTGCGATCTCAACTGACTAGTCTCCTATGGATCCTGGAACCCCACATAGGCGAAGTAACGTCTTGTCGTGAAAGATGACCACTATACACGAAACATTAGACCTATCAAAACTCTTTGCCACACCCAGCAATGAAATACCTTGTCCGTCCTTGGTCAAATAACAGTCCAGTTCCAGTAAATCCACCTTGAGCTCCTTTGCCGAATACCTAAACGCTAAAAATCATACCAATGTTTAGTCTCAACTGGCACCTTGAAGTGTTGATGATGATACTTACCCGGTAAAGTGTTTTCTACTCTTTCCAAACTGCCCCCTCTATGCGACATCAAGGTATAGGCGAAATTCATCCTGAACCTCTGCAGCAGCATCCACTGATCGCTTCGCCGATTGCTTGCTTGACTTCAGTTTTGTGGACTGACGCGCCGGCGTTTGTTTTTAGAGCGGTGACAGCATCGAACAAATGACACACGACTATCCGATTCTGAACGGCGCAGACGACCCCACCTTGCCCGCCAACCTGGCAGCATTGCTGTCCTCTGTCAGCGGGGGCGGCCTAGCTTCATCCGAGGACGGTGCAGGAGATGCCGATCTTGCTCTGTTGGACCAAATGGATGTAGCGGGGTTGATGAAGCAAATGGTGAGTAATCCTTGTCGCAAAACTCTGGCTGACATCAAATTCATGCCCGATCTTTACAGGATACCGCAAACAATGCTTTAGATCACTTGGAGTCACGAACGGATTCATTAATGCAAAAGATAGACGCAATACTTCAAGAGACTACCCCATCGAATGATGAGGATGATAGTGCGCAGTCCGCGAGCAATATACCCCCAGTAGACCAGAACAAAAGTCCTGCAACGATAGAAAAGGACGCAGATTCTCAATAGAGTCATACTGTTGTGGATAGTAGGAAAGAGATACTATTTCTACAGATGTTCAAGGTCATAGATTACGCTCAAGCCGCACCAGCTCCCTCCTCCTGTTTCTTGACTTTTCCTTCCACCTTCAAGTCATTGCCCGTCACTCGCTTGTAAAGGTCCTTTACATCTTGGCAAGTGGTTTCGAAATGACTTGTCGCATCGTAGGATTTGGAGATGTAGATGCCATCAGTACTACCGTCGGCAACAGGCTCAAATAGATCAGATACTCCAACAAACCTGAAAGAGAGATATATAAGTCATGATAACGTTTTGTAACCTTGTACCTTCCACATACTTCTCAGCAATTGGTCCCAAAAGAGCAAGGGCAGGTTCCAATTCCTTCTCTGGGGTTGATGTTTCCACGATTGTGGACACGATGGCGGTCCAGTGATCCTTGTTGGCAACATTGTGTGCGTAGGAAACGGCAGCAATGTAAATGTCTGCAGAACATGTCAGATGACAACTAGATGCTGCTAAGTGAAAAAAAACACATACCGTGCTGTCGGTTGACTTGTTTCTGGGGAATTACGATCTGAATGGAATCCGCGTCTGCTGTGTTTGGGATGGGGTGGGTGAGGATGCAAATCGCGCGAACGACCTGGCCAACTTTCTTCACTTTATCGGTGAAGTAGCTAGGGTCGCCAATGACCGCCTTTGTCTTTGCGGTCTGATTGCAGGACTTCCGTTAGACCTTGAAACTAACATAAAAACTGTATTCTGCGTACCTCGCCTTCACTTTTGACACCCACAACCTTGCCATCTTCGTAGATAATCTCGTCAATCTTCTTGTTGAGCATGTAGGTACCGCCATAGATTGCACTCAGACTGATCAAATGGTCATTAGGACAAAGAATTCATGAGCGATCGTAGCCAAACCATACCGAGCGAAACCTTGTGGGAGCTCGCCAAGTCCATACAAGGGGTAAATGTAGGGGCTTTTGCCGTAACGTGCCATGGAGTTCATGTACAAGCAAATTCGCTCATAGGTCTCCTTGGCGGGTTGGTTGATATAGTTGTC
Source organism: Phlyctochytrium arcticum (assembly GCA_025602905.1). NCBI lineage: Eukaryota > Fungi > Chytridiomycota > Chytridiomycetes > Chytridiales > Chytridiaceae > Phlyctochytrium > Phlyctochytrium arcticum. The sequence continues at coordinate 306,787 of JAHLKI010000010.1, read as the reverse complement.
GTCCAAATGCAAAGCCAGAGCGTGACCCAAAAAGTCTTGCGTGCCGGCCTCGAGCCCAAACTTGCGGTAAACTTCGGACATAGGAACAGTGGCCAAGTCCAAACCTAGATTGACATCAGAAATTTGTACTCTTGTCAGGGGGTAATCCAACATACCTTGATGAGTGGCTGGGTTGTTGAAATCGTAAGCTTGCACGAACTCGAAAAACTTCTTGGCGCGACGCTTCTCAAAGATGCCCATCAGAGGGCTCGACACGGCCTCGGTTTGGTTGGAGGGGACCTTTGAAATGCGACCATCACGGTACACGTAACTGCCGGCAATTTGACGGAACTCGAGGTAGCGAGTGACATCGGTGTGGTACAGGATGTTTGTGAATTCACCGGATGCCATGGCAAACTTTGGGATCAAATCGACGTTCCAATCACGGTCTCGTCCAAACTGGCTGGGAGGCTCTTGCCCATTTCGAAACTTGCGGTAAAGCTATTGGTCATTTGATTTAGTTGGATATTCCGTTGGATATGTATAAAAGATGTTAACTTGCCTGAGTCAAGTTCAAACTTGCACTCTCTCCACCGTAATAATCATTTCGGTCCATATGCAAGACTTTTTTGCCTTCAACAGAGAGAAGGCCAGAGAGAATGCATTCGGTTAAACCCGTGCCCAAGACGATAACATCGTAGGTCTCGTCCTAAATAACCACGTTAAATAAATGACTGGAAAGGTTGCAGTCTAGTCGGAGCATCTGACGCGTCCACATCACACGCCAGAGCGCACGAAGTGACCGGATATCTTTGCTCCAAGCTTACCATCTTCAGAAATAGCGACCAGCTCGTAGGAAAGTAAAAGTTTGTATGAGAGTCAAAGCGGGCAAGAAGCGAGGAGATGGAGAAAAACAACGCTACTAATTGGCGGGCAGTCCGGCCAGAGCAACGTCAGTCAGGCGGCTTGCACAGCCACATTGCCGCTGTCAAAGCACCGAAGACAAAAATGTGGTACACCATATCATATTCAAAACATTTACAAAATGCACAGAGATTTTCTCCTCCTTCCTACATACTTTAATGATGCTCTTGGGAAGCTTGCAGCAATGCCACTATCATGATTGCCACTACAAATGGCAACGCTGCAGTCATAAATCCCAAATCAAGGGAGGGTCGTCCGATTAGAAGCCCTCCCGCCTGCCATAGAATGAGTACCAAAAAGGAAATCCTGCAAATTGCAATGAGAGCTCTTGTGAGTCTTTGCTCTGAAACAGCATGAAGGAGGTGCCAAGTTACCAAATCATGATCGAAGTCGCCGGAGAAGCCCCAACTAAGATGAAGAACATGTCAGATCTGTCGCCAATTTGACCGAAAAGATGTGCCTACCTGCTGTAACCAGAATCACGGGAGGTAGGAGCATTAGCATTGCATGCCTCGCCGACTTTGTTGTTGCAGACAAACGATCCATCTAAAAGACAATCATGAGTTACGGCCGCAGCTGTGAATGAACCCACAGATCATACATACCTGGAGTCCACTGGGTGTCGCAATCTCCACAAACTCGCTGGGGATGCGCGTGAAAAATGCACGGCGTGCCTTCATCATTTGAGATGCATGTAACGAGAGCTTGAGATTCCACCTATCGATTGATATGTGTAAAGTTAGCCCTTAGAAAGTGAGATACCCTGCCAGACACTTACCAGATGGCAAACAGAATCGTGATGGGCAACCAAAGTCGGAAAGTACCTTCATCGAGTGCCCATCTGTGTTGAGCGGCGTCGGAAATCATGATGATGGATGATGAACTTCAAAGCAGGAAGAGGTGCCTAGAATGCTGTGTGCGAGGGGGTTGCTTGGTCTGCTTGGTAGTCGAGGGGTTTGCTTGATCGTCACCTCCACACGCGATTAGTCACAAGTGAATCTGAATGGTGTGGCTTTCGCCAATTTCTCACGTCAAGCAGGTATTGTGGGGATAGAGTCCCCATTTCCATACTTGGGTTCGCGTGTGAATCATTCATCTATTAGCCGAGATCGACATCTTTGAAAAGATCAACATCATTTTCCAAGAATTTTTCGATTTCCAACATGGTCTCATCCAAATCCACAGATTGCGAACGCGCCTATCACACACAATTATATGTCAAAAAAAATCTCCGCATAAAGAACAATTCACCATACCTCCATGCTCTTCATGGGACTGGTATGCGTCGCTGCCGGATTGGCTGGATTCGCCTGAGAGTGGGTTGGCGTGCGGAACATAACTGGGGAGGCACCACTGAAGGGTTCATTTGAGGCATTTATCTCCAACGAGTTTTGTGCAACAGCGGGTTGAACCGTTGAGCAGACTTTTGGGGAATTGGTAGCGGATGCAGTTCTTGAGAAGGCCTTTCGAGCATCTGGCACATGCAAAAGGGTTTGCGAGCCGATACCCGTAGGGCTGCCAACATCAGTTGGTGTAGAACTAATGCCGTTGTTTTCGGGTGCGGTATTTGGGGCAGCAGCATATGGAATATGCAAGAGAGTTTGGGATCCGATACCCATGGAGAATTCGGTATCAAATGGAGTAGCAATCATGCCTTTACTTTCGGCAACAGTGGTTGGGGCGGCATCTGAAATGTCCGACAAGGTCTGTGACACACGAGGGGATTTCATCTCATCGAGTATATTCCCCTTAGACATACCGCGTACCTGCGTAAATCGAGTTATTTTTATATCTTTTGTGTATCAACGAATTGCATCAATACCTCTCTCCGTGATTGAGGAGCCAGCTCCTTCCGTTTGCGTCTTACCCGGATTCCCTTTCTTTGCGTCTCCTCAACACTCGCCTCGAAATCAAAAATGTCACGACCGCTAATTCGCGACGGTTGGCGGGGAGTATCCTCTTCAAAACTAAATGGAACTAGAAGTTTGGAATGCCGTCTTTTGCTATCAAATGAAATCGCACCATTCAGTTGACATTCAGATGGGGAAGGGGCAGGTTCATCCTTTGGCAGGCAAGGTTCGGTTTCATTAATATGGCTGTTTGGTGTCTGGACGGTAGCAGTGCTAAATGCCGGACTCTGAGACTTTGACATCATTTCAGATGATAATTGTAGTTGGGGGACACTTCGCAGTGCTTGCCCCTGTTGCATATCCATGCCTTCGTCATTTCCAGTCCCCAGAGAGCAAAGATGCTGGTCGTTTGGAGTGTCCAAAGGCAATTTCTTGCTTTCGGATTTCGGAGCCAGAATTTCGATAGACGCGGCGGAGCCACCAACGTCAAAGCTCTTGCCATCAGCCTGGCTCATATGTTTGTTGGCTGTCCCGTTCTCCTCAAATACCGAAAAATCGAGAGAAGAACTTCTCTTTGATCCTCCGCTAAGTGGGTATTTTTCCACACTTTGACTTGCCGAGATTCGCTCAGATTTAGGTTTAGTCGCGGTTGGTAGCTGCAATGAGACAGGGCTAGCCGGTATCAAGACTTCGATTGATGCCTGCGGTGATCTCGAGGCCATACTACGCCCACGCGTCAAAGATGGTGACTTCCGATGTACCACTCCAAAATAGCGATTCTTCAGTGGGATCTCGACACATTCTAATTGGCTTTTCGTTCTGTACAGTCGGGGACTTTGCTCCGTCTGTGAATTCCGCTCCCCGTCGTCATTTGTCTTCGCGACTTTCTTGCTCGGAGACTTCGAGCTCTGTCTGGTATCCTTAGCGGTTCCAGCTCCCCCAGCATGCTTTGGTGGTCGATCGGAATGGCTTAAAACAAGAGCAAAAAATTTCCCCACTCCCCCTACATTGCTTCGTCTCACCCCAGAATCCTCAATTGGTGGAGTTGGTGACCTTCTTAAGGAGGCTGAAATTGGACGCCAGTACTTATTAGGCTTCGGAACCTGTATCGATCCTGTCTGACTATTCAAAGTCGGTGTTTTCTCGCGAGTCCTTTTCCTTGGTGACAGGCCTAACCCTTGTCGCTTCCTCTTCCCGCCAATTCTAACCTCTACTATCTTCGGCGAGATCTCCCCAATATGTCCACCGCCCACCCGACGTGAGGGTGTTCGTCCTGTACGAGAGCCATATGGAGATAAACCTGCTACTGATCCCCGGGTTGATATGCGCGGCGGTGTTGATACTGGTTTCGGCAGGAAGATGGGATCACTGTTTGGCATCGAACAGGGCTTCTCGTCCGCGACTGATTCAAAGCCCATAGCTCCGCTTAAAGGTATAGGTGCAGGCTGATCATTGTTGAAATCGCTGGATTGGCGAACTTCTGAAAGTGTTGGAGGATTGTCGAACCAGCGGAATAAAGACGTTGGCAAACTATCTAAACGTTGGGTAAAGCTGCTGCTACCCTTTGCCGCCGAAGGCACGTCGCCAGTGAACTGTACTTTCATGCATGTAATGCTTGCCCTTCCTTCGCCCAGCGGCCCAGGGCGGAGACGCGCGCAGCTTCAAAACATGCAACATTTGTTTACCTCCAGAACATGTAATAATTGAAACGACAACTGCATAGCAATGCCCTCGGAGCATTAATGGGAGAGTCAACATATATATCGCTGCTACTGTGATACTGGGAAGCGTTCACAGATTTTTATTTAATACGCTGCCTAAATGTTGGTGCAGTGAAAAGTGGGTGTGCCTGTTCAACGTCCTCTAAGTTTGCAAAGATCCTCTCATACTCAATAGTGTGATGCCGACCAAATATGCCAGGGGTGGGATAGCTGGCAGTATGTAGCTGGACGTGCCCTGAATGTAGGGAATGTGGTAAAGTTGCAAGCGAGACACCCATTGCGAACTCGCAGATCGCAATTAAGTTCAAGCTGGAATATGTCTTGCGACAGTTTCCAAAGCAGACATGCCAATGCTGTCGTAGATTTGACCCTGGACGAGGAAGGGCCTAGTTTGACAGGAAAACGAAATTGCCGGTCTCCGACTCCGAAAGTCTCACCTTCAGAGTGCCTCGATGACATACCACGCCGGACCAACAAGAGACCAAGCGTTTCAAAGGATGGGCTCTTTGCCAATCGAATCGCCTACTTCCATTTAACTGGGCCCAACAAAGTGCGTGAAAAGGTGCTGAGGAAGCGCTGGGAGGAGAAAGGTAAGTCGCTTGGACACCATCTGGCATCAGCGCTAACGAACCACCAATCAGGCGGGAAAGTCGTTGAGCGCTTGCACAATTCCGCGACTTTCATTTTCACTGATGTTTCTCCAAATGTATTGAAGAAACTTTTGAGCACAGACTCTCTTCCAAGTGCCGCTTGTCTTCTTGATCCAAATTGGATATCACAATGTATATTGGTAAGTTCGCGTAGGCATGACACAGATTCAAAGGTTAGTGAACGACAGCTCAGGCTGGTGAGATTTTGGATTTCGGGGAATTTGTGCGCTTGGATCCCAAGAGCGGGCACAGTTCGAATTCGTTGCGGAATGGAGAGAGCGACCACAGTGATGCGACTGAACTTGCCGTTTCGGATGAGGAGAACAGTAAAGATGTTACCGGGAGAAATTCCGAACAATCTGATCAAAATTATGATCTGGACAAGCTGATCCAACAAATGAGGACATCTGCCCATTCGGAGAGCTCCCCAGCCTTGACAGATATGGACGCAGATAGCCAGGTCAGTGAGTATGGTGACTATCCCAGTCAACTTACACAAGAAGAGGGAGTAGACACAGCTGGCACTATCGAAGTGAGGGTAAATGAATATACGGAGCGAACCTGGTGATGATGTTTAAAGGGAATGGTTCAGAACCAAGACAAATTTCTTTGCATGCGCACGGGGCAACGAGCAGAACTGGAGGAAACTAATAAGAATGCGCATATTACTGAGCTATTGGACCTGGTGATGCAACGCCACGATTCGGAAGGAGAGCATTTCCGAGTTCTATCATATCGAAAGGTAGTACAACAGATGCCATCGCATACATATTGCGTTGCGCTGAGCTCTTGTGTTGTTAGGCTATACAAACAATCAAGAAGTTCCCAACGCGCATTACTAGTGGAGCCGAGGCGCGGAAAAAGTTTGGGATAGGCGGCAAAATCGCCGACAAGATCGATGAAATACTGGAAACTGGACGACTACGCAAAGCCGAGGTTGTTCCAGAGATGCTTCCTGTGCTGAAGTTGTTCCAAGGAATTCACGGTTAGTGCTGGGTTATTTTTTACTTTTCACACTTATATTTGACTCAGCACTACGCCAATATCTAGGGTGTGGAGTAAATATCGCTCGTCGATGGTATGCCAAAGGGTGTAGAACGCTGCAGGATGTGCGCGAGAAAGTCAGCCTCACGCATGATCAAAAGTTGAGTCTGGAACATTACGAGGTATTCCTCTCCGTTTAGCTGCAGCCGGCGTCCGTTCTAATCACGGTATGGTAGGACACGCAGGAAAAAATGCCCAGGGCAGAAGCTGCAGCGATCGGGGCGATTGTCATAGGCGAATGCCATGCAATTGATCCTCTATTTGAATGTGTTATCCTAGGTTCCTTCCGACGCGGTCGCCCAATGTGTGGAGATGTGGACGTCTTAGGTTCGTGTCTGCTGTTCAATGTGCCGAACTTGAGTTAACAAGTACTATCTCTCAGTGACACACCCCGATAACGCGAGCCATAATAACATTTTGGGCCCGCTGGTGAAAAGACTGCTGGACTGTGGACTGATCATTGGCAGCTTTCACAATCAGAATATGGCCAATCGCCTTGAAGCCGCCACTTCGTGGATGGGCTTGTGTCGCTTACCGAACGGAAAAACACGTCGCTTGGACCTTTGGGTAGCGCCTTACTCAGAAAAGGGTGCGGCTTTGTTGCATTATACAGGAAGTGACATATTGTGAGGACAGAATAGTGCAACTTTCTTGAAACAAATCTTGAGCTAATCATTCCGACAGCAACCGCTCGTTGCGTAGACTGGCGCAATTGAAGGTAGAAATGAAATTAGACATACGATTGATCCGCTGCTAACAGTACTCGCTTTCAAGGGAATGCGATTAAGCCAGCACGGACTTTTCAATAATGTCATGCGGGGGAGAGGTGGGCTCAAAATTTCCGATGGCAGACGGATTGCCGGTAGTACGGAAGAGGTTTGTTGCTCTTATAGTTATTCATTCCTCTTGAAACTAAGCCGCAATGCAGGAAGTCTTGGCGGCCTTGGGTAATTTTCTGCAATATCTTTCTCGATGCCCCTCATGAACTAAGAAACCTAGGTGTGCCATATCGAACACCCATGGAACGAGATTGTTGATGCAGAAAGTCATTGCATTGATTACTCAGAAGTGCACAATGCATGTAGCAGTATACCCGTTGCCACGCTTACATTCAAGGACTCGACTTGATACGCGTTTGCGGCTTGCAACGTGTCTGGAACACTACCTATTATGAGATGGTCATGACACGCATCGGAAACTTTGGCCCGCAATCCAACGCCTTCGTTGCCCACCACCAAGACGGTAGGCGCGTGTAACAGCTGGGGCACATCTTTGTTGGAACTGCGTTCGCGTAAGTAGCTGCTTAGCGATATGGAGTTGTCTGCGTTGATGTCGGTGCCATAAATATGCCATCCGTTCATGGCCGATTCCTAGCCTGAGATCAGCTCATTCCGTCACTTTCATTGGATGGGTCACCTACCTCAAGGAACGTTTTCAAATTTGATGTTGAGTATATTTTTTCCATTGTTTCCAATGCACCCGCGCTAGCTTTAGACACTACGGGACTGAGCGGGGCACTGTATATAATTTATTTCAGCTCATTGAAGCCTAATTCGATGATCGATGCTTGTCTCACTACCTTTCATGTTCGGTGAGCACCACCCCATCAATGTTCATAAATTTTGCTGTCCGTAGAATTGCACCCAAATTCTGATTGCTGTCAGGACCTCACAAGCAGTTGAAGGCCACTTTCCCGCCGCCTACCTGAGGATCTACCACTTGGTCCAACGCTTAAATTCGGTTCAACATGAGCCCGCCGCATAAGCAAAGATCAATGACTTAGCGCACCAAGCCATATTGGAAAGGACCTCTCAGACACGTGCGGCACGAACGTCAAAGGGAAGGATTCTTTCTTTGTCACTAGCCCAGAATAACTGGTGTTTTAACGAGTTAGATCTCAAACACACTGATACCATTTGCACCCAGCACCTTATCTCTTCAGAACTGGTTTCCTGTATCATGCCAAGATGTTTGACCTGGGTGCAACTCAAGGCGGATGCAGCCAGCACTACCCCCTGAAGCCCCGTGGGAATATTCAGCCGCGTCCTTTACGACATAAAATAAAGATTGGGGTAAATAACCTGATTGGGCCGACCATCGGACAACGCATTCAGGCGAGACGGAGGTATACGGACAATTCTGATTTCACGGCGTTGAGCCCACTCGATCGCATTTGCGACGACGGGGGTAGAGTCTCTAATTGGCAAACTTGGACTTCAAAGACACGAAATAACCTGATCCCGACTGGACACATACTGCTCCTCAGATCTATTGAATTTCTCAAAGGTTTCCGCCTCTTTGACGTATAGAGTTTTCAGCTTCCGCCGTCCTGCTTGTAAGGCTGGAAGTACGCTGGAAGCGCCGTAGAGATGTTCGAGTGACGAAGAAGCGGTCTTTCTGCTCGTTGCCAGGCTTCTTGCCGCTTTTGGCTCCAGCCTCCAGACGGCGGCCCTTACCCCAGCTGCCCGTGCTCGTAGAAGCATTTCCTTGCCTAAGATGCGTCGCACAAAGCTCGAGATCCGCCCACCGTCGGTTTTTTTCTGACGCGGGCTCCTCTATTTAACTCGCGTTACACAACGTCCAGAAAGTGTGGGAGAATGCTCTATGCGGTCCATCTTACATCCTATACAAAAAGGGTAACGAATTCGGATTCCTGGCGTTTATAGCATTGGTTGATAGAGTCTTTTCGTTTTAGTGCTTCTGTTCACCGAGCGAAATGCTGTCCAAAATCGCAACTATGATAATTGGATAAAACATGGAGGTCGAAAAAGCCCTTTTGCTATGTGAATAGTGATCAACTAGAAGATTGTTACAAAGGATTGACGGACGGACTGCTAGTATGGGTTGGGTCGGACGTTTCACCCACCCTAAATTAACATACTTTTCTTAGTCGATGTTGGCATGAGACAAGCAAGGTATCATACTTACCGCTTGCGCTTGGCTTTCTGTTTGTTTTTTTTGGCTTGTGGATTGTTGCAATGATGGTGTAGTCCACATCGGAGCCCGGTCTGATGGTAACAAGACGATGTCCGGCTGCGAGAGTCACGTCCTCAATGAGCAGCCCGATCCAAGCCATTCGTACTAGCAAAAAGTCGGTGATGCGTTGACTAATTGGGGCACGCATAGCCTGTAAGATGCGAGAGAGGTGTTATTAAAACCAATGCACATGTATACACAACATCTATCTATAAGACCAACCAGAAAAACGAAGAAAAACGAGGGAAAGTCGAAAAAAGTGAAGAAACTAGGCTAAGATGCAATGTCAGACACAAGTGAGACAGCAGAGACGAATGGTGGGAGGAGGGGACCAATCTAGAGAGAAGGGATTGGTGGAGAGCATAACAATGTAATAGGACATAAGATACGCCTGGATAATCGAAATAACAAGAAATGGATGGATGGTTTGGAGTTCGGGGGACTCATTTGTGATCTTGTGAATCGACTTGCTTTTGGTATATAGGTCTCTGACCATCGTCGGCGTCACTTCGACTGATGGTTGTTTCTAATGGAGGTATCGGGTAATTCTTAGGATGTCCTGAATGGGCTGTTCGACAGAAATTTCTTCTAATTGGTCGAGTGGCAAACCGTGCTGGCAAATGCCGCAAGGGAGGGCATTTAGATATGCTGTAGATAGCTTTGCGTGAGGCAGCGTCTTGGATGGAGAGGTTGATTGTCATGAGCATGAAAGAAGTAGTGGTGATATGCTCTATGGCAGATGATATCATCATTGAAATATTCCGATACGGAGACGCGTCGCCATTTGCAGCCAGCGCAGAGTTCATTTGGATTGTCCAAGGCGTCACCAATGACCTCTGGATCGACTGTGTAGTGACGGGGAGCAGCTTTGATGGACAAAAACTTCCCCATACATGCACCTTGGGGGTTGAAGGCTGCGACCCGGATCTGTTCAGGTACATCTGACTGGTTGCATCGTAGTACCGGTATATGATTTCTGGGTCTCGATAATCATCCTCCAAGATGTCTAGAACGACCTCCAAGAGACGCTCCTTGCGATCCCTCAGAGGAGGGTCAACTTTCTTTCGGGCTGCATCGGTAAATGAGTTTACATTCACCCGGACAAAGACAACCGGCAGTCCCAACTGGGTACGTGATATTGTCTGACCGAGTTTGCTCGCATGAGATTGAATAGTAGGACCCCTTGTGCTGTTCCTCATCAACCTCAATGTCAATGAAAAACGCACCGACATCAATGAGGGCGTCTGGCGATTGCCACAATCTTTGCTTTGCCTATTCCTCGGCTGGAGTTTGTGGTCACCATCGACACTTTGGGATGATCAAGCAGCTTTTCCTTTACAGAGGCCGCGATGTTCTTCTCAGCAGACCGGTTGAGGCCTGAATTTGGCATGCAGTATTGACACATTGTGTCAACATCCAGGTGCGAGGTCCAACCCGCATGAGGAGCACGGGTAGTAGGTCTTGTTTGGCTTTCGATCCCCGGGTACTTGGCAGTCCCCACACCAAAGCCGTTTTTTCCGCGGGACCAAATTGGGCGACTTTCATGTTGCAGACAATACATGGGCTATTCATCAGCAAGTCAGACGAATTCGCGCAACCGCGACAACGTTCCTTCTTTCCCCCTACAGGTCCCTAGTACGCGATCTGCCCACATGGACAGTGAATGGCCCCTATCCTGCGATGTAGGGTTGAGTTCTTGCACTGTTTGCAGTATTCAGCTTTGGGCGGGCGGGGGATCGACGGACAACGCGGTAATGTCCCAAATCTGCGCAACCAGAGGGCAACAACGATGAGGACTAGAAACTCGAACTTGGACACTGGACACATACCTTCGGGATCTATGACTTTGACCTTCTTGCCAAATACGTTCTTTATCTGTGCGCGCAGGGCCGCTCCGCCTCGGCTTCCGCCGAACTTGCCCTTGTGTTGTACTTGTGTTGATTAGACAAAATACTCCTTGTATATAATATGCGTTTTGTCCAGAGGTTGTCGCACGGTCAGATAGATACACACATGCCGTACGTGGCCCATTCCTTGCGGAATGCCGAGCCTCTATTCCACACTTCTTGGCACAAGGGCCGCAGTACGTAACATGACCTTCGTGTTTGATGGAAGCCGAAATCTTGTTGCATTCGATGCATAAGAGGCCCTTCCTGTTCTTGATGTCAGTCGCTTCTTTATGTTTGACGCATCGTTGACTTTCGCACACTTTGAACGTCAACGGGTGTAGGGTAGCCCCACAACCTCTTGGATGGTTGAGACATTCGCGGCCGTTGTCTTTTTTGGTAAGACCAACAATTTCGATTCTCATGCGAAATGCTTTGGTATCGATTTTGACGGACCGCCGTGGATCAAGAGATTCAAGACGCGCCGAAGAAGCAGTCTTTCTGCTCTTTGCCAGGCTTCTTGCCGCTTTTGGCTCCAGCCTCCAGGCGGCCTTTGCCCCAGCTGCCCCGTGCTCGTAGAAGCATTTCCCTGCCTAAGATTCGTCGCACAAAGCTCGAGATCCGCTACGGATTCGAAGACTTTAAAGATTGGCCATTTGGCCCAAAAGGGAGAATTGTGACCGGCACGTGTGTCACGGCAATACAAAGGGCCGACGGCAACTTTGAAGGTTCTCGGTTCTCCCGGAGCAGCAATTATAAAGTCGCCCAGTCGCGTCGACATCCCTGCACCCCAATCACATCACAACCTTGCAAATCCACAGTAAACATCTCAAACCGGGCAACAAGCACACTCAAGTGATTCAATCAGCAGCAACTGCAAACGAGCAAACCATGGCAGAAGAGAAGGTTTTAAAGCAGATCTCCCGGGATGAGGTTGCAAAACACAACACGGAAAAGTCATGCTGGATCATCGTAAACTCGTATGTCTACGACGTTACTCGCTTTGCGAGCATGCATCCAGGTGGAGAAGCCATTTTGCTTCAAGTAGCCGGTCAGGACGCAACGGGTGAGTACTGCGCGGCGGCATCAGAGTTTTTTCCAGTTCTAAAAAGCGCTATTCAGAGCAATTTTACGGCTTGCATCGTCATGATGTTATGGAAAAGTTTGGCCCTCGCTTCATTATTGGTCAAGTAAGTAGTCCCCTGCGACACGAAAACCCCGGTTCATGCTAACAAATGTCTCTAGGTCAGCGGTGAAAAACCCACGCTCGAACTCACTGCTAGCGGCACCATTAGCAAAGTCCCGTACGCAGAGTCAGGTTTCTGGCAAGGGCGTCCCTCGCCATTTTACACGTACGTCTTGTATCAAGCCAATTCTGTGTGCCACATGTCTCATTGAATATGATCACAGGGAGTCACACATCCGCTTCCGGGCAGCGCTACGAAAGTATTACGACACGGAGTTGATGAGCGAGGCACCATCCATGGATGCTCAGGGCGAAGTTCCAGGCGCTGAAGTTTTTGACAAGATGGGTTCCATTGGTTTGCTGGCCTGCCGTATGGGGCCAGGACCTCATCTCAAGATCCCATCGGAACTGCCCGCGGGTATTAAACCTGAAGAGTTTGATTACTTCCACGAAATGATCACTCATGAAGAAACAACCCGTCTCGGCATTTACGGGTTTGCGGAAGGTCTTGCCTCTGGCATGGTGATTGGTCTACCACCTGTGATGGTCTTTGGTCCGAAAGCAATGAAGGAGAAAGTCATTCCCGAATGCATTCTTGGAAAGAAGCGAATCTGTCTGGCCATTACAGAACCCACTGTCGGCAGTGATGTTGCCAATCTTTCTACCACCGCCGTCAAAACTGCCGATGGCAAGCACTATATCGTGAACGGTATGTTATAATTTGACTTTTGCGCGTGACATGATATTAATGTCGTATCAGGAGTGAAAAAATGGATCACAAATGGTACAACCTCCGACTACTTTACTACTGCTGTCCGCACCGGTGGTAAGGGTATGGGCGGCATCTCAATGCTTCTTATTCCGCGCATCGAGGGTGTCGAGACTAAGAGTATCAAGACATCCGGCACAACCTCCGCTGGCACAGCCTACGTTACTTTGGAGAATGTCAAAGTTCCCGTCGAAAACCTGATTGGCGTAGAGAACAAGGGATTCCAGGTCATCATGGCTAACTTCAACCACGAACGCTGGACCATGTGTGTTGGCGCAACGCGTGCAAGTCGTCTCGTAACGGAGGAGTGCTTCAAATGGGCTAATCAGCGAATGGTGTTTGGCAAACGATTGATCGATCAACCCGTCATTCGATTCAAGCTCGCTGAAATGGTAGGCACATCATCTCTTTGAATAATGGTTCATGACCTAAATCCCGATATCATCTAGCTCGCAGGAGTGGAGGCGATGCAGGGATGGATCGAGACATTGACATACCAGATGTCAAAGATGAACTACAAAGAGCAATCAATTCACCTTGCCGGGCCCATTGCTTTGATGAAATATCAATGCACGCGAGTAACGCAGCGAGTCTCCGACAATGCCGTTCAGATTTTCGGTGGCCGAGCACTCACACGAAGCGGCATGGGTCGAGTGGTTGAGACCTTCATGCGTACCAACAAGTTTGGCGCCATTCTGGGAGGTAGCGAGGAAATCATGGCGGATTTGGCAGTTCGTCAAGCGATGGTAATGTGAAATTTCATCGAGAATTGAATATTTGCTCATCATCGTTTCGTTCTAGAAAAACTTCCCGAACACTCGTCTGTAAATGCTTTAGATATTCCCATTTCTTTCATTCTTCCATTCATTGTACTTGTATCTCCTCTTTTTCTGTATATTCCATCATTGGTCACCTCATTGACGCTTATATTCCCCCCTCTGGACGCATTTCTCGTGACTTGTTCAATCAAAAACATTCCCCCGGTAAATATTGGCATGTCACTCGGAACAAGGAGATGGCCCAGTTCTCGTGGTGTATACGAAATCCGGTGAGAGTTGTTAAAGCGTTTCAAATCGGTACCTGGCAAAGAACCCCTGTATTTCAAGGCTGCAACCCCTTGCCCAATCTATACCAACGCTCCTTCGTGATCTCCAGATCACTTTCCTCCGCGACCACCATGACTTCCCTTCCTCATCTCAAACTGAAGTTTGCAGACAAGGCAACAGACATCGAGCCACAAGCCAAAGAGCTCATTGACAAAGCACGAAAGGAATATGATGCTATCGCAGCGCTGGACGAAAAGACTGCCAACTTTGACACTGTCGTCAAGAAGATGGCGGAGGTTGACGCTTGGCTGAGTTTAGAGAGCAACAACGTAAGAAAGCACATATCAAGAGATGGTCGGCATGACCCAGTGGATCTTGATTAATACTTTCGGCATTTCAGCTCACGTTTCCTCAATATGTTTCGCCGGATAAAAGTGTGCGAGACGCGGCGATTGCAGCCAACAAGTTACTTGATGTAGGATCATGCCAATTGATAGGATGTGCAACCTACTGATCAATTCTCTTTAGGACTTTGAAATTGAACAAGGCATGCGCTTGGATCTATTCAAAGCGGTCGAAAAGGCTGCGAGTAAGAAGGAGCAATTGGATACCGAGTCCGCGCGTCTGCTGCGCTTTACCGAGAGAGACTTCAAGAGGTACGGAAACAAATGTGTATGACCATGTCATTACGAAGAAATCTCTAAACTATGGCAAACAGAAATGGTCTTGCACTTCCGGAAAAGGAGCGAGAAGAGCTGACGGTATTGAAAAAGCAGTTGGCGGACGCGTGCACGGAGTTCAGCAAGAATATGAACGAGGACAAAACCGAGATTCTGTTCACAAAGGAGGAGCTTGACGGCATGCCAGAGGATTTCCTTTCCATTCTAAACAAAAAGGTACTCTTTTGGATTGATCATGAAACTATTTGATTCTTACCCTTGCACAGACCGACGAGAAAGACGGTGTCGAGAAATTCGTTGTCACGATGAAGTACCCCGACATGTAAGTTGAGTTAGTGTCTAATTGCAGACTGGGTGCTGACATGTTTGACCAGTATTCCTACCATGCGGATGGCAAAGAATGAAACTACTCGAAAACGTCTTGGTGTTGCAAATGGACAAAAATGTCAGGCCAATGTAGCAATTTTGGAAAACGCGGTCCGCATCCGTGATAAGATTGCCAAAATCCTTGGCTACAAGGACCATGCTTCCTATATTCTCGAAGTTAAGATGGCCAAGTCGACTGACAAAGTTCGAGAATTCCTAGAGACGCTTCGCACACGCCTGGAGGGTTTTGCAAAGAAAGAGTTGTCGCATCTTGTGGAATTGAAGAAGGTAGCGTAGTGATGACGCGTCGGGACTGTAGCTTGAACGCTCAAACCTGGTGTTTTTAGGCCGAGTGCGCCGAGCGTAAGGTCAATTTTGATGGGCAGATCAATCCTTGGGACTTCCAGTACTACAACCGGCTCATGCTCGAAAAGGAGTTCTCGGTAGATGATGAAGTGATCAAGCAATACTTTAGTCTGGAAACCGTCACCAAGGGAATGTTGGACCTATACCAAACTGTTTTGAGCATCCGCTTCAAGGGGATTGAAAAGCCTCCTGTGTGGCACGAAGATGTTCGCATGTTTGAGGTCAGATTCCCCAACCAAAACGGCAGAACAATTTGAATCTCAGAGATTTACTATTTAACTAGGTAACGGATAAGTCTGGCGACTTTATGGGATATTTCTATCTCGACCTGCATCCTCGGGAAGGAAAATACACACATGCTGCAGTCTTTGGCTTGCAGCCGGGTTGCCAGCTAGAAGGCGGCAAGCGTCAGTACCCAGCAGCAGCAATGGTACTTCGGAATGCGTTTGCCAAATTTCTTGTGATTGTTTTAATTAAGCTGAAAATAGGTGGCGAACTTCAGCAAACCTACCCCTGGAAAGCCCTCGCTGTTGAAGCATAATGAAGTAGTAACATACTTCCATGAGCTGGGCCACGTCATGCACCAAATCTGCTCATCGACCAAGTACGCACGGTTCCACGGCACTCGAGTCGAGCGTGACTTTGTGGAGGCCCCAAGTCAGATGCTGGAAAATGTAAGTGTTTTGTGGTACCCAACATCAATCAAAATATGCAGCTGAGTTGCTGACCCGATAAAAACAGTGGTGCTGGGAAAAGAGCATCTTGCAAAAGCTCTCTGCACATTACCAGCGCGGACCATCTGAGCCACTGCCTGACCACCTCATTGAATCATTGGTAAAAGCCAAGAATGTGAACGCAGCTCTGTTGAACCTGCGACAGGTACAATCTATGACCCATCTTCTTCCGTTACTTTGCCTTGGATGCTAAAGATGGCGTGTAGATCTTTTTTGGCGAGTTTGACTTTACATTACACACAACCTTTTTGAACGATGGAATCTCCACCACGCAGCTGTGGGACAAACTACGAGAAGAAGTCACCCTGATCAAAAACGACCCTGACACATGGCCTGCAGCAGCCTTTGGGCACCTGATGGGTGGTTACGGTAAGTCAAACATGGTGAACTGGCGTCTGGCATTTCTGAACTTATGTTGCCTTCCGTTTAGATGCTGGATATTACGGTTACTTGTGGTCGCAAGTGTTTTCCGCCGACATGTTCTTCTCACGCTTCCAAACCGAAGGCGTTGAAAACGCCGCTACTGGTTTGAGTTACCGGAAAGAAATTCTCGGACCTGGAGGTAGCAAAGATGGCATGGACATGCTGGTTGCATTCTTGGGACGTGAACCACGCGATGATGCCTTCTTGAAGAGTATTGGACTGGTGGCTTAAGAAGTGCTTCTTAATCGGATGCATCGACACTTTTCCCATACATCTCTTGTCTCAGTACAGTATTTGCCAACGCATTTGCTTCCACTTTGCAGGTTGCGATCAATTTAATGTTCTACCTACATTACACATACCCGGCAGTAGATCTATGATTCTTGAGACACTTTGCTATTATTTAATGGCTTTTCCCATGAATTTTCTTTTTGTGTAAATGTGTAAAACTGTTTTACGGCGTTTCCACATCCATTCCGTATATATATAGGGACAGTCCAATCGCTACATGTGAACCCTCCACCAATGCTCAAGCATCGTGCCAGACCAGGTGCCAAACGTGCCATGGCCATTGAATAAATGAGATGCAATAATCAAGGACTGGGCGATCAAGCCCCTTGTGTCCCTCTCAATAATCTGGAAGGAGCGGACCGCCGCACCGTGACGGCTTGGGCCGAGGACATATGTATGGGCAGTATACCTGTAGTTTACCCTTCCCTCCCAGCATTTGGTTGATCAAGGCAATAACACTGTCCGTGGACGTTGGTATCCTCGCTACTGCGCCGGCATGGTATATGAGTGAACGCGCTGTTCTCAGTATCATAAAGCAGAGTGTAGTGTACTATTGTCCCCCTCCTCGAACAGTCATCCTGTTGGAACTCATATCCTTTACATTTTTCTTGAGTACCGCAGTTGGCCGTATCAAGGAGGTTTCTGTAAAGTGTGTGGAGAGACGGACAGTGGCAGCGAGCGGAGAACAGGGGGCCTTTTTGTTCGTCGCGTTCGGAATTGGAGCGCGTAATCAGCGTCAATATTGACCCCTCGGCCTGTCAATTCTCGACATTTCCTGACCAGTCCAAGATGTTGCTCTGAACGGGGATAAGAAGACAGCTACAGCCTACCGACGGCGAGTGCTCTGGCCTCACCGGTATACATCCTCGGACAGGGTAACTTCCAGGACCCCCTCTTTAGTCAGTTCACGGGCAGCGACTCAGAACGCGTCCTGACCCCACGGCCATACGAGGAGGCAGCAAGACATATCCTGCATATTAGCTCGCCTACGACGACAAATACGAGAAACGAATGCTGCCTATTGTTTAGTGGGGACTGCTCTGAGGACGATTGATGATTATTCCGGTCAATAATTGGAGTGTAACGACACCAGTACTTGATTGGCTCATTATAGTCTTTTCGATGAATATTCTTAAACTTGGTCGCATTTTCAGGTATGTATAGATGTTGCCAAGTTGGGTTTCACTATCATACTTACTCGTCACTCGATTCAGTAATTTTCGCCACGCGTATACGATTTTTGACACGGTTCTCTCGTGCACCATCTTGGTAGCAGCCTTTCGTGGGACTGGGTGGGGCTGGGCTTTAGGAGGTGTCTTTAGCGCTCTCTTCAGAGGTAGCGCACGAACTGAAAATGCTTCCAATATGGGTTGCTAACATTTGGTGTTTGAAGGTCGCTTACGACTGAAGGCTGATTCGTACTGTGAAGCCGACGAGGAAGTACCATTTCTCAAGCAGCACGCGCGAGACGAATTTGATCGCATGGAGCAGGTAGACTCCTTGTGGACCATTAAAAGGCACATATCGCTTACTCATATACGTAGGGGCTTCCAAATTCTAAGAATAGTTTGTGGAGTCGGGAATCACTGCATACTCGCACGCAGTCGATGCCGATAATGGCGGCTGCAAAGAGCGCGTACCGGGCAGCATCAGAAGTGGAAGACTTTGGATTAAGCTCCTCATCCTCCTCTTCGGTGGCATCATCCTCGTGTTCACCGTCGCTTCCATTTGTGGTACCTCCAACGGACGTCCGGATTCGATATGAGAGAGATTTCCTATTGTCCCTGAGACATAAGGCATCACCCGACATTGCTAAAGGTATCCGAAAGTTTCCAAAGAGCTTACGCTTGACTCCGAATGAATCGGCGGAGATGATGGCGGAGCAGGAGATTCGAGATTCGCGGTTACCAGTGACATGCACGCTATTAGCGCCCGCAGTCAGTCTCGAGAGTAGCAAGCCTCCAGCGGCACCCGTCACGGCAATCAAAGCTTCCACAATGCCAGCAATCTGGCAAAGGCCTTTAAGCCGTGCTGTGATCAGCCCGCCGGAGGCTGCTACATTTGTTGATGTTCAAGACCCAGACACGTTGGAAACAACCAAAATCCCGAACAGAATCTGGAAAAACAGCAAATCATCAGAACCTCCTGCTCCTGCTGCTGCGTCCTTCTCAATTTTTACCTGGAATATTCTCGCGCCCTCGTACTGTACGCCAGATCTGTTTCCATTCGCGCAGGGAATGACATGGGATGCTAGGAAACTTTCTGTTTTGGCAAATATTGCTCGGCATTCACCGGATATCGTATGTCTTCAAGAAGTACCACAAATTGACTTTTCCCAAACGTTTGCGCCTACCATGCACTCGCGAGGATATCGCAGCGTATTCCGAGGAAAGAACCGAAATGGTGATAATGATGATGGATGCGCAATGTTCTGGCGAATTAACAAGTTTCGTTACTTGGATTGTCATACTTTTGCTTTTCCCGAGCTTGTGCACAATATTCTCGAAAATGACACCCTTGGCTCTTGGGATGCCCGACAGCAACGTGCCGCTGTTCCAGACCAGCGGGGCGTCTCTCACGATCTAAAAGTGGACCTGCTACGATTTCCGAACCTTGCGATGGTTGTAACTTTGAAATGTATAGCTACCAATCGGAAGCTGAAGGTGGCCACAACACACCTGCATTGGAATCCAAAGGATGAGAGAACTAAGCTACTACAAACTGCCCTTCTCATGGACCTTTTGGAAAGTCAATGTGCAAGTGATAAGTCGGCTACTGATCCTATTCCAATTGTTTTGGCTGGAGATCTGAATTCTATGAACGGGGAACGGGTAATGGACTTCCTTGTCAAAGGGTCTGCCAATGTTGCGGCAGAGGACTTTGCATGGATCGGCAAGAGTTACGGAAGGCTCACCTGCACGCGAGATTCTCCAACCTTACGGAACCCCATTCCTCTGCTACCCACGTATCCGTCCGCTCTACTTCCCTACACCAACAAGACTCTACAATTTGCAGGGTCAATTGATCACATCCTAATGTCGAACGACCTCGTTGTCACAGATGTGCTAGGAGGAGTACCTGGAGATTGGCTAGACACTGTGAAAGGCCTTCCTTGCGAAGGTTTTGTCAGTGATCACATCGCTCTTTGTGCTATGCTCAGCTTCAAGGACCCTCACAAAAAGCGCAGAAGACAACGAGGTGCCAAGAGTACTTTTGAGCCGGAAAAGATCAAAAATCCCAAACGAACTGCTTCGAGCTGCACCGTCGAGTACGAGAGCGCTCCGGTTCGTAAAATGATACCCGCCCATGCGGCGGGTTGCCCACCTCCGGTACCGAGTGTGATGCAACGCGCATCATCATTGCCAGCTGTTCCAGTACATGCCAAGGATATGCCTAAAGGCAATAGACAACGTAAAGAACGAAGAGCTCGCTACACCCGTCAAGGAGCTGTAGTGGTTTTGTAATTTAAAGAAATACTTTTTTTGGCTGCTTGTGATTGTCGTCTGCTGCACTAAGGCCAGATGGTTTTTTCTAAATTTTAAAACCCAATCATCATGAGCATAAGTAACTGTCCGATCCGTTGTGGGTAGATGTGTGTGATAATGTGCCTCTGGTGCCGAAATCTGCGGATCTGCCGCGTCTTCGATCTTGCAACAAGCGGGAAGTGTTGGGAGGGATGACGGTCGATCGAAGTTTGGGCGAAATTGTGGTGAGCTTGTTCGAAAGCTCAGAGCTAGGCCTACGCCGCGCGTGTGCCCTTCGCCAACAGGTATGTATGTTCACGTTTGCAAAAGATCGTCAGTCTATAAATGACTCGCAGCAGCAGGGTGTCAAGCAGCAAGCACCGATAGGTCTGCGAGAGCTAGATCGTTTTTTGGATTCACAGACTGGGGATGTGTCGACTACCCTCCATGAGATTTGGACACCAGTTCGGGAAAAGGTTATTCTTCATTTCTGTGAAAATCCTCAAGTTCTGATGATTGACACTCCTCATCCAGCTTCTGCAAGTCACCACTGATCGACCAAAAGCTCTCTGGATCTGCCGGTGGTTGATTCTCGGCAAATACCGACAATCATCTATCACGGCTTTGGAAGATCGTTTGGCATCCGGAGATCACAAAGATGCATATGCGGCATCGATCGTATTCCAGGAAAATGCCAATCTTCTTAATCCGGCTGAGATGACTCCGGCAGTACGCAAGATGGTGGAGTTGTTGCAGCGCGTCGGGTGAGAAGCATCACTCCGTTGTGTCGATGGAGCAAATATCTCATACTTGTTGAAAAGAAAGAGCGGAGTGGAGACAAAGCAAAGTTTTACCAAGTTGACACTCGCATGTTATGGCATTGTTCTCGATTTTCTCGGAAAAGCGGCAGAAAATTTGGAATCATTTGACATTCACTCACTGCGACATATATGCAGCGATTTTGTCACGATTAGTGCACAGGTATGCACTTGGACTGGAAATGGACGCATATAAATACTGATTGCTACACAACAGTATGTAGACAGTGGATTTTCCCGGGATTTCCTGCTCTCCCTGGCCAATTCTGTGGAAAGCAGTGGTGTAGAGCGAAGTCTTCCTTCCACCGATCCGAATCAAAGCAATCAGCATGATGTAGAACATTTGCGCATCCTTTGTACAGCCCTCAATCGCGGATTGCACCCCCGAGTTCGAAATTTATCAAAACAGAAGTACGCTACATATATAGAGGAAAATAAGGTTTGGGCAATAGATGTGTGATCGCTGACGGGGCATTGATCTAATAATGCTTTTTCAAAGGGGCTGACCGGTTGGACAGGTCAAATCACACTGTGCTGCATGTTAAGTCAGTGGCGGGAAAACCTCATGTTGAAGATAATAGAGGATCACAATCTACGCGACATACTCATCGACTTGGTGGATAAAGGGGTACAGTACATGATTTCACTTGAGGCAAATTTTGTTGCTGACACACTTTACATAGCTCGAGACACCTCTACTACAATCAAGCTCGCTTGTCATACTGGAATACCTGTTGGATGATCAAATTCCTCAAAAACTTCCCGAGCTTCTTGAGGCGGGCGCAAATCAGGGCAATCAGCCTTATTCCAGTCGATTGATCAATAAACTTCTCCATGGTCCTACAAGTTCCTCAGTCGTCAAAACAATTTTCGACATGGCGACAACAGATGTGGGGAAAGAGGGGTCCGTTGCTCTTTTGCAGCAACATCCTCAACTTGTGTAAGCATCTTATCATGACTCTTTCTGATTCATTCAAATTTAATGTCTTGTTTAGAACCCTGATCTACCAGGAAATGCTCAAAGACCTCGCGGGCTCTTCTTTATGGGAAAGCACTGGTGCACCTGTGCTACTACCTTTGCTGGGTACCAAATCCCTTGCCAGGTCTCTGTACTGCTGAAATCCTGATTTCTTTCTTTAGATTTTCCTAGGATGCTTACGGAGCTTTGTACCCAGCTACAGTTCAAGAAGTCTACGGTCGAGCAAGATGCGATTATCCGTCGGCGGCTGGTCGCTATTATGCTCTTGGACCCATCATCCTTGTTTGTAGCTATGATACAAAAAATCCAGTAAGTAAATCGTGTCATTAAAGGAAAGATCCAAAAGCTAAGGGGCGTCAGGGCTGTAGCAGGGGCAAAGTCTCCAGTCAGTAGTTCCAAAGACCTCAGTGAGTGAACCAGGATTAGCAATACGCTGTTCAAAAAACACGATCTAATTCTTTTTATCCACAGAGGATGCGACCCAGTACTGTAAATTGCTGCTTCAAGTAATATCCGACTGTTGTAAACACCTCCCGGCCACTGAATGGCCCAGTCTCGTGCAACGATTGCTACCGCTTTTGTACAAATCACCGCAAGATCCTACTCTGGTCCAGATCCTCAGCATTTGTGCGCCATTCTG
The DNA here is from genome assembly GCA_025602905.1 of Phlyctochytrium arcticum. NCBI lineage: Eukaryota > Fungi > Chytridiomycota > Chytridiomycetes > Chytridiales > Chytridiaceae > Phlyctochytrium > Phlyctochytrium arcticum. The sequence continues at coordinate 283,995 of JAHLKI010000010.1, read as the reverse complement.
GACCCAATCCGACACGTTCAATGCGGTATTTTCGGTTATAAAAAGCTGGCTACAAAATGAAGAACAGTGGACTGCCTCCATCCCACCGGAAGAGCGGATTTTTTCCACTCTATGTCCCCTGCTTGTACTCAAGGTAAATTGAGTATGTGTAATCTTTAGTTGGGTTTTCGAACATGAGTTTACTCCAGGTGCTGCCAATGGATGCCTTTCGCGATATCAAATTCTCCCCACAATTCTCGTACCCATCGCCCCAGTCTCCTACATCCTCAAATATGGATGATGTCGGTGACTATCTGTTCCGTCACCTTCTGAACGGGTAAAAAATCTGATCAACTTGTTGACTCTCAGTGTCTCACATGCCTCATTTATCAGGTCGATGGAAGCTTCCCAACTCCCTCAAATACGGCAATTGTCGCTGGAAATCCTGGCACGTTTCCCACCAGAGAAGATCGTATCTCATCTTGAACCTCTGATTGCATCAGCATGGCAAGAACGAAACTTCGCCCAGGTTCGTGGGTGGATGTATTGGTTGTGTCATGCTCTCGGGATTTGGGTGCGACAAGTGGAAGGGCTGATACTCCAAAGAGGAGTCAGTGTGGCTGTAGACATATTCTCTGGATTCGAGAACGATGGTGAGATTAAGTACCTGCCTAGTACACACCCCCTTTCCGGTTTTCTCATTCCTTCTCCTGGTCAGTCAGCGAATCCGGAATGCAAGTGACGCGAAGCGCGATTGACTTTATCGCGGTGATTGTCAGCTTGCTGGTGACGGAGGAAATCAAATCCGGACGTGTCCCTGCTACAAATTTGGGACCAGCAATAACAGACATCAGCAACGTCAAGACGCTCGAAAACGTCTTATCCTTCATGTGCACCAAGCTCTCGCCGCAGGATGCATCGCAGCAACAGTTACGCACATCCTTGTCCAATTCCACCGTTAAAGCATTTCAAAATCTCACCGGGCAGCAAGCCGAAAGCCGGCTGTTGTGTCAACTCGTCTTTGACAGTGTCCTCGCAGCTGCTCAGAATGAAGCCGCAGATACGATTGCGTTCGCTGCACATTGTCAGGTAAATCAGGTTGTTGCGGTTTATTTAAATTTGAAAATTAATCACAATCCCAGGTCCTCTTCCATGTTGTGTATACTCTAACGGCGGCCCTAAAAGGCGATCGTTCTTTCTCAATCAGCGGAGGTACCATCCAGATTTGCCTAAAGGGAATCCAAAGTGAGCTGGAGATCGTAAGTTGTTCTTCATCAACTTTCAATGATTTCACAAAACCCTAAAATTCTGCACTTCAGGCTCAAACTGCGTCCGTAAAGCTTTTGGCTGCATGTCTTTCGGCGCTCCCCGAGAATGTACCGGAAAGGCCTTCGCTACTGCATGCGCTGGAAAAAGTTGTCACCAAGTCGAGGTCTACCAACCCTGAAGGATCGGCTCTGGCCAAGCGGGTTATGCTCGGGTTGATGGCTCGACAGCGGGCATGAAATGGCTAAATGGGCTCATTGCGCCTTGGAAAGTACTGTAGCTCTGTAGAATGTATATAAATAAGGTAGTTGTGGGGTGGTGTTTCCGAATGTATATGCCAAAATCGAATGTTTGATGACAGAATTTCAATATGGTAGCCCGTTGCCCTCGTGTCCTTCCTCATCTCCAGAATCCAAAGCAGGTTATTCAGAAATCTCGCCCTCCTCCTCCTCCTCTTCTTCATCCTGCACCACTATACTCTCTGATGCTTTAGCGGGAACGTGCCCCGCAACATTTGCCGCGTGTGATGTTTTACCAGACCCAACTGCGGCCCGGCCCAATCTCAAGTCTAGCGTTTCTACTAGCCCGTTCCAGAGTGACAACGCGAGTCGCGGAACCGGTCGGACACCATCATGGATGGACCGGATGGCCAAATCCAACACCCAGTCGTTGGTTGGGATACTCAGTACCAACTGTTTTCACTTTTTTAGACAAAAGTTCTTTGGGTAGCTTTCAAATTAGAGAACACGTACCTGCTCCCCATTAAAAATATACACATTTTGAAAATGTCCTGCGGCTGCAATCATATGGGCTGGACCACCGGTATGTGGTCCAGATATGGGTGGATGAACCGTGAATGCTTTGACGACTGTGATTGGGGCAGGGAGGATTGTCAGGCATTTTACCTTACCGGATGGTCAGATTCGCTAAGGAAAACGGGAATGTAGAAAGAAGGAAGATTACCTGATTCAACGCACTCAGTTCGAGAATGTGGCCGGCAAATGTACCCATATACACGTGTCGGGCGCGGGGTTTGCCGTCGTCACTCGGCAAATCTCCTTCACAGATCTATACAACAGTTTAACGCCTTGTGCATTGGGGCATCACGTCATGAAACTTACGGATGTGATGGGCGCTGGGACCTGAACCGTCAAAAGACATTTGCTGCCTTGCAGGACATGAACGACCGAATCGCCATTACAGGCCAACACGACATTTCGGCAGACCCCGGTTCCGTCGTTTACATCGGTGCTTAAAAGACATGTGATTTGGGGCGAGTATGGCTGGCGCATCTGGGACGCAAAAGTTCAGCAATGGATTGGCATAAGTCGGGTCGAGGGTTTAATATACCAGAGATGGAGCAGATGATGAATCAGTCAGGTTTAACGCGGGACAACTCAGCCCGAGCCGTGTTTTCCACAATGACTCGATAAAGTCAAATGCAATAATGGACCCACTCGCATCTCCCGCTAAACAGAACGTCCCACCCACTAAAGTTCCAGCAAATGATTAACAACTAAGAGTTATCAAAAAACAAAAATCCTCTTCTTACCCGCATTCCGTCCAATGGCCACACTGGTCACACTGGCCCCCATCCGTTCGTTAAGTATACTCCGCTGCCGGGACGTGACCAGCACACATCCATCGACATCCCCGGTAATAATATCTTCGGCGCCGTCCTGAACGCCGAACACTGAGCCGCTGGATAGTGCAGTAATCGTTGCGCATTTCGTTTCATAAATAAAGTCTTTGGGTGGAGTGTGTGATGAGGGAGTAGTCTCGGCGAGAAGAACGAGTTTGCCGTTGTCGGTGGCGAGGATTACGTTTGGAGATGTTTGACGGGTCATACTCGTCATGTTCGATGATGCTGGCTGCTTGTCGTTTGACTTTGCGGATGAATCGCTCCCAATGGGAGATGTCCGCCACTGCCACCCCGCATCGCAAATCAGGATTTTCGTTCCCGGCACAGAAACATTCCGCGTCCAGAGGACTCTATATTTCAGTACATATTCCATGTCTGACCCGCCTCCAGGCATTTTCACCGTTCCTCTCTTTGTACTGTCGGTCTTCGTTGTTGATTCAACCGTCAATGGGGGTATGCCGGGTATGGTCCAAGGGATATTCCGAGGTGTAACATGACTAGACCAGTCTTGTAATGCGCTGTTCAAGTCTTGACATAATCGATCTATCATTCCCGTTCCAGCAACGTCGTCGCCAGCCGGATGATCTACTCCCTTCAATCGTCGCAAACAGTCTTCCACCCGCATCATTCCCTCTCTATCATCCTCATCATCCCCTTCTCCTCCCCCAGCTGAATGCTGGATATAAGGTGTTTGATGTCCATCCCCGTCTTCCACTTTGACCCGTTTGTCGACTGTAGGGTCAGAGAGGGAATGCGATCGTTTTACCGACTGGCTCATGGCTTGCTACAGGGAATTGGCTCGTATTCGTGATCTTGATCTTGAGTCTCCGAGTGGCCAGTGCCTCATGTTGTTATTTCGACCTTCCTGTCTGTGCTGGACAACAGAACTTGATTCTTGGCTTGGATCTTGGCCTCCCGATCTTGAAATTCTGGGGCAAAGATCGCGCCGCACGCCAAATTCAAATGCCAATCTTCAAAGAACCAACGCTGGACTACCGGAAACCGCCACGATAGAAACAAGAAGGACTTTTGTGAACCATGTTTTCAAAACAGGGTTTAAGCACGGTGCTACCGCCGGCCTTCTTCTTTACACTTTTGATGTACCCAACATTCCACTATGTCAAATATATTCAAACCCTTCAACCCACACCCTACATGGTACTTTCAAAAGCATAAAGAAAGCAAAAAAACCGCTTGCTGAGATCGGCTTAGGATGAAATCTTTCATATCCCCCAATCACAAGCATACTGTGCGAATCGGTGGTCCGACTGGGACGACAAATTAACGACGCTGCCGGGACTATACCTCCTCTCCAATCTCTTGATCCGGCTAACCCACAGCGCCTGCACTGTGGAAACGCTGCGACTCCATAATGTGTTTTTACTGGGATGTTTGTTTTGGGTGGTGGGGTGGGCCAGTCCAGGCACGGGATGGAAAAAATGGTGGAATGCGGGATGTGTGTGTTGTCTTCCCTTCTTGTGGTTTTTTGCGGGGTTGTATTATACGGATGTGGGGAGCACGGTGTTTGTGATGGCCGGGGTGGGAGCTGCCATGCGTGGGAATAGTTTGCTGAGTGCTCTGGTGAGTTACTCCAGGGAGCGGCTCTTCGAAAAATGATAACCGAAAGCTGTTAGTTGGGAGCGGTAGGAGTTTTATTCCGGCAAACCAACATCATCTGGGTGGCATATAGTGCTGGCACCATCGCCTTGACCCTCCTCTCACACCTCCCGGACCCGCAAACCGCTCGACCTGTCTCAGTCTCACTTTCCAACCGTAAGAACTTCCACATCTTGTTTTGACAAAGCAACGAGATCCTAAAGGAAAGATGGTAGTCAGCGTTCCGTCTATTCTCCGAACACTCTGGGTCTATCGAACTCGTTTTGTGGCCGCTCTCTGGCCCTTCGTGTGCATTTTGGGTCTATTTGCTGGCTTTGTGGTCGTCAATGGCGGAATTGTCGTTGGTACGTTCTCCTGACATTTGTCATCTGAGTAATCTTATGTTTACCTTTCATGTTTGTTCACAGGAGATAAAACCAATCATGTAGCAACCGTTCATATCCCACAAGTCTTTTATTATGTATTGGTATTATGGGGATTCGAAGGGCCGCTGGTAGCCTACGAGGCTGCCAGGAAATTTGTGAAGGGTGCGGGGATGTGAGTACTTGATTCTCATGGTCAAGTCACCATGTCTCTCATCTCATGTGGTTACGATCTAGCGGTCAGTTTGCGACTTTTGGGGCGTTAACCGGTTTTGTAGCCTGGTCTCTGCACCATTACACGTAAGTCGCTGCGTTCATACTGACCCCGACCAATGTGTTCTAATGTTACGGACAGAATCGAGCATCCCTTTCTTTTGTCCGATAACCGCCACTACCCATTCTACCTCTATCGGAGACTACTCAAGCCGTTCAGGTACGCGCTGTCACCAGTTTACGCGCTCGGACTTGTCATGTGGATCACGTCTTTTGGTATGTATTCATCTCCCTCCTAACTCTCATCCACCCATCTAATCTGGACATGTACAGAACGTAAGCTGACCCTCCAGACACTCTTATACACACTCTGTACCCTGCTAGTTCTCATTCCGACCCCCCTCCTCGAATTTCGGTACTACGTTATCCCATTCCTGATTTGGCGAACTCATACGCCCGTCTCGACCCACCGGCTGATTTGGGAAACGGCGGTTTGGAGTGCGGTGAATCTTGGCACGGTATGGCTGTTTGGCCGGGGGTTTGAGAGTGCGTCTTGGGAGGGTGTGCAGCGGTTCATGTGGTGAATAAACCATATTTTTTTGGTTTGTCTAGAGTGGCGTGATTTTCCCACGGTCGTGTGTGTGTGTGTGTACGCGTGCAAGTGGTGCACTCTTGGCAGCGGTCTTTCCGTAGCAAAAAAACGTTCCTTCCACCATCCTAAACAGTGTCACGCTCGACAAGAGATATAGCGTCTCAGATTCCCCCTACCGTGTTTCAACATTTAGAAATCAACCGGGTATCCTAAATGAATGAATTCTCCCCATTCATTCATCTCTTTCTCATCTTTGCTGGTTTTGCCTAGCAAAATTAATTATTTACTGATTTGTTACGACAAACTCGCTCGAGACCTCGCCCATTTGCTCGGCGTTATGCTATGATCTATTACTTCTCGGCTTCCATCACGTAAAACTCAAACCTCGCCCATCTCCTGTGGAAAAAATCATGTCTGGGCCTGGAAGTCGGCGTATCCTACTCGCCCTATATATACGCGCATACTCGCCATATATTTACACGGGCTCAGACGTGAAATTCCACAAAAACCAGAAAAAAGAGAGTGTTCAACCGAAAGGCCGGTATCCCTGATCATGACATCACACCATCTGCGCAGAGAGCAAGAGAAATATATAAGAGAGGCGGAGTTTGGTCCCACTTGAAGGGCTTTGGATCAGATTGGGGCAGCGGCGCTGACTTGGGAGAAGGTTGTATCACTTTGGTTGGTTGTTCTGGGTCCAAGGGTCTTGTCGCTTGGGTCAGCGCTTGGGCACTTGGCAGAGTGGACAATGGCATAGACCGTGTAAAAAGTCGAGGATTAAACTGTTTTGCAGAAAAGAAACTTGTTGCAAATTCAAGACTAAGAAACGACAAAGGCCAGGAAAGAATCATAGAAAGAAAAGTAAAACGCCTTTACGATATGTGAACGCAAGGCCTGGAACGCAACCCCGCCAAGCCAAGCCACCGGAGTGCAAGTAGGAAAAGGGAGACGCGGGAGACGTGTGCGGTTGTGGACCGAGTACCACCGGGTAAACTAAAACGAGATTAAGAGTCTCCGACGGAGAAGCGGGAGAAGCGTCTGCGCCGCGTGGGACATTTTCCATGGGTTGTGTAAATGCAAGTTGAGTCACGGAATCCTCGGGCGTGCGAATTGCAGCGAGTTCCGCGGGCCGCCGCCGCGGGTAAACGCTGGAGCCCCGGAGCCGTTGGGGGTGGGGTTCTGGCGCATCTGGCTCTCGTTGGTGGTGTGGGCGGCCTCTCTGTTGGGTGATGGCGAGGATAACCCCCACGCGGAGAAACTCTCGCATCTCGCGCGAGCGATAACAACTTGTTCTTGCGCGCGCGCCCACTCCCCCCCCACAGGCGGCGGCGTCCCGTCCGGGGGTTTGCACTTTTTTCCACCTTATCCTCGCTATGTACTCAGCAGCTCCGGGGGCTTTCCCTTGCGTTGATTATTTCATTCATTCATAACTTACTTCCGGGCGCTTTATACACTTTTTCTCGTTCACGCTTTCCGCCGGCACACTTTTCTGTTCTCTCCACAAGAGCACTCTACTCCTTCAGGCTAATCTAAGGGGAACCAACGAACGATCGAACGACGAAAGGACGACTCTTACTATGCGTTGGTTGAGGCTGTAAACTCTTCCTCCTCCCCGCACACACACGATCAATCCCCCCCCGGCCCTTCTATCCAGAAAACGCACGCACGATGCCGCCGCCTGCGCACGCCTCGTCGTCGACCATGGCTCCTCTGTCGCCCCAGGGCCCAGCACCCGCAGATGCCCCCCCTGTCCACCATCTGGGCCATCTGCACCATCAGTCGCTGAGTCACGCCAGCTACCATTCGCAACATCTCCACCACCACCACCAGCACCAGCACCAGCACCCGCAGGCTCAGCACGCACGCCTGCATCACCAGCACCAGCCAACACCGCCGCCGCCGCCGCCGCCGCATCACTACTACAACCACTATGCGCAGCATCCACACCCTAATGTGCATTCTCACCACCAGCAGCACTCATACCATCAGCACCCTCCACCAGCATACCATCCCCAGCATCAGCAACATCAGCAGCAACAGCCATGGGACCAGCATCCCCAGCAGCAGCAGCAGCAACACTACAATCACCAACCACTCGAGCCAGTACAACCACTCCAACCACCGTCAAAGAGCAGAAGAAGCCCAAGCCCGACGCGTCAGCGCGTAGCCCCATCCTCCCGGCGACGAGTGAGCAAAAAGTCGCCTCCTCCTCCTTCCCCATCTATTAATAATCAGCCGGCGGCCGCCAAACCGAGTAAAGTAGCCGGCGGATCCACCCCAGCAGCCTCGATTCCACCCGTCAAGCAGTTCCAATGTCCCGCTCCAGGTAAGCTTCTAGAAAGTTACAACCAAAACCTTGACTCACTGGAATGTCATCATAGGCTGCAACAAGGTTTTCACACGCCGCTTCAACCTCCAGTCCCACGAACTCGTCCACTCGAACCTGCGCCCCTTCAAATGCGACCTCTGCGACGGCTCCTTTCGCCGTAAATTCGATCTCCGTCGCCACATGCGCAGTCTCCACACTGCCGGCTCCAAACCCTATACCTGTGAACTCTGTGGCCTGGGCTTTACTCGAAGTGACACTCTCCGACGCCATCGCGAGCTGGAGGCCTTACGGGGCCGTGAGCAGGCTCTAGCTGACGCTCCTGCGAGTATCGCCGGGAGTGTAGATTCCGGGCGGGAACGCCGCGTTGAGCGCGATGGACGCGAGGCTCGCGACGGAGCCGAGAGACGCGACGGACAACGCGTTCCGAATGGGAGTAGGAGCGGGAGCGGGAGTGATGCTAGTGCGGATGAGCACCAGCAGCAGCATGTGCAGAGTGACTATGGCTCCAGCCATGACAGTGACGCCGGACGTCCTTCAAAGCAGACCCACAGAATCCACCGCCCTTCCCCTTACGACCGCCCCCGTCCCCGTCCCGGCCCTCCCCAGACCCACCACTCTTACTCGGCCCCACTTCCCTCTTCCCACTCTCCCACCTCCCTCACCCACCCTTCCCCGGCTACCTCACAACACTCTAGACCTCCCCTCCCGCCACCCCTCCTCCTGGACCGCCAACCCCCGAGCTTCCTCGTTACCCCATCAACGGCTAGTCCGTTGTACGATAAACCAGTCATTACGTTGCCGGCACCTGGCGTGTCGACTACCACTACTACCGCCGCTACTACGACTGCGGTAGGAGCATCGGATCTATTAAAATACCATTTAAAAGCAACTACCACTGCTCGACGCAGTTGGGAGTTGTAGCTGTAGAGAAAGGGGGAGTTTACCGAGGATGAAACAAAGTGCCTCATATTTGACCAGTAGAGAAGTTTTTGTGTCTGTGTTTTTAATTTTTAATTTTTTGATGTCATCTTGAAATAAAGTATTTGGTTTTTGGTTGGGATTTTCTTGGAAACATTTTTTTTTGGAGCTATACAATGTACAGTGATTGATGGGTTGTCGGAGATTGACCCGACACGGAACATATTTTCCCACGGGCGCGTGATCCGATCCCAGTCCGATACTTTGTGTGCGTTCAATTGTAAATGACAGTCCTGCTGTTCCGACCCCTACACACTGCAGCCTTCCACCGTCCGTGCAGTTGGTGACTTTCACCACAAATGTATCCCGATGGTCGTGATGGATACGAATGCACACACACCACAAAAAGTTCTTTTGTTACAAATGATATTTCTACTTTAATTTCAATTTCGAGAATAGTGTAGGTTGCAGGTTGGCCGCATCCCCCATCCGTTCCCGTTCCTCCAGCGCTTTCGACCGACACGCATCCATCACTTCCTTGACCATCGCTTTATCCAAATCATCCCTTCGACTCAACAACCACTCGCAGAATTCGAGCGGCATGTCCGGATACGTTTTCCACAACGAATAGAAATCCAAAAAGGCCATTTTGGGTGATGATTCAATGAATCCAATCAATTTGTCCATGACGCTAAAGGCCGCTTGAACGCGTTTAGGGGATTTGTATTTACCCAGGAAATCGGTTAATTCAGATTGGTCCTGGCGCATTTTTTCAATCGCCAGGGGCATCCGGAACTTTGCCGTTTTGTTTTTGAGGGATTCGACGTAGGCGCCTACTAACCGTTCCATTAAATCCGTCGTGAACCGGTTAAACAGCAATTCGGCCATGGTGAATTGGAAATCGTCGCAGTAGTCTTGGAGTGTGCCCACGACGAGGTGCATGAGGGGTTGGTCGTACCATTGGGGTGCGCAGTGGAGGAGGGCGAGAGCGGGTTTGAGGTCGGAGAGGACAATGTCGACCAGGATTTGGGTGGCCCGACGCGAGACTTTCATGAATCCGTCCGTGGCGGCTTTGACGTTGGATTGGAGTTGGGGGTGAAAGGCTGGGTCGAGCATACCCTCGGTCCGGGCCAGCAGTAATTCAGAGAATTCCGAACTCCGGAGACAGTCGTTGGCCAAGGCCGTAATGTAATCGGGCAAACCGGGAGCCAGATCGGGGCTTTTATCGACTAGCCGCTGGTACTCGGTATCCAGGACCCGCATCCACGCTTTATGAAATTCGTCGAGAATGAGACAACATTCCTTGATGACATCGTACAATAATTGGCCGCGAGAACAGGTGGCCGCAATGTCGACTTGCTGGTTAAACATTTGAAACACAATAACGGTGCCGGCCAACAAGTAATTCCCGGATCCGTCCTGTTCAGGGGCATGTCGCCGTTCCAAGAAATCCACCGTTTCCGTCCGAAGAATATTGCTCAACCACTCGGTCAATTTGGAATGAACCAATTTCACGTATTCGTCCGTCAAGAGTTCTTCGCGGCCGTCGAGTAGTCGCGGTTCCAGTAATTCCTCGCTGACGTCCAGTCGGGATGACATGGACGCGTAGTAGCCCCGAACCCATTTCAACAAAGACAAAATATCCCCTGCTTCAATCTCGGCACTCGTCAATTTATTGACGCATTCGTAAATGGCGCGGTGGTATTCCAGCACATAGAAATGGAAAATATTGTAGCGTTCGGGAAAGCGCGGAACCAACTCGTCGTGCACTACAATCAGATTATCCACCACAGAATCAAAATCGGCCAATAAACTCGTCAGGTCGTCCTTATTGTTGGCATACATGTCCTTGATCTCGTCCACAATCGAGTCCCGCAAACTATCGAAAAATTTGACGCGGTACCCTTTGATGGGCCGCGGCTGTGACGGGTCCACGTCCATATTCTCGATATCATCCGCGTCAGGGGAATAAACCACATTTTCCTGCAAACTGGCAATCTCGTCGGCCCGTTCCTCCATTTCAATGATTTTGACAATCCGAACGACCGTCGACGCATACCCGCCCTTGATCAGATCCACGGTCCGGCGCGCGACTTTGAAAATATACGTTTCAAACTCTTCCTCCAGTCGATCAATCTTGTGGAAATACTCGTGGAGTGTGTTCAGCACATCCTGGGGTGACTTGCGGGCTCGGGCCAGCGTGGTATTCCGAAACGTTTCCAGTTGCTGCAACTTGTAGTGAATCAATAGAATGTTGGGAGCGGGCCCCAAGATGTTTTCAGCATCCTCTTGCTGCAACGCCCGAATCCGGGCCACTTGATCATTCAACTGCTGAAACTGCTCCACCATCCGTTTGGTCGCGACAAAATTCTGATGGGTCCGCGAGATTCGCTTAATCCGGGCATAATTTCGAATCGTGTTTTGCGCCGCGGCACAGAGTGAATCCACCTCCCCTAAATTCGCCTTGACGCGTTCCGTCTCTACTGATGAAGCCGCCAACGTATCCAAACCCCGCTGGGCATCATCCAATTGAGACTCGACAGCCGACTTGAGTTGCGCGTCAATCGTTGCCCGCTCTAGCGCAAATCGTTTTCGCACTGACGCGAGCTTGTTGGTCAGGTCATCCGGGTGTCTCAATATATCGGCAATCCGAAAAACGGCCGTTTCGGTCGCGTCGGCTACAAAATCTGAGGCCAAGCTGGTGTTGATGTCGGCATAGGGCACGGCGGTCGTCGTCATGGTGGGGGGTCAACTCCAAGATGGGTCGGCAAAAATGGTAGATCCATAGGCTAAGTCAATCCAATTCCGCGCATAAATATACGCGCTCGGTTTTCCCGCATACAGTTTCTTTTCTTGATGCCGCCGCCTCCCTGCCCTGATCCTCCTCTTATCTTCTTCTCAGGTTGCTTGCATCGGTGCAGCATTTGACCACAAACCGCGACCGTCACTCCGCTGACCGACCTCAGCAGCCCTAACCCCATTTGTTCCTATGGGGATGATGAATCTCCGCCTCGCCAATTCAACATTCCTTTGGACAATTGTACAAGAGAACCTGACTATGGCCGCAGACTCGTAGTAGTATGACGGCAATATTGGCTGCGTACTCGCGGTTTTTGACCAACTGGTAAGTTTAAGGAGTTGTTCTTTTGAACATTTTGAAAGTAGCGAGCCTCGCATCTAAAGTTTTCCAACCTTCTAAGGCGGTATACGTCCCAGTCAGCAACAGCCGGAACTCTCTGGTAAAACACATTACTTTCATTCGGAGACAAACCCCATATTGATCCATTACTTGCATTTGAAGGTTTACGGGCGATCTGATTAGTCAAAAATTCGTCGATGCAAAATCACAGCATGACTTTTCATCAACTAAATTGAGCGAGCATCATCAGCCGGGACGATGGGAGGCCTGGGGAGTGGACTGGCGCCGGGTGCTGACCATGACATCGTTTGGTGTCTTTTTTGCTGGGCCGTTGTAGGTGCCATGCGTGGATCTTGGATCTGAAGGGAGACTTACATTGAAATTTTCAGATATACGTTTTGGTATCGGTTGCTGGATGAAAAGATTGTTGCCCTGTTTGAGCAAAGGGTATGGGGATATTGACCGCCATGAGGAACAATAAATTGGAGGATTCACACGATAATGCAGATGAAACGCAAAATTCAATCCACGACTACCCTGAATGTATCCAAAACCAGTCTGAAATGGAAAATCGCCATTACAAAAGGTTTGGGTGACCCGTCTAACAGTCTTCTTGGCATGTTTTTCTAAACGCCTGCCAAACACAGTGGGAGCCGATATGGTCATATTTGATCCTCCATATCTCGGGCTCTTCTTTATCAGCACACATCTGTTGGGTGGTCATAGTTTCGCATCCGGAATCGAACAAATGAAACGGGAGGTGTTGCCCACGTATGCCGTAGATGTGGCAGTCTGGACTCCCGTCCAATTAGCGAATTTCCGTTGGGTCCCGGTTCTGTATCAGCCAGTATGTTTGCGATCACCTTACCTTGGAGATGTATTTTTCACTGAATGGTTTTTTTAGGTGGTCGTCAACACTGTGAATGTAGGCTGGAACGCCTATTTGAGTTATGTCAAGCACCGTGATATCTGAGAGGGAACCACATAATCCCTATAGCTGCTACGTCAGCTCCCTTCTGTACAGCAAAGATCTACTCTTTTGAGGAGTCAGGCGCCCACACACGACAAGTGTATTAAATTATTTTTATTTAGAGAAATTTTAGACATGTTCACGTCTCCTGATGTATTGGTCTTGAGGGGGTGAGCGTGGAGGCGTCTCTGACGGGTTTGGTTGATGGAGCAGATGATGGAGCAGCAGGGGATATCGGGGGTTGTGATTTGGGTTCGATGCTGGAACGTTCGACTTTACCAAAGCGTGTGAAAAACAGTTGATGCGCTCGGGTTGCCAGTGTGGTGTGTCGAAAAGACATGTAGAGTCCCAAACATGCGGCAATCAAGCATAGGCTAAACAGCGCTGTACCCCATACCCAACCCGCCTCCCGACTAACCGCCAATACAACTCCCACCAAAACTGTGATTCCTCCATAGACCATACCACCCAGCCGTGCCTCATTTGCCCACCAAGGATTATTCTCTTTCCCGTATTTGGAGCGCCAAGTGCGGCACGAGACGCCTCTCTCCCTTCTCCACATCCGGATGGCATGTTTGCCCGCCCGTGTCGCTCGCAAGGCCCGGACTCGATCCGCCACATCTGGAGACAACTCGTCCAGGGATGGTACGGACATGCCGATCTGACCGGCAAAGGTGTCTCGGGCCGGGTTAGGAAACAGGATGGGGATGCAGTGACTCGCGAACGAGATGTCGGCGGCCGTGAACGTCTTGCCGCATAGGTAGGGTTCACGGATCTGGGTCTCACGCGCTTGCTGGGCGAGTTGGTCGTCAACCGTGTCAAATATCATCTGAACGGCCCCCCACGCGTCGGCTACGCGCCGTGCATCCCGACATCCGGACCGAAAACTCAAAACGGTGTGCACGACTGGCCTTAACACGGCGTATCCCACGCGCCAAGAGTTGAGATGAGTAGGGTCAATCAGGTATTTCCGGGTCAGCTGGCGACTGCCCAGCACGGCATTGAGGAGAATGACTTGCGCAGCGGGGGCCAGGGTATTGTCGAATTGTGTTTGGAGGTCGAGCGCGGATGGGGGCGTGTATAGACGGATGGGCGAGGAAAGGGAACGGGAGAAGAGCCAGGTAAACACATCGATGGCCGACCGGCGTACAATCTAGTCATGGCGAAATTTCTTAGCATTTTCGTACGAGTAGATGGAAGAGAGTCACCCACCTCCCCGTTGCCGCTCTCAAACACGGGAACATCCACCTGTTGCGATTTGGGCATGGGGAGTGAGAACCCCAATGTGGCCCATAAATGTGCACCCCATGGATAATCCTCTTCCACATATTGAACTCCATGCCGATCAAGCGCCCATCGAACTGCCTCTACCAAAATGAAAAAAAATCTCAGTATTTCCGTATAGTTTGAAACTCATTCATTCACTCACCACAATGAGTATTCCATGGGATGGTAATTAACCGTCCTTTGGGCAGCGACTCATCCGTCGACTGGGCTCGAAACCGGAGGGATGCAGCCGTGCTCTTCCGAGCCGACTCGCCTTCCTCATCCGACGACGAAAATTCATCTAGTTTGGCCCATTTGTCGTAGTTGATGCCCATTGCTGGGGATCAAGTCTTACCCTGGCCATGACTATTATTCTCGTTTTAGTTCACTTTTGGCTTACGCGTACGCGTTAGGTTTTTGTTTCGCGACGCGTCGGGAATTTACGCTTTCATTCCAATAGGCATGCTTTACCCGAGTGAGAAATGCATTGCCTTCCGACTTCGATCCAGTCGGTAATTGAAATGAACAAGTTTGAGACATCACAGAGTCATACATCATGCACAGATGGGGAGAGGGTTAGGCAAATGCTAGATAGGATCTGGCCGAGCATCCCGAGGTCCTCCAATCCAACTCTCCAATAGCATAGCACCGTACTCCCGTACTCGATAGGTGCTATGGAGATGTTGATGCTTTTGTTCATTAGTGGAGATCGTAAAGGCTCGGCAACGCCACTCCGCCGCTCCGCCGCGACAAAACGTGAGCACGCCTCGCCGGCAGAAAGAAGGCCCGAGCGCCAACTGGGCTGTTTGTCACGGCCTTCTTCGCTCCCACCATCCCTCTCCACTCACCTCCATCCCCCGATCTTCCACTCCTTCTTCACATAAACATATAAACCATTCACAAAAGATGAGCGTATTCCAACTCTCTGAACGGGTCCAAAAACTCAAACAAGTCCTGGAGGAGTTTGTCGAGGTAAGACGCGCCCGAGGTCGTTGACAAAGTTATGGGAATATTCATCAGAAGTTTTTAGTTTGAATGCATTCCCGCCGAGAAAATCCATCATGCACAGTTAGGGGCTCAGGGCTCAGCAGATCGCTGGAAGGTATGTTCCATATGGGTTTAATTTCAGACTTTTGGCGCTTTTGTTTACTCTCCGTGCTGTAGGTCGTTCCTCCAATCATTGAGCAACTGAAAGCTCGAGCACGATCCTTGGGGCTTTGGAACTTGTTCTTGCCTAGCTACTATCCCGAAAGTCCAGGATTGACCAATCTTGAATATGCTACACTCTGCGAGATCATGGGGCGTACGCACCTCGCTGCCGAAGCTTGTAATTGCTCCGCCCCCGACACTGGCAACATGGAAGTATTCGCCAAGTACGGCACGCCCGCCCAAAAGAAGCAGTGGCTCGAGCCCTTAATGGACGGAAAGATTCGGTCTGCTTTTGCCATGACAGAACCGGCCGTGGCCTCCTCTGATGCTACCAACATTGAATTAGAGATTCGCCGCGACGGAGATGAGTATATCGTCAACGGCCGCAAGTGGTGGATCTCTGGTGCTGGGGATCCTCGCTGCGCCGTCTACCTTGTTATGGGGAAAAACGATCCCAAAAACCCCAACAAGCACGCTCAACAAAGTGTCATTATCGTCCCGGCAACTGCTCGTGGCATCACCATTGTCCGCCCCATGCAGGTGTTCGGATATGATGATGCTCCGCATGGACACATGGAGATGGTCTTTGACAATGTACGCGTACCCGCCTCCAATATGATTCTGGGAGAGGGCCGCGGATTTGAGATCATCCAGGGTCGGCTCGGACCCGGGCGCATTCACCATTGCATGCGCGCCATTGGAATTGCCGAGCGTGCTCTAGAGTATCATCTCTTGCGTGCTACTAACGCAGCTCGCACGACATTTGGCAAGACCCTCGCTCAGCACGGCAAGACGGCTCACGATGTAGCCGCGAGCCGGCTCGAGATTGATCAAGCTCGTCTTTTGGTACTGCGCGCCGCTGCCACCATGGATGCTTTCGGACCCAAAAAGGCCTTGCGTGAAATTGCCATGGCCAAGATTGTCGTTCCCAACATGACACTCTCAGTCATCGACCGTGCAATTCAGGCGCATGGTGCTGCGGGTGTCTCTCAGGATCTGCCATTGGCCTACATGTATTCATCGGTACGAACGCTCCGAATTGCCGACGGACCCGATGAAGTGCACACGCTCCAGATGGCACGCCAAGAATTCAAGAGAGCGGACGGTCTGCGCAAACACCACGAGCGTCAACAACAGATTGAGCGTGCCCTCATCGCCAAGTTGTAGGCCGCGTTTATTGTAACTCCACCTCATCATGTATCATTCGGATCTTCTGTAAACATTTCTAACCACATTGTATTACTCGCAACTTATATACATTTGCCAATTGACACAACAAAAAACTGAAGCAAAAAAGCTCACAGAATCGGTTCTAGGAGATTGAGAAATCCACGGCGCAACACAGCGTGGGCCGATTAAAAAGACGGTACTTTAAATATTGGGTATCCTTGGTTTCAGACCTCCAAATCCTCTCCATCATCTTCCTCAGGCTCATTTCCGTCCGCATCATGATCCTGAGCAGAGCCATAGTACTCCCGTTCGTCCTCCCGCCCCCTATCCTTACTTCGGAGGGTTTGATAGAAGAGCCCCATATCCTCCGAGCGTTCACCATCCAAATCTTCCATTTCATCCGCCTAAAATTCACATTCAGACCACATTCATAACAAGGAACAAGAAAGTGTATAGGCATTATTACCTCGGCGTCACCGTTGTCATACAACTTTTCCACTCCTCCAGGGATTTCCTGCATCTGCACACTTGGGGCGTGCTCCACGTAGCGCAGATATTCTCGCAACTTTTCGCGTATTCCATCCAAGCTTTGCCGACTATTGGCATTTTCCGCATTCGCATCCACAATGGGGGCATGAAGTTTGTAGTCGGGGCCATAATAGCTCATAAACATGTTATAAGGCAAGTCATTCACGAGTTCCGTATCTGTCAACACGCTCGTTTCGTAGGTCCATGCCCGAGCCACATTCCGCACCGTGTAGCCGCCCCCGCCGAGGACCAACATGGGAACATTAAAAGACTTCATGAATTTGACACAGGCCCCGTGCCCGCGAATGCTGAGATTGAAGCATCCCAGTCGGTCCGAAGCCAAACTATCTGCTCCGCATTGCAGCACGACCACACTCGGCCGAAACATGGCCATGGTATCCGTCATGACGTTTTGAAAAATGTAGGCGTAGGCGTCATCGTCGATGAATTCGGCTAATGGTACATTTATGGCATAATGTTTGCCCTTGCCGCGTCCCTTTTCGTCAATAGATCCAGAGCCGGGAAAGAAGTGTCCGTCGTAGCGATGAAATGAGACCGTCATGACACGATTGGAAAGATAAAACGCTTCCTGAACACCATCGCCGTGATGAACGTCAATGTCAACATAAAGTACCCGCGGATGGGTCCTGCAGTACACAAATAAGTCTGCATTCCCTTATACATTAGCGAGCCCAAGTGCAACTAACCTCAATAGTTCCAAGATGGCCAAAACAATGTCATTGACGTAACAAAATCCCGATGCTTCCCATTTCTTTGCATGATGCAGCCCGCCCGACCAATTTACAGCAATATCAGCAACACCCTGTTGCAATTTGCGGGCAGCCTCCAATGATGCGCCAGTGTAAATTTGGCAGAAATCAAACACCCCATCAAATACAGGACAGTCTTCGACACCAATATTGTAACGGGTCAGATGAGTACTGTACCGGCTGACATTATCCACATTGACTCTATAAAAAACCGGACATTGAGTGCTTATATCATATGCATCGCATGGCTAAATTTTACCTTTTCAGAAATTCGACGTAATCATCTGCATGGAATGCTGCTATTTCAGATTCTGTAGCGGCCCGCGGTCGAAACACCATCATCTTCTTATCCAGTCCATATGACATGACCAAGTTGTGGGTAAGAGCTAACCGCGCTGGTTTCATTGGATGCCCTTCACTACAAAATCCTTCCACGTCAGCATATAGATATGCAATGAGAAAGAGTTTATCGATGCATTGTACATACCCATAATGAAAGGATGATACTTCCTCATTGAAGAAATATGCGACGCGAGGTTTCGAATGTACACCGACCACTGATTCATTTAACGACTCGCCAAGTGGGGGTACTGCTGAGGGAAAAGGGGATGAACTACTCGACTTAAATGTTCCATCTTGATAAGGGTATGGGCGTTTGGACATGACGGAGTTGTAGGTAAGAGGGTTGTCGGATTCGTAGTGATGTTATAGAGATGTTTGATGCTTTCCGACAAGAGTTGCGTTGTTCGTCGGTCCCTGCCCATACCACCTCCCCAATTTTGATTTATTGCACACCTCCTGCCCTCCTGTTCGCCCACCCCAATTGTCACGTAGTCTAAATGTTGTTGTCAAATATTTTTGCCGCCTCCTTCCAAATTTAATGCCCCGTCTCCTTGTTATCCGGAATTCAACTGTAGCTTCTGACAAAAACTTGCAAAAATTGCCGCTGTAAAGACCAAAAACTTGAAAAATAAGGAGAACTAAAGGCAGTTCTTTGGGCAGCTTCGAATTTTATAACTGTCAGAGAAAGATTCACAGAATTGAGGCAACTTAGTTGACAAGCGCTATGCACAATACTAGGTAACACCAATCGTGGCTATGGCAACAGCAACCCTAAAACTAAGTAACTCATCACCTTCCCACGCCCTGCTCCCGAAACCATACTGCCAAAACTCTGCAATGTGTGTGATATGTGTTATAAAGAAATTCTCTACCAGTTCCTTCTGAATGACTGGAACCTCACATGCAATAAATTTGTACACTGTATGAATTGTAACGCGTCTAAACTAGGTGGCAAGAATAGTAGTGGAAGGAGACGGTATGCAACTATGCTCTTGGGGGCTACGCATCTTGGCATTCAACCCCTGCGGGGGGTCCATCCTTCCATCGCTCAAACACTTTCGAGCAATCAAACTGAGGCTTCTCCTCCCGTTCATTCACCTCATTGTGAACTTCGCAGAACCACCGACTCAATGCCACATTGCTAGAAACGTCGGGTGGATGCCGCAGGATCTCCTGGCGCAAATGTCGCGAGCAGTATGAGCAGGGGTAGAAGCGACCAAGACCTGTAATCATTGCGCGCATGGAGAGTTGCTCTGTTGGGGTGGGATTCGCGGGATAGTAAGCTGCCATTGAATGCAGGAAAGTCCAAGTTGAGCGGCCGAGTTGCTCCCAGTCAGGTGGGCATGTAGGGATTTGCTGCTGCTGCTGCTGCTGCTGTTCCTGGGAAGGAGTGCCCGCCGAAGTTGGGTGCGAGATAAAGGATGGAGAAGTAGCAATCCCAGTAGGAGTCGAGATGGAGGCAAATCCGTCGCCTTCCGCGGCAGCTGCTGAAGTTGCTGCAGCACCACTCACGCCCGCGTACGGATTCTTCTTCTTTCGCAAAACAGAGAAATCTTTGCACACTCCACAACTCTTGACGGGGTTCGCAGCTCTCTTTTTCTTCTTTGTGGTCTTGGGCGCTGGAGTTCCAGACGTCTCTACGGGGGGCGCATTCGGCGATGCGCGGTCAACATGCGGGATGGGAGCTTCTGTAGTTGGGGAGCGGGAAGTAAATGTGTCGGGGGTGGGAGGATTGAAGAACGATGCAAATGCCGTGGTAATCGGTGGATCTGACTGCGATGCGGGATGTGCCTTGAAAAACCAGCTTGCATCAAAGAGTGGCATAATTGTAAGCTGTCGGGCGGCAGAAGCAAAAATAACAGTCTACTTGTTGTTGGCTGGAAGGTTGCGGGATTGACTCCAGCTGCTATTGCCGACCAGTTCGGAGCGGGGAAAAGATAAAATAAATACAACCTCTAGTCTACCCCCAAGATACCTTTTCAAAATTGACCTGTGGATCGCTTGGACCACCGACTGAATACAGCTTTCTGAACTCGGCGACCTTCCGGCGCTGACCAATTATATAAATGGTTGTCATGACTGTGACATAAACATTTGGCAACAGCCCGAATG
Source organism: Phlyctochytrium arcticum (assembly GCA_025602905.1). Classification (NCBI taxonomy): domain Eukaryota; kingdom Fungi; phylum Chytridiomycota; class Chytridiomycetes; order Chytridiales; family Chytridiaceae; genus Phlyctochytrium; species Phlyctochytrium arcticum. The sequence goes on along the minus strand of JAHLKI010000010.1, from coordinate 263,631 downwards.
TTGGCCTGGGAATGCTGGCCTAAAATGTCAAAACAATTGAGAGAAACCGTCTCTACCATACGTGGCGAACAGAGCGGAGAGCGAGCGGATATATGCAGCCCAACAAACTTGAACAAAGGACGCAGGAGGTTAAGATGGGAGAACTTTTGGACGTTGTTCGCGCCCCGCCCCGCAAGCTCTTGTACGGTCCACTTCAAAGCTGTCGGAAGGCTCTCAACCCGTTTACTTCGTTCTTAGCCGCCATGGATGCACCATTGTCGCCCACCGGCAGCACCAGCCCTCCGCCTTTGACGCCATGATCCGCCCCCCTCAACGAAGCTGAAAGCTTTGATGGCCGATCTCATTCAACTCCGTGACCACCACCCTAGTCCTTTATATTTTGCCAGTTGACGTCGATGCTCAATTATTGCGAACCTCTCTTACGAGATCACGGCTTCCAGTTTGTGAGATTAGACGGGAGCTTGAGTCAGAAGCAGCGCGAAGATGTTTCGCTCACATTTGCGCGGGAAGAGGTAGAGGGTCCCGGCGAGGCTACAGTGCTATTGACATCGGTACGAAGTGCGGGTATGGGGTTGAATTTGGTGAGAGCCAGATTTGTGGTTATCTTGGGACCTTGGTGGAATGTATGTTCAAAACGGATTTCTTGTTTGGTGGAAACATAACTTTGACCGCCCTTTTCGATCTTCCAGGCTCTGGTAGAACAACAAACTATCGATCGCGTTCATCGACTGGGCCAAACCTGACCTGCTCCAGTGAAACGATACATTCTGCTCAATTCAGTAGAGGAGGAAATGTTGAAAATTCAGGATAGAAAAAAGACTGCGGATAAAGATGCTGGGCGCATTTTGGTAGTTTTGGGAGTACTATGCTTTATTTATGGCAGAATTGTATTGAGAAATACGAGTACTAGAAATATATGTATAGAATCAAGCCATTCAGTACCGCCAGATGGGGCGAGCCTGCTCGTTGAGAGTAGGTCTCGGCTCGTGTTTGTTGCAAGGCAACACTGTCGGTGTTGCCACCCTTCTTGCCCTCTTGCGGGCGTCGTTGGCGGCAGGGAGAGTATCCCTCTTGCGCTTGGCGCTCATCCCGCCTTGTTGGGATACCATAAACCCGGCGTTGTTCGTTTCCTGCTGAGACAGAAGGCTGATTCCTGTCACGTCAATGCTGCAATTTCCCTTGGCGGAAATTACAATGTAGTCGCCCTTCTGGTATTGAAGGTCAAGAGGCAGCTGCTCCCTCGACCCTGGTGTGAGGGAGCAGACATCTACGTCCCGCTCGCCAAAGCTGATGATCAGCGCCGAATTACCCGGGTGTGGTGGTTGCTGGGCGCCCAGCGCAGCGAATGTTATATGGAGGTTTCTTTTTAGAAGTTTGCGGTATAATCTCCCAGGCTCTAGGTGGATGCCTAAATCACAGAAAGTTAGTAAAAAAATTCGGAAGGTCAGCAAAGCTTGCCGTGCGCGGACATACCCCAGGTACGGGTTTGCATGGCGGGCTAAAGTAGAGGGTCGAACGGAAAAGCAAGAGGGATCCAAGGAAGAGGCCCCTTGATTCTTGCAGAATATTGGCGATATTGATGCTGACGCGTCCCTGTACATGTAGGAATCGACGCGTGAGGCCTGCTTCGCAACGAACTTTTCACTAAGAGATCTATACAAAAATGGATATGTAAATGTTTAAAAATGGTCCTCCTGGTGCAGCATGCCGTCTAGGGTATTTACCATTGATATTAAATCCAATTCTGAAATCCGTCTGTATGGCGAAGCATGGTCCCGAAACTTGACCTTTGACGTGGTGATGCCGCATCCAGATCTTGCACGGCATGACACGGCAATTGTCAGAAGGGAAGGCATTTCGGAGCAAGTTATATGCCTGGGCGGACACATCTTCGTTGATGTATTTGACGAGTGCGTGTTGTTTCTTACAGAACGGAAGCCCGGCTCGATTGACGGGCGTTCGGAGAGTCACAGGCAATTGAGTCAAGATTGCACGGCCAAACAATGCGGGTGGTCGGCCTCAATTTAGGGAAAATGTGGGCAATGGGGCCATGGCGGTTTCCTCCACTTCGCAGAAACCAAGCGATGAGGATGAACGCGAGATTGAGAGGGATGAGGAAAAAGGTTCTCACACTGACACTCTGTCGATCGATCCAGAAGTGGCACAGTTTTCCTGTGGTTTGACAGGCCGCAGGCGGAGCTTGAAATTTACCACTTTAACGGCTGACGATCTTGCAATCACCATCGCTCACATGATACTCTGAGGCTGCTGAGGGAGACTTCAAAACTTATGTTATGAAGTGGCAAAGCTTCTCTGGAGCTTTCAGGACTCCCATTGCATGGAGATTGGGTTGAGATCTCGTCAACAAGAGGTTGCAACTACTATCCCATTGCCTTATAAGCTGCTCAAGTCATCAAAAGGAGGCTTGACACTGAGGATTCACTATTATTCTACAGAACCCTCATCGTTGTAGTGCTGGAATACTCAGCTAAATACTCTTCCGACCTTCCGACTGTGATGCAAAACAATAGTGTCAACTTTTGCAAGATTCGTCAAACGGCAGGACAATCTCCCCTGAATAGTGGATACGCCAGGAATATGTGTCGGAGGCAGAGTGTGAATATATGCAGTCCAGAAAACAAAGGTAAAATCAGTCGGCTTCCGTTGCAAGGTAACGGTTTGCGATCTGGCCACAGCCTCCACAATTCCCACGGTACGTGCGGAAACATATACTGCCATTACACCAGAAGCATAACCCGAAATCGAGTTGCATAACAATGTCCATCTTTATCATCCTGACCCACGACTCGAATCCACAGGGATAAGCAGATCGACTATTACCCTCTTCAGCGCCGCATGGCAGGAGATGGCGCATCAATCAAATGTCTTTTTGTTTGGTCCATCGCTTCTGTTTGTCGAGGCCTCTCAGTGAGCGTTCACGCGTTTCTGAAAACCGTGGGGTTCCAAATGCGAATTAGTTTATGTCAATGTACAACACTCTGCGAAGCGACTTCTCCTCCGGAATGTGTCAAATGGACCTCTCGAACTCGTTAAAAACTTGTAATGGCAAGCGTTTGCTTCGTGGCATCTGATCAGCGTTGTCTGTGAATCTCATCAATTCAGGAAAGAAAATGCATCCTTGGAATCATCCTCCAGAGCCAAATGAACGGATGAACAGCCAAGATCAAGCAATTGGAAGCAATCTGCGGATAATGAATCAGACATTGCAAATGGTTGTAACCTGGTCATCAACTTGAATTGGCAGCGGTAATAATAAATCATGAGGTTGTCGGTCTGAAGCAAAAGTTGAATGACTACGGTGAAGGATTAATCGTTTGTTCATATAGCTCGAGTGGAAAAAAACTACTAGACGAAAACCAGTTTACTGGGGAAAGTTTCTTTCATTTTTTTTGTTTCGTTTACAAACCCACCGCTTAGCGGTGGGGTGAGACCAACTTACTATGTCTGGCCCCTGACTTTAGACCCACCGCTTAGCGGTGGGGTGAGGCCATCTCACCATGTCAAGGGCTTCTGACAATATTAGCAAGCGGCGCGGTGCTACTTATGCCTTGTTGGCACGAAACCCCAGCGGTTGCGAGAGCCTTTCCTGGACGCGTCACGGCCAATCTAATGGTCGACGCGTCGGGCGACGACAGCATCGCGACCTTGCACACCAAACACTCGGAAAAGAACCGGCGACCCCAAACAGAAAGCAGTAATATTGGTGCTGGTACTGGTACTGGTACTGGCCAGCGCACGCCGGCTATGGGCCGTCGGGGTGTATGGGGTTCCGGGTATGGTGGTTGGTGCGTTGAGCAAGTTTTTTTTCCTCCTCTGAACTCTGAAAATAGGCTCAAGGAAACCTACCACCACAAACCCATGGATCAACCAACAAAACACCCTTCTAGTACTGGTCAAACCACGGCCTCTCGAAACCCTTTCCCCGCACCTCCTACTTTCCCAAACCCATCCTTGTTTACGACCGCAAAACGGCGAAACCAACTCCCGGGAGAGCCCCCGTTTGGACCCGGGAATATGCCTCGGGCGAACATGCTCTTGTCCAGGAATGTGTTGTCTGAGCCTCCCTCGGTGTTTGATTGCAGTAAGATCGACCCTCGTTCTCCAGCTCACAGAAGGAGGGCAGAAACTGACGACCGTTTTAGACTGGTGCTATGACCCTCCATTCCTGCGCATACACCCGACACCATCCCCTCCTTTGCATACATCCAGCAAACCTTTTCCCCTCCAAATTTGGCTGACAAACGAATCGCTGCCCATCCTTCACCGCCAAATCAACGATATCCCGGGATCACCTTTCCCATATCACCACTGAACACCTGCCAGGAAAATATGTCGCCAAACCCGTTTGGATGCCGCTTCGTCCTCGTACCAGGAGCCCCTTCGCATATTGCGACACAAGCTTCCGCCCACCGCAAATAATCCTCCTTCATTCACATACCACAACCGTATTTTCAGCCTGCCAACTTTCCTTCGCAATCTCGGCTGGTCATCTCCGCAACTGAAGGAGTCGTCTGAATGCAGAACATGTACCCTTTGGTTTTTTTTACCTGAAAAAGCATGTAGAAATGCCGGACTTTACATCTACCAACATTTCGGTCATTTGCGTTGCACAACAGTTGTGCTTCTGGTCAAACCGAACCACATAGTATGTTCATGCACCAACCTCATACCCCTACCTCTGGTCAGCCACCTCACATGAGGACGCGATACTCTAGCAGGATTGATTGTCCCTGCTAATCTTGTGCGTACCAAAAGGAAATCCGGCCTACCATCGGCGATACTCGATGGAAGTAGGAAGCGCTCTCATCTTTACAATAATGAGGGAGCAGGCAATTTGTACCTTGAGGGCTAGAAAAGCTTGATGAGGGGTGTCAAAGGGTGGGACAAGGACATATTATTACTTTCTTGTCAAGCTTTGATATCCCTTCTCTTTGTACTTTTCCATACAATCAAATCCTAGTCGAATACGCTACATTTTGCCAACAGAAATTGCCAGTTGCGTGAAGAATGAAGATTAAGATGGCGGAAAACAGAGGGTGATCACGATAGCATCGATCTGGCAAAGAATGTGATTGCGCAGTACGAGAAAATGATATTGTATCCGTGCAAATTTAGATGCATGAACTTATGGGAGGAAAATGTTAAAATCTGCTATACTGTAGCAACTCCAACAAGACGAAAATTTAGACCTCCCTCGCTTTTCATCTAACTTCTGAATATTAACTCCCAGTAGAAATGTCTCAAAAAGTTAGGACAGTGGTCTCATTCATCATCTCGTTACTTTCCCACACCGACTATTGACACAGAAGATGTATTGACTGTCAACGGAACGAAACAAAGTATTCAAGGATATGTACCGGCAAAGTTATATTTGGCAATTACGGGAATTCTGATCGACGTATATGTATTCATTGCAATGCGCGAAATCAGTCGCTAAACTGTCTCACAGTCGTGCGACGAGGATGGTTAGTGGATACCAATGCCGTGTACAAATATCAGCACCTGACTAGCGTCTCGAAGTTCTGGATATAGATAGCTGATGCAGTTGCACTTTGTAGCATAGACGGGATCATGCTTGCATTTGCATGTCTGGTTGTAAGTAAAATCGGAGAATACATTTTTGTATATGTCATCATATAATCGGAGAATACATTCACATGTAGATAAAATCGGAGAATACATCGCTGATGCAAAGATGGACGCGATAACCCCTGCTCTGCTTGCGAGTCAAATATACTGATTTACTCGCACATCGCCTCAGACCCTCATGATTACATACTTTGCTATCCTGCCATTAATATAAAATGGCGCTCGTCCTCCCACTTCCCCTTTCCCCAGATCTTATTTCATGCCTCTCTTGTTGTTGGGAGGGTGTGACTGCGCAACCACGACATCTCAGCAAGTAGATCATCGTTTTCGGGTAATGCATTCAGGCTTAGAACATTTTCGTTCATATAATGACGAACCCCTAGTGCAGAGTGCAAGGACAGCCATAATCTCTACATTGGAAAATTAGAAATGAACCTCATGGTACTCGATTTTTTTTGTTCAGGCGTGTATTGACCTGATACACGCGGATAACCTGTGGAATTTCCCGTCTAGACAACGCTACATCTTAATGGACGTCATCATTTGACTACTTTGGCGGAAGATATACTTGGCACAAGGTGTCGAATGGCAAGCTATTAGTACTATGGCTTTGGATAAGCCGAATACAGCCTTGCTTTGTCATGCAAACGCGTCGTATCGGGTGCTTACTGGAAACTGGATAGATGGAATCAAAGCTTCAGACTAACTAGACCCGGCATGCGCAAATGCAGAAAAGCGCTGGCGAAGGTTCACATACAATCTGCGCTGCGCAACGAAATGTGGAGAAATGGTCATCACATTGTGGAGAGCCAGATTTTCAAAGGGAGACTTGCCATACATTTTATGGGCAAACTACTGCAACCGTGGAGCAGAATATGGCAAACGTATACCACACGGCCACTCGAAGTCAGCCATTGTCGGAGCTTAGGTGATGTGTCGTGTCAATGTTCTTTTGAGAAGATATATAACGCGTCGTTCGAATTTTTGCATTTCGTAAGCGTTTTGACGCGTCGTGAAGTCCCCTTTATAAAGCAGCCTTCTCCCCAAACCCCCCTGCCTCTTTTCCTTACAGCTCCCAACTCAGATCATGACAAGGCAGGTTTCTCTTTATGCGGATATCGTCATGCGATGGATTTGTACTGATCAAAGTCTCTTTCCGTCAACCACCAGGCGTCTGCGACCAAAACCCTCGTCTTCACCGCTACTCCAAGGCGCATCGTCGGATCACCAACACACGTCCCTTCTTCGTCTGGCCCACACACAATCAGAGGACAACACTCACATTTGGCAACAACGACGACAACCCAAGAAAACACACTCCATTACCACACCACACACCTCCAAGATCACATCACACATTCTGCGACAAGTCCCCCCGCGCTACCAGGCAAGTCTCCTCATCACACCCTGTCACCATATCTTTAGCCTCTAATCACGGACTCCTACAGGCGTAACCCAGTGAGCAACACACAAGCTTCAACCTGCATGTCAACACAAAACCTCAACCTGCACGTCAAGACCTTCATCCGGGCTCCCGCTGCCGCGCGGCAAAACATGGTCGTCTGGTGAGTATCTGTCTTGGAGGGTCCTATGTCGACTACATCAGCTAACTGTTGCCATCTCTTCTCTAGTCCTACGGCGCGATCCTCATCCTCATCCGAACGACGAGCCATACTCAGCTTCGCCATCCTCCCCAACCAACCCACCTCACCATCACCTATGTATCTCGTGTCCGGTCACCAAAGCCTGCCCTGTCTGATAGCCGTCCCCGTGTGATGAAACGTCACCGCAGGTCACTGCGTGGAGAGTGCAGGTAAAGGCATGGGGACGCCTCGCTCCAACGGCTAGGCGCTTCCTTCAGTGGTTACCCTCAGTGGTTCGACTTCACGTTTCTCTCGCTGCTGCCAAGTGCCACCCCGAGTGAGATTCAGTTCTCCCCAGCGTATCGAGCAGCTACGCCCTGTTTCGAAGACGAGTCGTCGGAGATTCAGGGCTAGATTTCAGTAGAGCTTGGAAGCGGCAGAGGAGCGTGGGGGAATCTGTCAGGTTTTGGGTCGGATCCATGATGCATGGGTGTGTAAGTGTGTGAGTGAGTAGCGGGAACACTGATATGGTCTCTGTCCTAGGATCTTGTCGCATGCATCCGCCCTCTCAAGACCCCTCTCTCAAGACTCCCCTCCCAAGACTCCCCTCCCAAGAACATCATCAATCACATCATCGACATCAAGTCAAGTCAAGTCAAGATGGGTTGATCCTCTTTCGCAATCATCGTCTCTCGCAATGTATTTAATAGATCCCTTTTGTAATCTTTCTCAATCTTGTCAATATCAAATTCATTTTGCATCATATATCCATCATCTTCCCAAATGACATTTTGAGTTGATCGATGAGTTTGACCGTATGATGTGGGCATTTGACCATGCCGCAAAGTGTTTCACATGGGGTAAGAAGCGAATACCGCAGCACATCAGAGCCCGAGCATAGGGCCGCATCAGGGCCGCATAGTCTATATACATTATCATCTGGTGGGAATCTTCTGACCATCCTAGGTGCTTTACATAGTCAGTACCAGAAGTTCACAAAACTCCTGAATACAATCACTACCGCATTCACCACCAAAAAAATCATATATATTTCAAACAAAAAACAAAAAAATATTTACAAAATCCGGGCCTTTTTTTAGCAAACTGAACCACCGCTGATGAGCGGCCTGGTCTTCCTCCACCCCACATATCCCGGCCTTGGTACTCCCTAAAACTTCCACGGCTTGGGCGTGGAAGTTGGTGGTGGTGGAGAGATAGTGTAGAGCTTGATCTCGGCATCTCGTGGTGGTGAAGTGAATTATACAGCATCGGTGAATTTTTTGAGTCCCGGGTTTCCCTCCACATTTGTGGAGCTGGATCTGCGGACGACCGAAGGTGTTGATTCCTTCAAAACCCAATAGCCAAGTGACTAATCGACCCGCTGTGCCATGTGATATGCGTCGTGGAAAAAGGACATGGAGGTCGAGACCTGCTTGTTCATTGTTTGTTACGCTTGGTACGCGTGAGACAGAGGCCACCTCGGCAAACGATGCCGCCTCCGTATCCTTGAGAATAGGGATGCTCGTCATAATCAATCTTGCAGCGTACGCGGCTGCAGCATGTTGGAACCCTGGGTAGAGAGATACCGTTTGTGAGGTAGAGTTGTCCTTGGATGGTGCATTGGCCTTGATGGCGATATTCCTTCCCAGCCTCAAGGTTGCAGGCCTAAATCACAGAAAGTCAGCAAAAAAAACTCGGAAAGTCAGCAAAGCTTGCGGTGCGCAGACTCACACTAGGTACGGGTTTGCATGGCGGGCGTGCGGTGTAGGAGCCTCGGAGGGTCTTTGCGGGATATTGGCGATATTGATGCTGACGCGTCCCTGTAGGAGTCGACGGCGCGTAGGGCCTGATTTGCGGCTTGGCCTCGTAAGGAATTTTTCACTGGGAGATCTAAACAAAAATGAATGTGTAAATGTTAAAAAATGGTCTTCCTGGTGCAGCAAATAGGCTAAGGGGTATTTACCATACATGTTGAATTCAATTCTGAGATCCGTCTGTGTGTCGAGACGTTCGGGTCCCAAAACATGACCTTCCCTCAAGAGCGGAAGCATTTCTTGACCTTGACCTTAAAGTTGAAGTGGTGATGCCGCATCCAGATCTTGCACCGGAAGACACGGCAAATGTCGGAAAGCATTTCGGAGCAAATTATATGCCTGGGCGGACACATTTTCGTTGATGAATTTGACGAGTGCTTGCTGTTGAAGGAAACCGAGCGGAAGCCCGGCTCGAGTGACAGGCATTCGTAGATTGGGGCAATCAAGATCGCGTGGCCGAACAATGCGGGTGGTCGGCCTCAATGCCAGAGAAATGTGGGCGACGGGGCCATGGTCGTTTCCTGCGCTTCACGTCAACCGAGCGATGAAGATGAAAGCGAGATGGGGAGGAAGGCCAAAATGGTTCTCACACTGACAGCTGCCCAGCGATCCTGAAGTGGCACAGTTTCCTAGGCGGAAGGGTGAATTGACACTTTGACAATCTTGCAATCCGACAGCAATCGCCAACGCTCACTTGAGAGTTTGATGCTGGTAACAAGAGTTGCCGAGCTCCTCTACCGTTTTCAAGACTTCCTTTGCATGGAGATTGAGTTGGGAAGAGCGACTTTCAGGACACATGGAGATTGAGTTGTCAACATGTGACTGCGACAACTTTGAAGCGTCATCTCACCACTGGCTTGCCAAGTCACTGGCGATACTCTTTACTCCCCAGAATTGGTTCAGGGCTTTATAGTAGATGCCTTGATCGAGCATTTCCGCATTTGCCAGTTTTTCACTCATGTCAGAGTATGATTCGGATGGTTGTTTGCTACTGGTATATGTAATGCACTATTGCGAGGCCGGCACCCCAAGTCCGTACAAATTCAGGAAGGACTGCCGATGGATATGATGAACTCTTGAGATCACGTAACGACTCACGCAGTTGGCAAAATACTCGGACATGTTCAGAAGCAAAATTCACTCTTGATGCATCTTTTTTGCACAACATAGTATCATAGGGACAAGCTTGATGAAAGGTATAATTTGTATTAATTGCAAATGAAGTAAAGACCAGAGATGGAGAATAATATATATACAAAACGTGATAGGAAAAATGTTCAAGAGACCAGAAACAAGACCAGAAATCACAGCTTGGCTGGCAGTTTGGCACTTTGGGCAGCACGCTCATGCGCGAGGGCAGCCGCAACGTCGCCCAACACCGACTCGTCCTCAATCGTCGCTGGGACATCGTAGGGGTCACCATTGGCAATGGCTCGCAGCGTCCGGCGCAGAATCTTGCCGCTACGCGTCTTGGGCAGGCGGTCGACAACGACGGTCGTGTCAAAACAGGCAATGGCGCCGAGGTGGGTTCGCATCATGTTGGAGAGCTCGGATTTGATTTGGGCGGGTGGAACGGATTTGGCCGAGGCTTTGAGGACGACAAAGCCGAGGGGTTTTTCGCCCTTGAGGTGATCGCGGGCGCCAATGACGGCGCATTCGGCGAGAGCGGGGTGGCCCGAGACAATTTCTTCCATGCCGCCCGTGGAGAGACGGTGGCCAGCAGTGTTGATAATGTCGTCGGTGCGCGACATGATGGAAACGTAGCCGTCTTGGTCAATCAGGCCAGAGTCGGCCGTGTCGTAGTAGCCTGGGAATTTGGAAAAGTAGGACTTGACGTAGCCCTTGTGGTTGTGCCAGAGAGTGGGGAAGGTGCCGGGAGGGAGGGGGAGCTTGACAGCCAGCGTGCCGAGGGTGTTGGGGGGAGCTTCGACGTATTCAATCTCGCCGTGCGCGTGGTCTTCGCCATCTTCCTTGACGCGGGAGCCGGGTGCGGGGACGAGAACACGGACATCGTAACCGGGAATGGGTGGACCGGCCGACCCAAGCTTGATAGCGGAAGACTGACTTCGGGACTGCATCTCGCAAGCAACCGTCATGGGCCAGCCCGTTTCGGTTTGCCACCAATTGTCGCGAATGGGGATATTGAGGAAGCGGCTATAAGTGGCTACCGTGTCTGGGTCCGAGCGCTCGCCAACCAAAAACAAATTCTTGAGGGATGACAAATCGTACTTTTTGATTTCCTCGCCGGTAGAGTCTTCTCGCTTGATGGCTCGAATAGCTGTAGGGGCGGTGAACAGCGATTTGACCTTGTACTCTTGCACCAGTCGCCAGAAAGCACCCGCATCCGGAGTTCCGACCGGCTTGCCCTCGTAAATCACAGTGGTGCATCCCATCAACAATGGGCCATAGACGATAAAGCTGTGTCCGACGACCCATCCGACATCCGAGGCAGCACAAAAGACGTCGCCAGGTTTCACGCCACAGATATTCTCCATGGTCCAGCGCAAGGCAACAGCGTGGCCTCCATTGTCGCGGATGACACCCTTGGGTACACCCGTTGACCCAGATGTGTAGAGAAGGTAGAGAGGGTCGAGTGCAGAAACAATGGTGCAATCAGCTTGACGACCTTGAGCCTTGGCCTTGGCCTCTTCCTGCACCCAGTCGATTTCGCCAAGTTTGGGGTCACAGGGTTCGGGACACTGATCGCGAACCAGGAAAATCTTGTGTTGAGGCTTGAATTTGGAGAGTTCAATGGCACGGCTCAGAAGCGGCTTGTACTTGATGATCTTTTTCGGCTCAATGCCACAGGTTGCGGAAATAACGACATTGGGCTGGCAGTCGTCAATACGCTTGGCCCTATAAATAAAAGTATCGATCAGTTTCAATGTTTTAGGGAATGCCGCAAACAAGTAAAAACAAACAACTTACAATTCTTTCGGAGCGAATCCACCAAAGACGACACTGTGAATGGCACCCAGACGAGCACACGCAAGCATGGCAACGACGGCCTCAGGAACCATGGGCATGTACACAATCACATTGCTGCCCTTCTTGACGCCGAGATCCTGCAGAACTGATGCAAAGGTGGCCACGCGGGTCGTCAAGTCCCGGTACGAGATGTGACTTTTGGTGTTGGTAACGGGCGAATCATAGATGATGGCAGTGCGGTCACCGTTTCCCTCGACAATGTGTCGATCCAAGCAGTTGTAGGCCGTGTTGAGTTGTCCATTGGGAAACCAGGCGTAGCCGGGTTCACCATACTTTGCGGGATTGTGTTCGAGAACCTTGTTGCAAGGACGGTGCCAGTGAATGTCCTTGGCGGCCTTGCTCCAGAATCCGATGGGATCACGGAGGGATTCCTCGTGCAAGGCAAACTGAAGGGGGGCCAGCGTCTTGTTTACCTTGACGGGATGCTCTTGTGGAGGTTGTTGCGGGCGTTGGGTCTTGGCCGAGATGGCAGAAGACATGTCTCCTTGGGCACCCATTGGAAAGGAAGGTAGTGGATGAGTGTTTGGGTGGTGGTGGTGGTGGTGGTGAAGGTAGCGGGATGCAAGAGGTCTGACTACAGCAGCAGATTGGCGGGTTGCGCGTAGTGGAATCGATGCAGAAAACGACGCAATGGGAAAACGCTGTTTGGCAAGAAATGAAGACATGGGGTATACATTAGTTACGATTGCCGAAAAGGAGGGGTGTGGGGGGAAGAAGGAGGGCTTTTGTACCTGTTTTGTATGTGATGCAAGAGTGTACGTCACGCGAAGAATGTCGACGAGATTGTCGTTTGAGTTGCGAGTTGAAAAGTCTGAGGGCAGACAAAGGATGGGCCAGAGGGATGATGAAGTAGAAAGAAAGGTGGGGGGAGAGACGAAAGCTGCTCTCCTTTTGTATCCGCAGGCTCCTTGCGACGGCCTCTGCGAAGGCCTGGGGATCCCAGCGCGAAACGTCAGCACAATTAGCTGTCCCGAAATGGCTTAATGACAAAAACATCGACAGTGTGTCGATCTGGTGTAACGTCCCTCACGTGGGGTTCCACAATGCGTTCGATGAGTTTGAAAAGTCGGCAGCGTCGACTCGATTCTGACACTCAGGAGACCTTCTCGGCTGCTGCCATCAGGGCTGCCATCAGGTGCCCTGGTGTAAGAATGCAACCAGGCCACAGGAAGCCGGTGATGGAGGGAAAGTAACCAGAGACAAGCAAAGAACGAATCAAGGGAAAAAGTCATAGATTTCACAAGGTATCGTATAATAAACAAACTTAAAAGGTACCAGGATTACGTCCAGAGGAAACAAAAAACAAACAGAGACTACCAATAATAAAATCATGTAAGATAAAAAAAAAGAGAAAGTGGATTAGGTCAAGGGATGGGAGATCGCGCATCTGGAGACGCAGCGGGTGTTTAGATGGTTTTTGTGTCGAGGAAAAAAGTTAGTTTGGGTGGATGGTGGGGGGAGTGGGAAAAGGAGGAGAGGAGGGAGAGAGAGGGTAGCAGCAGCAGCAGAAGAAAGAGATCTTAGTGGGTAGCAGCGGCAACACGACCGTTTGTCTTGGCCTTTGCGGCCTTGACGGTCGTCTTGGCATTCTCCTTGTTCTCCTCAACGACAGCGGCAGCGGTGGTAGCAGCGTCCTTGAGGTCGCTCTTAATCTCGGCAGCTGGGGCAGCGGGTTTGGAGACTCCGAGGCGGTTGAGGACAGGGGCCGTCAAGCGGTTGAGCTGCTCAATCAGGTTGTGGATCTGGGGAACAGAGGTAACGGCGTGGACTGCACCATTGACCTTGGTCACAATGAATCCAGTGGTGGCCGAGACACCGTTGACGGTGCGCTCCTTGGTGTTGTGGACAATCTCGTATGACTTTTCACCGGCATTGATGACAAAGGTAGGGACGTAGCCCTTGACGGTGCCGACGGGGTCCGACTGCAGGCTGCGGGCGCCGTCGACGGTAGAGGTAACGAGGTTGAGGATGGGGTTGGGGGTGTAGGCAGTGATGGTGGTGGTGGCGCCGTTCACGACAACTTTGCCGAGGTCAATGGCTCCGTGGACCTTGTCGGACGCAAAGCCGGTTGCGGCATTGACCGTGTTGCTGGCAAAGTTGACAGTTCCAGTGGCGGCATTGACGGCACGGTCCTTGGCTCCAACAGCTGTTCCGAGGGCAAAGTTGGCAGTTGCGCTGGCGGTTCCAATAGCAAAGTTGGCGGCGTTCTATTGTTTATTTACGCTTGTTAGCACTCTTTTCGTTCGTCCCATTTCCACCTCACACTCCCCCACCCAATGCACACTCCCGCACCCTCCCGCACCTTCTCCAATGCACGATCCCACAGGACAAATAACAGAAAAAGACAACAAAAACCCACCTTGGCAACCTGGGGCACATAAGGATCAACCTTGGCAGCAACAGCCGAAGCCGTGTCAGTAGCGCGGTTTACAATTCCAGACATATTGTTGGTTGATGGGTTCGTTTGGGCAATGAAAGGTGTGATGATGGGAAAGAAAAAGTTACAGGAGAGAGAGAGCGAGCGGTTGGCAAGGGGGGGCGAGTTGTTTATATGGGCTACCCCTCCGGGCTCACCCGCAGCGCAACCAAAGCCGGACGCGCCACCAAGGCCGTTCGTACCCATACAAAAGTTTCCCCAACTGCCCCTCTCCCACGCGGGCTTCTTTGAGTTTAGTTTTGACAGCTGCCGGGGAGCTGCTGGCTGGCCCCTGCCTGCATGGCCCAGGCCCAGGGGGCCAAGACAGGATTGTAATGGCCGTGCATGGATTGCCGGGGGTTGTTACGCTTTTTGCTCATGAAAGAAATCACTTTTTTGCTTCCCTGAACCATCTCTGGGAATCCAAAGCATTCCGTCATGTTGCTCATTTTATCGCTTTGCCATGTGAAAGTTGGGGTTATCTGGGTCAATGGCTGAGACTGGCTCAACCATTCTTCCGCTTTCGGCTCAGTAGCACATCACGTGACTGTCATCTCGGAGCTAACTGACATCTGGGCGTCTTGGGCGTCTGACATCTCATCAATCGCTGGATCTGCTCGCAGGAACAGGGGCGTCGGGCGACAAAATCTAATGAGAGGTAAATGTGGACATGAAGCAGAGCATGCAATGAATGCTAACAGTCCATCTATATATGATAGGACCTTAGGCAGACATGGCCGGGATTTCATAATGTCATTTCATGAAGGTGCTATATGTCAAGGTGATAGGGACGCGGACAATGAGAGAAAGGGACGACAACACTCACCGAAGCCAACAGCTTGATGCTTGATAGCTGAGGGTTGCGTCGGAGCATTTTAGCCCCCGCGTCGCGGAATCGCGGATCTTGGATTTTTGGGCAGGATCTTGGGGCGGAGATCTTGAATGTGCATCTTGCAGATCTTCAACGTGCATTTGCCTGGGTAAGACTGCTGAATGTCGGGCGCACCACAAACGCGCCCGACATGGGCTTCCCAATATAATTATGAACCTCAACCAAACTTCAAAGGATTGGTAGTTTTTACATCCCCAAACCAACGATGATGAACAGTCGGACATGGACTTCCCTAACCTAACCTCTAACCTAACACATTTCCATCACAATAAACAGTCAACATCCCAACCAAGGCTCCTAACGCTGACCCTAACCCCAAACCCATGTCGGGCGCGCTTGAGGTGCGCCCGACATTCAGCAGTCTAGATTCGAAATCAACGCGTCCAGTCCAACGATCTCAAAGACTTGATCCCCTTTCACCACCTTCTTGCTCGGAACCCCCACCCAGAAGCTTAATTTCAGCCTCCATGGTGTTCGCCCACAATGGAATTCTTCGCAACAGTGCAAAGGTTTGAAAACCTTTGTCCAAACTCATTGTGGATGTCATCAATGCCTTTGGCTACAACTCAGGCCACAACTCGTCGCAATCTACTCTGGATGTTCAAGATGCTGGGTGGGTTGTTGCCAATTTGGCGTCATGCTACTATCATGCTTGAAGCTTCAGGCACGTATTCAAGAAGTTGCGGCAAAACACCATCCAGCGTCGCAGTGAGATTGAGGACATGGTAGCAGCTCAAAAAACTGTGTTCATTTGGTCTTCGTGAGCAAGGACGTTTGAGATGCACTCAAGATTGTTGTTCAGGTACAGCGTTCAGTTATGTTGGGCAGAAGACTCGTTTTCGTGCCCAATGTTTTCTGTGCAAACACAAAGTGGAAAAGTCTGAAGCTGATCTTTTGTTGGACCATTGTCGACATATCACCCAGCACCTTGCTCACGCTCCTCCCCCCTCCAACAACAAACCACCATTCTCCTTCTCACCCACCCGCTACTCAACCATTTTCATCACCGCCAACGTGCCAGAAGCTCATCTATCTACTACCGCCGCCAGCGACTCTTTCATCCCATCACTTCTTTTCAAATCGCTCTTCTTCAGGAGTATACGAGACAGAGTGGAAACTTGGTGACAATTTCTGGTCGCAGTATAACACCTACGAGTCCAAAAATGAAGATCTCCTACAAATGCAGATTTGACAAGCACCACTGTCCGAAAGGACACGTTCTTCGAAAGTTCGAAACTGTCGCTGCAGAAAGCCCTTACCACCATTTGGTGTTGGGCCAACGGCGAGTCTCAGTTGGTGGTAAGAGCCAACGTCCTAGAGCCACCCGAAGCCCTGCAAAATTTGATATTTTCGGGCGTAGACATCATCTGGTTGCAAGGAATGGAATCGGGGGAGTGTCTGGAGCCTACTATTGCTGCGGATGGTTTTTTTGAAGTTGGTGCAATATTTGCGGATTGTGTTCCTCCAAGATTCCGTCCTCGGGTTGATGAGCCCCAATGGCAGTGTTGACTGGTACCACTATTGCCGAGAGATTTGCCGCGCGGCATTGCAAAATGACCCGGCGGTCTCGCGTGTCGACGGGGAAGCCCAGATCGGTGGTCCTGGCAAGATCGTCGAGGTCGATGAGTCGAAATTCGGCAAGCGCAAATATAACCGCGGCCGACGTGTTGATGGACAATGGGTTTTCGGGGGTATTGAGCGGGGAAACCCCCAAAACCTCTTCATGGTCCCAGTCAAGAAACGGGACGCCGAAACTCTGATTTACGTCATTTGGCGTAAGATCGCACCCGGAACACTGATCTTGAGTGATATGTGGAAGGGTTACCGTTACCCCGTGGCTCAACCACCTTGGGTATCAACACCAAACGGTCAATCATAGCAAAAACTTTGTTGACCCAGTTACGGGTGTACACACCCAAAATATCGAGTCCAATTCGCGCGCGGGCAAGATGTGGATGCCCCGCAACGGCACGTCCAAGTGATGTTCGAGTCATACTTGTACGAGTTCATGTGGAGGCGGAAGTATCTGCCCAAGAACCAAACCTTGGGGGGCAAGGCCTTTACCAAAATTACCGAACATATCCGCGAATACCACGGCAAGCCTGTCGTCTACGAGGAGGTTGGCGGCCGGTTGGCGGAGTTGTCTGCCACCACGAGAGTCAATTTGGATCCTGCTTTTGCTCCCACTTCATGCTCTGATGACAAAGACGATGACCTTCTTGACGAGGAAATCGACCCGACTTTCATTTGATGCACTTTCTCCTTCATTTCTTTTGTTGGTGCGAAGAATCTTGATCCTTGGACTATCAGAAAACCATTACAGGTATGTACGCTCGATCGAGAGCAGGACACATCCGTTCCGGTATTTATTAACTTTGCTCAACTCGATCTAGGACTCATCAAGGAAATGCACCCAAGCGAAGCATCCGATATTTTCCTGCGAATTTGCAAATTTTTGTTCGGCAAGGCAAAAACGGTGATAGATTGTTGTCTGATGTTTGGAGCTCAGTCCTGCATGTTCCCTGCCCTTCGTGTGGTACAGACCGTGGACGAGAGGTTGTCGATATCACTAGATTCGGATGGTTGAGGTATTGTCGCACCTGCAACAGAGCCAACCAGATCGTCGAACACCCGACAGACTCGATAAGGAAGGCAGCTGCAGACCAGGGCTTCATTTCACTGGCGAGCGATGGCTTGTCCAAGCAAACGATGAGAGGCCAGCAGCAAATCAAGGTACAATGTCCTCATTGCTCCCAATCGTGGGACGCGGCAGTTGCTTTTTTGTTAAACGGGAAGACCACCTGCAAACGATGCTCCTATCAGCAACGGCGACAGCTTACCTTGGACGTTGGAAGCGCTCATGGCCTAATTGTCCGCGCTGCCTTTTGACATGGATGGACCTCTCCCAGCAAGGAAAATTCTACGAGCAAGTCGTACATCGCCTTGAAATGCCGCAAAGGTCATCGGTTTGAACGCGAGGCAAGAAAAATTGTCAAGTTTGACTTTGAGTGAGTCTGTTACTTTGAATCCATTCGAGCGATCACAGACGACATGATCATCGGCGCTCTGATGGATCGACCTTATGAAGCCATCCATCTGACCGAGGACTTGAAGAACAACCGCGCAGAGATCTTGTTGGCGTGTTCGAAATGCAGCTATGAATGGTCAGCAGTCCCTCACGACAAGACTTCGTGCGGACGATGGAGGGCCACGAACAGGCGGTCACTCGACGATAGGATTTTTTGAAATGTGTTATCCCAGAGACCCTACGAGGCCGCTCAAGAAATCCCGTTGACAATGCCCATCGGGAAATCCACCTTACGAGCTTGTAATATCAACACCTCAAAAATCACCCACCTGGCCCGAGGGGCATCTGCCAAGTTTGCCGACGAAAGGGGGGCCGATGTCACAACGTGTGGACCACTATTGCAAAGAATATTACGGCGGATGGCGTCTTGTCCTCGATGCCGTCGACGTACACGCCACATTTGCACAACTGCATGTGACAGCAACGTCTGCGGGTACCAGTCTGCGTGCCCAATTGTCAAATTGCGACGCATTCAAGACTTGGTGCATCCTTTGTATTGTACGGTGGCATCGGAAGATGTGAAAACGAAAGCAGAAGAGAGACTTTTTCTGCTACTGGCAAAACTCTTTGGTTCTTCTGTTACTGCCGAAAACGTAGCGACCTGTGGTGCAGACATGGTGAAGACGATCAATCACCGTGGAGCAGTTTCCAAACCTCATGGTGGATGTTTGTATGAGCATGCAAAACTTCTCCACGGTTTCCGGCGATGAGAAGGCATCATTCAAAGCGAGCATTTGCGCCTGTACCGGCGAAAACCTGATTTGCAATCCTCTCGTTACAGCGGTACTAGATGCCATTCTTGGATTCGGTTTGTCTGTCAATATTCCCACACTCTACAAGATTTTAGCCAAGATCGAATCCGGCGACTGGTCCGACCCACATCAAATGGCATTCAAAAAATGCTTCACCGTCATGCACCGTTCTTGCCACGAACAAGCCGAGTCGATCCGACCTTGTAACAAGCCGACTGCGCAAGGTCGAGACGCGACGCGTGCTGCGCAATGTCTGAAAGTGACTTTTTCTTTTCTTCACTGTACAGAGTATATAGCGTACGGTAGTTCCCTTTCCCCCTTAGCTTAGCGGACAACTGCCCACAGAATTGTACTAGCTCAATTGTACTTTACACTGAACAATGTTATACTTTTACCAAGAAAACATCGTCCCCGCTAGCTTTGTTGTAAGCCTTGTGGACCAAGAGGGACATCCTGCCAAGGGTAACATATCAGAGTTTCAAGAAGACGCCGGAGCCCCCCGCCTCAGGGAATCTCCTGGTCTGAATGCCCTGGCATCATCTTTAGTTGACAAGAGCGGTGCCGTGTTGGCATCTTTGGTGCCAGACGTGGTGCAATTTCTGAAGTCAAGCAAACCCAATGGAACGTTTGCGAGAGCCTTTTGCCCTCGATTGAGAGCATGTGACGGTGTATTGTTTGTTGTGAAGCCTGTTGGAACTCATTTCATCATCGTTAGCTTCTGGCGACTTTACTTGCACGAGGTTTCGGTTCTGGCCGACGCGTAAATCATTATTGACCTGTTTTTTATGCAACATTCTAGCCACCGCCCCCGACGCCGGCACCCCAGCACCTCAGCATTCGCTTCACTGTCCCCGGTCACACTGGCAACCTCCAGCGACTTCCCCAAACACGGATCTCTCCCGACCTCGCCTTCCCCGTCGCCGCCACAACTCCTCCCACATTCCTCCCACAATCTCCCCGAGAACTTCTCTTTCCATCCGTATCACTTCCCGAACACCACGCACCGTTTCCATATCTCCCCCGAGAAATCTTGTTTCTCTCACTACTCCAAGCGCTCCTGTCCACTCAGTTCCCGCATCTTTAGTTTGTAGCCGTAGTTGCATGATCTGACTCTCGACTCCATAGTCCTCTTCCTTTTGCCTCTGCAAACTCCGACGCTTACGCGTTCCTCTACCCTTTTCTGGTCTTATTGATCTCGTCGGCATAGTCTTTTCCCTATGTACGATACAGTTGCTACGGATAGTCATCCATCCGTATCATATAGCAAACTTTCACTTGGTGCCGACGATTCGCGGCCACAGGACTCTTTTCATTCAGAGGATATGATATGGAAACAGAAGATGATGACAAAGGGCAAGTGGGGCAAACTATAGAAACAAGATCATAACTGCCATACTATGAAAGAGGTCACATATCTAAGAGAGAGTCTAGGCTGAGATGGCTGCAATCTCATGGAGGTACTACACGACAACAAGGTTAGTCATTGAACCAAATTGGAACCCTAGCCAACCCTAAGCACTCACCGACGCCAAAAGCTTGATTCCACCTATATAATTGATCTTATCGATTTTTTCGTTAATTGAATGTGCCCCGTCATCAGCACGGCCCATAGGAAGCAGTAATACGCTCTTTTGCAAGGCCTCTTGGAACGTCAACGTAACAGGGATGGATCCACCCTCACGCGTAAAATCGGGTTTAACGCCAAACACTCGCTCAATGGCCGAACTGGCTGCAACAAAATTGTAGTGATTGGTATCCGCCACCCAGCACTTGCCCGCATGTCCACAGTCAATCTTGATGGTGTTTTTGGAGCCGAGTTTGGCGAATTCGTTGTTAATGTACTTGGTCACCAGCTCGGTAATCTTGGCGGGTTCCATGTTGGGCACGGAGCGGATGGAGAATTTGCCAACCACCTTGGCCGGAATGACCGTCTTGGAACCAGTGGATGAGAAAGCGCCCTCAATGCCGTGCAGGGACAGCGACGGGAACCGCCAACGTGCCATTAGTGCATCCTTTTCCACATCATGGATCGTGCACTTGGACTCCATGGCCGACTGGATATCATCCATCTTAAAGTCGAGCGTGTCATACATGGCCTCTTCCTCCTTGGTCACAGGAGCAACATCATCGTATAACCCCGGAACAAGGATCTTGCCGGTGGGCGACACCAATCGGCTCATCAAGTGAAACAAGTCAGTCATGGGCTCGTGGACCGTGCCGCCAAACACGCCAGAGTGCAAGTCCTTGCCAGGACCTGAAACCTCCAACATAAAGTACGAGATTCCGCGCAGACCATACGTCAAACACGGCTTGTTGGTTCCCAACCAGTAGTTGTCGGAAATGCAAACGCAATCCACATTGGCAAAGAAGGGCGACTTTGCTTCGGCGTATATGTATTCGTCGAGACCTTCGGAACCAGACTCTTCCATGCCCTCGAAAATCATCTTGATGTTGACAGGGAGCTCAATGCCAAGGCGTTGGTGAGCCTCAACAACC
Source organism: Phlyctochytrium arcticum (assembly GCA_025602905.1). Taxonomy (NCBI): domain Eukaryota; kingdom Fungi; phylum Chytridiomycota; class Chytridiomycetes; order Chytridiales; family Chytridiaceae; genus Phlyctochytrium; species Phlyctochytrium arcticum. The sequence goes on along the minus strand of JAHLKI010000010.1, from coordinate 241,992 downwards.
CACAACCATGAAATGATGGGGGCCTTGTCATCCGTGGAACCACGACCAATCAAGCGACCCTTGTCATCCTCAACAAGCGTCCAGGGATCGGTGGCCCAGCTACAATACCATGTAAGTTATGGAAGTTACTACGCCCCTTTTACAATCAGCATCTTACCCATCCTCTTTGAATGCGGGCTGTACGTCATAATGGCCTTTTGCAAAATTGTCAATTTTACACCCAGACTGAAATCATTGACAGATCCCGCACTTACCGTAAACCAAAACAGTCTTCTTCTTGGGATCAGTTCCGTACTCTCCCATAACCAGCGGGGGCAAGTCCAGCTCCTTTCCTTCCAGGGTCTGCTTGCCCGGAACGTGGGTGCGGACAGTAATTTTGAGACGCTTCATCTCGCTCTCGAGCCACTGAATGTATTCCCGTGAGTTTGATGAATGTACGAAAATTAAAAGGCGTCATACCTGACCCATCTTGACGACTTCGGGACGACGATCGGCCTCACCACTGACGGATGGGATGGCAACCGTCTCGGCAAGGCGCTGAATGTAAAACTTTTGGTTCTCGTCGACATAGGCAAACAATCGGTCAAACACCGACATCTACATAAAATACTGCGTTAACGGCCATCTCACACCTTTGGGCAACATAAACAATACAGAGATCAGGTTGGCAAATGACTTACATCGGCCGTCATCTCGGGCAGTTGCGTGGTCATCTTGGTCGTAGAAGAAGCTTTTGAGGACGAGGAAGGTGAGCAGAATAGGGAATACATTGAGCAAAGGGTCCTGAACAACTCTATGGGACAGGGGGTACGTCTTGGCGGCTCGGTCTTTTGAATATTCTTGGAGTGTCAAGTGACAAATGCGGTCACGTGGTGGTTTTGGAAACTTGGAAGTTTTGGCGCGTTCGGAGCAAGATCGGACGTCGGCATTTTTGAAAGGATTGGGGTGGGCGAGCGAGAAGGACTGATGGCTTCGACGGGCGACCTCAAGAATAACTTACAGAAGGTGCAGTCGGATCTGCGCGCGATACGGTATAATGGGCCGTTTGATCAATACGGGTAAAAGTTGGGACGGACAACCTGTTGAACGCGCCATGCTAAAGTACTTCATGTAGAGCCAGCAAAGGCGACCCCAAAACCTTTCTCCCCTTACTCCACTTTATCCTCCTCGACTACTCCCACGTCCTCGCAGCTCATTTCGCCACGCAGCGCTACGATCTCTACGGCAAAAAAGACACGCGGTTCCTCGAATCTGTGTACCGGTTGCTTCGCGATGAGTTTGGGTATAAGCCCCAATTGACCCGCGACCAATTTCTGGCGATGGGTTTTGCGGAGCGGAAATTGCTGTTTGTGGGGGATGTGATTCGGCTTGCGCAGACGTTGCATGCAAATCTGTGTCGCAAGAATGGGACAAAGGTGTCCTCGCATCCCCATCATGGGGTGGGAGAGTTTGTGGCGTCGAGAGTGGCGAGTCGAGAGTCGTCTGCTGTGGGCAAGAGTACGGGGGTTGCAGAATCGTTTCTTGCGGGGGCGGCCAATGGACGGGGTCAGGATGCGTCGGACAAAAAGTCGTGGGGGAGGAATAGCACTCGGGCCATTTCACCCAAACATCAAGGTCCGGCTACTCATTTCGTTCTTGGCATATTGCTTGACAACGATAGCTAAATTTGTTTTTAGGCCGAACATCTACATCCCCATTTCGAAATCCGACCGACTCTTTTCATCACCAATATAATCCCGATGGTCTTCGCTACCATAGCTCACCCGACGATACCCATTCCACTCACCATATGCCATCCCGCGCATTCCGCGAATCCCAAGTCGCAACTCGTGTCTCACCCACTGATTCCACCACCCACGATGACGATACTCATCATTTCACAAACCAGACTAACCCCACCAGGATCGAACGACACTACGTGCACCAAAAATATACGAGCTCGTCACCTCCCCCACCTTTTAATCGCTTTCATCCGGCAAACCGGGAAGGAAATACCATTTACGAGCCGGCTGCACCGCCGCCAAGGCCAGCTGCTCCACCTGCGCCGGCGGAGACTCGGGATGGCGGGGATATGAGTTACATGTCGCAACCGTCCGTTATTGTTGGGCAGGGAATGGATGAGACGTTTATGGCTGATGATGAGCCTCCACCACCACCATCCAATCCTGCTTTGCAATCACATACATCTGGTCCACCATCACAGGAAGTTGGGGCACATTCTGATCAGCGTCAGGAACGACTGCCCCAGCAGCAGCAGCAGCAGCAGAGTGAACCACAACAACATCAGACTCAACCATACCAAGCTCCTTCCGACCAACCTACGCGTGAATCTGCCCCACCGCTACCTTATACATCACGCAGCTGGGTCGCACCTACTGCCCCACCCGCATCCTCTCCCCTCCCCACCTTCCTACCCACGCCAACCACCAACCCTCTCCACCGACCCATCACCCGCGACCCACTCAACGCCGATACGCATCGACGCGTTATCAGCGACCAAGGCCTCAACTCTACCCAAGACATGTTACGCAGTATGAATAATGTATCGGGATTGGACGTAAACATCCTTTTTGAAAACTTTATGCGGCTTTTTGTGGCAAAGGAAGAGGTATAAATGTTTTTTTTGGGGGATTTCGTTTGTAGGTGCTGATACACGAGGTATTTAGGAGCTGGCCGCCCTTCGAACACGGCACCTAACCCTCGAATCACGCGTTGAAGGACTCGTGCTTGCCCTAGAACAAAGATTAAACAGTGTAGAAGGGCAGCTTGACCAACTCTCTGGACGGTTTCAAAGCTGGGAACAATCAGGCAGTCGGGAACCCCCACGCTCTAACCCCCCGCCACATCTCCAACCCCCATCGCAAGTAGAACCCCGATCATCCACATCCTCCAAGCAGTCTCGAATGCACCCCAAGCTGTATCCTGCTGGAACCCGACAAGTGTCTACCACGGAAATCCTGGCTTCGTATGCTATGCCGGCATCGTCTAGCCAGATGGGGCCTGGTGGGGGTACTGAGGGGTTGGCCGCGCGTGTGTCTACGTCGACTCCGTCACAGGCTGATACTGCGAATGAGAAGAATACGTTTGGGGTGCGGACGCCACCCCAACCGGTAAGTGTCGGAGATGGTCTTTTCGAGCTGTGATTTTTAATCTTTTTGGGGTGTTAGGATGCTAACCCATCTGTGCGGTCCTCACGCTCATCCCCTGGCGAATCAGCCTCGCGTCCCCAAATACCGCCGTCTCAACAACAACCACAACAACAACCAAAGTCGGAAACGGAAGGCGTTCGCTCATCACCTCCAGCGGCCCGACAAGTCATTGATAGTATTCGCGAGCGGATGGCCAGGACACGAAGCTTCCTGGCTGAGCGGGCTACGATTGGTGTAGGAGGAGAATCGTAGGGTCCTACTCGATATACCCCTTGTAGTATTACAGGTTGTCTTTTTGCTGCTGTATTGTCACCAAATAGATCATTCCATTTTCTTGCTTACTCAATGCTTGCGTGAGTGCGGCCATCGCGATAATAACCCTCAAAATCCCAAAATCCGTCACAGAACCACACAACTGCTTGTGTTGTTGGCAGAAACCTGAAAGGCGGGATCCTTTCACGGGCTAACAAGAAACTTTTTGAGGTTGTTTTCCTATTCTGGTTCTGGTGACTGCCAGGCAACAACAACTTTGGGGTATTCGAGCCCAGCTTTGCAAACTGAGAGGAGCACACCATTTGGCAAAACTTGAAGGTCAAAGCCACTTCTCCCAAGCATTTTGAACAATCGCCGACATTGCAGTGACCCAAAAGCCTCAACTGGAGTCTGTCCCTACAACGGAACGACAAGCGTATTAGTCAAAGTCCAACCGGACGTCCTACAGATTGGGGAACTACTCTCTCAGAATTTCTGAAACGAGGTTACGGCAGACGGGTCGGAGATTGTGACAAGAGAGTTCCCGCGCTTTACAAAACCCGCCGCTAAATCCCTTCAGACCGGAGATTCTTGAACAGGTGTTGAAGTTGCGTTGAAGTGAGATCAAGAGCAAGGTTCATTGGAATAGGTAGTTCCGTTGTTTGACGGCGAACTGGTTGAGTTGATGGTAACCTTTTTTCTGGACTTTTGTAGCGTTGAGCAAAATAATACGGCGCGACAAGGCTGGCAACTGATCCATTCGAGTGGTATTAGAGATTCTCAGGAAAGGAAAGCTATTTTGGGAGTTGGGGTACCAGGGCACTACTGCTGGAAGAGGATCTTTTGGAGGGAGGGGTGTTATTGTCCTCGAAAAGTGCGAGCTAGTTGATACGATCAGCTCCCGAATGGGGCTCCGCCCGCAAAGGTTGTCTTCATTCTGGATCTCACTGCCTTACCGCCATTGCTGGCAATGCCAGTTGTGCCTCCGTCAGCGGGAACTCCGACAGCAACAGTTGGCACCAGTCCGAATAATAACGAATACGATAGCATAAATCAACCGGTGGATCAGGCTACCGATATTATTCCCGAACATCTTGACACTGCCAGTACTTCTTTATCTTCACTGAAACGACCGTCCACTACTCAACTCCCCGAGGGTGCTGATTCTGCAGAGATTGTTCAACCTGTGGGAGAAGTGCTTGGAGCGTCCGATCCAACAACCCAGTCTCCTGTAAATCAATCCGAAGAACCTACGCGTGACGTCTCGCAGGCTAGTAGAACCAGTGTCAGAGATAGCGCTGACGCTACTGCAGCTGGAGTTCCTCCCATCTCCCTTTCGCGGAGCCGAAACCCATCTCAAACTTCAATATCCACAAAGTCAACACCGACATCTCCAACCGCTGCTACCAAACGAGGGCCATCCGCCGGTTCCACATCCTCTTCATCCCAATCGTCGCCTAGTACAGAGCATGCGACTGGAGCAGGAAGTGGACGGCCAGTCACACCGCTTTTGCAGCAGCAGCAACTCTTCCATGCGTTGATGGATGAGCGTCGCCGACAATCTCTACAATACCATCAGCAACAGCAATTAGAACGGACGACAACACCGCCTCCGAGGTCAAGCACAAGTACTGATTCATCCATATACACCACACCGCTTGGAACGCCCTCAGCGGCTGCCATTCTTCATTCGCCTTTTTCGTCACCTTTAAGATCAACCCATACGACATCACCCACTAGACCTGACACGAGTGCAATCTTAAAGGGTCCTCCCACGTTTAATTTCCCTCCTGCTCAAACAGTTGCCAGTCAGAAATCTGTAGCTTCCGAGACTAAACCAAGCACATCTTCTGACTCTGACGCTAGCCGACCTTTTGGTTATCTGACGCTGGACGTCGGTCAACCCCTCATGGAGGCACTCTTTCAGGGACAGGATTCGGCAGGGATGTCGGCCATTACGGCCGGACAGCCCAGCGCGACCGATATCAGCATGCACAACCCACTCTATGGGGCGGGAGGATTTGAAAGCGACAATCTTGATGCTGGAATGGAAGAGGAGATTTTGAATCTGTATGAGCATGCCAGAAAGCCGAATTGGGCTACGCGGCTGCATGATGCGGAGGGAAGCGGAATCCCGCGGTCAATTTCGAGTCCTGCGGCTATAGGTGACGCTGTGAGATGGGCATCAGCCGTTGACGAACGTTTAGAGACGAACGGTAGTAGGAACGATAATCAAGATACCATATCAGCCACAAGTATACCGCCGGTAGTGGCAGCGGTAGAGAAATCCCCACAATCTCCAAACTACACAACCGACTCGTCGTTGGCTCGTAATAGGTCAAAGTCTGTACCGTCTGGCAAAACGATATTGGAATTGGCCCAAGAGGTTGCAGCCAAGGGTGCAAAGTTTGTCAGTCGCGGTGGCGGGACAAAGATGACTGTAGTTGTTCCTGCGGCAAATGTCGACGATGTTCAAAGTGTGGAGGTGCGGTCGTCGACTGAAGATAATTTGCCATCAATAGGTACAACAAATCGACAAGATCCCTCGGAACTTCAACCAAATCCAGAAGGCAACGTGGTGGAAGATGACATCACCCCGGCCTCACTGCAGGTTGCTGCGACAGCGGATCTTCCAGAAGTGTCACAACCTATTCCGGTCAGAGCCAGTGAGCCAGTAGCCGAGTACGAATATATGGGGAGTGTCAAAAGTTTACCACCTTTGCCACCGTCCCAGCCACCCACTCCGGACCTTTCTCTTTCGGAGGAAAATGTCAACGATCGCCTCGAGCCTCTTCCTGTCCGCATCGAGCCGGTCGGCCGTAAATCTTTGAGCTCCCGAAACTCGTTCCCAGCTTTAGTCGAATCAAAGTCGACCGCTCGAACAACGTGGGATATTGACGTTCCAAACGCACAGGCACAAAAGGATGCGCGATTAAGTCTGAACCTCGACCGTGATCATCGCGCTATGCAGTCTCTTGAAAGAACAACTGCAGCTGCCGGTGGACAGTATGCTCAAAGTCACCAGCACCCCCATCACCATAACCAAAAATCTGTCCGTCCTACTCGGAGGGCATCAGATGAAAGCGGCCTAGATTTTGATCAAGTTATTTCGCAGGATAATGCAATCGAGCCGCAGGTAGCCCAACAGGTTGGCGCACAGTCTCAGGATCCAGACTACCGTGTCCCTCCCACACTCAATGACCGACGCGCATCGTTTTGGAGTGGTTTTCGCAAATCTCTCGGCTCAAATCTTGCAAAGCTGCGAACTTCTAGGAGCAGTGCTGAGTTTGGAACTACACCATCACGCGCTGGAGAGAATGCTGATGGTTATGCGTTGGACCGGTCTCACCAGGAGTTACATGGTGAACATGGCGCGCATAGTGATGATGGAGGTGGAATGGACATGCCCAGCGTTGGCACTAGTCCAATGCTGCCAAAGCCATTGCCGGAGTTGCCCACAGTTATGGAAACCTTGCCATCACAAGTCATTACTGGATCCTCCAATTCTTCACCATCCGGGCGTCGAGCAACTTTCTCCAATTCTAACAATGGTGGATCAACCGTGTCGCTCGGCAGGCGGAAACCAAGCTCGTCTGCTCATTCCCTTGTTGGTTCTAGCTCCCTAAGGAACTCAACACCACACAACGAGACTATTCTGGAAGGCGTAGCTACCGATTCGCCAGCAACGGCAAGCGCCGCAAGCAGTCCAAGCACGGTTCATACCCCGCGTACACGTTTCCGACCTCGAGCTCAGTCTGCCGCGGCGAGCACCAAGTTCAATATCGCTGAAACTGTCATTGGTGCTATAGGCCAGGAACCACTTTCGAACAAGACCAATTCTGATACGGCAGTAGGTAGCGCGGCCCAGGAAGGCGCTACTCACATAGCACAGCTTATTCGCAAGCACAAGGAAGCCAATTTTGATAGGACGACAGGAAGTACATCAATACCCCGAAGAAGTAGTTCTTATGCCGCTGGTGGACATCCCCCTTCTATGACACTTGGTCGTGTGCATAAGGAGTCAAGTTCCTCGCCACTTTCGGTGTCTGCTGCCGGATTAGATGGAACACCGGCTGGTTCCCAAACATCATCTCGATGGTCGCAGTCACAATCCTCCTCCGTCGAGGGATCGTCAAATGGTCTGCCACCACGCAAACAGTCCCTTTTCCAAAACGCTGGAGAGCCATTCTCCAATGCGAGCTCGTCACAAGGTAGCCAATCTGGCATATCTACCGGGCCAGCCGAGTCACACGACTTTGCGTCTCCCTCACATGAAATTGTAGATTCCCATCCATCATCTGCAACTGTTGATGATGCGTCAGAGTCTTCTGAAAATGAAGACGGCACTAAAACACCCACCCCGGCCACACTTTCCGCTCCCGCCGGCTCCACCACCCCCGAACTTACCCAAATCACCGCGACCAAAAGTTCCTCTGGCGGGCACTTTGGTTCTACACCAGCACCCCTTCCGCGGCCACCATCCAAAAGGTGGAGAAACGTCGACCCTATTCCTCTCGGTCGTCTTTTGTATGAAGACGCTATACCCGATATTCCGATCAACAGCGTTTCCGAACTGTTGGGCAAACCAGAAGACTATTCCAAAGCTGCTCTTCAGTCATTTGTGAATTGTTTTGATTTCAACGGGGTGGATGTTGATGATGCATTCCGACAGTTTGCTGGGCGGCTATTGGTCACTGGTGAAAGTCAAGTCATAAATCGGATATTGACCGCATTTGCTCGAAGATACTGGACGTGCAATCCTCAAATGAACTTTCTGTTTCCGGATTACAGTATGTTTCACTCTTGTACTTCATCGCGCTAAATTCTAACATGATTGGGTAGGTCTGGTCGACTCAGTTATTGCTTCTCTTATGATGCTTAATACCGATTTGCACCGCGCCAATATTGGAGCTCGATCGTCGCAGAAGATCACCAAGAAGCAATGGGTCAGCATGGTTTTAGAAGGGATGGTCACGCAAGTAAAGCAGCATAGGGACGACAAAAGCGAGGACAAGGAAGGAATGAGGAAATGGACGAAAACTGTCGAATCTATGTTGAAGCGAATATTTGACCGGACCGCCAAACAAGCGTTGCCACAACGAGAAGCCATTTCCCTTAAACCCGCGCAAACATCCTCTTCCCCTGGCCACCCAACCACTGTTTCAGCGCCTCCCAGTCTGCAACATCAAGCCAGCAGTCAATCAAATATGCTGACGAGTAATCCTTCTTTGTCCAATGTCGAGTCGGACGTCAACAACCCAAACTCTTCCGGCGAGGCAACGCCCACATCTCCTGCTTCACCAAACATGTCTAGACTCCGTCGTGACGACTCCTCCATGTCAATATCATCCAATGTGTCGACTGGAACTATGTTTTCGGTCTCGGACAAGCGTCGTGGAACGCTCAGCTCATTCATGTTACGACGCAAGAATGAGCGACCCGATGCTCGGGCCATCCAGTTCAATCCGGAGGAAGGCACAAGTGGAGTGGCATTGAGCCTGGACTCGCAATTGCATCTGGCAGGAGGGGAAACCTCTCGGACCCGCGCTGGGAGTGCCAGTACTGGTGGAGTAGGCGGAGGAGGGTCATCCGAATTATTGCATAATGATCACACCCACCGACACGCTCAAAGCGCCAGCGCAACAATAGGGCGACCTTCGACTGCTGGAATTTTGGCAGCGCGAAATAGCACAAGTAGTTGGGTTGGTCATAATGGTGGGCCCACACTCTCTCGACGAAGTACTCCTACCAGTAGTATCATTGGTGAATCGAGCGCGGGACCGTCTCTGCATCCGCCCCCATTACATCCACAAGCTTCGGTTGCCTCAAATTCTTCATCTGCGACTGGGACTGCTACAACCATGGGCCTTATCGGTGAAGTCCATTTGGAAGGACAGCTGATTCGAAAACATTTGACCGATAAAGACGACACCCGAGCCAAATACCGGAAATGGATGAAGCTCTACACGGTTCTCGCTCTGGACGCTACGCACGGTACACTCGAGCTTGTCATGTACAAGCTTGACCGTGCCACTGAACGAGATCACGCTGGGTTTTTGGACGCTGCACCACCCACGCACTCTATAGCTCAACATCCCCCAGAGACACAGGCGGTACAAGAGCCATTTGTCAGAAGTGGCAGCTCAGGAAGTCATGAAGATGTTGGGGAGCCTCATTTGCGTCGTGTATCGACATATGATCAGCCCGCTCCTACCGGCATGGGCCATGCCAGCGGTGCCTGGTCTGGACCCGGTGGGGAACGGATGCGCGTAAGCTCAGATAGTGTTTTGAGGCTGGTGGTAAGTTTCAGGTGACAAGATATCATCCACTTGATTACCCTGATTTAACATGCTGCCTCTAGCCCCGACTATCCACCCAACCACCTCAGTCATTCAACCTTTTGCACTCGCTTGCAACCCCTCTTCCACCCCCTGGTTACTCCCCACAGCGCCCACATGTTTTCACGTTGCGCCTCTGTGACGGACAAATCTACCTCTTCCATGGTATGAGTGGTGAAAACGTCCGAGAGTGGGTCAAAACTATCAATCTCTGGGCAGCCCGAAAGAGCAAAGAGCCTTTCCCTGGAAGTGGCGGCAATGTGGAATTCGGATGGGGCCCAATAGTAGCCGATCGAGTTCAATTAAAGCAATTGCAAGCACAATTTTCGCAACAAAAGGAAGGCAAAGACACTTCGAGCGGAAATGCCAGTTCACCGGATATAAATAAGGCGGCGTCGGACCAGGGCTCGCCGTCCGTGAACGTATCATCCCCAGTACCCACTTCGTCTGCTTCGGCATCCCCTGTACCAGCTGGACACAAGTATGCTGCATCCGTCAGATCTTTCGCGAGCGTGGGTTCCACCGAGTCTGGCCGCTCAGCTGCCACTGTCCCAGGTATAATGGGTACCACCGGTGACGCCGAGTGGAGCTCATTGACCAATAACCAAAATGGAGCCTTGGGCCGCCGATTCGCGGGGTCGCCGGCGGGTGGCGGGGTACCATCTGCTTCAGCAACAATCGGCGGGTCGTCTTCATCGCGCAGTGCAAAAGACTTGGAGAAGAGGTTGAGAAAAATGAAGATACAAGAGTGGCTACCCCCTGTTCCATTAGGGAAGGTCATGAGTGTTGTGGCGGAGGTAAGCTTGGCCATTGTGGTATAAATATCTAGATGTAGATCTAATCTGGACTGCGCGTATAGGAAACACAGCTGGAAAACTGGAGACGTCAGCAGGAAGCCATTGGCAGTGATTTAGAAGAGCACTCCAGCTATCGGGATAAGATGGATAAATTGGTAACTGCATAATGCTCTTAAATTCCTACCATCATCTTTAACAAATCTCCTTCCCACAGTATGTCAATCACCTAGCCCTCAAACAGAAGGCACAAGCAAACTGGATGCGCAAGCAACGCTGGCTTATGCGTGAGTACGAGAAGTATGGCACCTACGCTCAAATGCTCCAAGAATCAATCGTAGAACGCTATGCCGCATAGGCGCTAATGTTGGCTTTTCTTGATGCCAATGAACATTTTTTTACGCATTTTGGAATGTTTTACACCAAACCGCAGGGTAATGGGAACGCTCTGGAACGGGCAATTTTGTAAATAGAGTGATGGTCTGCGCATATTAATTTCAAAGTCATATTCTATTCTTGAACAATGCATGGAACATCTCTGTTGGCAGCATTTGGTTGGAGTTTTGGAATAGTGTCTAATAGTAAAACTTGCTCTTTGTACTGCCTTCTACAGTTAGATATTGGCAGAGATTATCTATTTCGAGCTCCACATCCCGACTCTGTACCTGAAAGGACATGACACAGTCTTCCGATACATACTCGAGTAGAGGAATTTGGAAGTACTCCGTATTCGAGATAGAATTGTTCTCTTTCTTCAACACGATCTAATCGACATTCCAGCGACAGGATATTTCGGCGGAACATAACTCGAGTACGAGTACTCGAGTACATGATCTGGCATCCGTTTTACTCGAGTAAAGTAAAGAGTGGTTGTCACCATAATTTGCATTTAGAATATGCAACCATCTGAATTTCCGATGTTGCTTGCAATTGTCCTCATCCACTCGGCGTTACATTGAACTGGACTTGAATGTCCGCCATTTCCAAACGATGATGTGCTGTTCCTGATCCTATACATTACTTTGATCTCTTTACTCTATACTAAGACGAATAGAGAAAAGTTTTTCAGTTGTAAGACTCAATCTTCTCACAAATACAGGTACTGTATGTACTGCCACTGCCAACGGCCAGGAGACTTGAACAAATCACCTAGCAGTAAAACTGTGCTTTGCAAAATCCAGAGAAGTCTGCTACGTTTCGAAGTGTGTCAAGACTTAGTCAAGACCCTCTTTGAGACTGTTGTCCAGACTGTTGTCCCTGTAACCTGTTGTCGGTGCTCGTCTTCGAAATTGCGAATTTCAAGCGCCCGCCACTGTCACCACCAAAGCACAATGGGCCAAAAGTTCTTGGAATTTACCGGTTGGGACAAAATGGAATGTTTATTTTGTACGCACTGCCAAGGGGAACATGACCACGGATATCGGGGGCCAAAAGTTGGTATCATTCATCCACTCAAAAGTCTCAAATCTCAAATTCTATTGACGAAAAGTGTTTGACAAATCCTGGCCAGATTGCCGGTTGCCACGAAGTTTTTGCCCAAGGAAAGACACTCGGATAACGACTGAACCGAGTACTCGAGTACCACTACTCGAGTACGGGTAGAGACCTCGGACTTTCGGACTTGGAAGTTGGAACACCGTCGCGAATTTTCGTAAAGCGCGGCTCAAAGTGAGATCCGCAGATTCCGCAATGGAAGTCGATGGGGGGTCTGATGAAGCCGACAACGGATCTGTTGGCGAATGACATCCACAGATCACTGACTTCGGCCGCGACTTGGGGCGTTCGCCGAAGCCACCCGCCGGGCTGCACCAACGGCCGAAAAACGCGTATTTTCGAAAAACGCGTCCTTCTACCACAACACGCTTCGATCAAAGGCTGTCGCGAAAGCTTTCGCTGCTTTGGCTGCTTTCGTGGTCTTGGGACGACGGACCATGACCCAAAACAAAACACCCCGGAAAAGATGCGTGCTGGGAGCTTTGAATAACTCGGCAAATTTGGCCGGTTGCTTGTTTCCACATCAACAAGTGGGAGAAAGTGCCGACCGATGGGCTGGATGTTGGCAACTTTTGTTGCACACTCCCCCATAATCTGTGTCCTGGCTGAATTGAACAGTCGCACGAAAATGTTGAAGAGCCATGATCAGAATATTCGCAGAAGTTTTGTCAACCCCGATAACGTCCACATCTTGCAGTCGGATCTTTCATGGCTGACCTTCATTTCGACGCTTCGCTACGCTTTGAGGCATCAGCATATAAAGCTGGCTTGACTCGGTCCCCCCTCAGCCCGCAGACGCTTTTGGACCTTCCCGACTCTCACCTCATAGAATCACTATCGTATCAGGCTATACGTAGTGCATAGAAATAGATTATCCTACTTATTCTGTCTCGACACTGAAAATGGTCTTTTCCACCACTTTCGCGGCCTCCGCTGCTTCTCTCTTGCTGCTGGCAGCTACGGGCGATGCTGCACCCACCGCACCTACCGCCGACGCTTGCACGACCCTCTCTGCTCAATTCAAGCCTGGAACCGGTGTCTACCTTGATCACAAACTCGTCAAGGACTGTCTTGATCTCCACCCCCTCGACAAACCTGTTCGTGATGCCACCATCGACACTCTCTACAAGGCTATCGATGGACAGTACTCCTTCACCGACATGGCGTCCGTTGCATCAACCATTGACGGTGGCAAGTGGGATCTCAAGGATGTCGATCTGCGTGCCCAACTCAACGCCTTCCGAACCAAGGAATTCAAGAACGACCGCGAGTTCCACGACTCCCTGTTCAACCTCTTCAACGCGTTGGGCGATGCTCACACTGGCTACCGATCCACCTGCTACCACTCCATCTTCTCCTTCCAGCACCCATTCGTCTACACTACCTTGGTCGGCAAGGATGGCAAGCAGTTTGTCAAGATTTCCAACTTGCTCAACGCTCGCGCAACGGCATGGCACGACAAGATCAAGGCAGCTATCGGTGTCGAGACCAAATCTCTGCTCAACTACACCATCACCGAGATTGACGGTAAAGACGCTGTTCAGTGGCTGAAGGATTTTGCCCAGTCAGTGGTGGGAACGTCCAAGGACAATCAGACCCGATTCAACTTGGCCACCTCCAACACCTTTGTCGACGCGTCCGGAGCTATTCAAACCAACATCGGAGGTGCATCTAGCTTGGGCGGAAAGCCCATCCCAGCCCCCTCCCGAAAGCTTACTGTCGTTTCCCCTGACGGCAAGGATACCAAGACCATCGATGTTCCCTTCATGGCCAGCATTGGAGCTCGTGGTGCCAACTTGAAGTTTACTGACGCCCAGTCTTACTACCAGAACGCCTGTCTCGCCAAACCAGCTGCAAGCAAGGCCAAGCGTGCAGAGCTCGAGATGTTCACTGTCGACAAGGCTGCCAAGGAGTTTTCTGCCCTCGAGGTCGACTCCACGACCGAGACCATTCAAGCCGAGGGAATTTTGGCCGACGGGTTCCCCAAGCGTATCAACATCACTTACGCCAACTATGCCTCCTTCTACATGATCGACGAGGAGACTGGTGTTGCCGCCATCCCAACCTACGACTCTAGCGACCCAGCGGATGCTTCCTGCGAAAAGCGCATTCAGGACCCATTGGCTACCGCCGCCATCGGAACCGGTGGTCCCGCCGGAGCTCCGTTCTTCTGCTTCATCCAAGAGATCCACGAGGGTGTCTCCGCATTGAAGAAGGCCGGTGCCAAGCGTCTCATTCTCGACTACGCCAGCAACGGTGGTGGATGGGGAGATCTCGGATTCTTCTCGATTGCTAGCATGTTCAAGAACGTCCCCCGTGATGATGCCACCTTCCGCATCACCCCCCTACTCCGCAAGTTGTTCACCGCCGCTTTCACCAAGGACTTGAACGAAACCACCCCTTTGACCATGTTCGGACCCGCCAACTTTGTCGACACCAAGACCGGCCTTTCCCTCACCTCCGCTGACCTCGACCGCCTCGTCCTCAACACCAACAAGCAGACCTTCGGCCAGTATACCTCTGAGTACTCCCAGTTCTTCAGCATTGTCGACGGTGGTGCCATCGCTGATCCCAAACGCCCTCACAACACCTGGAACGCTACTGGTATCCCTTTCCCCACCGAGAACCTTTTCGAGCCCAAGAACGTCGCCATTCTCTCCACTGGATACTGCGGATCCACTTGTGCCCACGCTGCTCGTCTCGCCGTTGACCACGTCGGTGTCCGTGTCTTTGTCAAGGGAGGTTACGCCGGCGCTGCTCCATTCTCCTACACCTCTTTCCCCGGTGGCAACGTTGTCGACATTCCCCAGCTTTTCGACGACTTGAAGCGCATTGACCTCCAGGACGATGAGCTCTCTCCCCAACCCTTCAAGCACAACGTTGCCTTGTGGCGTGTCAATGCCGGTGTCGGCCACTCTGTTCCCCGCGACCTCCCCGCCGAATACGACTACGCTCCCGCTGAATGCCGCATGGACATCACCGAAGACACCTACACCCCTCCCGGTGGATGGAAGCAAGCTGCCGAATGGCTCAAGAGCGGATGTGGCAACACTCCCCCTACCTCCTCCACTGTCTCTGGACCTTCCGGAACTGCCACCCCCAAGCCCACTTACCCCGTCCCTACCGGCTCCCCTGCCCCAACTGGAACTCCCGTTCCCACCGCCACCTCCGTCCCAACCGGTGTCCCAGCCCCATCATCTACCCGCAAGTGCAAGCCCACTAGCCACTAAACAAATCCCACTTCCTCAAACGTCCTCATCCATCCCATTCCGCAATTACACTAGAATATTCAGAATCTTACATAGACTACACTAGATAGCTTAAATATTGCGTTCATAAATTCAAACAATAAAGCTACTGATCTCGCCTGCTAATTGCTCTCTTGCGCATCATTGATATCCGAGTCCAACTATATGCAATGCTGAAGGACTTCTGCTTGTCTGATCTACCGTACATCTTCTGTAGGCAGGGATCAATTTCTGTCACAACTCATAAGCTCTGTGATTTTCGACGAGAATTTAGTCTCGTATCGAGTTTCTCCAAAACATTCTCGCTATTCCCGAAGTAGCGCCCAAAAGTTAGGTAGCAAATATACAATATAACAAACGATATTTCTTCTAAAAGTCTACCAACGATTGCCGATCGGCTCTGCCCTGATCACGAGATGAACCTTGAACAGAACTAGCGAATCCATCGTCCGCGTGAAGTATTTCGTCCTGGTCCAAAACAGCTGATCGGGTAATCCTGGTTGTCGTACGTAATTCTACATCGTCAAACTTGGTCGAGTTTTGCGAAACAGTTGAACGACGGAGCCGAATCCCGCCTCGACTGGGAGGAGTCAAGTTCAAGTGGGTTTCTGCTTTTTCCTCAAATGGGGATCATTTGGTGGCGGGTTCTTTTCCTTTATCAGCAATGTGTTCGTACAGATGTTCTGGGTAGCAGTCGAATAGTGGGCGCTGAGGTAGCGCAGGCAACCGTCGTCCAGCAACCGCTTCATGTTTGCCGAGGGGGGAGAGATGGTATGGGAAGAAAAACTGGTAGAATTTTGAGCGAACTAATCGGGACCATAGTGGGTAGCTGATGATACGCTCGTAGTGAACAGCTTGAAATTCGTAGATCATCGAATGGCCAGTTGCGCAAAGACTATGATGGGCCGGTGAACTTTTATTTTTGCAAGCGCAGTTGTGATACTTACGTGCAGCCAAGTAAAAAGTACAGAGCAGCTGAAATTCCCACGATTTGCGCCCGCGTCAGAATCTTTGAATAAAACAGTATTCCAGAGATGAGGATTCCATTGAGCGCCAAGATAATCAGGTTGTAAAGCTTGTTGGCGTGAGGGAAGCGGTACGGTTGATATGCCATTACCTGTGGACGCCAAGAGTATCCATTAGTTATTCTGCAAAATACTTGTGAAGGGAGGAGACCACTTACCATGAGCTTATCAATATTTATGCTAACCATGCTCAGAACGGCAATCATCAGGGGGTAGTCTGCTAAAATGACAGGTATGATCATAAGAATGACTCCTTGGGTTTTGCGATACGCTTCGAACCACCTATGAATGCAAGATGAGCACGTCAGTCCAAATGTCCGGTTCTATCGCAAAATGGTGGCAGCTCACATACCAGCATGGCTCATTATACAGTTGATAGAGGATTGAATAACGCTCAAGCACGTAGGGCTCATTCACATGTCTATGTGTTCGGAGGGATAGCATAAAAACAAGGACGGGAATACCCGCGGCGTAGAGCGTGCAACCGAAGATGGCTGCTAGTTTAAGTTTGTTCCTATTTGTTTTTTGGTTAGAAGGACGCATTGGTAGGACGGGTTTAGACTTACCACTGGGGGGTGTAACAAGTGATTTGGGGATTGGCCAACATGTAAGAGCGATCAACTGCGAGTGGAGGCAAATGATTTTAGGTACGTCGTTCCCGCAGTAACGCGTTAAAGTGAAAGAGCTCCCACCATCCGTTGCACACTGGAAAACAGACACAAATTGCTCTGCCAGTGGGATATGTCCAATCATCATAGCAGCCAAAAAAGCATTCACGGTCGTATCCCTAATTCTTCTTACTGTTTCCCACACACATCCCTCAATTTCCTCGACAGCCCCATTTTCCACAACTCGCTCTCTTCGACACCTGGCGGAACGTTTGACCCAAAACGTCCACGCCGTGCTGACTGGTGCAACTATGGCAAGAAACATGTACGGGAAGCTGATGAGCACGTAAATCCAGTGTTGAAATGAAAGGCGAAATACGCAGGAAATGTTGACGGAGGTATATGCTATTCCTGCTCCGCTAAAGACCCGAAGGAGTGGATTAAGAGTTGATGGCCAGTTCAGAGGGATCCGTAAGACGAGAGAGGAAGTCTACTCGGTCGAGCCTCAGTGGACAGATCAACTGCATATCACATATTGAGCAGACCTGCAGCAAGCAAAGAACGAGGCTTACAGAGCACACATTCATCTCTATAGGCACCAGATTTTTCAGGACATGGAATCAAACTTGCTGACAAAAACAGGCTTACCTGTCCGAACCATAGCAACCAAGTATATAGCTGCAAGAATCAGCGCTCCAAGCATGATGAATGCAGTCCAATGTTTGGACCCATCGCCACACTTTACACAACGGTTTTCCGCCAACATAAGTCCTGGAAGACATTCACTGCATCGCGAGCCGGTAAACCCCGGAGCACAGGATCCATTCTAGCAATGGAAACAGGATAAGCAGTGTGAGGTAAATGCATCCAGATTTTCAGCTTGAATTTTGTTACCTTATTGCTCGGACATGCACTCGAGAGGAAGCATGGCAAGAATAGATCTTGCATTCTACGTTCATAAGCAGTCAGAGAAAACGCGAGATCGGGAGCAGCATGCGTTGCCGTGTTTCCTTACTTGAGGGATTCGTGCCAGCTTTCTTGCGGGTACGGTGGTTCAACGCCCCCATCACAGACAGCACCCACTATGCAATGATTTGGAATTACTCTTTAGAGATCAAAATACGGAAATGTTGTCCTTGTCACCAACCTGGACAAGGAACACACACTGTCGAGTCATTTCGTGCCAGGAATGTCCCGCGCGCGCAGTAGTTGGTAATTTCAAACAGCCAGGGGTTGACCGCGCTCGGCCGTCCAAACTCTGAGACCTGCAGCTCAGTCTTTCCTGGAACCTTGGAAGGGGTGATGCAATGCATTGTTTGTGAGTCCAGAACCACCGTATGGGGGGACACGATTTCACCAAACATGCAGGCCATTTCTGAATCACTGCGAAAATTCGAGCCGTAAACCGTTATGGATTGGCCACCTGTGCTGTAGGCAGATGATGGCTTTGCGCCGGTAATGGTAACATTGGCGCAAGTAGAGGAGAGAATACGCGGAATTTCTGGAACAGGACACGTGAAAGAGTTGTTGGCGAGGAGGATGACCGCGCGATCGAGGTACGCGAAATCTTCGGAAATGAAGCCCAACAGGTTATTGTTTTCCAAATTTAGTTCGACGAGTTGAGTGAGACGAGTCAGACTGGCTGGCAAGCGACTGAAGTGGGGAGAAAATACATTAGAAATAAAAAGTGCTACCTTCGTGACGTACTTACCCTGTCAACCAGTTATTGTGTAGTACCAGTGTGTTGAGTGTGGCTGCCCGAGATACCTGTTGGACAAGAGATGCGTTAGATGGATCTGGCGAATGCGCAGCACAACGCTACACCAATGACATACATCTTCCGGAATTGACCCCTCCAAGCGAGTTCCACTCATGAGTAGCTGAGTCAGATACGCGGTCCTGAAGATCTGGGACGGCAAGCTCCCGGTAATAAGTTCGCCAGTCAAATCTACGGTCTCTGTATAGCGAGGGAAGGTATCTTGAGGCAAACCGTGACCTGTGCAGTTCAACCCGAAGCCGCGCAAATCAATATTGGTTACCCGACTGGAGTAGCATGTAACTCCTATACGCAAGGATCAAGTTTCGCTTTAGAGACTGTATGTTTTCGGGACTGCAAGACGTACCTGGCCAGCCGGGGTCCGATACATAGTACGTTCCTGCCGCTTGACATAAGGTACGGTCGTGATTCCGGCTCCAAGGGTTAACCCAATCCGCTCCCCGACAATTGTCATATATCTACCAAGGCATTCAATTTTTCGCACCCCGATTGCAATAACTTGAGCAGGACGTGGTACCTGAAACAACTAGGGGTAAAGTCAGTGTCAATAATCTCTGATCCAAAAAGCAAAAGGCGGTATAACCTTGGCCTGATCCTCATTCTTGCAAAGCGGGCCCGTGTATCCATCGTAACATTGGCATTTCCCCGCTACACACTCCCCTCGTCCGTAACAATCAAACAAGCAAGGTATGGCATCCCAATCGATATCCGACTCGTCCAGCTCGACAATTCGATAGAAGGCAGCAATTCCATCTCGATC
Organism: Phlyctochytrium arcticum; assembly: GCA_025602905.1. Taxonomy (NCBI): domain Eukaryota; kingdom Fungi; phylum Chytridiomycota; class Chytridiomycetes; order Chytridiales; family Chytridiaceae; genus Phlyctochytrium; species Phlyctochytrium arcticum. The sequence goes on along the minus strand of JAHLKI010000010.1, from coordinate 222,547 downwards.
AACTGTTCCGTCCGAATCAAAGTTGAAGAATGCTGTAGGACCAGGGACGGTGACATTTGCTGTTTGTCTTCCACTGACGGTCAATACCAACGGTGCTGCGCTGTTTTCTCCGGCGTAGATCGTGCCGTGATCGCAGCAGGCTTCAGTCTCTACAAAGAATATGTCGATATGGATGCCTGTAATGTTCCCACCATCCCACTGGGGAGCCAGCAGGACATTACAGTAGGAGTCGGAAGAGTACCCGGTCAATTCATCCTGACTAAAGTCATCGTAGTTATGCTCATTAGAGTGGCGAGTAAAACGTAAAGTGCACAGGCCAACATACGTCCAAAAGTATCCAAAGGGCTCCGTCAGTACCTGAAGCTCATCGTTTTTACCTTGCCGCATGCACAGTGCATCCGTCGCGGTTGCGCCCAACCATGTCACCACACACAGGACGGCAACCCCATACCACCAGCACTCCATAATTCTAGCGCTTTGAGTTTTTTGCAAATGACCCAACCATTGTCTAACAAACACCTCCGGTTATTGGCGGAGCTAGGCAAACCACTAAAATACGCCCAGTTCGAAAGAGGTCCAAAGCCTCGGAGACGTAACCTTCAAATGAAGAATCAACCCCCGCCCACGGTAACAACAACTGTGATTTATGCTCTGTACGGAACAACGGTAAATTTTGTATTCCAGGTGGAGGCACTTGAATAGAATATCCATTCAGCTGACCAGGCTTAATCATTGTTTTTACGGTTTCTATTCTATTTTTTGAGGGTTTAGAGACATTCGCAGCAGGTCATACTACGGCGCATCTTCAGGATCTGGCTTTGAAAAGATACATGATTACGTAATTCAGTGACAAACCACTTCCATGACTGTGCTTGCAGCTTCCGTCCAGTTTGTGCAAAAGAGCAGTGCAAACGACAATCCCGACGAGGACCAAAATTTCCTATCAAGATCATCAGGACCTGACCAAGGAAATGGGGGGTGCAAGTTCCAAGGCCGCCAGGCGATTTCCCACACGTTCACCCATACCCTCCGCTACCTCCACAGCGTCGCGTCCTCTACCAGCTGTTGGTCCATCTTCACTTCCACCACGCAGCGAACAGTCTGAAAGTTTTCAACAGCGACCAGAAGAAACGCCGGCAGTTCAAGTTGATGAGTCAATTGATCCCCGGCTGGAGCACAAGAAGCTTCTTGAACACTACAATCAGATGAACATGAACATAAATAGCATGCCGCGCAAAGAGTTTCGCAAAGTGAGTGATTTGATGTTCGAAAAGTGTGTCAATGATGCTAAAATGATACATCCGATATTAGGATAATGAAATGCTGAATGTCTTGGCCCGACGCTCACAGAATGCGGCGGCAGCAGATGCGGCAATGCGTCCACAAGCTAGAACCACATCCTCATCATCTCCATCAAACGTTTCCAATCCACCTCCCACATTCCAGGACGTTGCCGCCCTCCTCTCATATACCCGGCACAACGGAGGACCAAAGATTTGGACGCCGGAGAGTCTGGCCAAGAAGTTTGGAATGAAGGAAAAGGATGTCGAAGTGTTGGTCAAGTATTACAATACCTATGAGGTGGTGGGATTGGAAGGCGGGGCCAACGGTAGGATGGAAGGTGGTTGGGTAGAAGACACCAAAGAATTGGTGAAGGGGAGGACAAGAAACAATACATATCAAATAGACGCATAAGTTCTTTCCAGCAAAACACTTTTTATTGTCTCCTTCCTGTTGAGAATCGGTATTCTCCATGCATTTGTTACACGTAAGGCGCACGTACGCGTACACCGATAATCTCCTACCTCTATTTTACTTGGCACATCGAACAAACTTCCAGTTCATAAAACTTTCTACATTGTTCATCGTTGCTTTGGGACGTTAGACTACACTCCAGAGTCTCAACAGTCTCAGCACGTCCTAGGCCATTGCGCAGTTGCGCAGGCCTGTGCCGACCAAGCTCATATTCCCGAAAGCAGGCAAATGAAGGGCTGCAAAAAAAATCAAACGTGGCGCGGGGTCAGTTTTGGTATAAAAGCAACGCGCTGCCCCGGCCCCCAAGGCTTCTGGTTAACCAGAGTTTTTTTGATCACCGCCTTTAAGAAGTCAAATTTTGCTTCCTTCAATTCTTTGTCGTCTCTCATACTCTTACCTCCGCTCATCCGGCACGCATCTCTTCGCGAAGACCACTCGCGCTCTTTAGCTGCATGTGGTTGGAGGGATGTGTCTGGGTGGGTTTGTGTGGGGTTTGGGATATTGGGGCGGCGGGTTATCTGCGAAGGAGGTGCCGGGGCGTTCGTGAGAGATCCGTAATGACCATAGCATAGCGCGGGCATGGGTTCAGGCTCCTTTGCTGGGCGATGGATTACGTGTCCGGCACATGGTTACATTCCTTTTGTAAATGTGCTTCTTTTTGATTCAAGGATGATATGTCTTTTCCCAGACAGGCGTTGCATTTCCATCATCTGGATTATGTGGTGATTGGTGTGCTCCAGGTGCGCTCGCTGGTGAGCGGCTTGCCGAAAAGGAATTTACCATACGGCCCAAAGAGCGTCCGCTCTCTTTGCTCTTCAGACGTCCAAAACAATAATAACGGGTGGGAGAAAGATTTCTCGCTTGCCTTTGCACGCAGCTGCTCAACCATCATAATCCGCGTCAAGTCGCCGTCAACGTTGCAGAGTTTGTTGTTGCCTTTTTTTCTGGTGGAGCGATATCTGAAAAATGTACATCATCCCATCATCCACTCAGAAAAACTTAAAAAAAAACCAATGCCTTGCAAGATGCAAAGCCATTCCATACATGCAGGCTGCAGCCCATGAATTATCGTTTTACTCTCGTGAATTATTTTTTATACGTGAGATTATATGCAACATGCAACATGGTGGACAAGGGACAAGGCGGTGCTGGGATTATGATATACTCGAGTGTCTGAAACTCTGAATTCACAGAAGATGACCGCAAAAGCCGCATTGGTCGTACAACTCTCTTTGAGGCCTCGAGTCGGCGGAGTCGCAGACTTTCGTGCTGACTTTCGTGGCAGGATCGGATAGTGGATGATGTTGATGCCAATTTTGACCTTCGCATTGCGGCCTTCCAAGGGATGTGAGGATAATTTTCTCACACACACATACATGAAACATGGCTCGCCCAGAGGATCAGGGTGCATAAGTCGACTTCTGGGTCTCAGTTCAGATCACTGTCAAAATGTGCTTGCATGACACCGTGGTATGCGTAACTTGGTCAGTTAGATGGTTTGTAGGGAGTAGATGTCCCCAACATCCCCAACCTCATCAAGCTATGGCATGGCCGAATGACATGCTGCATATCCAAATGCTGCATGGTGAAAGTAGCTCCCTTGTCGAATAAAAGTAAGAGGTCGCTGAGTCTGGATATTATCATGTAAAGGCGCTTTCGCGTTGGGGAAAATGTGACAAAAAGTTGTCCGAACGAGACGCGTCGCAAAGAAATCGAAGGCGACGCGACGTGTCACGGGTTAGGGTTACAGGACGCGTCTCTGGCGGCCCAACCTTGATGTGGCCGTTGGTGTTACGGTCGTCGTCCGGGGTATAAAACGATCCTGCTGCTACACCTCCCCTGCCTTCTGCCTCCAGACATCTTTTTTTTTTCTTTACGGACGGGAACATTGCTGGTTTTTGTTCCTGCTGGGATTCCATTCTCCGTACATACGCCTTACGACGCTGCAACGACGACGATCACCATCGACTTTCAGCATACATAGACTATAGACGCAACATCCAGGCTGGCCTTGGATCATAGACTATAGACTACACAACCACCTACATAATCAGCAATCCCCCTCATACTTTCAAACTAGAAAACATGGTCAAGCTTTCACTCATGTCCCTCGCCGTTGCGGCCACGGCTCTGCTCGCAACCACGTCCGTTTCGGCTCACAAGACCAAGTGCGGGTCTGTTGCTACGAAATCTTTCACCAGCGCTCCCCCTACGCCTGTTACTCCCCCTCCCAAGTACGATGTACCAAAGATCCCTGCACCTCTCCCGCCAACGACCGAGAAGAAACAGGAAACTCCCAAGGAAACTCCTCAGGAGGCCCCCAAGGAAGCCCCCAAGGCTCCCCCGCCAGCCCCTACCACAAAGATTACTCCTCCCGAAACCAAAAAGCCTGTCCCAACGGCTGCCCCTATCCCTCCCAAGGCTCCCGCTCCTTCTCCCAGCGGTGGCAACGATATTCGAAGCGTCACCCTCGACCTCCACAACAAGGCCCGCGCAGTCATTGGTGCCTCTCCTCTCACCTGGGACGACAGACTCGAAAAGTTTGCCAAGCAATGGGCGCAGAAACTCGTTTCTGACACTCCTGGCAAATTGAGCCTTGTACACTCTCAGTCCACCGGTGATGGCGAAAACCTTTACGGTTCTTTCGGTACCGCTGGGGCCGACACTAGCGCTGCCAAAGGTGTTCAAGCTTGGATCAACGAGGGCCCTCCCAAAGGCCAAGGCGGTTTCAACCACTACTCTCAATTGATGGGCCGCAACGTCAAGGCTTTGGGATGTGCAGATGCTACTTCGGCCGACAAAACGTTCTACTACCTCGTCTGCGAGTACAACCCCAACGGTAACACCTTTGGCGCTGACGGAAAACTCATCGGTGCTCGTGGTCTCCACCGCCGAACCTTTGTCAGCCGAGCAGTCATTGCCTAAGCTCGCCAATCAACAAAGTACGGGAAGACATTGGTCCCAACCGCCCAATCCCATATCTATGATCAACTGCCCACAATCCCATCCTGTTTCTTATACATTAGTGTTCAATCCTCCCCCCCCCCTTCCCCGCCCTGTTACATACACTTGCTGACGCGTACAAAATGATCAATAGAACCTCATGTCTTCCCAAAACATCTTCACCTAATAGATGGCTGGCCCATCTCGTGGAAAGTATAAACGTGAAGAGGTTGTGTTTATTGAATCATTGGATGTTCCCTGTAATTATTAATAGTATAAGATCTGGCTTTTGAGCTCTAATGTTGTGATCTTATATATAGTCCCAAACAATAGCCAAAAACATGAAACATTGAAAAGATGCAGGCCGATCACCATGATACGCCTCTCGAAGTACTGTTTCAGATCACAGACATAACCAGTTGGCACCTTGATCCAACCGAGCTCTCTCTCTCTTTTTCCTATTCGTCGTAGGCCCAAAGGTCCTACGTTGTTTTGGTTGGGTAAGATCTAGCCCCAAATATCCCGCTGCCCACGCGTACATTCCAGCTGCCCGCCCGAATAGCAGCTTCAAAGTCGCCCGACATGCCCATACTCAATTCTAATGGCTTCTCTCCTCCCAATCGGGATGCAAGATCGGACAGCACCTGGTTATAACACATGTTGGTTAATAGCTGTTGTGGCGGTGTGTGAACCAAATCGTTGGTCCTTACTTTAAAGTCGGGATTGGCATCCGCGGAGGCCGAGTGATCTATTGATCCAATCGTCATCAACCCTCGAAGATGCAGATTAGGACATGCCGACCGGATATGTGCTACCGCTGCTTCCGTCTCCGCTGGATCAACTCCCGACTTGGCTGGTAAAGAGTTGAATTGATTATCCATTTGCATTCAACAAGAGAAGGGAGAGAAATAACTTACACGACTCGCCACTCGTGTTGACTTGAAGAAAGACGTTGAGAGGAGACGTCGAATTTGTCCACGCCTTGTTCATGGCATCAGCCTTCTTGATTCCATCTGAAAAATCATATGGATGAGTGCACATAACCAATTAGAGAGAAAGTCAACCCACCGATTGTCTCAACAGCCCAAAGATTAGAGATTCCTGCTAGCAGTTTACATTTGTTGGATTGGAGGGTCCCAATAAAATGCCAGTTAATGTCTTTGGGAAGCTGTAGACCCACCGATCAGACCAGCATACTATCAGATTGTAAAAAGACGATGAGTTATTACCACTGCTGCCTTTTCGACTAATTCTTGGACCTTTCCACCTTGACGTCAATGGGATGGAATTTTGCCCATTATAAGCAAACAGGTAAAACTTACATACTAATTTTTGGATTAATACCAGACCCCTTTTCCATTGCCAAATCATACAAACTCACATTTTCACCAAAATGACGCTGTCCCGCTTGATACGCCGCCCAAAGATCTTCCACCGGTTTGGTCTTGCTCACCGCGACCAATCGGACCTAATCCAATTTCATGTCAATTCATGCGATTATCATGACAAAGGATCTGGGTGCTCACTGGATGGGTAAGTGTCGAGTCTCGAGTTTTGGATACAGTAGAGATTTTGTCAAGTGTTTCGGCCAGAGAGTGCTGGATATCGGAGACCCGGGACGGGTCGAGTTGTGGGGGTGTTTGGACCGACATTTTGGAGATGGTGGTGTGAAAGTGACGGATTAATGGGAATGATAAGGCTTGGTATGATGATTTGAGTAATGGACGGCGTGCGATATTCATGTCCTGTCGAGAACGTCCTTTTGGAATTGAAGTTTCAACCAGAGTTTCAAGTTTCAACTGCCGATCTGTGATTCTGTTGTGTCAAAAGTCTATAAACCCAAATCCGTCTTAAAGCCAAAAACGTAAGCACCACTGCGCCGCGCCCAATTTTTCGCCGCAATGATTTTCGAACAGCAGCCTTTTGGCAAAAGCCCGAACGCAACAACAAATATAATTGAATTGACCACCTTTACATAAAACCAAAACAACTGATACATCATGGCCAAGGGACTTCGATCTAAATCCCAGCGCAAGAACAAGGCTATTCGGCGAGAGACTGTATGTATTTTCTGTTTTGATATCTGGTGGCAATTGGGCAGTGTTATTGATATTCCTTCTTGTTGAATCTTTAGATTCACGGACCGGTTGAAAATGCTCGTGCGGAACGAATTGCTCAACGTCTGCATGCGCTCTCTGAATTAGCGACCAATGTCTCAGACCAGAGCATGGCCATCGACTCTACCAACTCATCCTCCACCGCACCCTCATCACCACAATCCACACCACAAGCCGAAACTCGGGGCCGGGAACGAGCTACGCTGGAGGCTGGGTCAGAGAAGATGGAGACTGGGGATGTGATGGCCGAGGAGGAGAAGGAATCACGACCGATGACAAAGAACGAGAAAGAAAAGTTGTTCATGTCAAGGAATGCCTACAAGAAGAAAATGAAGGCTCGGGGAAAGAGTGTGGGCAAGGGAAAGATTGCCAAGAAGAACAGACAGCGATAGAGCTGCTGCGGGTGGATCGAGCTTTATTTATTATCATGTCGTTTCCCTGTTTGTTTATTTCCTTTTTACTTTAATGAACGAATGTTTCCTGCAGAAACAATTATCATCCGTTTGTAGCAAGCTGAGTTTATGAGACATTCTCACAATTCAGATTTGGCCACACGATATCGAAACACTGTACGGCCAAAGACCAATTTCTGTATCGGGTTCAAACTTATGCGTGGATTGTGAATATATTTTCAGAAGATGGACTACTTGATATTATGAATGAGTGTCAGCTTATTTTGCAACACCGATAACACCACAGGCAACACGACCTATCATCAAAGGTTAAAGTCAAGTCATTACCTCCACGTAATTACGTTGTGACTTACCACCAGCGTTGCCGGTAATCTTGCTCTCCTTGTGATCAGTGCGACCCAAATCATCCTCTCCGGCGTGAACGACAACGGTACGGCCAATGATGCTCTGGGGGCCAATCAGCTTGATGTGGCTGTCCTCGAGCTCAACCTTGACGTTGCCATCTGCACCAGCAGTAAGGTTGCCGAGATCGCCGACGTGACGGACAGCATCAGTGGGAGCACCGTGAGTCTGAGCGGTGGGGTTGAAGTGACCTGAAATGATGTTTAGCAGGTCCAAACGACAAGTAATTGGTTGTCATTAAACGTACCTCCAGCGGAAGTACATCCGTTGGTGTTGTCGCCAAATTCGCTGGAAAAGGGATGGATGTTAACGTCCATTCATGCAATCGATGTGTAGCAGGCTATAAGCTTACTGGATGTGGAAGCCGTGCAGGCCAGGGGTGAGACCCTTGAGGTCGATCGCGACCTTGGTGGGGGCACTCTCGCTGTCTTGCGTGAATGTAACGGTTCCAGTAGCGGGTGAATCACCACGAAGGACTCCAACTGCCTTCACCATATTGATAGCTTTTGTTGTGAAGGGTATGAGAAGAAGACTGACGGATGTGATCGAGATGGCGACTATATGGCGACTTCACAGCTCCGGTCATACCCATTTCAAATGGCAATGAGGCTTGGGTCATTATGCCATTTGAGGGTAAATGGTCGGAGCATTGGCCGACTTGGCCGATTTGCACTTTGGTGTTCCGCGTCATTCCAAACGTTTCCACACCTTGGAAACAATCGCTTTGAGCTTGAACAAAGGGTTTACTCGTCACAATGTTTGGTTGTATAGCGGCTGGACGTCTGGTGTGTATTTTCAAGAAGGAGTATAGGATTATTTGGCGCAGAGATCACTGACCGAGCTGTCTTTGTGTGCTTTAGGTGCAGACGAATATGCAGCAAGGTTGGTTGAGGAAACAACGGATTATCACTCCAAACGCAGGTTCTGATTGTTCTTTGGCATTTTCTGGTGATTCTTGTTCACAGTGGATGCTACCAAAGTATGTATTAACCTACTGCTTCTCAAATGAAATCCTTAATCTCACAAATCACTGCAGTACGTCTTTGAGCTCGATGATCCTGCATCCATAAATCACATCGGTATGTGGAGATTCATTGCTAGCAGAGCTAGTCGAGCAATGACCCCAAGCATGGCAGGACGCGTCGTCTTACTGTACTGACTTTTCTGTGTTTAGTCGTCTTTATGACCGGCGTACAACCTTTCCCCCCAGGTTACGCTGCTACCGTACATTTCCTTTGGTAGTTACTTGCCATGATTGATATCTTCACTATGCAGATGCTCATCGCATCGAATAGGCCCCGTCCCGACGTTCCACCACAATGGCAGCTGCTCGGCATGTTATCCAATGAGAAACCTTCCGCAATCTTCAAACTCGGCGGCTCCAAATCCTCTGTCGCATCCCTATTTACCCACACCTCATCCTCTGACAGCATGGACAGCATGTCATCCACACCCGCTACCCTCATCACCCCCGCCGTCGCCGCTGGTATACCAGCCCAACTGGGGATATCCGTAGAACCTATAGAGGTGGTCATGGCACAGGTGGCACAACTGGGTACGGGGACAGCAAATGGGGCGGCGAAGCCAACAGGGGCTTTGACCAAAATAAGTGATCCTGGCGTCATCGCACAAAAGCTACTTGAGAGTGAGTTCTTTTCATTCACATCGAAGTGGAGACGCTAATCCCCTTCTCAGGCCTTTACAACCACTGCAGTTCTTTTGCTGGAAACTTACCACCAGGGGCTACTGCTCTGTTCGGAATGGACTGGAACTCCACCTTTATACCCCTCAAGGTTTGTCTTGACCGTGATTGTTTTTTCATTCACGAACACGACCTGATACTGATGGCTTTTGTTTAGGCAGTACAAGACTGGTAAGATTTTGACTCAATGGTACGCTGCCTCCGTGATAAGTAACATGCGATTTTTAACGTTGTAGGTTCAACTCGATGCAACGAAAGTTGAAAAATGATCCCACCGGTGCATGTTTATTCCGCGGAACAGATTGAATGTGCAACTTGTTCTATTGCCTAGTCGTAGCCATTTTATTTACTTTTCCCTATTTTGGCATACACTGCCAGATGTGATTTTTGGGGGCACTTCCAATGTATTTATCGTGAATCTGCAACAAAGATTTGGCCAAACAAATTTATGGATTCAGTCCAGTCAGCATTAGTTGATTGAAAAATCAAAAGAACAGGATGAAAACTACACAGTACACTAATAAGTTTAGAATTGGATTTGCGAGGGTTAGAATGGAGTGGGAAAAAAGGTGGCAAGTGGGTATAAACAGACTTTCGAAGCTACAAAGAAAGGCATCATGAAGATACAAGAAATGCTACGGATCGTTCTCCTTGGCAGCAGCAGTCGGGCCAGTGGGGGCTGTGCTGGTCTTTGTAGCCTTCCGCTGCTTCTTGGAGTAGGCTAATCCACATGCGTTGCAAAGCCTGAGAAGGCGAAAGATGTCAGAGGTGGCAAAGAAGGATATCAACGAGCAAGCTGGGACGGGTACACTTACGTCTTTGGACCTGCCGGTCCCTTTCGCCACTCTGGACTTTGAGTGGTTCCACACTGTCGGCAGAATAACTCTTCAGTAGGAATCCGCGACTTTTTGCGCTTGGTTCCTCTGGATGTGGAGCCCGCAGGATTGCTGTTGCCAATGCCAGCCACCGAATCATTCTCAAAGAGTCCAGGGCCTTCGCTGCCCAGACCACCGCTCATTCCATCTACACCAGCGGATCCAATCCTACTGGAGAGTTCGTCAGCGGGATCAGCCCCTTCCTCCTCATTCGCTTCCAAATCCGTTGTAATCATGACGCGCTTCGTGGAAACCTGTTGCAACAGAGGATGATCTCCAGGATCCTGCCCTCGCTCGCGCAAGGCCTTTTCCAGTTGCCTCCTGAGCCGAATATTCTCAATACGCAAATCCAATACCCAATCCATTGCCTGGCTCGACTTTGATCGAACAGGTCGTGCTGTGTGGACAACGGAACGAACTTCGCCGTTGCGAATGAGAGGTTTAGCGCGGACATGGAGGAGTACAAAGTCACCGGCTTTCCGTTGATACCGAACATAGTGCATGTGCTCAACACGCTCGGAAACAGCACGTGATAGAGCATTAAGGACGTTGTCGCGATCGTCGCGATGAAGAAGGTCGGCAAGCGGTCGACCTGCAAGCTCATCCGGTTGATACCCCAAAAGACGACGTACAGAGGAAGAACAGAGCGTAATTGTGCCCGTAGTAGAGACAACATGCAGAAAGTCATCCAACTCGGAGATCAGACGGTGAAATCCTTGACGAGTGGAGGTAAAGTGGGATATAACTGATGTGACATGACGTGACAGAGTAGTTTTGGGAATTTGGGTCGTGTCGTCGGGGGTGTGGCTATTGGCGCCTCCGACCAATGGGGAGCTCGATGTAGGTTCATTTTCGCCTGCGAAAAAGGAGCTAGAGCTGGAAGAGGCTGAGCCAATATTGTTGAGACCACTGCCACTGACGGTGCCTGGTATTGGCTCTTTTCCTTTGTCAGCGCCAGAAGCGGGTATGCTGTGAGAGTCGGGAGAACTGGTAGATGATGATGCATGGGATTGCTGAAGTGGCAAAAATGGTTGGTATGACTGAGCTGCACGTTGTTCATATTGTGCATTTGAATTTGGAGGCTGTTGCTGACCGTTAGAATTAGATGCGTTTACGGAAGGTTTACTCAGTATTGAAGAAGAGTTGGTGGTTGGGGAATAATCTCCCGCGTAGTTGAAGGGGGATGTTGATCGAAGATACGATGGTGTAGCTTGCCCAGCCGAGCTGTTCACTGAAGTGCTTGGGCCTCCGAGCGACCCTATTGACCCAGGACTTTGCAAGGTCGTATTGGAATCATGACCACCCCCTGCCCCGAGGATAGCACCCATTCCATTTGGGCCTCCAGCGTCCAAATACATGCTGTCGCTAACGAATCCGAAGCGCCCGTCCATGTTGCTAGCATTTGAATTTCCAAGTCCAGCGTACGACCGAGAGTCGGTTCCTCCCTGTTGTTGTTGCGCTGCATCAGCAAGTGACGAGAGGTTCATTGCATCTGAGTCGTGGAGGTGGGGTAAGTTTGGTATTCGTGTTGAGTAAGCGGAATCAAGATAAAGTAAAGAAGGGTCAGATGCCAACGTTTGGCCAATAGAGGGATGTGATTGAAGCATTCGGCCATACAGATCCGATGTTGGTTGCGGAAGGAGGGGATAGGAACTTGATCCAGATGACAAGGCGTAAGAAGGCCCCGCTTCCATTTCTTGTTGCCGATTCGCACCCCCAGGCTTTCCGGCCGCATCAGCAGCACTATCCTGTTGATGTTGCTGCTGCTGCTGTTGCTGCCCCAGCGTGGGCATATCCGCCATGACCATGGTAAATGTGCACAAGGGCCGTCTTTGACACCAAAGAAAAAACTCTTATTATATTGCGAGCATCTAATCAACACCTCTGTCCGAATCCCGCTCTCAGCCCGTATCGACTTGGCGACAAGAAAAATGTTTCAATAGGCTCGTTATTGTCGTCGGGATTGCTGATCGTCCGCAGAACGTCCGGCTCGTTGGTAGCAAGCCAAAGCCAAAGCTGTTTCCATCACGCTAATCCAGGGGTTCGGTCAAACCAATGGCTTGCCGCGCTTGCCGCAATCTCCGGCGACCTCTGAATTTGCAACGCAGTGGACAGCACAGGACGTATAGACAGACATCAAAATGGCGATTCATGTCGCAGTGGAACCTCAAAAGCAGCGTGTTGTTCTGCACATTCCCTTTCTCGATCAGCTCGCTGCCGCAGGAAGTGTACGTAGCGAGTGGGTGATTCCGTTTGCCCAAATCAAACGGGTTCGACTTCGTCCGGACGAGGCGAGTCAGTGCTTCATCATTGGATTCCGCCAGGGCACTTGCCTACCGGGAGTCTTTACTGCGGGTAAAAACTCTGGTGCTTTATGCCCTGAAGTTTGCATTTGACACTCTTGTCGTTTTGCGCAGCCACATTTTATCATCGGAAAGGCAAACGTGATTTTTACTACGTTAAGGATCCCCTCCGAACGATAGGACTTGATTTGCAGGATCACCCTACGCATGCTAGGGTGATAATCGAGGTGCAGAACACAATTTTGCCAGAAGAGGTTGCGGATATGATCACACGGGGCATGAGAAATGCTTTAATCGTCGATACCCATTGATGATGATGGAAAGAAGAAACCGGGAACCACTTTCTCTATCTTTCCATTGTTTGGGGATCCAGTGTAAGGATGAACATTTGGTTATGGGATTTGGACGGTATTTATCTCACTTCCAAGGTCCTTCTGAGCAATTTGGAAATTTGGACGCTTTCGAGGGGATAAGTTTCGTAATCCCACTTGTGGTCACGGAGTTGAAGTACCATGATTCGCAACGGAAATTTATCGGACAGACCCCGGTTCGGTTTTGATCGTAAGAGGTCCGATACGTGACCCTGACCATGAAGGAGTCTTGGAGGAGTTTGGCTCGAACGTGTGAACCCATCTTACATGGCGATAGATGGTACATTCCATGTACTTGTAAAATATATAAAACATGGTATAATTACAATTTCGCTACTCCTGATCCGATACCCAAGAAACGCTCATGCGTTGGCCTGTCAAGGAAGGCAATATGTCCATCTTCAACTTTACATCATGTTTCCGAATGTGCCTGCATACTGCATGGCCCGCACTGGTGGATGCTAGAAAAGAGTAAGCCAAGAAACGTCCACACTACACGATAGTACTCACCGGCACTGCAGTAAATTGGTTGTACTTGAGCGTCAGATCTGGCATGACATGAATGTATGCACCCTTATTTCCAACAGAGTCACAGTAGTTTGGTGCACTAAAGATGGTCACACCTGTTGCAGACGCCATTAGTATTCGTGGAGAGTACGACCTGATTCGAAAGGCAACCCCTACATTTTCCGTTGTGGGTGATTTCATAGCCGTTCTGTTTGACTTCGTGACTACGAATCAACATGTCAAGGTTGTTGTGCTTTAAAAAGTTCTCGGTGACATCGGGACCAAATTGGATGCCTACACCCCGCTTGCTGGGGGACCGGCCTGGGGCTTCTTGTGGATCCGACCAAAGCAATTCACACATCAATCCTTCGTTACTGGGCTGCTTGAAACGGTCAATCTTCCGCAACTAGTTCGTTATGGTTAGAATTTGCCAAAGGTTGCTTAGTTTGAAGATATGCGAACCTCGTCCATGGTGACATTGTCACGGCTGAACAAGCCTCCATGCACGACCAAAATCTTGTCATTAACCAGATTACCGACGGGAATGGCATTGAAGATTTCGCTGAACAGTCGGAAACAAGAGTCGCTGTACTTTGCTTTGACCTCACCCTCAAATCCGTACACCTTGTTCATATCATCAGTTTCGTGATTCCCTCGGCTCAGGAATACGTGGTCCGGGTATAGAAGCTTGAAGGCGAACAGCGTGGTGACGCACTCGACACTGAATGAACCTCGGTCCACAAAATCGCCGTTCCAGAGGTAAGCATTTGTTGTTGAGGGCAGACCATTCATTGAGAAAACATGCAAAAGATCATAAAATTGCCCATGAATATCTCCGCATATTGTCAATTTGCCATCTGATGGTACTTTGACATCGATAATAGGTGGTTGGGCTTCAAAGTACTTTTTGACCTCAACCAAAATTTGATACAGGTATTTGCGGTGAAGTTTCTTCTGTTGTTTCATATGATCGAGCATGTCCTTCACAAAATCTAATGTGATACCCCCCGTCGCTGGAAAGTGTGGTCCATCATAAGAGGGCTCAACCGTCATAGAGTCCACGTCTCCGATCAATTCGACAGCCGACCGTTTTTTCTCCTCAAAGGAGATGGCGGCCTCAAATGTTCTTCGCTTGTACTCCTTCTCGCATTCCGCCAGCTTTTTGCGGGCATCAGCATCATTTGGCGCAACTTTACAAACTGCACGGAAATCCTTGACCGCTTCCTTTATCTTTCCAAGTGCCATGTTTCCCACGGCCTTTCGGTAGTATCCTTTGATATAGGTTGGGTCAAGTGCCACGGCCCGCTCCGCATCCTGGATTGCCGCCCCGTAAAACTCGGAGCGAATATATGCAAAGGCCCGATTGGCGTAATATGCAGCAACGTTCGGGTTATACGAGATTGCAGTTGTGTACTTTTCAGTAGCTTCTTCATATTTCTTGGCCGCAAAGAGTTTATTGGCAGCTTCCTTAGCCTGTTATAAACATTACAAGTTCGATTAGTATATTTGGCTTACTGCGGAAAACGTTCTGTCCGAAGGATAACAAACCTCCTCCGCTTTGATTATGTCCTCCTCTGACACTACCAAAGGTAAAATGTCCATCTCCGTTTTGCCAATCTTGGTTGACTCTACGTCCTTGGTAGGATCAGCGGATGCCGGCGCGGTCATTATGAAGGTCTGAGAGCAAGTTTATCTACCGCGGTAAAAAAAGGCAGAATTAATACCAGTCGAGACGCCCCTCCGTCGCTATCACAGTCGATTTACCAAGCTTTGGTCGTATTGTTTTGGATCTTTACTCGATCTTCTTCTTTTTGGTGCAAGCTCCATGCTCGGGCTCCCAGTGTGCTCCGGGCTCGAATTATTCATTTGACACTCGAAATGGTTAAATTATTCGAATTTCGCGACGAGGCCTTCGACAAACACCTAGATCCAAACACCCGACAAACGGGCAGCCAAAACAGAAGGAGGAGCATTCTTGAAGCTGCATGGAAGCTGTAGAGAGCAAGTCTTTTATATTTAACAATCTGCCTTAAATTAAAGTTTTGATGAGGGGAAGTAAGTATCCATCGTGTATTACTGTCAGGATATCTGGCACTTTCTCATGATCCGCCTTAATCCGCCGTAAAAAACCTGGTATAGCACATCGCTTTGGCTCCTTTGGCTTCCATATCAAGAAGATTCGCTTTCGGTCATATGGATTACGGCGAGCATGCAGATCTGATTATGAAAAGATAGTAAAGCAGGGTTGGAATGCCCGTGGCAGTGTGGGTGGTCAGGTCGGGCATTTTCGTCAAGATCTATCAATCTTTGCCGAACGAAATCCATTCAAGAGCTCTTCATAAAGATGGTGGGTGGAATGGAATGTCCAAGTCCTCGTCTTGCAAAACTTGCAAAACGCAACCTGCGGTGCCAGCGGTGGTGTCGCGCGGATGGCACAGCCACGGGAACTGCGGCTTGCAACGTTGCCGCAAGCTTGTACAACCCAAAAATGCTTGCAGCACTGCCCAGCAGCATGAACCAAGGTTGCAATGTCACTCTAGTAGAGAGCAGCTCAACCAGCTCCATAGAGGAGAGCATAGAGGAGCGGAGCTCACATCTTTATATAAAGGCTCACCAGAGGACAGAGTCACCAGAAATCCCTTCTATACCAAACGTGGAGTTTCTGTTCAACGCTCGGCACTTCTCAGCAGCATGGGCTTTATGGGCCATACCAAGCTTGTCTCGCCAGCGACGACAATACCCTATACATCTCTGCCTGCCCCTCTTCCTCCACCCCCCACACTCCATGCTGCACCTCCAATACCATCCGACAGCAACGTCGACACCAAGGATCCGCTTTCCATCGCAATCTATTACCATGACCATAACGTTTTGGACGTCGCGACTTATTATTCTCCGTAGCAGCAGCACGGGGCCACCCGGTTGGGCTCTTCATGTACGCCATGTCCATGCGACATGGATGGGGATGCGTCAAAAACGAGCGAGAAGCAGTCAAGCTTTTACAGAAAGCCACTGAGACGGCTGTTCTAGATCTAACATCTGGTTCCTCCGCCAACTCCCGCGGAACTTTAAGACGAATCGCCACCACAGAGCTGACACTTGCCATCTATGAACTTGCTATGAGCTTCCAGCAGGGATGGGGTGTTCCAAAGTCGAAATCAACGGCCGCATATTACATGACCATAGCTGCACAACTTGGAGATATGGACGCTCAAATGGCTATCGGTGAATTCTATCTTCGAGGGGATGGCGTCAAGCGCGACAAGCGGAAGGCCGCTCAATGGTACCGCGCGGCCTCAAAACAAGGTGCCCAGATGGTTTCCATGCAGTGGATTTGGAAACCAAAATACGACAATTAGTTCGAAAACGGTTCGCCACCCCATTGCCCGTTTCAAATGTTGTCTTACGATTGGCAACACATCCACAATGGCAATTTTGTTGTTCCAACTCCACATATCATTATTGAATTCTTGGTATCTGTAGATCTTTTTTAGTTTTCTTTTATATACTTTCAGTCGGTCCTACGGGCGCACATACAATATATCCATCCTCTTGTTCAGATCATATTAAACGTTTGCTGAAGATTTCATATGATACTCGAGCCGCACGCCGGGGAGATAAATGTTTACTGGGCGAAATCTCATCAATATCGTAACTATGAGAGCAAGACGTTAATTACAATAGAATAACACAGCAAGGATCAGCATCGTCTTTCCAATCATACCCATTTTTCCTGTAAAAGGCGATAGCAGAGAGGTTGCTCTTAAAACAGGTGAGCATTGACTTGGTCATTTCATATTTGCGCCCGATCTGCTCCATGATGTCCATCATGTACGTGCCCAGCCCTAGTCGCCGGTACGCCTCCTCAAACTGCAATTCGTAACTGAGCTCAATGATTAGTTGAGCGAAAACGGTATCAGCCTTTGGCAAGGATTACCAGTATATGACGGGCAGCTCGTCCTCATCGGTCGTCCCCTCCATAACAAATTGAAAGTAAAGGAAACCAGCCAAATCGGCCCCTTCGTGGGCAACAAGGTACCAGCCCGCTTCGCTTATTTCGTGACGCTTCTCGTCTTCCATCCACCCAGTGTCTTCAGCTGCAACATATCTACCACAAAGTTTGCATAAACAAAGAACTTGGCGTCTGCAGGTCAGATTTTTGGTCATACTGGTCGTAGAGATTGCTCTTGATTAGTTGAAGAGCCCAGTCTATCCTTTCATCAGGCAAACTGGCAACGGCTTCCAGTGTGAACGAAATGCTCCTTCTAACTCAAACTTTCAGTATTGTTCCTGCATTTACCCAAGATCTTGCAAAAAACAAACCCCGCACGAGTAAATTGAAGTATGGAAGGGTCGTCCAGCAACTGAGTAACCTATGTCCGGCTATGTTACCTCCATGCTCAGTGTTACCACACCAGTCTGGCCTACCTCGTTGGCCTTCCGTACGAGATCTTCCCCATCTTTCCCGACCTCAGTCATTGGGGTTTCTTGGGTTCTCACGCGAGCCCCCGCATGACTGGAAAGCAATCCCAGAATTTCGAAGGCTCACGATAGTGTTCGTGAACAAGACAAATCGATTGGGCACTTGTCATTTTCAGGGGAGATCAAATTCCAAAATGATATAAAAAGCTACTTTACACGTTGTCTCTCAAGGATGGTCACAATCTGCATTATTTACCCTGTCGATCTGCTTTGCAAAGTTCATAAGTGTGGCTACAATTTCTCTGAAAGTGTATTTCAGGGTACTCGAGTATGTGTCAGTATGCAAGGTTCCCTCAAGATGTACGGTACTTCTGCCGATGCCCGGCGATGCTCCGAATTGCTTCATGCTTGGCAATGCTTGACAATTGGGAACTTGGCCACTTGGAGCACTTGAAAGTTGAAACGTTTCAACACGTGCGGTCATCACTTGTCCCAAGTTCCAAAAGCTGGCAAACCCCTGGGCAAAACATTGCGAAACACAGATTCTTGCCAACGACAAGCCGGCGGGGTACTGACAAAGCTGCCAACGTCAAGCAATAATATCACACTCAAGCCCAAGCAGCCGGCCTCGGTCGAGGAACCGGGTGGAAGTTCCCGGCACGCTGCATTCCTCAGGCTCGCGGGGCCTACTCTCATGTCTCCCCCGCGAACTTTTCCTACTCGTCCTTGATCACACGCCAATATACACCCTTCTGCGGACCCGCGGGGTCTGTCGATCTTGGTATTTGGACGTAATACATGCTGTGTCCATTCGGCTCAACAGCAGCCATCGCTCATCCGGCGAGAATCCGATTACCGCTCTAATTTCCACCGATGGGGAACTGTACCAGGAAAAGTTGCAAGAAGCGGATCTTACCTGTATCGGCGTAAAGGGCTTAGAAGCTCCATGGGTGGAGAACTGGTGGGTCACGGGAGAAACTGATCGAATAGATACAGCCAATGTGCGTCTTGTCTTCGGCCCCAAATCGGATCAAGATCAATGGCCCGTGCGCGGCTATTTTGTAAACTCTGAAGGACGAATAGATATTGCGATAAATAATTTGTTTAAGGCGCGGATTTCAAACAGCAGTTTTCAATCGACAGAGCTGGTGCAGGAAGGGGACGATTGGACCATGACTTGTGTGGTGAAGGAGCGACCCGAGATTGAGCCTGGATCATCTGAGGCCAAAGGGCTTCCAGAATGGTGGATCACAGCAGGCCAGATTTGGGGAATGCCCAGTGAAGTTTACTATTGCGATGTGGAGCTGAAAAGGCTGGAGATATCTGTGGGCTGGTTGATGCGGGTGACCAAAGCGCAACTGAAGCATTTGGCGCATAAGGGGTCCAAGTAGTTTCGCATTTTATTCTCGATATGTGTTTTATGTAAAGGCTGATTCATTTATTTTGGGTTTTTCAACCCATCTTCAGTTCCTAATATAAAAGACTAAACGCTTCATCTGTGTGCTTGAAACAGTTTTTTGAAACGGCTTTTGTCTTAGGAACGCGTTCCCCAATACTACAAAATTGAAGGCTTATACTGATGCGAAGCATTGAATGATAAGAATGGGCGACAAGCAGCTACTGTAAATGCTGTGCATCATCCGCTGCTAGCTCACAGTGCTACGCCGTAATGCTCCAGCAGCATTGTGTATGGTCCGTCTATGGTTTCATAGCTCAGAGGGCAAGTCACAAACGAAGGCTTATGCTCTCTGAGACATACATACGCAGTCGTTGTTTTATGCACCGAGCCCAAACCGTACAGAAGCACCCTAGTCTGTTTTGATGTGCGCCAGAAACCCGTCGAGGTCGTTTTATATGAGATGAGACTATAATTGTGTATCTTGTAAGGAGGATTGGACGAATATCATCACAATTACAAATTTTGCTTTCATCAACGACGACTATAAGAAGAGCCAATGCGAAAATCGCCCGTTTGTTGAAGCAAAGTAGATATTTAGCATAGATCTTTAGGTGAGTCAAATTTGGGACAACCACATTCTTGGGACTGATCTCTGTACTTAAGACATTCCTCAAATCCCGTACGAGAAGATAGCTGAGAATGCCCAAGGCACAGGAAATCGCAGGGCAAAGAACAAGTCAAGTGCCGGGAGCCGGATCCGCTCCAAGTCAAGAATCAACCACGGCAGTCGCCGTTGGGTTCTTGGATGATCTCCCAAACCATTTCCCGCATGAAAGCTCCTCTCGCCACGCCCGCGTTGATGAAAATAAAGCTGATCCTCCAACTGAGAGTGAAATATCTTCTCACCCTTCCGATGCTGGCCCCCATGACAACTCCAGTTCCCTCCAACCGTACGCTTCATCAGAGGACCGACATTCTCTCAATTTGAATACTTCGGACGACGATGAAAAGATATTGCAGCAATACAACCAAACAATTCGCCGGATGCAGCAGGAACATGCAGAATTACGCCGTGAAAATCTGGCGTTGAGGAACGAGCTGGCGAATATTCGAGACCTCTTCAACAATGTGACAATGCAGAGGCCAGGTAGTGAAAACGGGACTTCCAATGATCAGGTCTACCAGCAAAACCTGCCACCTGCGGTTGAAGAAGTTGTGCGAAGGCACTCGAGTAACATTCAAACCTCGCTCCATAGCGTACTCCGCGAAAGTGTCACTGCCATCGTGGGTGAATTGCGACTCCTTCCCCCAACCACCATTGATTCGGAGGAAAATCAATAGCGTAGATCCACTTGTTTTGGCAAAGTATCTATGATAAAATACCTAAACATACAGAAACGTAACTAGAATAAAGTGGCATTTCCAAAGTGTGTGCAAATGTTGCGAAAACGCGCTTACGCAAGCGACCCGTTGCTGCGGAGTTGCCAGGTGCAGTCGCGACAAACTAACGCGCTTGCAAGTTGAACGAACCGGTATTGCCGGCCGACAACTGAAACGTAGTTTTATTCACCGACAGACGAACGGACCGTTAGCGTCAACACCAAGGGTGCTGGTTCACCTGGAACAAAAGTATTGTTGACGCGCTTTAGGCAGAACTCAGCGCGTGAACAGAACGCGTCGAAACTCGTTCGCAAGATGCCGGCGGACGAAGCCGCAAACAAGCCGACCACCCCGGGAGGCAAGAAGAACAAAGATGGCGACGGAGACGAAGCTGCACAGGTCGTGCACATTGATCCGCGTGTTGGCTGGTTTGAAGAGAGAGTCTGCAACGCTCTGAAGATCAAGAATGACAAATGGAAAAAGATGCTTCAAACATTTGAGAACGCGTAAGTTCATCCTTCCTACTTGTGCGATTGATTTCCGCTTAACTATACCTATCCAGTCAAATTATTGTTGATTTTCTCGACAAAGATTACAGTACCATAATCTTTTACCTTACCCAGAAGGAAGATCTGCTGCCGGCGATCTTGTTCCCAAGTTCTCTGAAAAAGAAGTCTATTTACTTCTTGAAACACAAAGTTGGTGCAGCCATCACCGACAAGCTCGACTCAGAGCTCACTATGGGCGACCTCTCGGCAAACCCGCTTGAGTTCTTGTCGGTTCTTTTGGAGGAAGTATACTTACCCTTGTTGACAAACCCAAAGAACTTGGAATCATGGCCAGAAGTGGTGGCCAATGATGTTCTTCGGCATTTTCATCAGCTTAATGGCGCAGTCTATGTGATTTCAGGAAAATCCAAGGTTTGCTCTCCTCTTAAAGCCCCTCTCAATATGATTCCTAAACGATCTCGCGTTGCTTTAGGGTAAAACAATGCTGCCATTGCCGCACGGAGCACGCCCTACTACAGATGCCGACCGCAGCGTTTTACATACTCTTGAATCTGCTGTCATTGATTGGACACATCAGATCAAGGAAGTAATCAAGAGCAATTCGGCTGCTCCACTTGAAGAGGGTTTGAATCCTGGCCCTATGGTCGAGCTTGACTTCTGGGCAGCGAAAGCAGCAAACTTGAAATCGATACATTTGCAACTGACAGACGAGAAAATCCAAAAGATCTCAAGGTTGCTGGAGGTCAGCAAGAGCACCTACTACCCGGCATTCAAGATGATCTTCGATGAAGTCGTTGCTGGTATGTGAACAAAACAATAGCATTTGCCCGTTCTAATTTTTACTGCGATAGCCCTTGACGAAGCCAATGATATCAATTCCTACCTGCAGACATTAAGGCCAACTGTTGAGCGACTGAATGGCGTTAGCGATTTTGTCGAACTGGCGCAGATATTCCCTACTCTTATGCACACGATCGTACTCATTTCGAAAAACTCGAAATATTACAATACACCACACCACTTGACTGTTATTCTCCAGGAAATTTGCAACGACATTATCGAGCAGGCGCGGAACTTTATACAACCTGCGGAGCTATTTACATCCGAACCTGAAGAGGCGTCGGAGAGATTGAAAGTTGTCATTCGTG
This sequence comes from Phlyctochytrium arcticum, assembly GCA_025602905.1. NCBI lineage: Eukaryota > Fungi > Chytridiomycota > Chytridiomycetes > Chytridiales > Chytridiaceae > Phlyctochytrium > Phlyctochytrium arcticum. The sequence continues at coordinate 200,301 of JAHLKI010000010.1, read as the reverse complement.
TATGCGATGTATATAAGCAAACTTTCTTTGAGTACAAGGCTCAGATGATGGAGACCAAGAATCCGTGGAATATGGACGCAAAACTTGTTTTTGCTTGCCAGGACAAGTTTCTCGGTCGTGTACAGCAAATCGTTGGGCTTTTCGATACAATCATCGAGTTTAACCGTCTTGAGAAAATCGAGATTGGAGGGACCAAAGGCAAGATCCTCAGCTCTCAAGTTGCGCAGATTTTTGGCGAGTTCACTACGGCACTGAGCGGGTTCAGCAGGCTCAAGTACGACGTGCTCGACTTGACAATCAATGACTTTGAGGTTGACCTGGAATTGTTCCACGAAAAAATTGCCGACCTTGACCGGCGCCTGGGCACCATCCTCAGTCAGAGCTTTGACGATTGCTCTGGCCTCAGCTCTTGCTTTCGCCTCCTCGAATCATTTGCGGGACTTCTAAACCGCCCAGTTATCCAATTAGATTTTGAGAAAAAGTACTTCGCATTACTGAAGATGTACTCGGAGGATCTGGATGACGTTACAGTTATCTTCCATCGATACAAGGCGCATCCACCAATTCACTACAACATGGCACCTGTCACTGGAGCTGTTGCCTGGGTTCACGAGCTCAAGGATAGAATTGTAAAAGCGATGGAGAAGTTGAAGAGCGTAAGTTCCATTCAAATTCAATGTTTGATGATGAACTAACTCTTCCCTCAAAGTTCAATCATAATGCTATGAACAGCGAGGATGCTGACGCCGTCAAAAACAAATATGACGAATTGTATGAAATGTTGGAAACTTACGAGCAGAGCATTTTCAGTCGTTGGAGCGACACAATTATTGATGAGTCGGAGGCGAACCTTCAAAAACCATTGTTGAACCGGGAGGATAATCTGCTCAAGGTCAATTTTGATCCAAAGGTTGTTGCCTTGCTGCGCGAAGTTCGTTATTTTGAAGCCCTCGCCGTCACTCCTCCGCCAGCGGCTGTCGCCATTTACTCGAAGTCCGACGTGTTCCGGAGGTACATATTCCAATTGGATCATATTACCAAATCGTACAATGGAATCCGAACTGGTGTACTCGAAGTGGAGCGCCCTCTAATTCAAGACCGCATTCACCAGATAGACGGTCAAATCGAACGAGCACTTACTTCACTCAACTGGACGTCAGGAAACATTGAAGAGTACATTACGGAGATTGGCGCATCTGTCGGCGATCTATCGTCGGTATTGCAGCTGATGAAGAACAACTTTAACCAAATCCAGAAAATCATGAAAATCTGGTCTGCTTCTCCCCTGATCGAGCGAAAGGACGGCAAAAAGCTCTTAAATCTGGAGGAAAAGGATGCCAAGCTCGCAACTGCGTATGAGTCAATCAAACGGGACGGGCAATCCATACATGGTTTGATTACCCAAACTCGCGAAGTTGTACATGCCAACGAAGAGTCCGCAGAATGGCATCGGTATCAGGAGTTCATCGATGGCCAGGTTCGCGAAGGATTCCACAAGACCCTGAAAACTTGCCTGGAGTACATCACGCAAAACATGGATTCCGACAAATTGGGAGATCTAGGACCTCTTCTGGAGTCGAAGTTGGAACTGCAAGGGGACATCCTCATTTTCACTCCCAACATGGATGAAGGTAATCAGGAAAAGGTTAAACATACTTAAGTACTAATATAGTATGACAGATTCCGAGGAAAGCTTGGCATACATCATAAACGACTTGTTGGAAGACATTTACGACTGCGCATCACTCATGGGACGGGTGGCTCCAGCCAAGGAGAGTGAACCAGTGGCACTTGAAGGCGTTGCACCACAGACGCCTACTCCACATGCTGTCGAGAATGGTCACGGCGCAGGTGGTGCACACGGAGATGGCCAGGACACGAATGGGGAAGGTCATGGCGACGAAATCGGCAGCGAGGAGGAGGATGCCTATGATTCGGATCAAGAAGATCTTCGTGCCAGACAACTTGCTCAGGAAAACATGGAAAACGAAACATACCTGGGCGAAATGCGCCGCGATCAGTATTTGACGCGATTACGTACCTCCATTCTCGAGCATGTGAGGGAGATTATGGAACAGAGCGTCGTTTACAAAGACAGCTATGATCAGTACACATGGTTGTGGACTGCTAATCGCCAAGATTACATGAAGCAGTTCTTGCAGATTGGCGAGAAAACCGAGGAGGATGAAGGCACGGAAGAAAAACAGCCGGACGCGGATCATCCTAGCAAGCTGGAGAAGTTCGAGATCGAAATCCGCAAATTCGAAACACTCCACAAGCAGGTCATGGCGATTGAGCCCGAGCAAATTATGGACGGCTGGTTCCGAATTGATGCGCGTCCACTTAAGCAGGCGCTCAATGTCGTTGTAAAGAAATGGTCATACACTTTAACCAAACATTTGCAAGACGACGCCATCTCAAGCCTCAATGAACTCAACGAGTTTGTTCGCAGCAACAAAAAGGGGTTGCAGAGGGAAATCAAAGAAGGGGAATACGACTCATTAGTCTCATCCATGGGTCTCTTGCATGCTATTAAGCACCGAACCACTAGCATCGATGGTATGTTTGAGCCGCTGCGGAAGACCATCAATTTCTTGCGTCAATTTGGAGTGGAAATGCCCGAGGAGACGCATAAGCTGCTCAATGATCTACCTGAAGAGTGGTCTGAGGTGAAAAAACTGTCCGTCTCGATTAAAGATCAAGTAGCGCCATTACAAGCCAAGGAGGTTGATATCCTGCAACAGAAATGCAACAAATTTGAAAATAGGAATCACAACTTTCGAGAAGAATTCCGCAAAAAGGCCCCATTCAAGTTTGAAATTGGACCTGACCGCGCTTACGAAGTCATTGACAACGTTCATATGGATGTGCTCGCAATGGAGAATGAGGCTCGCGCTCTCCGAAACTCTTGCGAGCTGTTTGAATTAAATGTCCCAAATTACCGTCAATTGAGCGACTGTCGTCGGGATGTAGGAATGTTGAAGTCTGTATGGGACGTCGTTTCTTTAGTTACTTTGATGTTTGAAGAATGGCGCTTAACATTATGGACCGAAATCGACACTGATGCTATGGAAACACGGTGCCGAGATCTCAACAAGGAACTTCGTCGGATGGACAAGGAGATTAAGGCTTGGGATGTTTACAGTGGTCTCGATCAGATGGTAAAAGATATGATTACCTCCCTGCGCGCCGTAGGTGAACTTAGAAGCAGCGCCATCCGTGACCGACATTGGAAACAGCTGATGAAGACGACCGGTGTCACTTTTGTAATGACAGCAGATATGAAATTCCAAGACCTGCTAAGTCTGCAGCTGCACAAATATGAGGACGATGTGAAGGTCATTGTGGATAGGGCTACCAAAGAATTGTCTATGGAAAAGGTCCTCAACGATCTGTCAAAGACTTGGAATGCGATGGAATTCACCTACGAGTTCCATGATGGCTCGGACACGCCTTCGCTCAAGAGTTCTGAAGAACTCATTGAGACACTGGAAGATAATCAGGTCATGTTACAGAACATGATGACCTCCAAATATGTAGCACATTTCGAGGGGCAGATCACAAAATGGCAGAATATTCTCTCCACAGTTGATTCGGTCATTACGTTGTGGCTGGAAGTACAGCAGACATGGTCGCACTTGGAAAACATTTTTATGGGATCCGAGGATATTCGTGCTCAATTGCCAGAAGATTCCAAGCGATTTGACAGCATAGACTCAGCCTACAAAGAACTCATGAAAGATGCATCTAAAACGCCCAATTGTGTCGAAGTCTGCACCAAAGAGGGGCTATATGAAAAGCTCGAGAAGCTGCAAGGACAATTAGCTCTTTGCGAGAAATCACTAGCTGAGTACCTGGAAACGAAGAGATTGGCATTTCCACGATTCTATTTCGTTTCCGCCTCAGATTTGCTCGATATTTTGGCGAAAGGAAACATCCCTACTGCAGTTGCTGTCCATTTGGGAAAGCTTTTTGACAGTATGACCCAGTTGGAGTTTCAGAAAGGACCCAATGGCGACCCCACTAAGACAGCCATTGGCATGTTTTCGCGGGAGGATGAATACGTGCAATTCATAGAACCTTGTGAATGCACCGGACCTGTTGAGGTGTGGCTCAATCGCCTTGTCGACATGATGCGGAAGACGCTGCGACACCAGCTGGGCGAATCCGTATCGGCTTATGAAGAGAAGCCGCGTGAACAGTGGATATTTGATTATCCCGCACAGATTACTCTGGCTGGTACTCAGATCTGGTGGACGACTGAAGTAAACGTTGCTTTTGGCCGTCTTGAAGAAGGCTATGAAAACTCTCTGAAAGACTACTTCAAAAAGCAAGTCAATCAGCTTACAGCATTAATCACGCTCATTCAAGGGGACCTCAGCAAACTGAGTCGTCAAATGATTATGACTGTATGTACACTTGATGTGCACGCTCGTGATATTGTCGCAAAGTTGATATCCGAAAAAGCTGACAGTGCTCAAGTCTTTTCATGGCAATCTCAGTTACGTCTACGGTGGGATGAGGATCAAAATGATTGTTTAATCAATATTTGTGACGCCCTGTTCCGTTATAACTACGAATATCTCGGCAACACACCCCGTCTCGTTGTTACATCTCTGACGGATCGTTGTTATATCACACTTACGCAGTCTCTGCACTTGATTATGGGTGGCGCTCCTGCTGGACCGGCTGGTACCGGTAAAACCGAAACGACAAAGGATTTGGGAAAAGCCCTGGGAATCATGGTGTACGTCTTTAACTGCTCTGAGCAAATGGACTATAAGTCCGTTGGAAATATCTTCAAAGGTCTCGCGCAATCCGGTACATGGGGCTGCTTCGATGAGTTCAATCGTATCTCTGTTGAGGTACTCTCTGTCATCGCTACCCAAGTGAAGTCCATTCAAGATGCATTGAAGGCGAAAAAGAAGCGGTTCATCTTCCAAGGCGAAGAAATTGGATTAACACCTACGGTTGGCGCCTTTATTACTATGAATCCCGGTTATGCTGGACGTACTGAGCTCCCGGAAAACATTAAGGCGCTGTTCCGACCCTGTTCTATGGTTGTTCCCAACTTAGAGTTGATCATGGAAATCATGTTGATGGCCGAAGGTTTCGTAGAAGCCAGCTCCTTGGCCCGCAAATTCAACACTCTTTACAAGCTCAACAAGGAATTACTTTCCAAGCAAGATCATTACGATTGGGGTCTTCGAGCCATCAAGTCTGTGTTAGTCGTTGCTGGTGCTTTAAAGCGAGCGGATCCCCATGTTCAGGAGGAGCACGTTCTGATGCGAGCGCTACGTGACTTCAACTTGCCCAAGATTGTTTCAGATGATTTGCAAGTATTCCATGGCCTAATTGGCGACTTGTTTCCCAAGGTTGAAGTATTACGAAAACGAGATGAGAAACTTGAAGATCAAATCCGAAAAGCAACTCTTGAGAGTGGGCTTCAGGCAGAGGAGGTTTTCGTTCTCAAGGTTGTTCAATTGGAGGAATTGCTGGCTGTCCGTCACTGTGTATTCATCATCGGAAATGGAGGGACTGGAAAATCCCAGATCTGGAAGATGTTAGCGAAGACGTACATAAACTCGGGAAGGAAGTGTGTGTATTCGGATTTAAACCCGAAAGCAGTGAGCACGGATGATTTGTTTGGATGCATTAACCCGGCCACACGAGAATGGAAGGATGGGTTGTTTTCGAGCATTATGAGAGAATTAGCGTCTATGCCAGGAACGGATCCAAGATGGATGATTCTTGACGGCGATATTGATCCCAACTGGATCGAGTCTTTGAATACAGTTATGGACGATAACAAAATGTTGACTCTTGCCTCTAACGAGCGAATTCCCTTGAAGTCCAATATGAGGATGATTTTCGAAATCGGCGATTTGAAATACGCTACCCCTGCTACCGTCTCTCGAGCTGGTATTCTCTACCTCAATACGACAGACTTGGGTTGGAATCCTTTCGTCCAATCCTGGTTAGACAAACGAGAAGATCCAAGCGAAAAGTCCAATCTGAGTGTTCTATTCGATCGTTACGTCAATATCTGTCTGGAGGCGTGTCGATCCGGGCGTTTCAAGATGGCCATGGTTGAGGAGTTTTCGATGGTAGTGACACTCTGCAACCTGCTGGAAGGGCTACTCACGCCACAAAACACGCCAAAAGGATGTGACAAAGAATGGTTCGAGATCTACTTCTGTTTTGCAGCTGTTTGGGCGTTTGGCGGATGTGTTTTCCAAGATCAAATGGTCGATTACCGAGTCGAATTCAGCAAATGGTGGAATTCTGAATTTAAGACAGTGAAGTTCCCCGTTCAGGGCACTGTTTTTGACTACTACATTGAGCACGAAACAAAGCGTTTTGCTCCCTGGACAGACTGCGTGCCTGCTTATACATTTGACCCAGAAACTCCATTGAATGCAGTTCTGGTGCATACACCGGAAACAACTCGCTTGCGGTACATGCTTGACGTCCTGGCCGACAACGGGAAGCCTGTCCTGTTGGTTGGAAACGCTGGATGCGGTAAGACAGTTCTCATGGGCGACAAGCTTTACTCGTATGGGGAAGATCGGTTGATTGTTAATGTCCCGTTCAACTTTTATACCACCGCTTGGTCTTTGCAGTCCATTTTGGAAAAGCCGTTGGAGAAAAAAGCCGGTCGAAACTATGGTCCACCTGGATCTAAAAAGCTCATTTACTTCCTGGATGATCTGAACATGCCGGAAGTTGACAAATATGGCACAGCATCTCCACATACCCTCCTTCGACAATATCTTGATTACAAACATTGGTATGACCGCAGCAAGCTGACACTTAAGGAGATTCACAATTGCCAGTATGTTGCGTGCATGAACCCGACGGCTGGCAGTTTCACCATCAATGGACGTCTTCAGCGTCATTTTGCGACGTTCGCTGTCAACTTCCCCGGGGTTGATTCATTACAAAGTATTTACCAGCAAATTCTCTCAGGACATCTGAAGATCTTCCCGAATAACATTCAAAAGCTGGGAGAAAAGCTTGTAGCTGGAGCTTTACTGTTGCACAAAAAAGTTGCTGCAAGCTTCCTACCAACTGCGGTCAAATTCCACTACATTTTCAATCTCCGAGACCTCAGTAATATTTTCCAGGGTATCTTGTTTTCCAACAAGGACACTTTGCACGAACCAATCGATTTGATCAGGCTTTTCCTTCACGAAACCATGCGTACCTATGGTGACAAAATGGATGATACAGATCGGGCGCAGCTGCAGAAGTACCAGCAAGAGGTCGTAAAGAAGACATTCGAGGAGATGGATCAAGCCGCAGTCAATGCTGAGCCAATTGTCTTTACTCATTTTGCATCGGGCATCGGGGATCCAAAGTATGGGCAGATCAAGGAATGGTCAGTGTTGAAGCGACTACTGGATGAGGCCCAGATGCAATATGACGAGGTGAATGCCGCACAGAACCTCGTGTTGTTTGAGGACGCCATGAGTCATGTGTGCAGGATCAACCGAATCCTGGAATCGCCTCGAGGAAATGCTCTGCTGGTCGGAGTCGGTGGTAGCGGCAAACAATCGCTGGCACGTTTAGCTGCCTTTATTAGTCAGATGGAGGTGTTCCAAATCACCCTCAAGAAGGGGTACTCCGCTACTGATTTAAAAACAGACCTCGCTGGATTGTACAACAAAACCGGTCTCAAGAAACTGCAGATAATGTTCCTCCTAACAGATTCTCAGATCGCGGACGAGAAGTTCCTTGTTCTGATCAATGATATGCTGGCTAGTGGCAACATTCCAGGTTTATTCCCGGACGACGAAGTGGAAACCATCATCAACGCCATGAGGAATGAGGTTAAAGCTGCAGGTCTGATGGACACGCGTGAGATTTGTTGGGATTTCTTCATTAAGACTGTCCGACGAAATCTGAAAGTTGTATTGTGTTTCTCGCCTGTCGGAAAGACATTACGTTCCCGTTGCCGAAAGTTCCCCGCGATTGTCAACTGTACCATGATTGATTGGTTCCACGAATGGCCGGAAGAGGCTCTACAGTCCGTCGCTACTCGTTTCATCTCAACAAGCGACCTCGTTCCCGAGGATCTAAAAAAACCTGTTACACACTTCATGGCATATGCTCACCAGAGTGTCAACGATGTGTCACAAAAATACCTAATGAACGAAAAGCGATATAACTACACCACCCCGAAGTCATTCTTGGCGCTGATATCTCTTTATAAGGAGATGCTTGAACAAAAATCAAGAGCATTGACCAAAAGCATGGAGCGACTTGAGAATGGTTTAACGAAACTACAAAGCACCGCCGCTCAAGTTGATGATCTAAAGGCGAAGCTTGCGTCACAGGAAGTAGAGTTGAAGGCTAAAAACGAGGAAGCGGAAAGATTGATCGAAAAGGTTGGAATCGATACGGAGAAAGTTAACAAGGAGAAGGCGGTAGCCGCTGAGGAGGAGAAGAAAGTCGACGTCATCACAAAGGAAGTTTTGGAAAAGCAAAACGATGCGACAAGGGACCTTGCAGCGGCAGAACCAGCATTGGCAGCTGCTTCAGAGGCCCTGAACACATTGAACAAGGCCAATTTGACTGAACTGAAATCATTCGGTTCACCTTCTCAGGAAGTAGTCAATGTAGCGGCAGCTGTCGGGGTGCTACTTAGCCCTCCAGGAAAAATTTCTAAGGACCGGAGCTGGAAAGCATCGAAAAACATGATGGCCAAGGTAGATGCCTTCTTGGATAATTTGATCACTTTCGATAAAGAGAACATTGACTCGTCTAACTTGGACGCCCTTGCTCCATACCTATCGGACCCCAATTTCAACGAAGAATTTATGAAGTCCAAATCAATGGCTGCAGCTGGTCTGTGCTCTTGGGTGGTAAATATTGTCAATTATTTCTACGTATACAGGGATGTGGAGCCCAAACGAAAAGCCCTGGAAGCAGCCAACGAGACCCTCAAAGAGTCGCAGGCACGTCTCGCAGAGATCCAAAGCAAGATTGCGGATCTTGATAGAAATTTAGCCGAATTGACTGCTCAGTTCGAAAAAGCGACTGCCGACAAGCTCAAGTGTGAAGAAGAGGCTCGCTCTACGCAGGAAACAATTGTATTGGCAAATCGGCTCGTTGGCGGATTGGCATCTGAAAATGTGCGCTGGAATGAGGCGGTTGCAAAATTCAAAGAGCAAGAGAAAACACTTGCTGGCGACGTCCTGATGTCTGCAGCTTTTGTGTCTTATGTCGGCTGTTTCAGTAAGCGATATCGTGAGGAATTGCTTCAAGATTACTGGTTCAAATATCTCAGGGACGAAAGTAATCCATACAAAGTCCCGCTTTCTGCAGGTCTGGATCCTCTGGATATTCTGACATCTAGCTCCGAAATTGCAAGGTGGAGCAACGAGGGACTCCCTAACGATCGCGTCTCTGTTGAGAACGCCACAATGGTGACGAGCTGTAAGCGATGGCCTCTGATTGTCGACCCTCAGTTGCAAGGAGTTACATGGATCAAGATCCGTGAAGGTGCCAACTTGCGGGTTGTGCGACTTGGGGCAAGAGGTTATTTAGACGCTATTGAGAAAGCTGTATCCACCGGAGAAACCGTGCTGATTGAAGATATCCAAGAAAGCATCGATGCTGTTTTAAATCCTTTACTCGGTCGCGAGACCATCAAGAAGGGCCGATACATCAAGATGGGGGATAAGGAGGTGGAATATGATCCCAAGTTCAAGTTGATCTTGCAAACACGCCTACCGAACCCTCACTATCCTCCTGAGATTCAAGCACAGACAACACTGATCAACTTCACAGTGACTCTGGCTGGTCTTGAAGACCAGCTTCTGGCCGATGTAGTAAATGTTGAGCGACCAGATCTGGAACGAACGAAAGCGGATCTGACGAAGCAGCAGAACGAGTTCAAAATTAAACTTACAGAACTTGAAGATGCGTTGCTATCTCGTCTGTCAGCAGCGCAAGGTAATTTCTTGGGCGATACTGCGCTAGTCGAAAATTTGGAGACCACGAAAAGTACGGCAACAGACATCGAGCAGAAGGTTGAGGAAGGAAAACGCACGGAAAAGAAGATCAATGAAACGCGTGAGCTCTACCGGCCAGTGGCAGCACGGTCGTCCTTACTATACTTCCTACTCAATGACTTGTGGCAAATTCATCCAATGTACCAGTACTCGTTAAATGCGTACAAGGTGGTATTCCAGAATGCCATATCTCGTGCAGACAAAAGTGAGGATATCAAAGAGCGGGTGGCGGCACTCATCGATTCTATTACGCATATGGTGTTTATTTACACCACTCGTGGATTGTTTGAGCGCGATAAGCTCATCTTCCTTGCTCAAATGACATTCCTCATTCTGATTTCACAGGGGGACATGGATTTGACCGAGATGGACTTTTTGCTACGTGCTCCGCGAATTCTCAATGTGAAAAGCCCGTTCGAATGGCTCAGTGATGCATCATGGGGAATGACAAAGGCGCTTTCGAACATGGAAGTCTTTAAATCGCTAGCCTCGGATATAGAAGGGGGCGCAAAACAATGGAAGAAATATTGCGAGCTGGAAGTGCCAGAAAATGAAAAGCTCCCACAGGAATGGAAAAACAAAAGTCCTCTGCAGAAGCTGTGCATCCTGCGCTGCCTTCGACCGGACCGTATGACATACGCAATACGAAACTTCATCGCTCAAAAGATGGGTCCCAAGTACATAAACACGGCTCGCGTTCCCCTACCAAAGTCATTTGAGGAGTCTGGGCCGGCCACTCCTGTATTTTTCATCCTGTCCCCCGGTGTCGATCCCGTCAAGGAAGTAGAAGCACTTGGTCGTACTTTCGGCGTTGGAGAAGACAACGGAAATTACCATTATGTTTCCTTAGGTCAGGGCCAAGAAATTATTGCCGAACAGAAACTGGACATCGCTTACAAAGCTGGAGGGTGGGTAATGTTGGAAAACATTCACTTGGTTGCCAAGTGGCTGCCGATGCTGGAGAAGAAACTGGAAGCATTATCATTAGGCTCGCATCCAGACTTCCGAGTGTTCCTCTCTGCCGAACCAGCTGGCGATCCCGCATATCACATTATCCCAACCGCAATACTGCAAGCATCCATCAAAATAACAAACGAACCCCCCACTGGCATGCAAGCGAACATTCACCGCGCCCTGGACAATTTCACGCAAGAGTCTTTGGAGCGCTGCTCTAAGGATGCTGAATTCCGGGGAATTTTGTTTGCACTGTGTTATTTCCATGCCGCTATTTTGGAGCGTCGAAAGTTTGGAACCCAGGGTTGGAACAAACCATACCCTTTCAGCACTGGCGATCTTACCATCTCGGTAGACGTTCTCTATAACTACCTCGAAACATTCGCCAAAGTACCATGGACGGATTTACGCTATATGTTTGGTGATATCATGTACGGCGGTCATATTTCTGACGACTGGGACCGACGCTTGTGCTCTGCCTACCTCGATGTCTACATTCAGCCTGACATGTTTGAGGGAGCTTTCGAGCTTGCTCCTGGCTTCCAGCTTCCACCTACTTCCGATCATAAAGACTACCACCGCTACATCGACGACAACCTTCCAGCAGAGTCGCCATATCTGTATGGCCTGCATCCGAATGCTGAAATCGGTGTCCTCACCAAATCCGCAGATCTTCTCTTTCGTACCATTTTGGAAATGCAGCCCCGAGATACCGCAGGTGGTTCAGCTACCAGCAAAGAGGAGAAGGTTGGACAAGTTATTGAGGAAATCCTTGGCACGATGCCCGACTCGTTCAATGTCGCAGAATTGATGGCGAAAGTCGAGGAGCGTACTCCGTATATATCAGTCTCTTTGCAGGAATGCGACCGTATGGCTACCTTGACCACAGAAATTCGACGGTCCCTTCGCGAGCTTCAGTTGGGATTGAAGGGAGATTTGACAATCACAGAAAATATGGAGTTATTGACAAATGCCCTCTTCATGAATGTTGTGCCTGCCTCTTGGGAAAAGCTCGCTTATCCTTCACTACAAGGACTGGCTACATGGTATGCGGATCTGCAACAGCGCATCAAAGAGCTTGAGGCTTGGGTATCTGAGTTCCAGCTACCGTCGGTCGTATGGCTACCCGGGTTATTTAACCCCCAATCTTTCTTGACTGCCATCATGCAAACCACTGCGCGTAAGAATGAATGGCCGCTGGATCGTATGGTGCTGTCCGTCGACGTAACCAAGAAGGCGCGAGAAGAGTTTTCGGGAGCGCCACGCGAAGGCGCTTACGTGCACGGTCTCTTCATGGAAGGAGCGCGATGGGACACAAACACAGGACTCATCCAGGAGAGTCTGCTCAAAGAACTCACCCCAGCGATGCCAGTAATATACATCAAAGCTATACCCGTCGACAAAAAAGATACTAAAGGGGTGTATGAGTGCCCCGTGTATCGCACACGCCAACGTGGGCCTACTTTCGTATGGACATTTAATTTGAAAACCAAAGAGCGACCACAGAAATGGATTCTTGGTGGAGTTTGTCTGTTGTGTGGAGCGGACTAGGCCGACTGGGTCAGTGTATATAGAAGAAGCTTGGCATGATGTGGCAATTGTTATCTTGAATGTATACCGTTACCAATTTGTAGATACATTTCTTTCTAATATCTTCTTGGATCATGAGGATCTGTAATTCTTCTCACTTCTGTTGTTTCTAAAACTGCAGCCGAATTGCCTCTGTTGCTTAGCACAAATGAATTAAGTCTTGAATCATAAATAATAGTAGTTTTGGTGGTTCATTCCAGCTCTTACTACCTCGACTTCGCGCGTTGGAAGAAGTTATGAACCGGATTGACGTATACCAGGATAAAACAACCGTCATTTCCCATTTACGTAAAATGTTTTCCAATTACCTACCTAGAGCAGTTCAGAAGCGTCTAGCACTCTTGGACAAAATATGGCCAAGATTAGTGGCATAGTAGCCAAGGCATTTTTCCTGATTTTCCCTTTCCTCTGGGTATCTATTGCCTCATCCAACGTAAATGAATTTGCGACGGTCAACTTATCTTTGGGGGGGTCCGTTCGGGGTCGATTGAACAAATTAGGTGCTTTCGAATTTCTTGGAATTAGATACGGAGAAGCCGTGCGGTGGGCAACCGCAAACCTTGACAACAACACAGCAGCGTCAGACGCACTCTATTTTGGAAGTAATTGCCCGCAAATATGCCAGACGGTATTATGCCCGGAAACGATTGCGGAAGATTGCCTGTTTTTGAACATATGGACCCCTTTCAACAATGCATCAGAGATCAATTCTACATCTACATCTCTGCCAGTGATCGTCTTCTTTCATGGAGGTTCCTTTCAATTTGGGGGAGCGGGGATGGCTGCTTACGATGGCGCAGAACTGGCGCTGCGCATGAATGCTATTGTAGTGTCGTTCAACTACCGTCTGGGAGTCTTAGGCTTCCTTGATTTAAGCGCTTTGGATAACACAGCACAGACGACCAACTTTGGGCTGCTGGATCAACGTGTGGCACTCAAATGGATTGCACGAGACATTCATTCATTCGGTGGGAACTTTTCAAGAAGCACTTTCTTAGGTCAGTCGGCTGGAGCACAATCGATTTTAATGCATCTGGCGGATCAAGCGACAAGAGAGCAGATATCCAAAGTCTTTTTGATGAGTCCTCCGGCAATAAAGCTATCGACGCGTCTCGAAAGTCAAGAATTGGCCGCCAAGTTAGCAAAATCTTTAAAATGCGCAGCTGTGACATGTCTTCGAGACAAGTCTATGCGTGCAGTACTCAATGCTGCGGAAGAGGACGACGACACAGAAAAAAAATTGGCAAAAATTGAGATCAAGTCAATGGCACCCGTGATGGATGGCGTAGACATTATCCTTAACCCCTTTGATATTCTTGGGGACGCCCACGTAACTAATGGTGTTCAAGCCATTGTAAGCATCAATGTCGTCTTTACACTGATGCTCACCTATCTCATCATTTGCCCAGATCGGTGGTGTCAGCTACGAAGCATACTTGTTTCTAAAAGAGGCGTTTTCCGGAGAGGTCAGTTCGGGAATGTTCAATGTTGCGCTGTAAGTATGTACGAGATTCGCGTCGTTTTGTGACTAAAGTGTTTTCTAGCGATGCCTTATTTGCTCCCAATGCGAAAGCTGTCCAGCAAGTGTATAATGCTGAGAATGATGACTATCTAGCCGATCGAAAGCCTCATCTTACTGACATGATCGGCGATTGGCTGTTCCTCTGCCCGCTGCGCAAGTCGATTCGCGCCTCACTGTCCACCACTGTGCGATCGTACATATTCGAGGCACCCTGGCTTGGTGGCTCCGACGAACCTTTGGGCAATATTTGCGATGACCATGCTTGTCATACCACCGATCTATCATACCTATTCAGGACCCCAAGTGATGGTTGGTAAAGTTTTGCGCGCTCTTACCATATTGCATTCACTAATAATATACCAAGCGGTCTCTCAACCGGTGGGAGACGCCTTTCGCTCCTATTTTCATAGCTTTGTGCACGATCTTGATCTAACAATCAGTGACCCACCGTGGCTGCCCGCAACGCTTTCTGAGTTCACTGTGCTGCGTTTTCCAGCTGCGCAAGCATTAGCCAACACCTCTTATACTCCTATTCTTGACAAGATACACCCACTAGCAGAGAAATGCGATCTGTGGGACCGACAAGGTTATCAATTTTCGCCAAGGTTTGAAGATTCATACATCTACAGTCTACAGAAGAAATCTGCCGGCCTTTCGGTCCCTGTTCTAGGCGTCGCAATTAGTATGGTCGGCTTTTTTTTAGGAACAAACTTGTTTCTCCTGCTCGGCAGCTTTGCGCTACGGTACCATTTCCGGCGGCTCTTTCGTGTAATATGTGCTTCGGAAGAAGGTTTAAATGATGAAAAGGGTCGGAAACCATCCATGTCGAAATATCAAACTATGGGCCCCGAGGAGATGCCACGTCCTGTGATGTTAGAGTGCAAGAACGTCACTTACCGAGCAGGGGATGTCGCAAATGGAAAGAGACTGTTAGATGCGGTGTCCTTCAAATGTGAACCAGGTACGATTACCGCCATCATGGGTCCCAGTGGAGCAGGGAAGACAACTTTACTATCATTGGTTAGTAAGCGGGTTGAGTCATTTGACAGTTACTGATACAGCGGCCTAGCTCAATCGTCGCTTGAAAGCCTCTGCTCCGCAAGAAAAGATTCTATTCGCGGGACAGCCCCTATCTTCCTACAGCGCTACAGCTTTTCGATTTATGACGGGCTTTGTGCCTCAGCATGACCCACCTTACTATGGTCTCACAGTTCGTGAGGTCATGATTTTCAATTCACTACTGGAGGTAAGGTTCTCACGATGGTAAAAAGCATTAGCAATTATTGAATTGGTTTTGCTTCAAGCTACCAGTGACAAGGACTCATGCGCAGCGCAGCAGTCGAATCGATCGTCTTCTTAACCTATTGAATTTAACATCCTGCGCGGACGTGGTGATTCAAAGACCGGAGCATAATCAAGGCGGCATATCTGGAGGTCAGATGAGACGTTTATCCATTGCAGTTGCCCTTCTCAAGAAGCCCAGCGTTTTGTTTTTGGATGAACCCACATCAGGATTAGGTATTCGAAATTTGCGGTTCAAAAAAAAAGTCATCTACTCACTCTGCCTAATCAGATGCAAAATCGACTCTTGACGTTGGTATTGCATTGTCGCAGCTGGCGGGGCAGGGCTATACGGTAGTTGTTTCAATTCATCAACCCCGTCCGGAAATGTTCCGGCTTTTCTCTCAGGTAGTGGTGCTGGTCTACGGCCGGTTATTATATGCGAACACTCCCGAAGGATCCGAAAGTTTTTTCTTATATCTCCGGAACAAACTTGTGGAAAAGGAAACCAATGCTGCGGTTCTTGAAGAAGAAGAAGATGCAGATGAAGCTAAAGACGGCAAAAAAGCTGATGAGGCGAACCCTGCAGATCTTATCATGGACGTGGCAGGAGCTATTCGTCCCCGCAATGCCGCCTGGGCAAGTAGCCAATGGGACGAGTATGTTGAGCGTGATCAACGTCCGGAGGGACACCTAGCAATCACTCGTAACGAATCTTGGATGGATGTCGTCGGGAAAGATGTCGCACCATCGCCAATACTAGCGCTGGAATACTTGCCCTATAGTAAAGGCAGCAGCGATACTGCCAAGAAGCGTAGCTCTTTAAGTATCACTTTTCCTTTCAAAAACAAAACCTCTGTACAACCTGATACTTCGACGCACCGCGGATTCACTCTACCTCCCGCAGTTACTACGATTGCAGCAGCCGGGTCTATGGAGGCCCTAAAAATATCCAGCGGCAAGACACTTAAGATTCGGAGCAAAAACATCAAGCCATGGCCAGTTAAGCAGATTTTTATCATCGCATCCAGATGGTGGACAACTCGACCAGTCAGGAGGAAATTCAACATGATGATTATATCTGGTGGGGGAGTATGGCTTCTCGCATTATTACAAAGGCGTCCTGGTAATGATGCTCTTTCTATTGTTTTACAAACCAAGGGACTTGCATTAGGTATGCTGCGCAATTTGTTGCGACAGAATTGAAATTCTAAAACAATTTTTCAAAAGCATGCGTGGGTCTTCCAGCACTAAAGAATATTCATATTTCCTTCGACTACTATGAGGATCGCGATGTCTATAACAATGACTCGGAGAATGGATCGATCAGCCCAATAGCATTTTTCTGCCATCGGCTGCTATATGAAACGGCGATGGCAACCATGGAAGGGCTTGCTGCCGTGATATCTGCATATTTCATTCTAGAGTGCAATCCAGATCCTAGTCGCATTGGGACCGTGCTTTCCATTTTTTTACTCTACTACAACTGCACCACCACACTGTTTACCCTGGTATACTGCACGCGCCTGGGCCGTCCTGAGGCTAGAAGTGTGGCTTTTTTCTCTCAAGCCGTTCTTGCGATCACCAGTGGTATCTGGATTAAAAAGGGTGACTCGAGCGTATACGATTGGATTGCCTGGTTTCAGTATCTCAATCCAACCTTCTGGGCGTTGTCGCCTTTGATCAGAGCGAATGCTGCCGGGGTGGGAGAGTGCATATTTCAAAGAGGTGGATATTGCCATGCGACGATTGGCGATGTCATTGTGGAAGAAGCCAGGACGGACAAAATTCCACCGGGACAAGGTATTGTATCATTAGCACTGATCTGGCTCGCCATGAGAACGATCCAATTTCTCTTGTTGCTGCGCGACGCATATTGGGATACATTCTGGAACGCGAACAAGCGCAAATTCGGGCCCTCTGCTTGGGTTCGAGCAAGCCAAAAGGTTCTTGACGGCGCTTTGAAGAAGGAAATGGGAACACAAACGGGGGATTCTGTGGGAAATTTTGATGAGGGCTTTTTGGATGCAGCCATGGCTACTGCGCAGCAGGATATAGAGAATCCTCTGTAACTCACATAAAAGAGAAGGCCTATGTATGTACATAACATAATTATTGTGGCTTACTACTATACAATTGTAACCCCTAAAGCTGATTGTGCCCGTTGTACGGATGGTGGGCGTTGTAACTTATAGCTCTCACTCTGACGGACCTCCATTTGAGTGGATAAAACCATGAAGAGGCTCCCAACAGTGTATAGAGCACTGCCGATAAGCCAAGGCACACACGTATTCTGAATACTTATTCGGTTCAAGTCGTACAGGCCTGGAAGACTGCCGATTAAGAAAGCCACTGAGCCCCAGAAGAAGCAGAATAAAGTATAGAAATTCGGCTGCCGACAAAGTGCAGGCAGGGTTGTTGTTTTCAGCAAACCACACAGAGAAAAGATAACTCCTAAAAGAAATCCCAGTGATCCCAACAGGCTGCAGAAGTAAATGCCCAATCGAGATACGAGGTCCGTAGCATGTTCAAGAGTTTGAATCTGTAAGGTGATGCCAGGTGCTGATACAAGAAGAAGCGTGATAGCTTCCATATCAAAGAAGAATATACCGACCAAGTAAAAAAAGGTCGCAAACCAGAGGTATAGGCTGGACGAATTGTGCGCAGAAAGCTGCTTCTCAGTATATTCCTGCTTCGCCAAATCGAAACTGCCGGACGTTGTAATTTCTGAACTTGCCGCGCTATCCCACAGCAGTTCATCATCTAATTTCGTCAAGTCTTCCACAACAAGCTTGCTTTCCGGATGCACACGCCGTTGCGTTGGTTTTCCATCATGATTGAAAATGCTACTGTTCAAATTCGATGGAACTGCTGGTGCGACTTTTTTTGGAGGACAAAAGTGGGGCCAAAGCTCGGAGAACGATGGAGGCGTGGCAGATGTAAACTCGATCGAGATTGTAACGGTGAAAAAGATACATCCGACAAGAAACGTAAGGTTAGACCAAAGCAAGTGTGCATATGTAGCAGTGAGGGGTATGGACGCAGCATAACCAAGAGCCGCGCTGAGCAGGAATAGAAAAGATCCAAGGGTGTAACTAAGACTTATCCACAGCGGCCCATTGTCGACAAGTGGGCCTGTGCCAAAAGAATTCCGTCTTGGCATGGTGGTGGTAGGCAATTGGAAATATTATGGAAGTGATGACAATGTTCTGTGGCGCAGGCTTACGACAGCTTGTCGGAATGTCAGCGCGTTTCCGCCTTGGTCGGTCGTCTTCCCAGGACGATCATCGCCAGCAAGTAAGCTAAATTTGAAAAGGCAAAGCAGAGATTCTGTCGAATTAAAACCAGCAGATACTTTCTCGCTTTAGAGTCATACGTTCTATTTCATTCAAATCTCCTATAATTTTAACTTCCGCGTGCCAAACGGGTGTGTCTCCGTTTATAGCAACTGGGCAAGTTTGGGTTTTGGCTACTGGGCTGACTGCTGCATACGAGCGGATGTAATTAGGTCAGCATTCGATTTTGCGCCGTGAACGACAGCTCTCACGTCGTGTTCAGTACTATTAGTGGAGGCCGTTAACGAACAATCAACCGGAAGTATCTCGTCACCAGGCCAAGGGCGCCTAGAGTTCTTGCGAGCAGCTTGAACTGGAATTCGCGCAGGATATTTGTCGGGAGCGGTCATGTCACTTTTGAAAAAACTTACTGGCTCGAGCAAAGGAACTGGAGTCAAGAACAACGCTATAAACCCAACACCTGCGAAAGGACCAGAACCACCGCTGTTGCCATCCTCGCTATCTGCGAATAGCGCATTGACCAAAGAACCATCGGCAGTCAGATTGGAAAGTCCTTCCCCAATCTTAAAGGACACATCTGCCATGTCTATTGTCGGCGGACATGCTATGCAAGTTGATCATCATCAATCCGGACACTCCAGATCTGGGACTCATGACAGCGGGCCTCTTCCAATGGATTTGGACAATTCCAATAAAGGTGGAAAGGTGGGGATATCCCGATTATTTTCAATCGTTCTCGTACATGCTAATTAAGGCACTTCATGTTCGCAGAATTGGTTAGATTCAACTGCTGGAAGCTCAAGTGGAGTTACATCTCCACCTGCTGCCGTCACTCGACCGGCACCAAGCACCGCAGGTACCTCTCCAGTAAATCCGGCCGGTCATACCATCGCACCTAGTCTTCCTGCGGTACCTGGCGCAAGTTCCGTCGTTAAGAAAAGGCAGAAGTTCTCCTTACAGGATTTCAATCTTGATCGGACGTTGGGAACTGGTTCTTTCGGACGCGTGCACCTTGTTCGACTGAAGGCGACGGGCAAATACTATGCCATGAAAGTTCTGAAGAAGTCCGAAATTGTGAAGATGAAGCAAGTTGAGCATACAGTAAACGAGAAAAACATTCTCGAACAAATCGACTTCCCATTCCTGGTCAGCATGCTGGGCACATTTCAGGATTGTGCCAATCTGTACTTTGTCATGGAATATGTGCAAGGAGGAGAGCTATTTTCATATTTGCGGCGTTGTGGGGTATGATCCTTAGATCTTGTTTACTGGGATATTTCAATCGGCTGAGGTTTCTCAATAGCGGTTTCCAAATCACGTAGCTCGATTTTATGCAGCAGAGGTAGTAATGGCGTTCGAGCACCTGCATTCCAAGGATGTCATCTACAGAGATCTGAAGCCTGAGGTAATTCCGTAACAACTCACTCCTGACCTACGTTCTCTCAACCTTTTACCGCGTAAGAATCTTCTCATAGACGCCAGAGGCAACATCAAGATTACAGACTTTGGTTTTGCTAAACACGTTCCAGATGTAACATGGACACTTTGCGGTACACCTGACTACCTCGCACCCGAGATCATTCAATCTCGCGGTTACGGTAGAGCTGTCGATTGGTGGGCACTGGGCATTCTCATTTACGAGGTTTGAAAATATACCTTTGCCTTCGGAGATGGCAGTTGCTTACAGTTGAGCAGATGTTGGCAGGCCATCCTCCTTTCTACGATGAAGATCACTTCAAGCTCTACGAAAAAATTCTGGCTTGTAAGCCAAAGTTCCCAACGCATTTTGATCCAGCCGCAAAGGACCTCGTGAAAAGACTGCTGTCTCCAGATCTCACCAAACGTTACGGTAATCTGAGAGGAGGAGTCAACGATATCAAGCGGCACAAATGGTTTGCGGGAATCGATTGGGAAAAACTACGAGCTTTGCAAGTGCAAGCTCCTTATATTCCACCTCTGAAGGGAGAAGGGGATACCAGCAACTTTGATGCGTACCCAGAAGACCATGAGCCGTATGGTATCGTTTGCCCTGACCCTTACCGTGACAAATTTAGGGACTTTTAATCGTTCTGAATTTGAAAAGGCATATTTGTGTGGTCTAGGTCAAATAAATTCTGGTGTTAATCTTTGAGATCTTCTGCCTCTGATACATGGACAGCACCGTGCTTTATATATATAATTTACTCAGAATCCATGACCAATTTTCCCACCAATGTCCACAACACAGAGTCATCAGGAGGTGTCGTAAATGGGCAGACGTCTACAGAAGTAAAGGTTCTCAGAGTTTTTATAGCATTACCTGCCAGGCATCCCATTCCAGACATGATATCTATGTATCTCGGCTGTCCTCGCCGCCAAGCGGTTCCTCTGGATCCCATCTTTTTCCGATTCTACCTCGGCGGACACTGTCCTCACCAGAGTATTCCTCGTCCAGGGTAACGCCATCTTTGGTTCCAATCATGAACAGATGTCAGCGTCCTTTCAACAGCTGAAGCGGAGCTCGTCGGTTTTGCAAGAGGCCGCTCCGCTCTGCGGTCTCCAAGTGGCTTGGCAGTTTGGCGGAGATGCAAGAGACTTGCGAGTCGTGACGGTCATCACCAATGCAGATGGCATATGCAGCAGCTCGGATTACATGTTTATATAGCCTCCTCTTTATGGTCTGATTTGGATACCAAGCGGTATACGGTATGCCAAGCAATTCCTCTGGCTTTGCCCAGTTCGCAGACTTTCCCCGGCAGCCGGGATCCGAACAAGGGAAGCACGTTCAAGGGCATAGTCCTAGTGAGGATGTCTCCGAAGATAATAGCCGAAGAGACAGCATAGACTCTTTTCTGGCGAAGAATGATGTCGATCCTGACGCAGACCTTGAGTTTGATTTGGACGACGATATAAATGCTTTGCTACCGTGAGTGCAATGAATTGTAATTTGTTGGATATGCGACTTGAATGACAATTTTCCTTTAATCAAGACCGAATGACCGGACACATCCAAACTCTACCACATCTCCCGGCCCGTCATCGCCAAGTTTTGATTTTGGAGCAATCCATCTGATACCATTATCGTCAACACTTTCCAAATCTGAAACTGAGCTTCCGCAAAACCTGACATTTTGGTCAGGACTTGCCATGATCGTTGGTATGAGTATCGGAAGTGGAATTTTTGCATCCCCCGGTCCTGTATTCACTTTCACAAAGTCTGTGGGGGCAGCCTTGAGTGTCTGGGTACTGGCAGGGCTGCTCGCGGTCGTGGGCGGACTCTGCTATGCGGAACTGGGAACGGCAATACCCAGCTCCGGTGGGGAGCACCCATACTTGATGAGAGCTTATGGCTCGCTTCCTGCCTTTCTATTCAGTTGGACCGGCGTAACTGTCACCCGTCCGGGATCCGTGGCAATCATCACGGTTATCTGCGCAGAATATACCGTCCGATTGATTTTGTATGCGCATCCGACTGCTGCCGACGATCCTCCCAGTTGGCTCGTCAAATTGATTGCGATTTGCGTCATCGCCGGCCTAACCACAATTAACTGTGTATCCACCAAACTCGGCACGCGGGTGCAGGACATTTTCACGATACTGAAACTGCTCTCACTGCTAATTATTGGTGCCATCGGGGTGGTCAAACTTGCTGAAGTTGGAGTAGGGGCTGCCAACAATTCGGGAAAGGAGGGAGAATCGCATAATTTTCACAACAAGTCAATTTTTCAAGGAAGCTCAGATAATGCAGGAGACTATGCGCTGGCGCTTTATTCTGCCTTGTGGGCTTATGACGGATGGTTCGCGCAATGCTTTTTGTTGATCATGAGGCAAAACTAATATCTCACTAGGAACAACTTGAATAATGTTGCGGGGGAATTGAGAAACCCCACCCGAGATCTTCCGCGGGCTATCACTGCCGGTCCTCTCATCGTCATCGTGGCTTACGTGCTGGCCAATATTGCTTATTATGCTGTTTTGCCTGCCGAAATCGTGAGAGACTCGAATACAATCGCGATGGTGAGAGATACTTGTTTATCAGATCTTGGGCAAATTGTTTAACGCCATCTGCTTAGGATTTTGGCAAGCGAGCTTTTGGTCATTTTGGTGGTATTATTATCCCGTTGATTGTCATTGGCTCCACGCTTGGGGCAGCGAACGCGTCCATATTTTCTGGTGCCCGAGTTGCCTATGTATCAGCAAGGTCGGCCCATGCACCAGCATTCCTCGCCAAGATACATTCCAAATTCAGGACGCCGTTCAATGCCTTGCTGGTTCAGGGCACGCTGTCCTGTGTGTTTATCATTTTCGGAAATTTTACCTCCCTGGTGAATTTCTACTCCATGATAGCATGGTCATTCTACTTTCTGGCGGTGGTTGGGTTGGTGATTCTACGTGTTCAAGAGCCACACTTGGAGAGACCCTATCGTGTCTGGATAGTGATGCCATTCCTCTTCTTGGTTGTCGTCATTTTTCTCCTGACACTGAGCATACGAGAGGCACCAATGGAGGCTTTATACGCGCTAGCATTCACTGCTGTAGGTCTGCCATTCTGGTATATTGTGGTACGAAAGGGCCATTCATGGGAGAGTAAGTTTTTTATAGTCAAGACAGTGACGTTTGGACACTAATATATATTTCCTGCAGCGGTTGGACAGACAATATCACAAATTCTACTTGCGCCACTACTGCTTATTCTCAGTTTTCTACCTAAAAGAATGCAGTCCTCCATCACAAGATTCAGATTGCCCTCGATATCCCTTTCGTCAGTAAAGTCAAAAACCACACAATGGTGGGAACACCGCATGTCAGAATGGAAATATCGAAAGCAAAGATCACAAGAAGACGGTCTAGAAATGGAGGAACCAAGCGACGCATTCTAATTGTATATATAGCACGGTTACTAGTAGATCATAGAAGAACTGCCACTTGTACATACCCTAAATCGCCTCAATCATTCCAATCATGAAATGCATCTTTGGGAGGGGCCGCAACCATGCTCTTGACTTTTTGACCGATATTTGTCCTCTCAGGTCCATCATAACGGACTGGTCCGGGCCCTTCACTCTCGTGGTACATTTCACCATCGCATCCAATGTACCAACGCTTGGCGAAGTGTTTGATATCTGATGAAGTAATAGTCCCGGTCATTCCTCGTCCAGGCCCTTCATCCGGTCCCGGAGCGGCAACATCAATGTCCGTAGGAGGTAACATTCCGGTTCGCAGATACGCATGTACCGCTTTCGATATAGCGTCACTGTAGCGCTCACCATTATGATACAATGATTTCGTTGCTTCTGGCATATCTCTCTTTCACAGATATCGGTGTTTTAATGGATTTCTTCACCTTGCCGCCTCAACTGTTCTCTCGAAAGTCATACCGATCGTCCTTGTTCACATATTCTCTTGCATCAATGATGGCAGATTGCTTGTGTGGAGAAAAGTGAACCGTAGAACAAGGCTCAAAACTGCTATTATGTTCAAATTTGAACATCATAGTCCATGCCGACCAGTTAGTTGGTTTCAAATGACATTTCTACATACCGTGAGATACGATTGCTTCCTGTGACTGGCGCATTTTACCCCATTGCTTGCGATCTGTGTTAGTAAAGTCCGCCATCCGGGGTGCAACGGTGCGCCAAAATGATCTTGCTACCCTTTGCTGTCAGTGTCAGTGTCGCGAAAGGACAATGCTGTTCCGATCTTTCGTCCCCGCTGCCCTATTCGTGAAGCATAGTAG
The DNA here is from genome assembly GCA_025602905.1 of Phlyctochytrium arcticum. Lineage (NCBI taxonomy): Eukaryota > Fungi > Chytridiomycota > Chytridiomycetes > Chytridiales > Chytridiaceae > Phlyctochytrium > Phlyctochytrium arcticum. The sequence continues at coordinate 175,923 of JAHLKI010000010.1, read as the reverse complement.
GAGCACCACCCCACGCTTGCGCTTAATACCTGCAAGGATGAGCAGCTCCTCGTCAAAGCATGGAATGGATGGGAAGGTCATCGGTAAAATTCTGCATGATACCCACGCGTTGGAGAAGCCAATATCCTGGTCGGTCTTGGTGAGTATATTAGCCTATGACTTTCGAATACACAGAGATTAATAAGTGGATTCAAGTGTGCAGCTTTGATGAGTGCAAATGCACCGGAAGTCATTCCTCATGCCGTTCAATATATGACTGAGGAGCTTGCAAAATCGGATAAAGAGCGCATCAACTTCCTGCTTCATGGACGGGAAGCTATTTTTAAGGTCAGAGGTCTGTATGTTGCATTTGGATTGAGCATTATTTTAAATATATTCTCTGTATGTACGTAGGCGTACACAGTTGCCGGAACTCCTAAGGTTTTTGTCAGATCCTCATGATTTGGACCCTCTCTGAGACTGCATGCAGGCAATCAATGGACTCACAGAGCTGCGGAATGCAGCAATCGCCTTGTGTCCAATTGCACATCAAGAGGTTGAAGAACGTCTGTCAAATACGGCACGAGTTCCGGAATCTTTCAATGATGTTCAAGACTGGACGAATCGCGGAGAAGAACTTTTTGACCAAATTTACGGTCGAACTGGTTTGCAATATGTATTTTGCCGATCACATATAAGGAGGCTAAAGATGTTTTCACAGCCAAGCGCCTAAAGTCTATTCTAACCTCGCTTCACCCGGATCTGTTGCCGCTCATACTATCAGAATCATACGGAAAAGTTCTAGCGGAAAACAGCGTTCTCGAGCTCTCAGTAACGGAGCTAATCATGGTGGCCGCATTGAAAGTGCAGGGTGGTGCCGTCTCCAGGCAAGTGGAGAGCCATAGGCGGTAATGCGGCTTTTCTTTCTGTCATCAAGCTTCCAAATACCAACTCTTTTTCGGGCAGGGGTGCTGCACAGTTGGGTTGCTCCAGTGAACAAATTAAGGCGGCCGAGTTTATTGCAGATAGTGTGGTCGCGAACATAAATAACATAATTTAGATACACTAGCTTGCTCAAAATTCTACATACCAACCCATATATTCAATCTGTATACGTCACATCCCACTAGAACGCCTCTATTCTACAGTGTGAGTGTCGGCCACCATGCGGGCATGCCCCATTTTGGCATTGGGAAAATAGCCAAACCGCCGTTTCGCATGTAAGGCCCGACAAAAGTAGGACCGGTCCAAGCTGCGAACAAAACCACAGCAGACCAACGCACTAGACTTGGCATGGACTTGTAGATGAGGGATTTCGATAGCCCCATCTCCAGAGCCACGACGACAAATTGCAGCATGAAGAAAATAATGTTCCGGTAGGGCGCATCGCCGAATGCGATCCAATTGACATGGTCGTGTAGAACGCCCGATAAAAAGAACACTTTGAATGCAGCCAGGGCAACGTCGCGGAAGGGTCGGCGCATAACTACGCCTTTTCTGGGTCCAGCTTGCTTCTGCTTGCGTTCACTCTGATCTTCCGTATATCTTACGGAGTCTTCTACCCCATCAGTCGTAACTGCCTTTTCTAGGCTCTCCTGAACAGTGGCATTCCACCTCCAGCGCCAGAACGCGCGAAGTGATGTTGACAGGTACGGTTGGTTAAACATGTCTCGTGTGCGCACTTTGAGAATCAGCTCCACCAGAGTAAAAATAATGTCAGCAAGACCGCCCATCCAGAAATAGATAGAGAATCCCATAAGTAGTGATACGATGGCTCGGCTTGTATGTCCGTTTGTTTCTTCATGCCAAAACATGCTGGCGCCTTTTCCGCTGAGTTGCGGAAAAGTGGATGCCACGACGTGAAAAAGTGAAAGTTTGAAAAAGCCCCTAAGATGAGCCGCTTTTAGTACTGCAAATGTTTTGCGGATTTGCGAGATATCTCTAACCTTGCGAGGCGCGTTCGAGCTCTGCTCCATCGTTCATGAGGGTTTGGAACATACGGGTTCTTTCGGTCAATAAAACCATGTATGAAACCCATGTAGTGCCGGAAAGAGCCACTGATAGACCTTGCGAGATGTTCGTTATTGCGAATCTCCCATGTTCTTAAACCTATTAATTTCACTGTGAGACCAAAACGGCTTTCGCATACACGTTGAAAGCCTTACTTAATGCCCATGCAATGCAGCTTAAAAGTAAGCGTGACTCCATATGCCTATGGGGCGCCAGTAAGGGGCATATTCCGAGGTATGCAAAGCATATTATGGTAAGGGTCACGGATCGATTTGGTGCATGCGGCTGTTGCAAGGTTGTATACGTCAAGTACAAAAGGCTGTATAGCGCAAGAATGTTGATAGTCAGAAGTTGCCCGGTAGACAGACCACTCAGCGGATGCTGGTCCCGGAAAGACATTGGGAAAACTTTGATCGATCTCCGCTAGGAATTCCACGGCCAGCGGCCCCAGGGCCTCGACTTCACGAGCCTGTTGCCGTCATATGAGTGTGGCTTGGCAAGCGGACCTTGAAAATCTGATTGTGCCGAGGTGTGCCGGTCGTCCCGGTAGTCGTCCTCCAGCTAGCGCCTTCATGAGAACCTCTAATGAAAATCAGTCCAGATATAAGTTACTTCATCATAATTGGCGAAATACATACGCTGGGCCGCTTTGACTTGACTGGGCTTGATAACAACTAAGTTGCGTAAAGATTTAGGTAAGCGTGTGACTTGGAGCACTGCCAATTCAACAAAGGCTGGTCGTCGTATTCTGCAAAAGTCTTGGACTTGCCAAAACAAGCATTGAGTCGGTCCGGAAATGATCGAAGACCTGGCATCAACTTTAGCTGTCGAATTCGGTCGTGGCGGTGATAAAATTGTTCCAGAAAAGAAGCGAGACAGCAAATTCGACGATAACATTACCTTTGAAATGCATAGGAAGACGCTGGATATGCAAAGCAAAGCATCAAAGGTGGAATCACAGTCGACCTCTTGTTCGCCATTGAGTACATCCAGTTTTTTGGAACCTCCTTCGGATGACTTTGAAGATGCGTCTTCGCGTGGGAGTGAAGTAGGCTCTCTCGATATTACAGATCTGTTTGGCGAAGATAGCGAGCGCCCGAGATCTGTGCATTCAAACGCCATGGTGGACCAGGGTACAGCACATTTGGCACATCAAGCTCAAAAACAGCAGTTCGGACTACCTGGAAATTTTGATTTGCGAATGCTGTCCGAATCAGCTCCGCCTTCTGCAACCAACCTCGATGACATTATTAACGCTGCCGACGAAGGTGACCGGGACCCGTTCTCCAAGGCCTTTGCTACCGCTGCGGAAACATCTCAAACCCACTTGCCTGGACCAGCCCTGGTGGTATCGCCCGATTCTACCCTGCAAAACCGCAAGCGGCAGTCTTTACGTCGCCTATTCCGCCCTCGATCTGCTTCGTCCTCCACCAAAGTCTCTCCGGTATCAGTTGAAAGTTTGGAATTAACAAATTCGCAGGCAACATTATCTCCTTTCCCACATGATGCACCCTCATTCAGAATCGATACATTGGGGCAGGACGAGGAAACCACAATCGTTCGCCAGACGACCGGCACAAATAAAGACATGCCATCCTCAGCATTTCCCAACTCTCATCATAGTCTGGCTCTGCCAAGCGTACGGAGACGATCGCACGTATATTCGCAACGCAGGTCCATCAGTCACGCTGATGCATCTGCCGAGAACGCACCTTTGGATCTAGAGCATTTAGCAGCGTGTGATTCCGATGACAGTGTTTCTGCCAAAAGCTCTCCATTTGATATCAAGATGGTTCCTTTCGACGACAACAAACCACACCTAGATGTATCCTCACGCAATTTGTCCCATTTCCCACGCCTCCCGAAACGATTCGCCGGCCTGACAGAGGTTCATTTTGTGAACAACTGGATTACAGCCATACCTGGAACGTCATTGGCGATGCTGAAGAGACTGCAAGTCCTGGATCTGAGTCAGAATCTCCTACACGAACTTCCCGCTGAGTTGGGTCTGCTGAAGGAACTGCGCGAACTATATGTGCGAGAAAATCGGCTGGAGATTATTCCGGAGGAGCTCTCCAATTGTCATAACTTACAGGTTATAGACTTGGCTAGGAACAGGCTCAAAAATATTTGTAAGTTGCGATTCTCCCATCATGAATTTTCGTCGCGCTCATTCATGATTTACTAGCACCAACGATTTTTAGCAACATGAAGCGGCTAACCAATTTGGACTTGTCACACAACAACTTACGAATGCTTCCATCCTCGTTGGGCGTACTGAAAGATTCTTTGCTACATTTGCATGTGGATAACAACAACTTTGATTCATCATTTCAAAGCTTGATAACTCCACTAGTCGCAGCAATGCGACAAGAGTTTGAGCATAATGTGGTAGATCGCTCACCATCTCCTCTCCCAGGAAGTGAAACTCGACCGGCAGAAAATTCAGTAATCATCGAAAAAGAAACTCCTGTTTCCACCGTCATTATTGAAAAAGAGGAGGCACCAGATTCCAAGGAAGAATCAAGGTCGAGCACCTTGGACGGGAAACGGATTCGAAGTTTGCCTCCCGGAGGACTTAGTCAGGCTCAATTTGCAAAGCTTGAGACTCTTTTCGCGGGCGGCGGTCAAACAGATGCAAGCAAAGGAAGCTTGCGTAGTAAAAGCGGTAGTCACAAAGTCAACGTTTCTGGTCGGCAGCCTGTGACAATGATTGGGGCACAGTCAGAACCAAAGTTGCGTGGCGGACGTGACACCAACAGCGGCAGCTTCCGAATGTCGAGCGGAAGTATGAGAAGCCGCTTAGGCCTGGTTGGTGCTTTTGTAGGATCTCCAGAGCCTATCGCTTCACCCGAGGAGGCAGATGGGCAGAAAAAAGATGACAGTGATCCAAATCATACTGTTGATAAAAAAGGTCGTATTTTCGGAATGGGTTCAATCGGAATGGGTTCGAAACGACGTTCGCGAATACCCACGATAGGTAAGTCATAGAAATTCGGTGATGTGCGCTACTTAATTGTGCTGATTAGAATTCTTTAGATTTACCGAGCAGTAGTGCAAAAACTGATCCCCCTATTGTGTCAGAATCTGGCTCCATCCCAACGGTACATATTGGCCCAAGAAGCTCTTCTCTAGACATGGAGGGCGCGCGTGATTCTACGTGCCTCCAGATACAACCCTCTCCCAGAAAACCATCTGCAAACCGTAACCGTTTCTCCCTTTTCGGTGGGAAGCCGCCTGTAAATGGTGGAAGCGAAGTTTCCAGTTCTAATGGACCGACATCCCGAATATACTTGCACCGACTGCTCAATCACTTACGAGATGCTCATGAGTTGGATCCGAGAGCCAATGGTGCCAATGTTGAAGTACTTTCTTGCCAAACAATCCATGCCCCAACAGATGAGGAGCAAGATGCTAAGCAAGCTGAGCGTTTAAAGAAAAAACAGACTCCAGAACGGCGACGGAAAGTTTCATTGGAGATCTTGACTACTGAGCGAACTTATGTACAACAGCTTGAAGCTTTGGTGGAAGTCTACATCAAGCCGATAGAGGAACGTGGTATTCTCACAGTCCAAGAATCCAATACTTTGTTCTCGAATGTGAAGAACATTCTGATCTTCCACCAAGAGTGAGTCAAACCAGTTTCTATCGGAGCGTCAACTGATACGTATGTTCTCAGGCATTTGCTACCGGATCTGGAAGAGGGATGCAAAACCGAGGAACAATGTCTAGGGCCCGTTTTCTTCGCTGGCGCGCCTTTCCTCAGGATGTACTCGGTATGTTTGCCACTCGAAGTCCTCTTAAAATTTATTTAACATTTTCCGGCAGGTTTACTACAACAACTTTGATGCCGCGAATAGCGTTGTATATCACCTAGAAGCTCAAGTTGCCACGGGGTCTTCTCCAGTTTCTCTCCCTTCGCCAGCGGTTTCGGCGTCGACTCAACCACCATCCCAAACCATTGCCCAACGCGCTGCTAGCAAAGCTCGAGCAAAGCAATTTCGGGATTTCTCGATAGAGGTCAAGAAAGATCCTCGCCATACGCAGAACAGCTTGCAATCCTTTTTAATTCTCCCTGTTCAGCGACTCCCGCGATACAAGCTACTGGTTGACGAGCTACTTGAATGCACACCCCCGGAGCATCCGGACTATCACGAGCTGCGAAAAGCGCGGGAGGAGGTTCGAAGGCGCGTCGAGGAGTGCAATGAGAAAAAGCGGGAGTGGGAAGCGCGGGAACGAGGTCTGAACGTGCTCTTACGAGTGAGGGTAAAACCATGGTCTTCGGGTGCCGAAACCGTTAAACATGTGAGACCAGGACGAAAGTTCTTGAGAGAGGGAGAATTGAAAGTACTGAAATCTGTCGAGTTTGTGGGCGCGGCCACGGGTGGTACGCGGATCAATGCATTGCAAGCTTGCGGGGGGAAGAAGGACCGTTTTAAGCAAAGTGTGCTGGGACATTTGATCGAAACACGATTTGGAGCTAGAGGCAATGACACGCTTACGGAAAATACAAAAGCGGACAAGGAAGGAGATGCGCTAACTAGCCTTCGTCTCAACCGTACGGTCGGCAAAACATTCCAATTTTACCTGTTCAGTGACGTGCTTTGCTGGTGCAGGGCAAAAGCTGGATCAGATGGCGAGCATGAACTGATACGCGGCATTGACTTGGCGTCAACGGATGAGAATGCTGTCGAAATGACAGAGTTGATCGGTATATCTAAGGAGAAAGACAAAAGGGAGGCGGTACTGCGCATACGCGATCGTGAATGTGTTGTTTACTTCAGAGGCCCATTCGAAGAAATTTCGAGCTGGCTGGAGAGCATCAAAGGACGGGCTCAGTCTGAAGGAACTTGAGACGATCTAATGATTAAATCAGATACGCCCTTCCAACATTAGCGCATAGTATGTGCCTTAGTCAACCTTTTGTTCTTAGTTATCCACGGACATTGTACGTAGAATACACATATATATATTCGAGGCTGTGGGAACTTATCCAAGTGATGGACATCCTATAAAGAAAAGAATCACCAGCTAAGAGAGTGCGATAATTGACGAAAAAGAAACAAAAGAAGAAGGATTGGAATTATAGTAAAATAGTACCGAGGTATAGCAGGCCCGAAATGAAAGAGCAGAATCCCAAATCAGGCTACAGAACAGCATATTTGAGGCAATGGATAACAATTCTGTGGAGGGGTAGAAGGTCAAATTTGCTACGGAAAGTTTCGATTTGAAAGGAACTATATATCAAAATTTATGATCGGTAAATCTTTGAGATATCCGCCCCAACCTCTACGGTGCCCTCGATGGATTTTAATTTTCTTGAAAGAGCTGGTTTATCCAACAGTCAGTGGTTCAAAAATTCCAAGTGACGGCTGGTTGTGACGTGGCAAGGTTGCGGCGACTTCGGCAGAAGTTCGGCTACCCGGCTCCCACACGCAGTCAAAAAACAATCTCAAGCTCAACAAACACAGCAAACACAGTTCTACTCCCGGCTACCGCCTTCGAAAATGACCGAAGCTACCATCAAGATCAAGCAGGCGAATGAGTCCGCCTTTTCGGTTACCATAGATCTATCGTCTACCGTGTTGCAATTGAAGCAGAAGATCGAGGCAGATGGGCCTGGAAATGTTCCTACCACTCAGCAGCGGTTAATCTTTGCAGGAAAGGTCTTGAAAGATGAAGACAAGTTAGACTCTTACAAAATGACCGAGGGCAACACGTAAGTCTTTGAGCGACGTTTAAGGCGAAAGCCAGGTTATTTGTGACTGATCAAATCTACTTACAGCGTGCATATGGTGAAGGGTTCATCTGGAGCACGCAGCGCCGCAGCTGCTTCAGCGACGGCATCTTCGGCAACTGCTTCATCCACCGCGGCCTCAGCGACAACAAACCCAGCTGGTGCTGGAGCGGCAAATCCGTTCAACATGTTTGGGGGCGGTGCAACCGCCGGAGCAGGCGGCAACCCTTTCGCGGCTTTTGGAGGAGGAGGCATGGGAGGAGGGATGTCAGCTATGGACCCGTCTATGATGGCTGGCCTCTTGAACAACCCAGCCGTCGCACAGTCAATTTCGCAGATGATGTCCAACCCCCAAATGCTCGATCAGTTGACGGCGATGAACCCCGGAATGGCGTCCATGATAACACCGCAAGTGCGCGAGATGATGGGCAGCGAAGAGTTCCGCCGTATCATGAGCGACCCAAATATGATGCGTTCTATGATGCAAATGGGCCCAATGATGTCGGCAATGAATGGTGGAGGGGGAATGGGAGGAATGGGCGGCGGGAACCCCATGGCTGGTATGTTTGGGGCAGGTGCCAACTCACCAGGTGCACCTGGAGCCGGAGCGCCAGGCTTAAACCCTGCCTTGCTTCAATCGCTGATGGGTAGCATGGGGGGTATGGGCGCGGGTGCTGCACCCCCACAGGATAGCCGACCCCCAGAAGAGCGATTCGCAACACAGCTGCAACAACTGCAAGAAATGGGATTTTACGACGCCACAGAGAATGTCAGGGCGTTGACTCTTACCCACGGCAATGTTCAAGCTGCTGTAGAGTGGCTGTTCAGTCACCCCCCTGGGGGAGCACTGTAGATCGAATTGAGTATTTGTATGTAAAAATAATCCAAAACTATGTATATTGTCTCTCTTGTACAGTATATGTGACATTGTAATAAATGAAGGGTATATGGCCTCAGGTAGATTCAACTCACTCCCCAATTGGCGGAGCTACATTTGATCGCCTTATTTCGTCAACGGACGTTGGTAGCGCTTGTAAATCAGGTTGAACGAATCTAAGCGACAGTCAGCTGGTACTTTGTGGGATGGCAATCTTGCAAAAGACTTACTCTTCCTTTGCATGGGGAGACTTTAACAAAGCGGGTGAAAAGTAGCGGGTAATAACGTGCTGATCTTCCAAAAATGGGTACTTGGCAAGGAATTCCAAAAAATCTGAATTGCAGTTTTGTGCTTCTTCTGCTTTGAAGGCCAGATGTATTAGGTGCAAGTAAAATCTGGTTATGGTATCATTGTATCCATGCTTGATCAAGTGGGCATTGGTTGCATTATGATTCATCACAGTCCTCCTGCAATACAATGACCGTTAGAATGGGCAAACATGGCTAGTTGAATACTTACTTTACGCGAGGGTATGCAGCTTCCAAGGACCCCTCCCTCAAATAGTTCCAAGCCATTCTTTCAACGAGAGGTTAGCTCTTGTCTGACGAGTACAAACCACGGACAGATCTTACCGTAAGTGCGCACGATGAGTCCATTCGTCAAATGACAATGCCCCCTTCTCTAACTGCTCCATGAACACCTCATCCCCTACACTTCTGTACGAGCTTTCGTAGTAGACAAGCGGTTCCATATCCTTTCCGCCATTTTTCGTGCTCCCCACCCCATGCACAATACTGGAAACTTCCCCAAACCACACTTCATGATCTCCCACTTGGACTGACTGAACTGGCTTACATATCAGCACGCCCAGACAATTATGCAGAATAGGAAGTTTGGTGTCCGTATCGATGTGATGGGGATATGTATCGAAAATGTGTTGTGTTTGCGGGGAAGAGTATGCTAATGATTGCTGTGTCTGATGTCGGGACAGGATGTGTATGGCAAAATGAGAAGATGTTTTTTGCTGCAGCACCGTTGATGTGCGGGATGGATGCCGTATACAGAAAGATACAACTGGAGGGTCCAAGGAAACCGATGTGAATGAGCTACATGTCGTACCCAAATGATTTGACTCGGTCTCATTTGTTGTGAGTGTTACTACGACGACTGTAGACGGAGTGTAAACAAAGTGGCCAAGCAAGCGATCTAAACATAATGACTACCTTGCGATGGTACTTTCCGCATGATCTCTCGCAGTTCTCCCCCAAATAGGTTTCCGGTTTTCGGTCGCTTATCCTGGGTTGTATTTGTGCTGTAAGACTGAACGACTCTCCGAAAGGTAAAGCTCATTCCAATATCAACTTGAAGAGGCCGGGTTACAAGGCCAAGAGCCGGTAAGAGCCTCCGCGCCCCATACAACATTACTCGCTCCATAACAAACAACCAGTTTTTCGTTTAAATCTTGTTTCAAACTCAGAGTTTCGCAAGATCATGTATACGTTGCGACTGTTCAAAATCTGGTTCAAAATCTTCGAATTCATGAGGTCAGGATCTCATTAATCCCAAAGTGGTTACATTGCCATTTGAGGCTTGGCACGCAGCAATTGCGATTTCTGTGGGCTCAAAAACAACCAAAAGAATGGTGGACCAACAAGAGATCAAGGCTTTAGAGTTCTTTTCGGGGATAGGTGGCCTGGTAAGACTCATCCTTCGTGCATCATTCAACTCGCAACTCATAATACAGATCAGCACTATGGACTGGAATATGCGCACCCAAACGTCCAAGTCTTGGCATCATTCGACATAAATCAACATGCCAACAGCTGCTATGAAGCAAACTTTGGAATCAAGCCAATACAAAAGGGGATACAGGATCTTACACCTGCTTTTATCGGCAAGTTTAAAGCCAATTGCTGGGTGATGTCGCCTCCTTGCCAGCCTTATACACAAATGGGCAAGAAGTTGGATGATCAAGATCCTCGCGCAGATGGGCTATTGCACCTGATTGAGATATTGGACAAAGTTCAAGTTATTCCCGAGTACATATTTGTGGAGGTATGTGTATCGTTGCATATAATGCTTTGTCTCGAGCTGACCCAAACATACATTTGGAAAATTCAGAACGTGCCAAATTTTGAGGTATATCAAGTATTTCCTTACAGAAATGGCAAATGGCTTATATGTCGATAGGTCTCTCGTAGTCGTGAAATTCTTGTCGACAAGTTGGATCAGCTAGGATATACCATTCATGAGTTCCTAGTGAGTCCAACCCAATTTGGGATGGCAGGGGACCGGAGACGCTATTATCTAACGGTAAACTTGGCCATGGATTTCTGACGTTCAACATCTCTAGACTGATTGACGATAGGCTCGACGCGAGCGAGAGCTGGGGACCAACAATGAATTATCTTATCGAGCAACGGCAGTCATTCATACATCACCAATAGATGCCTCTCACACCGATGAACCAGGGACTTTTGTTGACAGTCAGCCACCACAACTCTCGGAATATCTGGAGGATTTACAGGATGAGACCCCGTATTTCGTACCGGACTCCTACATCATGAAGCGTCACAAGTTTCGTTTCGGTGGGTGGGCGTGTCTGGCTTTTCGCAACAAATCGTCCGGCTCACATTTTGGTAGATATTGTCAAGCCCAGCGAACGCAAATGCTCTTGTTTCACAAAGGTAATCAGCAAACAATGTGTCCGCCGGACTGTGTTTTGAATTCTGATGTTTGCAGGCTTATGGATCACATCATGTCATTGGTAGCGGGTCATTCCTGCACAGTCAAAACCATGATGTAAGTTCATTTTTCTAAAATGATCCACGCTGCACGATCAACTCATGTCTGCGCGTAGATGCCCTATGATTTCGATGACCCCTCTTCTCTGCTTCCCGTCAAATTTCGGTTCTTCACTCCTACTGAGGTAGCCCGTTTGCACGCTTTCCCCATCGAAGGTGAACAAAAGGTGCACCGTCACCTCTGCGATCCTGAAAAGTCAACATCACTCCTGGCCCCCAAGCACCCTTTTGTATTTCCCCGAGACTTGAGCACCATACAAAAGTGGCGACTTTTGGGGAATAGTCTCAACTGTAGAGTGGTAGGCTCTCTTATGCGAAAGCATCTTTTCGCATGAACGGGCGGGGACTTCAGACACTTTTTTTACAACATAGAGTTGGCTAGTCCATAGTCATGTAAATAGAATTTAATTTATGCAGTCAGGATGTATTTGGCAGGGTAACGGATTATAAGGATGGACGTATCAAAGCTCTTTCACACGCACAACTGGCACATACTCTGCCTTCCACGCGGCCTTACACACCGCCGCTTCCACATCCTGCACCCTTGAAAGTTTGGTGGCCAGTCCTTCTTCCACACACTGCCGTGCAACTGCGCAAGCTACATGGAACGAGACTTCTTGAGAACGACTGATCTCGGGCATCAAGCTTCCTGTCAGTTCGTTGGGGGCCAAGTTTGCAACAGCATCTGCAGCGCGCCGCAGCATCATATCTGTAACTTTCTTTGCGCCCGCAACGATACATCCCATCCCAATACCAGGATAAACAAAGACATTATTGGCCTCGGCAATACTGTAGCGCGTATCGCCCACCTTGACGGGCGGGAACGGACTGCCGGTTGCGACTAGGCACTTGTTGTTAGTCCAAGCAAATAAATCCTCGGGGTCTGCTTCGCATAGTCGGGTGGGGTTGGAAAGAGGGAGAATGATGGGTCGGTCGCAATACTTGGCCATGGCTTCCACAACTTCTTTTGAAAACGCGCCAGAACACGTAGATGTCCCGATCAGAATGGTGGGTTTGACAGATTCAACCACATCCAATAACGATTTGCTCTTTGGATACTCTTGCGGATCCTTCGCGTACGGCTTTTGGTACTTGGTTGCGTCCGAGTTGCTGCGCAAAATCAGCCCGTCTTTGTCGACCAGATAGATGTTTTGCCGTGCCTTTTCTATATCGATATCTGGGTCCGCGGAGGCTAGTCGGTCGGCAATTCCAGTTCCCGCCGTCCCTGCCCCGAAAACAACAATACGTTGTTTCTCTAGTGACGATTTTAGGTGTTTCATTGCTGAGAGTACGCAAGCTAGCACAATCACACCAGTTCCTACAGTAGCGTCTAGTTAGACAATTTGAACGGGGAACATGAGCTTTGTGGACTGACCTTCCAAATCGTCATTGAAGGTGCACATGTCAGCGCTATATTTGTCAAGTAAAAGTCGGGCTTCGTCACGCCCGAAATCCTCCCAATGCAAGTATGCTGCTGACATCAACTTTGTCTTTGCCTGCACAAATGCATCGACAAAGTCTTCATACTCTTTGCCTCGAATGCGCTTATGTCTCCATCCTGTGTAAAGGGGATCATTGAGAAGCTCTTCATTGTCTGTTCCCACGTCCAGAACGACGGGCACAACGCGATCGGGATGAACACCCCCCAATGCCGTGAACAGAGATAATTTGGCCACGCTGATCCAGATACCGCCCACGCCCTGATCTCCGATTCCCAAAATCATTTCAGCGTCAGTGACCACAATGGCATCAACGACATCTGGGAGCACAGGCTTGAGTAATTGTTCTATCCGATCTTTTTGCAGATAACTGAGAAACACTCCGCGAGGTCGCCGGAAGAGCTCGCTATAGTTGGCGATCGCATCTGCCTCGGTGGGAGTGTAGATGATGGGCAGCATCTCTTCCAGATACGTTTGAATAAGCCTGTAGTATAAGACCTTGATACATCATCAGTCAATGACCTCCATCAGCTTTATAGCCCATACCTGATTTTGATCTAGCATGCTATTCATGAAAGCATTCTTTTGGATGGGTGTCCGTGCATCGCAGAACTGACTATATGCTCGCTTGACTTGATCCTCCAGGGTTGCGACTGCACAGGGCAAAAGGATCTCTAATCCCAGATCTTCTCGTTCATGAATGGGGCGCTGTACCCTTGTTCAGAACGGGATTGTTCAGAATGTCCTGGGGACGAAGGGTGGTCTCATAATGGTGCTTTCCAGTCGTCGGATCAGGCACCAACTGATATGAAGGGATATGCGCAAAGCGAGGCTTTGATGCAGGATTTGATGTAGTTTCGGTCTGGAAAACGCATCAATCTTTGGATAGTATAACATGCAGTCGCGCTACAGCGCAGTACTTCTTTATCCATACCTTGGCCGTCATGCTACTCGTACTATTATGAAAAGAATTTATTCAATTCAATAGACGGTCCAGAATCTGGTCCAGAATGACAGTAAGTAATTTGTTTATTTTCAACTAATGAAAGTGACGTATAGCCAGATCTGGGATGAGTTCTTTCTCAGGTTCTTTCTGATGATGCAGGCGTTGTTTGTTTGGTTTGTTTGGCACCGGTAAAAGTTCAAGACCAGGGTTCAAGAAATACGCAAGTCATCATCCTCAATTTCGCAAATTCGGCAAGGTACAAAACAGCGGTTACCTACTGTACTGGCATTACCTCCGACGGGCGTCAAAAGACACGCATTGTCACAATAACATACGAGTAGTACTAGTAGTCCTATCCGCTTATACGTATGTGGCACCACATTCTGGTCGCTACGCTTGGCCGTCGTAATTTCCCAAATGGAAAAAAAAACCGGTTCCTAGAAATGGAGTCGGTCGGGCCTGCGGTCATCAACGGTCAAATATACTAAATCATTCTGGTACTTTACGAATACAAAATGTCTCTAAAGTCCACAAAGTCTACGAATCTACGATCACACGAGCGCCTCATGGTAAGCCACGATTCCCTGGTTTGGCTTCACATGTTTTTAGAGATGGATAGGAAAATATCACATTAAGAAAAAGAAGGGGGATTGCTTCGTAAGATTTTATTCTTTGGGATCGTTTGTAAATGGGTACTCAGATCTTCCAGCTTTTTGAGATTCTGGAAATGGCAGTGGGTTGATTCATCTGGCAAAATGCCCTTCATTCAACCAGCATGCATCATGGCCAAGCCGCCAAAGCGTTTACCGACTGTAAATGTTGACCACAAACACACGGACGATGAGCATTTCATCATCTTTCAACTCATCCGTGTATTCCTGTACCGGTACCACCGGGTCGTGTGCATCGATCGCACAAAGCCATTGTGTTGTAGCGTACCAACACAGCCGGTGAACCGAGACGCTGATTTCGTGAATCGTGAGGGACAATTCCGCATCACGACAATTTTGGTGAACAAATTGAACGGGACACACGAATTCGGTCAAGTCCTATAATTATGGGGACAAGCCTGGGACAAGCACAGTCACAGAACAATTCAGCTGCTGCTGCGACCGGGCGTCGACTTGCGCGTAATTTCCAGACCCATCTCCCATTTGCGGAAACGACTTTACCGTTTGGGCGGGCTGACTGAACAACACGGTGCAAGGCGAGAAGATCCCAGGAAAAAGGACCGTTAAAGTTCTCTCTACCTTTTGTTTTAAAAGGTCGCGGTCGCCCCAAACTTCCTCTGACCAACACCCCGTCATCAACGTCAACCGGAAACCCTCTCTCACCACCATGCAGTTGACCACCATCCTTGCCGCTGCCCTTGCCCTTCTTGCCGGCTCTGCTGCTGCTCTGCCAGCTACTGCACCATCTGCCAAGAACGACTATGATCAACCAACCGAGGCACCATCTGAACCGGGTCGTATGCACATCATGTACCCTTGCCCAAACGCTCAAGATTGCTACACCCGTGTCTACAACAGATGTCTGATTGACTGGCGATGCAGCTCCCCTCCTTGTTACAACACATGTAGCAACCAAGCGTTCAAAAGCTGCATGTGCAAGTTTGAGGATTGATGAATGATCTCCTCTTTGTTCAGATCTTTGCCTGGAAGATTTGAAGTTCGAATCTATACGAAAGGATCATCTGTATATAACCCCCCTCTCAAACAATCACTCTCGCTCCGCAACCTCATCTATGTATTCCTCTTGTTACTCCCCTTCTCTGTCACTCCCCCAAGTTTCCCCACTATTTTTATTCTATCATACTTGTAATAAAGCCCTCTAAACCATATCCCCCCTCACCCAGGCTTCTATAAAACATATCGTGAATCATGTACAACTCTGGTACCAAGAGATGCATGCTAATTGGGGCGTTTTTATTCCGTACCATGAAAATTACTATTCCGTACCCGAGAATTGTGGAAAATCGTAATTTGCCTTTTATGGGCCGTAATATAACTCTTTCACTCTTAAATTGTCGGAGTTTCGCGTCCGCTTGTCCAGATCTTGCCCAGTCCCCAAGATCACTCTTGTTAGGTTTGCCCTCTGAACTACCATTGCGCACCCTAAACTTTTACTACTGCCCATTTTCCTTACGACTCAACCCATCAAGCATGTCTGAGCAACCCAACACTACCCCCGACATGCCGGATCTTGTCAACATTCCGGATATCAGGCTGTCACCAACGACGGTAACGTCTCGGATGGCAACGCTGAAAATAACAACGAACCTGGTACCACCGGCGATGAAAATCAGTCTGAGGATGAGGCCCCTTCTCCCAACAACCCGTCTGACTTTGGTATTGACGACCAGCAGTTTGCGGAGCAAAACTTTGAGACTTTTGCTTTGGCGAAGGAAGCTCTGGAAACTTGGGCTAAAGAGTTCGGTTTCGCGGTCAAAGGCAAGAAAAAGTACGCATTGACAATCACTGGAGGCACAAATCAGGACTTCCATTGCGCTCGCGGCGGTGTCTACGTCAAGAGTGCCTTGGCTGCACAGGCCCCTCAGAGAAAAGTCACCACCCAACTCACGGATTGCAAATGGAAAGCTCAAATTAGAAAAGAGACAGCGCAGAGCAACTATACAATCCGGTTCTTGCGTGTTATGCATAACCACCGGCCGACTGGAGACGTTCGAATTTATCCGCAAGCTCGTCAGTCCCACGATCCTGAGCTGGCAGCGTTTGTCAACAATCATTTGAAGGCAGGCACAAAGGCTAGAGACTTGCTACGAGCGGTCAAAAAACAACATCCCACTTGTAATTTCAGGATTGGAGACATTTATAACAAGATCAGCAGCCACAAACGAGACTTGCTCGAGGGCGAGGATGAGATGTCAGCCTTAGTCCGTGATATCGACAGAGATGGTGCAATGCACCGCACGAAAGTTGACGCCAGCAATAATCTCAGCCATATCCTTATTATCCCGAGTGCTATTCCCAAGATTGTCAAGGCAGAAAGGACGACCCCCGTTTTACAAATGGATGGCACTTTCAGAACCAACAAATACGGCATCCAAATGTTTCACATTGTTGCGCACACGAAGGACTACAAAACATATACGGTCGCCTACTGTTTCATGAGCACTATTACGCAAGAAGACTACGAATGGGTTCTCCAGCCGTGCATAGATTTTGGGGTGGTTGCTGAACCGAAGGCCATCCTCACCGATGCCGAAGGCGCCCTGATAAATGCTGTTGAAGCTATTTTCCCAGAGTCGCGTCACATGCTCTGCGTCTGGCACATCGTGATGAATATCCTCGCACATCACAAAAAGGACTTCCCCGCCGTCAGCGCGTTAGACGACGCGATGTTCAGCTGGGATCAATTCGAGAAACGTATATTTAACCTTTTTCTCAACTCTGCCACTGAAGAAGTGTTTGATCGCGATTGGGCTGATATTCGCGGCAAGATTGAAGAACAAGTAGCAGAATATATCCAAAACATCTGGATTGATGTTCACAAGGAACGGTTCTGCGAACCTTGGCTCCGTAACGTTATGCATTTGGGTCAAAGGCATACCTCAAGGGTGGAGAGCGGCCACCGAAGTGTGAAATCGGCATTGGGCAGTGCGAACCAAGGATTATTCGCTATTTATATCAAACTGCGGACGCGCTCAGAGGAGCAGCTGGAAGACGCTGGTTTCAACACCGAACGACAGGAAGGTGTAACCCATACGGCGGTCCCGGATATTTTGGCAGAGGTTGATGGCCTAGTGTCCAACAAGGCATCTGTACTGCTGCAGCAGCAAGTGGAGAAGGCCAAGATAGAGTTGACGAAGGAGAGGCAAACAGCCGGCCAGCACGATCCGTCGGAGTGCTCCCATACATTTACTAGAACTTATGGGCTGCCGTGCTCACACACTCTACTTGATATCCTACGACGCGGAGATCGGATCGAGGCGGAGTCTATTACAATGCCTTTTTGGTTCCTCGACGAGAAGTCAGCCTCTCGTAAGCGTCCAGCGCCCTTCCGCCCCCCTCTTGTCAAAGGTAAGAATGTGACGGGTTCTGGTTCTTTTATACTAGCGGCAGGCGGCCGAATGACATGTGTCATTGGTCCCTGAGAGCGGTAGCAATCATTACTGCGCGAGCTGGCATGCGCCACACTCGTGACAGGTTTTCTTCCATCATAAAGTACTCTGATAGCATTAGACATAACTTTAAGTATTTTTCGACCATAACACTACCCGAACTCTCGCAACCTGGGAAGTTGCATATAGCGTCCATTTTACTTTTCTTTGAGCCCCTTTCTTTCATCAGACCGATCCCCCTGACCCCATTGCAAAGAATGCCAAGCGCCGGCTGAAGACAGCAGCCGAGAATGAAGAAACGCGTCTCGCCGCAGCCGGGCTGTCAGGAAGCTGGAGCCAAGGACACGGATTGAGGCCAGATGACCTTGAGTCACCGCCGCACTCCAGCCACAACTGGGGAGGACATTCGATCGCCTTCGATATTTAGCCTAGTATAGTAAATTGCCCTTCTGTGTTTTTCCATAGTGTTTTCCCCCATGGGGGGATTTCCTGTACTATAAAAACGGGAGAGGTTCGCCCCCCCCGGATGAATAAGAGGGAGAAGATTGTACCCACAATTCTGACAGGTTATGAGCCCTGAGCTTCTTTGCGCTATAACCAACAACTTACTCTCTACCCGTGGGAATAAAGACGGACTAGCGGAGGCTGTCTTCTTGGTGGTGGCAACTAGCAGAGGCTGTCGATTGTTGATTTGTTGTTGGATATATCAAGGATCTACGACATTACGACAGCCTCTGCTAGTCGCCACAGTCAAGAAAAGCTAGCCTCTGCTCAGCAATTTATCAAGAAACCATGGCATCTCACCCACAACCACCCCAGATGGACCCGACAATCCAAGCTGCCCTCGACGCAGCAATTCAAAACACAACTCGGCAAATGGACGAACGGTTCTCGCAACAACTCAATGCGATGCGCGAAAACTACGAACAAACGATCGCACTCCTACGACAACAAATCCAAACCACCAATGCCCAACTCCCCTCACCAGTAACACCTACGCGTCAAAACCAAGAAAATTCATACCAATCAAGTATTCAAAAAGACGCGTTGAAAAATATCCCCACATTCACAGGCGAACTGGACTCTTCCGGCAATTACGACATCAAACTCCTCAAGACCATGATCGCGAAGATGGAACACTACCTCAGCCAAACCTCGGATTTAACCAACGGCGACGCCCTAAACCTCGCAATCAATCGTCTTTCGTCACTTGCCCTGGAGCGCTGGATTACCTACAAAGAAAACAATCCAGACTGGCAAGCCGAAATCACCAATTGGACGACATTCAAGACCAAATTTCTTCACGAAGAATTCACCCCAGGAGCGTACAATGAGCAACAAATCGCACGCCTCGAACGTCTGCGACTGGAAGGAACCACGTCCGCAATGCAGTATAATACGGCCTTCGACAACATACGATCCTCCATCACAAACATCAGCACCAGGGAGTTGATCCACATTTACCTCAAAGGACTAAACAAGAGAATCCGAGGCCGAATCGACAACGCGTTCGTGATGCAACCACTGGAGGAATGGACGCTGGAAGAACTACAACGGATGACAGTCAATGCCGAAGCCACACTTTTACGCGCCGATACCGACAAGGGCGAAAAAGCACTCAAAAGAGCCCCCGAAAAATCACAGCAATTCGCGTTCCGGTCATCACACAACGAACGAAATCAGGACAGGCAGCACTCAAACCAACGAGGACGAGGCCGAGGGCGCGGCAATTTCAAACCCCGACAGCAAAATCAGCAACCACGGACCCCATGCGCACACTGCGGTGAACCCCACCACTTCAAAAGTTGTCCCGTATTATGGGAAAAGACGAAATCATCGAAGCAGCACACAGCAGCCATAGCCAGTTCATCATCCCCCATCACACTCGGCACCAACGACAACTATGAAGACCTGGAACTCCACGCGCACGCCACCACTTCAAGAGAATTAAAACACGAAGACACCATGGATCAGCTATCGAACGCCCATTACATTGCGCTCCAAGTATCCAACCCAAGCCTACTTCAAGATAAATGGATCGTCGACTCCGCGGCCACGGCGCATATGTATTGTCGCAAAGAAGACATCCGCAACTACCGGCCAATCAACAAGGATATCACTGTGGGCGGCAATACTACTATCAAGGCCATAGGGACTGGAACGGTTCGCTTCAATAGATGCGACATCCCGGTTCTACATGTTCCTACCCTCGGATTTAACCTTCTCTCGGTCCAAGAAACAACCATGCTCCAGTTCAAGTGGACTTTTGCGAACAACACCGCCATCATGCACAAGGACAACAAAGTTTACCTCCGCGCAACCAAAGATCCCAACACCAATCTTTGGCAAATCCCGTTCACTCGCCCAGGAGCCAACACCAACAAGGCACTCGTTACCACCACCCCTACCTCGGGAACTACCACTCAAGACAAAATCCAACCCCAAGAGAAGCTCACCTGGACCAAAGAAACGCTTTGGCATCACCGATTGGGACATCCCAGCTCAACCGTCCTAATCAAAGCCAAAGACTCCAGTGTCGGACTACCATCAACTTTATCACCAACCAGCAAGCTCGTCAACTGCCAGGGATGTCTCTACGGTCACATGAAGCGCCAGCCTTTTCCTACCAAAGCTTTCGCCCCAAGCAGGCCTCCTACCGACAAGCTAGAACTCGTCCATATCGACCTCGCCGGCAAGTACCCCACTCCATCCCCAAAAGGCGAAGTTTTCTTCATCGTTATTTACGACACCTTTACGCGCAAACGATGGATATATTTCCTGGTCAACACGGACGACGTCTACCACATCGCCAAGGGATGGCGTTTAATGGTTGAGAAAGAAACAGGCAAACAAGTCAAGCGCATTCGCTCCGATAACGGCACCATCTTCTTGACCCCGAAATTTCAACGCCATTTCCCCGGAGTTCAATTCGAAGCAACCGTACGTTACAGCCCCGAACAGAATGGAGCCGCCGAACGATCAGTCGGAGTCATAGCAGACATCGGTCGAACACTCCTTTATGCCACGGACTGCCCCTCGTACTTACGGACCTACGCGTACGCCACTGCATGCTACCTCAAGAATAGAACTCCGACACCGCTGCTCGACAACAAGACACCCCATGAGGCATACTACGGTTATAAACCCGACCTTGGACATCTAGGAGTATGGGGTTGCCTAGCCTACATCCACATCCCGGAAAAGACGCGCAACTCGTTCGCACCCCGCTCCGTCAAAGTACGCTTCGTTGGATATCCTAGCGGCACGAAAGGTTGGACATTCTGGAACCCAATGGATCAACACCCCGCAACAAGATTCGTTCAATCCCGCGATGCCATTTTTCTCGAACAACTACTCGTTTGGACACCCTACCCTGGCGTCGAACCCGGAGCCCCCATTCCCCAAGTCTTCTTGGATCAAGAACGCCACGATTTCCAGCAATCTCTTCATGCCCCCCAACTTTCATGGCACCAGCGCCTACCAGACATGGAGGAACTCCTCGATCCCGCTTACGATGCAACTACCGCATTCATCGCTTCCCTCCACGACGAGCCCCAAACCCTCAAGCAAGCACAAGCCAGTCGCGAATGGCCCCAGTGGGAAACAGCAATGAAGACCGAAATCGATGCACTCATTCAACGCGGTACTTTTCAAATAATTCAACACAAGCCCCCAAAACAACGCGTCATCAACCTGAAATGGGTATTCAAGAAGAAATACAACGCAGACGGATCCCTCGATAAATACAAGGCACGCTTGGTCGCCCAAGGAAACCGACAACAGGAAGGAATTGACTACGAGGAAAGTTACGCAGCTGTCGCCCATCTACGCTCGTACAGAATCGGACTCGCCTTTGCGGCACATACAGAGCAGCCAATCCAACAATACGATGTCCCGAATGCCTACCTGCACGGAAAATTTACGCACGACGAGATAGTCATCTGCAAACTACCTCCCGGCATGGAACACCACTTTCCCGGCGCTCAATTCCTCCAGATCATCCTTCCCCTGTACGGATTACGCCAAAGCGCCAACTGTTAGTGGAAAGAATCAAGTTCAGCAATGAAGTCTTTCGGATTCCAACCACTTCCCGCCGATGAAAGCGTTTACTTCCACCCAAAAGACAATGCCCTCGCCATCGTCGTTGTCGATGATATTTTGATCATCGCGGCCAATCCCATCCAGGACAAGATCAAGACACAACTTTACGACAAATTCAAGGTCACCTTCAAAGGACCCGTGAAGTACTTCATTGGCACCGAAATAGCGTCTCTCAGCTCGGGTGGGTTCATTATGCACCAAGCCAAGTTTATCAAGGACACCTTGGAGCATTTTGACCTGAACGACGCTAAATCCGTCAGCACGCCTATGGACCCGGGACAAGTTCTGACAGCAACCACCGACTCAGAACCACTGCACCAGGAGGATCACCACCTTTACCGAAGCATCGTCGGAAAGCTAATGTACATAGCCATGGGAAGCAGGCCAGACATTGCCTTCGCATTTGGAATCTTGTCCCGCTTCGCCAATTCGCCAAAGAAGAACCATCTGCAAGCAGCACTACGCGTCCTCAAGTACCTAAGAGGAACCATAACCCACGGCATCCTCTTCAAGAAAACAACGCCTAATCTACAATGGTACGGATTCGCCGACGCGGATTACGCAGGATGTCTTTCGTCGAGCCGTTCTACCAGCGGTTACTGTTTTTACATTAACGGTTCGCCGATATCCTGGAAGTCGAAGTTGCAGCCAACGGTCGCGCTTTCGACCACAGAAGCTGAGTTTTACTCGATGATGTATGCAGCTAAAGAGGGTCTTTGGATTCGAAACTTTTTAGAATCGATCAAGATCAAGACCGACATCATCCTTCTCTTCGGCGACAACCGCGGTGCAATTGATCTGGCAAAGCACAACAAACAGTCGGAACGGACCAAACATGTTACCGTTCATAAACGATTCCTGCAAGAACTTATCGAGCGCAAGGAACTCGAGGTGCAATACACCCCTACGGACAAGATGCTGGCTGACATGATGACCAAGGCTCTGCCAGCCCCGGTACTCAGCAATCTCCGCTCCAGATCAAACATTGTTAGCGACATCACCGAAGTTCACTAACACGGGTGGGTGTCAGGAAGCTGGAGCCAAGGACACGGATTGAGGCCAGATGACCTTGAGTCACCGCCGCACTCCAGCCACAACTGGGGAGGACATTCGATCGCCTTCGATATTTAGCCTAGTATAGTAAATTGCCCTTCTGTGTTTTTCCATAGTGTTTTCCCCCATGGGGGGATTTCCTGTACTATAAAACGGGAGAGGTTCGCCCCCCCCCCCCCCCCCCCCCCCCCCCGGATGAATAAGAGGGAGAAGATTGTACCCACAATTCTGACACGGGCCAACCAGAATGCGGAAGTGCGGGTGTTGTGGGAAATACGCAAATCATAATAGAACAACATGCCCACAAAAGAAGGTAAGAAATTATATCGTCTTGATTCTCTTTAAAGAGCATATATGTCTAATGCAGTAATGCAGACCCAGCTGTTGCCCCAAACTCCCAGCCATCCCCCACAAGAACAAGAAAGCCAGGCAGCTTCAACATACTCACCTCCTGTTGCCCAACAACATTTCCCGCATCATCAACAATCCCAGGCATCCTCATCGTACCCGCCCCCAGTTTCCCGACAACAACAGCTATCTTTCTATCCTCACCCATCAATGCTTGCCCCCCAATCCCCTATCTATGATTTCTACCCGCAAGTCGGTTATCCTCATCTACCATCGCATGCTCACCAGCAGCTTCACCTCCCACGATTCTCCCAGCCATCATATCACCAGCAGCCCTTCAGCTCCTTTTATACCCACCCGTCCGTACCACATTCGCCTCATACTTTACCCAATCAAAAATACTCTGGGCAACACCTGACCCAAATCACCATCCCCTCATACCACACTTCCACGCCGAAATTATCTTAATATTTACAACCAGCCCGAAGCTCCCGAAGATCTGCACGATGACGACCTATACGATGACATGCTTTAGAATGATTATATTCCTCATATAGGTTAGAATAGCGTATCTAGATGAGAAGTATAATGTGTCTAGGTTTTCTGTCGATGAGTAATATGCCCTTCGCTTTACGGGTAAGGACTGGAGGACTGCTGGACAAGCGGACGCGAAACTCCGACAATTTAAGAGTGAAAGAGTTATATTACGGCCCATAAAAGGCAAATTACGATTTTCCACAACTCTCGGGTACGGAATAGTAATTTTCATGGTACGGAATAAAAACGCCCTGCTCATTGCTCAGAAAAAAATGTCGCTTCTTTTTTTATAAACGTTTGTTCGATTGGTCCTACACTGGTGCATCCCTAGTCCAGTGGCGTGCTTGAATTGACGGTGCGTCAAAGACTCGAAGCGACGAAGCCGCATAACGAGAGAGAGAGGAGAATTGGAATTCTTTACTAAATCTGTTATGATATGACCCATCGGAGTATTCTAACAACGAAACCTTTTCAACGCAGATCAAATCAGCAGCTCGCCCTAAATTCTTCGTCTGAACTCTCCCAGATGTACAGATATTCTTGGCGGGTAAAAAGCCTAAATATGCCCTAAACTGGTTAGAATCAAGTCTATTTTACCGTTTGGGGGATCCCAGCAAACAACTTTTGCGATCCCGCTATATCAATTAAGATTGAGGTTCGAACTGAATCTGATTCCTGGAGGAAACTGCAAGCGGCTGTATATTGAAATGTCTTTTTGGAACGGGACGGACACGAAATTATGCGTGTAATTTCAATCCAACAACGGGCACAAGTCGGGTATCTCTTTTTAGGTTATTTTTCGGGAAGATTTTACTTGCCCCGAGAGTCTTGGGACGTTGGGGTTTGTCTTGGGTTCAGAGGTTCAGACAGGGTTGAGACTAGTCACGTGTTTCATGGCTGGCCGCAAAAGGTGCCGCAAGTGATGACGTCCCTCCTTGAACCATCAATCGTAGAAGCTCAATCCCTACTCATATAACAGAACAAAGTGTCCTCGTAGACCATGCATGCAGTATCGATACCTCGGTCAGCTCTCCATTTGAACAAGGCACGCGTCGCGGTGAAAGCATCCTTCCCATCAAACATGTCGTCTCAATCAGCAAGAACCCTCGCGACAGTCAGCAATCGCAATCCGGTCAAGGTTGCATTCTTTGGCGCGGGTGGCATCAATTTTGGCTCCCCAGAAGGTCCTTGGAACCATTCTGCCCGGCTCGAAAAGTAAGTAGTTAAAGTCGTGATTTCATGAGGATTTTTACTGACTGGTTTGTCTTTATAGAGTGCTGGGGAAAGATCTCATAGTGACGGCGTTAATCGACCCAGTTGCCGAGAATCGCGCCCATGTTCTCCAGGACAAAGCCCAGTCTCCAGCTGCATCGTCCTACGCAGCAACCGCTCAATATGATACCTTGGAACAATACCTCTCAGATTTACGCCCCGAACTACGGCCAGACGCGGCCATTATTGGGGTACCCCCTGCCTTCCATGGCAGCTTGAAGAAGGGAGCAAATCTGGAACTGCAATTGGCCAAAGCCATGCCCAACGCGTTTTTGTTTGTCGAGAAACCCATTTCCAAGACGAGCACGGAAGAAGTGCATTTGGTCGGCAAAAGACTGGCCGAATTGGAATCCCCGGTCGGCGTCGGGTATTTCATGCGATACCTTCAGGTGGTTGGCAGAGTCAAGCAGCTCATCAAGGAAAACGACCTGAATGTGATGGCCACGACTGCGCGGTTTTTCTCTTGTTACACGACAATCGAAAAGGAACATTGGTGGAAAAAGTCTATATCGGGGCCACCCATCGTGGAACAGGGTACGCATCTCTGCGACCTGAGTCGGTTCTTTGGCGGTGATGTCGACATTGAATCCGTGTTTGCCCATGCTGTCGAATACTGGGAAAAGCCCGGCAAACTCTCCAAATTGCCCATCAACGAAAAGGTTATACCCAAGGACGACCGGATCCCGCGTCTGACTGCTGCAGTCTGGAAATACAAAAGCGGAGCGGTCGGATCCATCACCCACGGCATCAGTCTGCATGGAAGCCATTACTCGGCCGAAATTGAAGTCATGGCCGATGGGTGGTTGTTTCGCGTCGTGGACCCGTACAACCATCCCAAATTGTATGTGCGCTCACCGACCTGCGAAGAAGAGCAGGAACAGCAATTCCCTGAAGATGACCCGTACCTGACTCAAATGGCCGCATTGGTCGAAACTGTTCGAGCCAAGCAGAAGGGTGTGCGAAATTCTGAATTGCTAAAGGCGGGAGGGATTTTGTCAAACTGGGAAGATGGGGCGAAATCGTATGAATTGACGTGGGCGATCGGTATTGCTAGCGCTCTCCGGGAAAAACATGACGGGCTTATGGAGGCTGTTGTTTGAGATTGCTTTCTTTCCTCCCGATGATGCGGGCATCATTTTAGCGCACCAACGAACACTTTACTTGATTCTGTATACCAGACACTCATAACTCATACGTGTATATACTCAATAAAGTCACAATTGAATCACTCTCCTGACCTTGGATTTAGCACCATCTGCTGGCCGTCCACCTCCATGGCAAGGGTCCCTTTTGCCATCATACCCCAATATTTGACTTTTGCTTCTGAACGTGTCCGAATAATTTGGTGTCAAGGCACATCACTCTCTGGAAATCCATCGGCAGCCCTTCCTAAACCTGGACGAACTTGAGGTGCCGGTCGTGCGATAATGCATTGCATATACCAGAGCAAATAACCATCCGAATCATACTCTGACATAATTGAAAGACTGCCGCCATGGCGAATGCGGAATGCTCGATCATATAAGTATAAGGCATCTGCAAAGCACTGAACGAATCTGGGGGGTAAGAGTGTATCGCCAGCCCTTTGATGACTTGGCAAGCCAGTGGTGAGACAACGCTTCAAGTTGTCGTAGTCACACGTTGACGAGATCTCAACTCAATATCCATACAAAGAAAGTCCCGAAAGCTGCAAAGGAGCTCGGCAACTCTTCTCACCAGCCTCAAACTCTCGTGTGAGCGTTGGCGATTCTGTCGGATGATGATCTTGGGATTGCAAGATTGTCAAAGTGTCAAAATCACAGGAAAACTGTGCCACTTCAGGAGTGATGGAGTGTCAGTGTGAGAACCATTTGGCGTTCCTCCCCATCTCTCTCCATCTCGCCTTCATCTTCATCGCTTGGTTTTCGTGAAGGGCAAGAAACTGCCATGGCCCCATCGCCCACATTTTCCTGGCATTGAGGCCGACCACCCGCATTGTTTGGCCGACAGATGTCGGTCGGAAAATACCGATCTTGGCTCGATTGCCTGTCAATCGAGCCGGGCTTCCGTTCGGTTTCCTTCAAGAAACAGCACATACTCGTCAAAGCATCAGCGAAAGCTTACTTCAGAATCGGACTCAATGTCAATGGTAAATACCCCCTAGCCGTTATGCTGCACCAAGAGGAATTTAAACATTTACACATTCAATTTTTTTTAGATCTCCCAGTGAAAAGTTCGTTACGAGGTCAAGCTGCAAATCAGGTCCTACGCGTGGACTCCTGCCGGGACGCCTCGGCATCAATATCGCCAATATCCCGCAAAGACCCTCCGAGGCTCCTACACCGCACGCCCGCCATGCAAACCCGTACCTAGTGTGAGTCTGCGCACCGCAAGCTTTGCTGACTTTCCGAGTTTTTTTGCTGACTTTCTGTGATTTAGGCCTGCAACCTTGAGGCTGGGAAGGAATATCGCCATCAAGGCCAATGCACCATCCAAGGACAACCCTACCTCACAAACGGTATCTCTCTACCCAGGGTTCCAACATGCTGCAGCCGCGTACGCTGCAAGATTGATTATGACGAGCATCCCTATTCTCAAGGATACGGAGGCGGCATCGTTTGCCGAGGTGGTCTCTGTCTCACGCGTACCAAGCGTAACAAACAATGAACAAGCAGGTCTCGACCTCCATGTCCTTTTTCCACGACGCATATCACATGGCACAGCGGGTTGATTAGTCACTTGGCTATTGGGTTTTGAAGGAATCAACACCTTCGGTCGTCCGCAGATCCAGCTCCACAAATGTGGAGGGAAACCCGGGACTCAAAAAATTCACCGATGCTGTATAATTCACTTCACCACCACGAGATGCCGAGATCAAGCTCTACACTATCTCTCCACCACCACCAACTTCCACGCCCAAGCCGTGGAAGTTTTAGGGAGTACCAAGGCCGGGATATGTGGGGTGGAGGAAGACCAGGCCGCTCATCAGCGGTGGTTCAGTTTGCTAAAAAAAGGCCCGGATTTTGTAAATATTTTTTTGTTTTTTGTTTGAAATATATATGATTTTTTTGGTGGTGAATGCGGTAGTGATTGTATTCAGGAGTTTTGTGAACTTCTGGTACTGACTATGTAAACCACCTAGGATGGTCAGAAGATTCCCACCAGATGATAATGTATATAGACTATGCGGCCCTGATGCGGCCCTATGCTCGGGCTCTGATGTGCTGCGGTATTCGCTTCTTACCCCATGTGAAACACTTTGCGGCATGGTCAAATGCCCACATCATACGGTCAAAATCATCGATCAACATCAACTCAGTATGTCATTTGGGGAGATGATGGATGTATGATGCAAAATGAATTTGATATTGACAAGATTGAGAAAGGTTACAAAAGGGATCTACTAAATACAGTGCGAGAGACGATGATTGCGAAAGAGGATGAACCCATCTTGACTTGACTTGACTTGATGTCGATGATGTGATTGATGATGTTTTTGGGAGGGGGGTCTTGGGAGGGGAGTCTTGAGAGAGGGGTCTTGAGAGGGCGGATGCATGCGGCAAGATCCTAGGACAGAGACCATATCAGTGTTCCCGCTACTCACTCACACACTTACACACCCATGCATCATGGATCCGACCCAAAACCTGACAGATTCCCCCACGCTCCTCTGCCGCTTCCAAGCTCTACTGAAATCTAGCCCTGAATCTCCGACGACTCGTCTTTGAAACAGGGCGTAGCTGCTCGATACGCTTGGGAGAACTGAATCTCACTCGGGGTGGCACTTGGCAGCAGCGAGAGAAACGTGAAGTCGAACCACTGAGGGTAACCACTGAAGGAAGCGCCTAGCCGTTGGAGCGAGGCATCCCCATGCCTTTACCTGCACTCTCCACGCAGTGACCTGCGGTGACGTTTCATCACACGGAGACGGCTATCAGACAGGGCAGGCTTTGGTGACCGGACACGGGATACATAGGCGATGGTGAGGTGGGTTGGGGAGGATGGCGAAGCTGAGTATGGCTCGTCGTTTGGATGAGGATGAGGATGAAGATGAGGATCGCGCCGTAGGACTAGAGAAGAGACGGCAACAGTTAGCTGATGTAGTCGACATAGGACCCTCCAAGACAGATACTCACCAGACGACCATGTTTTGCCGCGCGGCAGCGGGAGCCCGGATGAAGGTCTTGACGTGCAGGTTGAGGTTGTGTGTTGATGTGCAGGTTGAGGTTGTGTGTTGACGTGCAGGTTGAAGCTTGTGTGTTGCTCACTGGGTTACGCCTGTAGGAGTCCGTGATTAGAGGCTAAAGATATGGTGACAGGGTGTGATGAGGAGACTTGCCTGGTAGCGCGGGGGGACTTGTCGCGGAATGTGTGATGTGATCTTGGAGGTGTGTGGTGTGGTAATGGAGTGTGTTTTCTTGGGTTGTCGTCGTTGTTGCCAAATGTGAGTGTTGTCCTCTGATTGTATTTGGGCCAGACGAAGAAGGGACGTGTGTTGGTGATCCGACGATGCGCCTTGGAGTAGCGGTGAAGACGAGGGTTTTGGTCGCAGACGCCTGGTGGTTGACGGAAAGAGACTTTGATCAGTACAAATCCATCGCATGACGATATCCGCATAAAGAGAAACCTGCCTTGTCATGATCTGAGTTGGGAGCTGTAAGGAAAAGAGGCAGGGGGGTTTGGGGAGAAGGCTGCTTTATCAGGGGAATTTCACGACGCGTAAAAACGCTTACCAAATTCAAAAACTTCGAACGACGCCGAACGACGCGTTATATATCTTCTCAAAAGAACATTGACACGACACATCACCTAAGCTCCGACAATTGCTGACTTCGAGTGGCCGTGTGGTATACGCTTGCCATACTCTGCTCCACGGTTGCAGTAGTTTGCCCATAAAATGTATAGCAAGACTCCCTTTCAAAATCTGGGCCAAAAGTTCTCTCCACAATGTGATGACCATTCTCTCCACATTTCGTTGCGCAGCGCAGATTGTATGTGAACCTTCGCCAGCGCTTTTCTGCATTTGCGCATGCCGGGTCTAGTTAGTCTGAAGCTTTGATTCCATCTATCCAGTTTCCAGTAAGCACCCGATACGACGCGTTTGCATGACAAAGCAAGGCTGTATTCGGCTTATCCAAAGCCATAGTACTAATAGCTTGCCATTCGACACCTTGTGCCAAGTATATCTTCCGCCAAAGTAGTCAAATGATGACGTCCATTAAGATGTAGCGTTGTCTAGACGGGAAATTCCACAGGTTATCCGCGTGTATCAGGTCAATACACGCCTGAACAAAAAAAATCGAGTACCATGAGGTTCATTTCTAATTTTCCAATGTAGAGATTATGGCTGTCCTTGTACTCTGCTACTCTGCACTAGGGGTTCGTCATTATATGAACGAAGATGTTCTAAGCCTGAATGCATTACCCGAAAACGATGATCTACTTGCTGAGATGTCGTGGTTGCGCAGTCAAACCCTCCCAACAACAAAAGAGGCATGAAATAAGATCTGGGGAAAGGGGAAGTGGGAGGACGAGCGCCGTTTTATATTACTGGCAGGATAGCAAAGTATGTAATCATGAGGGTCTGAGGCGATGTGCGAGTAAATCAGTATATTTGACTCGCAAGCAGAGTAGGGGTCATCGCGTCCATCTTTGCATCAGCGATGTATTCTCCGATTTTATCTACATGTGAATGTATTCTCCGATTATATGATGACATATACAAAAATGTATTCTCCGATTTTACCTACAACCAGACATGCAAATGCAAGCATGATCCAGTCTATGCTACAAAGTGCAACTGCATCAGCTATCTATATCCAGAACCCCACTTCGAGACGCTATCCAGGTGCTGATATTTGTACACGGCATTGGTATCCACTAACCATCCTTGTCGCACGACTGTGAGACGGTTTAGCGACTGATTCAGCGCATTGCAATGAATACATGTACGTCGATCAGAATTCCCGTAATTGCCAAATATAACTTTGCCGGTACATGTCCTTGAATACTTTGTTTCATTCCGTTGACAGTCAATACATCTTCTGTGTCAATAGTCAGTGTGGGAAACTAACGAGATGATGAATGAAACTCTTTCAATCTCATCTATTTCGGGTTTGTTGCTTTTGAGGAGTTCGGCTGTCAATTTCAGAGCAGCTGGGGTAACAGTAGTATCCGCGGACGACGATTGTCTTTGGTCTGCCATAGTGGAGAGACTATGGTGCTGATAACGTTTTGTGAACTAAAAGGTTTGCTCAATATACTGATGTACGCAAGTTAAGATTACAGAAGTGGGAGAGAGATTTCGGTGTTTGGTGTTTATACGTAAGGGAAATGGGAAAGGCTTTCATTACCTGTAAGCCAAATGATGAAAAGACCCTATTTCGCAACAATACTCCGAATCTTACAACCACGAGCCAATGTCACTCTACCTTTGCGCTCACTGAAAATGACTTTTGACTATGGGGCGCAAATACGAGGTATAGCAGATTTTGACCCTTTCCTCCCAAAAGTTCATGCATTTGAATTTGCACCGATACAATGTTCGGACTAGTATTTGGTTGTATGGAAAAGTACAAACAGAAGTTAAAGCTTGACAAGAAAGTAATAATATGTCCTTGGCCCATTCTTTGACACCCCTAATCGGGCTTTTCTAGCCCTCAAGGTACAAATGACCTGCTCCCTCATAATTATAAAGAAGAGAGCGCCTCCTACTTCCATCGAGTATCGCCGACGGCAGGCCGGATTTCCCTTTAATACGCACAAGATTAGCAGAGACAATCAATTCTCCTGGAGTCTGGCATTCTCATGTCAGGTGACTTACCAGAGGCAAGAGTGTGAGGTTGGTGACATATTATGTGGTTTGGTTTGACCAGAAGCACAACTGTTGTGCAACGCAGATGACCGAAATGTTGGTAGATGTAAAGTTCGGCTTTCCCACATGCTTTCAGGTAAAAAAAACCAAAGGGTACATGTTCCGCATTCAGACGACTCTTTCAGTTGCGGAGATGACCAGCCGAGATTGCGCAGAAAAGTTGGCAGGCTGAAAATACAGTGCGGTATGTGAATGAAGGAGGATTATTTGCTGTGGGCGAAAGCTTGTGTCGCAATATGCGAGGGGCTCCTGGTACGAGGACGAAGCGGTATCCAAAACGGGTTTGGCGACATACATTCATGGCAAGTGTTTAGTGGTGATATGGGAAAGGTGATCCCGGGATTTGCGGTGAAGGATGGGCAGCGATTCGTTTGTCAGCCAAAAGTGGAGGGGAAAAGGTTTGCTGGAGGTATACAAAGGACGGGATGGTGTCGTGTGTATGCGTAGGAATGGAGGATCATAGCGCCAGTCTAAAACGGTCGTCAGTTTCTGCCCTCCTGTGAGCTGGAGAACGAGTGTCGATCTTACTGCAATCAAACGCCGAGGGAGGCTCAGACAATACATTCCTGGAGAAGAGCATGTCCGCCCAAGACATATTCCCGGGTCCAAACGGGGGCTCTGGCGGAAGTTGGTTCGCTGTTTTGCGGTCGTAAACAAGGATGGGTTTGGGAAAGTAGGAGGTGGTTTCGAGAGGCCGTGGTTTGAACAGGACTAGGAGGTAGTTTTGTTGGTTGATCCCTGGGTAGGTGTGGTGGTAGGTTTACTTGAGCCTATTTTCAGAGTTTAGAGAAAGAAAAAAAAGCTTGCTCAACGCACCAACCACCATACCCGGAACCCCATATACCCCGACGGCCATCTTTGCCCATAGCCGGCGTGCACTGGCCAGTACCAGTGCCAGTGCCAGCACCAATATTCCTGGTTTCTGTTTGTGGTCGCCGGTTCTTTTCCGAGTGTTTGGTGTGCAAAGTCGCGATGCTGTCGTCCCGACGCGTCGACCGTTAGATTGGCCGTGACGCGTCCAGGAACGGCTCCCGCAACCGCTGAGGTTTCGCGCCAACAAGGCATAAGTAGCAGCGCGGTGCTCGTAACTATCGTCAAGGGCCCGTGACAAGGTACGTTCATGCTGTGAAGGTAAGTTCATGCTGTGAAAACGTGACAAGGTAAGTTCAAAAAAAAGCACAGCTTTTCTCCAGTCACTGATACTGGTTTTTGTTCTAGTTTTCTTTTTTTCCACTCGAGCTATACGAACCAACCATTAATCGTCCATCCCAATCATTCAACTTTTGCTTCAGACCCACAAACTTATCCCCTAGACTCTTTCTGTCCAGGCAGGTAAACTATCAGCGAGTTGATACACTTTATCGTGAATACTTTTCGTCCAGCTCTCCCTCCATTTACGATCTATGAATGCGGGCCAAAAGGCAGTCTGCAGAGTCTGTCTGCATCATTCGCATCGTATACTTGATTCCGCCTAGATCGAAATGGCATCCCGGGACTTTATGAAAAAAAGAATGCGTGGCAAAAGGGAATCCTGAGACTCGCCTCCGCCCCAGATCCCTTCAAGGAACACCCGAACCTCAGTAGCGAACTGATAGTTCATGCAATGGCGTGTTGCGGTTCCCGCAGTTGCGAGCTGCAGAATAATGACAAAGTGGAGGGGCAAGGGGCGGGTTTGAACCCGGTACATGGCGCTTAGTCGATGTTCTCTCGCTCTGCACACTAGGCCAAACGGTGACCTTATGAAAATCAATGTTTTCGCCAAAATCTGGCACTCTACCCACAGCCCTCAGCGTTTTTTGCGTGGTGCTTGGTCAATTTGCGGGTGAATCCATGCTGCATAACGCCAGCGTGCTCCCCACCGGCTGAATCTGAATGAGTGTCAAGCTCAACAATTTGGCTTTGGCCCTCATCTTGTGCTTCAAAGCTGATCAGCTTGCTTTTGTGCTGAATCATGATCCATTCTTTCCTGTGTTGGTATCGTCGTCCATCGCCGTCAGTAGCGGAAATCCATCTGGAGTTGAGGTCACATGACATGAACTTGCCAAGGGGGGAAACCAAACGTTGATCTCTCGCGTGCGCTAAACTGGTAGCTCCTTCCACTGGACCGCAAGAAGACTGACCCATCAGAACCAAGTCCTACTACTCTTATGAAGCCCACAGGCTTGACGGAAACCCACGCTCGGGAACGGAGCACTTGATTTGCGAACCGCCTACCACCAACTCAGACCTCGGAACTGCCCTTTGCGCGTCAACCCAATTAAGACACCCGTCATATTGTCGGCTTTTCGACCTGCGACTAGGGACTGCGAGTAGGAATATCTCTTTGTCGTCCATCCTGGTAAGCTCCAGCAAAATTGGCGGGTTTTGCGCCTTCTTCTAATTTACACCTTGTTCTTCTGGTAGTGCGTCCCAGATCCAGCGAGTACGCAGAGAGCAACCACCACGTCGTTCGACGTACCGCCCCGCCTCCATCCTTTCCACTTTCACCGTTCATCTGCCGATGTAGCCACCAGGAAACGTCAGCCATCAAATGTCAATCCTCAAATGTCAATCAACAACCGTCACTCACCAAATGTCACTCATGATCGCTTCATCACGGACCACTTGCTCTTTCACGGCTACAACAATCTCCCACGATGATTGATCGAAGAGGGGTACCCTCGAAAATCATGGCCAGCAGGTGATTTGTCCTCATTTCATCGACGCCAACGATCAGCCGCGTTCCGATACTTTTTGCGTCTCATCAGCCTCCCTCACTCGCGCAGGCCGCGCATCCAGTCTTGAATCTTGGGACAATCAATGAATAAGCATTTCCAATGCTTGCCAGGCTGATACCGGGCCTACCTTATCGTCAAAATCGGCATCATCTCATGTTTATGATTTCAGCGGAGCCTTCCTCACTCGCGCAGGCCGCGCATCCAGTCTTGAATCTTGGGACAATCAATGAATAAGCATTTCCAATGCTTGCCAGGCTGATACCGGGCCTACCTTATCGTCAAAATCGGCATCATCTCCAACATTTTGCTGTCATCACAATGTTTATGATTTCAGCGGAGCCTTCCTCACTCGCACAGGCCGCGCTTCCAGTCTTGGATCTTGGGACAAGCAATGAATAAGCATTCCCAATGCTTGTCAGGCTAATACCGGGCCTACCTTAGCGTCAATATTGGCATCATCTCCAGCATCTTGCTGTCATCGCAATGTTTATGAATTCAGCGCAGCACTACTTTTGATTATCTTGTCCACATGTAGATCACAAGTGCGCATGGCTGTTTCCACAGCGTTCATTCAAAAGAAGCTCTAGAGTCCAGGTAGCAGGTCGGCAAGGTTATGCATTTGTTGCCGTAGTTCTAGCCGTCGAGTGGCTGATGACATCCACGCAGTCCGAGTCGTGGGTCGCATTTGGCAGAGGCATGTACATATGATAGGGCAGAAAACATGAGAAAACATGTGAGAGGGGAGAGCGAAACGAAATGGGTATGGCCTTTTATAGATATGGCAGACCGGAAATTACGCTTTATTTGCGGGTCCAAAGAGCAAGCAAAAATAGTAATGGCACCGCGAAGCACGGGGGAATTTGCGTACCACAAGGATCTGCATTGTGCCGCTGGTAGTTCACCAGACCGACCTTCAACTGTAATTTCTCCAACGGACCAATGTGCAAACGTAACAATGTGTAAATGTCATCTCAGTTGCGGGCAAGCCCGTATCAGAATAAGTTCTTTAAAGGCTCAATGGGTAGCTCGAGCTATAGCCCACTCCCCAACTACAGGCATTTTTAAATCCACCCAGAAATCGCAAGAAAGGCCACAGACACCTCGGCATCCTAGACTCCTAGTACCGCTGGTTGACCCGATGCCTGACAATTGCGTACACGTTCACCAGGCCAAAGCGCAGTTTCCAACAGCAGCATTCTATTCGGCAACAGCGCATTGATAGCGATCTAATATCCCGGATATTGTGCATATTCTCTACTTTTCGGCCAATGTACCTCTTTAAGTTGCGGAGTATTTGCCGTCCCCGGAAGGAAATCCGAAGGCGTTCGCTAAATGCGTAGGTAGCGGTCAGAAAATTGGAAGTATGTGGCCATGGACTTTGCTCTTTGTTCTTCTAACTTTTCATCCAGGTTGCTTCCCCTCTCAGAGTTCTTTGCCCCGTAGACGCGACGCGCAGATCCATGTCCGGTGTCTTGTATATGACGGTACCCTGCTCTTGAAGAATTCTTGATCTAACCCGTTTCGCACTGGAAGTTTTTTGTTCCCAGCATTGATCAAAATAAATGCCACGTTTTGGAGTTCTTTGAAGCACGCCAAGCGCTCAAAACATTATTGCCTTGTTAAATCGGACGACGAGGATCATTTCCGGTATAGGTGAAGCGTTCGAACCTGCTGGGAAAACCCGCGGTCACTAATGCGAGCCCTTGCTAGGAGAGACGTACCAACGCAGCGGTATCCATGTTTTTCGCGGTTTCCAGAATAACGCAAGGTTTTCAATCCCCTAGCGCGATGTTCTTTTCCTAACACCAATGCCTTGCTTGCTGACAATCGGGTCCGTGAAGGAAGACATCAATTCAACCTCAACAATCCTCATCCATCGACATCCACAAAGTATCAGAAAAGTTAAAATGCACCCGCAAGATCCCCCTCCAGACAGTTGAAAATTAAATTTGGTTTGGGGCGTCGTTCATCCATTCGAACGACCGAAAGCCCGATAGTAACTCATTCCTCCACGGTAAATGCCAAGCTGGGGTCCTTCTCGACATATACTTAATTTTATTGCTGGCAACCCTGCGGTTTTTCCAAGCATCCCTTCTGGTGGGCTCAGTACAGACGGGCAGGTCACTCAAGCGTCTGAGTTATTGCGCGTCGTACCTTACGTAAGCAGGCGGAGTTTTATTTTTTGGGCAAAGTTAGCGGAAGAGGAGATAACTCGATGCAGAGCCTGGGGTTTTCCTATTGAATATCGAGTTATTATATTCTCTCAGCGAAATTGATGAATGAGGGGAACAGATCACTCAGTCAAAACTTTATTCGTCCATGTATAATTTCGTAATCAGAAATAACCAAGGGTTGAATCCCCATAATAAAAACCATATTGCTTGTTTCCGCTAATATTTTATTTGAGGGTACACGTCGTGAGACGAGAGATTTTTTTCCGGACAGACAGTTTATACTTTGTGTGCTTTATTATTGTCTTTTTGGGGTTGGGTAATCGGTGTTTTTGGGTTCGCTTAAGTTTTTGTTGTTGTCCTTGATCTAGCGCTCTCCTTGCTTGGACGACCTTTTCATTCTTTAGGTGGATTTTGACTGCTTGTTCTACTATTGGGTTCTTTCGAGAGAATAAGATCGTATAAGTCCAAGAACTACGGAGACAGTTTGACTGTCATCTTCCACCAACTTTTTCGAGTCGTCTAAGGGTTCGGAGGAAGGGACAACATCGACGCTCAAATCGACCAAGGGTGGAATCGATCAAGAAAGACACCGTAGCATCCTTCGTTACCTCCACAGAAGACAATCATTGCGACTGCTGTTCGCACCTCCAAAAGCAAATTAGTCGCAAGGATTGTATAATACAGGAACGGCGAAGTCCAGCGCTGCATGGATAGCACTTTCTGGTCTCGGTACCTACATTCGCCCACAAGCTTTTGGCGAGCATCTGTAAATCGACATAGAAACGTCGGGGGTGGCATGTAAAGGGATCTGTTTGAAGGCGGCCACAACAATATCCTTGAAGAAACACAACTTTTTTCTGCTGAGTTTAACGATAGACTCGTTCCTTTCGAAATCGGATCCCAAACTACATAATACCACAGTATTCGGACAGCTACTTCCCACGTCTTCGAACGAAACACATGAGTGACTCAAGTGGGGTAGGAAGCGAGGCAGCAGTTACACCAGGTACCTCACATCAACAACCGGCAGTTCTTACAACACAGAAAAGCTCTTTCACAAATTCCACAGCCAGCAAATCTTCCCTTGCCACTGGAGGTAAGTAACAAAGTGACGCCTTCGCGGGGACTTTGTTGGCTAAAGAACCCCTCATGCAATCTTGCAGACCCTTATACCAACGTAAATGTGCCCGCATCTCGCAGCACAATGAACTCCCGCGGTCAACGTACAAATGAAAGAGCACACGCTGCCAACATAAGCAGTGCGTCCAATGTTGGAGGTGCCGGAAACTACGGTCCAGGTAGCAACGACCTTTCCTTTCGTCCCGGCGCAAACGGAACTGTGACGCTACCGTCGCAAAATACCAATACAGGGGTACCCATTGGCGGTATTCTCATGTCAAGCATCGTCATTCCCCAAAGCCAGTTCAATGCCTCTCGCGGTGGGGGGTCCATTTTACTTGGGTCCCAGAACGGAGATAATCCAATGGGCAACGTGGGCGGGGCATCTCTCTCCCGGAGTATCGCACGCCGCCTTCATCCATTTACTCTTACGTTTCGCGAAGCCGATATGGAACGAGAATATGAGCGATTTTTCTTGGAAAAGCATCTGGCTTCATGGCGAAGGACCATGTACCTACTATTCTCGGCAGCTACATGTTGTTACGCGTATGTCATGATTCGGAATCCTGGCGACGGTCGCAGATGGTCAAGAATGTACTCTGATCCAGTGAAAGGTCTAAATACCCGAGAGGTGATTGCATCCATTTGTCCCACGGGATGGTTCTGGTAAGTACATGTAATCCGCTTTGCGACAACGCGTGTTACTCATCTGCATACCATTTCCTTTGATTCCAGTATGTCGTGTGACCCGGACTATATATGTAATGAATATCATCTTGAATACGACCTCGCCTTCTGGATATGTTGCATTCTCCTTCCCTGTCTGCTCCTCGTGATTGCCTCCTACAAACTCCGCCCCACCCATCTCGCCACCTACATTCACGCTCTATCGGCTCTCTTTATTATTGCCTACGCGGCGATTGGCCTCATCGTCCGGTACGATGTGGTAGAACCCCGCTCACCCGTTTTTCAACCAGCACTTCTCTGCATCATGTTCATTTTTGTCAGCTGCATGTTTATGCGACTGCGCTTCATTTACGCGGTGGGAAGTGTGAGTGTTACCGTAATTCTCTTTTTTGCTGTCTTCATTTCGGACGTGGCATCTGGGAATTCCGAGCTGCTGCCCTCTACCGCAAAGACATACATCATGTCAGTTCTGGCCTTGCTAGTTTCGGGCGCAGTGATCAGTTCCAATACCTACGAGAACGAAGTCTTTAGTCGCGCTCAATTCTCAGCATCGTACACTCTCGAAAAGGCGAACGTAAAATTGACAAATCAGCTGAAAGGGCTACAAAAGGCCTACGGGAACAAAGTGGCAGACCTCGATTCACCGTTGGAAAAAAGTGTCATGTTGCTGCGCAGCATGATGGCGGACCCGTCAAATAGTCCAGCGCATCTGGTCACGATAGCTCAAATTCTGACATTATTGGCATCAAGTAACTTGTTAGCGCCCGATCTGGAGAATCAAGTGGGCGAACTGCTTGACAACGAGCAAGAGGTATTTTCCGAGGAATATATCTATGTGTTCTTCAGTCCATGTGCTGATAAGTAGAATTGTAGCAATGGCTTTTTACAGAAATTGCTCCCCGTCGTAAAGGCCGTGACCGCATGTCTTCGCGGCGCCGCTCCATAACCGCTGATATATCGGCCAAGATTGATATGCCAATTGCCGAGTCAACGTCAATTGCCAACATGATCAACCTTTCCGTGGCCCAATTCCGGCAAACATCGGGAACAGCTTCCGAGGTCAATCGAAGCGTAGATCATGTGTCGCTTGTTGCAAATGGAGAGCGCAATGGAGAACGCATGACCGATAGCCAGCCTATCTTGTCAAGCGACCGCACCCGCTTAAGTCGTACCAGTGTTGCGTCGCGCGGAAACACTGGAAGCGATCGGCAAGATTCAACGCGGCAATATCAGAGCGGCAGCAACAATGCTTCTGCGTCTATTTTGGCGCTGATCCAGCAAGGTTCCTTCGGTGCCAGTAATAGTCCATTCTGGCAAGATGAATTCTTGAGTCCCTCTCCAGAGTTGGCCATGTTGCTGGCCCGGTGCAATGAGTACAACTGGCCAATATTCGATTTTTTGGAAGCCTCAAAGGGGCGACCATTATTTGTGCTTGGATATCATTTGTTCAAGCGTGCTGAACTGTTTGCGGCCTTCAACATTCCACCAGACATATTCCGCAACTTCTTGACAGCGATCGAAAGTGGATACCGCACAGATCTACCATGTATGAACTCACACGCAAAACCTCATCCTGATTCTTCTGAAATAACATTGCAAATTCTTCGTCTTTAGATCATAATTCCATACACGCGAGCGATGTGCTACAATGCACAAATCATTTCCTCTATTCACACGAAAGCGTATGTCGTTTGGCCGGGGATATTGACCTGCTGTCAATTTATGTTGCAGCCATCATTCACGGTAAGTCTTCCCCACTGGCCTTGTTTCAACTGCTCCTGACTCTCAATACTCAATAATGTTCTTTTAGACCATGAACATCCCGGCTTCAATAATAATTTCTTAGTCAATACCTACGACAGTCGGGCCGTCATGTATAATGATCGATCGGTTCTGGAAAATCACCATTTAGCGTCAGCTTTTGTTGTTATGAACAAGACAGAGAATAACTTCTTGGTGAACCTTAGTCGACAAGACTTCCGATCTGTTCGGGAGGCAGTGATTGATATGGTTTTAGCGACGGGTAATTACGACTTCCATGTACACCTGACCTTTTACTAAATCTGCCAAAGATCTATCACAACATTTCCCGCTCATATCGACTTTCAAATCTAAAGTTACAAGCAATTTCGACCCGTACGAAACCCGCGAGGACCGAATGCTACTTTGGAAAATCCTGATAAAATGCGCCGATGTGTCCAATCCCACCAAATGCTGGGCTCTCTATGAGCGTTGGTGTCACCTCATTCTGGAAGAGTTTTTCCGTCAGGGTGATCAGGAGAAGCGGATGGGGATCCCTGTATCGCCGTACATGGATCGAGATAACCTTAATATTCCCAGCAGTCAGAGTGGATTCATTGAATTTGTGGTTTCGCCACTATTCGAGGCATTCGACAAATATGCTCCGATACCACATATCATTCAAACCCTACAGCGAAATCGCGAATTCTGGTACGTGTTTTTAATTTGACATCCACCCAAGCACAGAAACTGACATTTTCTTGACTGTTACAGGATAGCAATGAAAGCCCAAGGCACGACTAATACCATTCCCACTTCCGGGCCATCCACCTCTACACACTTCCTAGTGCACTCTCCCTCCCAAGCCCACCCACAAAGTCCAGCAGCGTCATCCGCTATGAATCCCGGCCCATAGTATCCGTTGGTCGCACAACCATC
The DNA here is from genome assembly GCA_025602905.1 of Phlyctochytrium arcticum. NCBI lineage: Eukaryota > Fungi > Chytridiomycota > Chytridiomycetes > Chytridiales > Chytridiaceae > Phlyctochytrium > Phlyctochytrium arcticum. Next base: position 134,510 of record JAHLKI010000010.1, on the reverse strand, counting down.
TCTGACTTGTCATGACTTTCCGCTCATGTCATCAAGGATATCTGATACCTAGTGTGCTTGATAACACTCCTCCTCCCCTCAGTTCCATTCCCGGCATCTTGTGTTTTGTTCCCTATCAAATTTGATATATAAACTCTGCGGACAGCAAATAGAATGCATACATCCTCCCTTCTGAGCCTACTGTCACACAGCTTGATCAGTTGCGTGTCAGTAATTCTTCGTTTTGTTCGCGAACTTGATTACGGCCTTTGAGCTCCGTCATTTGCAGCAAAATTAATTCTATATATCTAAAGTGATGCTCAGTGTTGAGAACCGGCGCTTTGGAGGTCGAAAGAAGGTTCCTTCGCCATCGCAAGTTGGGACCTCGAGGGCTATGGTCTTGCAGAATTTGGACTTGGAATATTTGCTTCAGCCCTACAATTGAAAAATCTTGTTAAGATCTGACTTGTACACCGGAGATGTTCCATAGCGTACCATCTCAGTAGTTCATCCGCGTCCTCTACTTCGCCGCTACCCACATCTAGTGGCGTCAATCTTAGGGGAGTTTCCGTCCCCGTTCCACTGATACGCCTTGCAGATGGTGTTTCGCTTCGCCCCGATTTTGGCCCATTCCTTGCTACACCCACATCCCGAAAAGGTGCCGCCCCTCCGACGCCCCCTGGGCGCAACTTGACCCCACCAAACGGATGTCCACCACCCGTTCCCCCAAAGTCGTACGCGTTCAGCTCCAAATCTAGTTCCTCATCGAATGCAAAGCTTTGATTTGCCAGAGGATCGTATCCACCTCTATCTGGTGTTACATTGCTTGCACCCCCGCGAGTAAATCCACTGAGAAATCCGCGCGAGCCCGAGAATGCGTGACCCTGTTTTCGGCGACGCCAGCGAAGAAAGAGATATGCCCCATACAGAACAGTCCCGAGAAATGCAAGGAGGAAAAGTCCTCTCATGTAGGCACCTGCTGTATAATGCGTAGCTGGAACCAGTATTGTAATATTAGCGTCCACGATATTAGTTAACCGCAATACTACTAACCAGGTTCGGATTCATCTAGTCGTCTTGTCAACGACAGGCGCCCCTCTAATATCGACCAAGAAGAGGTGGAATCCATCTTGCCACTTGGTGTTGGATTTTGACTTGCTCGCCAGAAATCTCTGCTGATGACACTTCACCTGCGCCACAAGCGGGTGTGAGGTTCTCAGGATGTACTCGGATGTAAGCGGTCATACAAACGGACTATATATTGTCTATTCTAATCTACGATCAGGTTGCAGAAGGCTCGTCTTTCCTAAAGTGCGGTTCTACATAAAATGTCCTCGAGCAAGGGCTGTACTTGCTTTCGACTACTTTTGATGTTCATTTGGTTCCAGAGGCGTCCATGCCCAGAAACATCACATAGTTTGGCAAAGGTTTCAGACACTTGCGGAACGGGTTGCAAGCCCAGATCTGAGCTTTCCAACTTCTTCAGTATCGTTTCTCCGGAACCATTACTGTCTTGAGTGGGGGAAAGTTTGTTGTACAAGGTCACTGCTAGCTCACGGGCAAAGCTGACGCCCTCGATTTGAGGATGATCTGGGTTCATCGCGGCAGGATCGAATGCTGTCATAACTGCATGCAAATCAAGCTGTCGGCTCAACGCAAACTCCCGCACCTCTCCTTGCAGGTGCTCCATACCCAAAGAGAAATCTGCCTCACGCGAAACTCCTGCTACATTTCGCGCAGCAGCAGCTTCTCGCGAAAGCCATCCTTTCTGGCCGGCAAGGGCCCAGCAAACGCTACTGACACCATATCGTAATCCAGACGTGGGGCATGTCCATTCTTTGTAGTCCTTTCGAAGGAGATCGGTGCTGCTTAGGGTGTCCACGCTAAATTTGGCTTTTTGGAGCGCATGATACAAGCTGTCTGAATATGCACTGTGTCCATCACCGGCTGCATGGGGTATATGAGATAGAAGAAAACGTGCAGCGGCAATGTCTCGAGGATGGGTTCGTCCCAAAGACTCTTGCAGGTTTGCGGTGTCAATGAGGATGGCGGAAAGCATGCATAATGCCAGGCCTGAATCAAGTGAGTTTCCGATTGCTGAACTTTGCTGACTCTCCGGTGATTTCCCAGGTAATGATGGCGGCAATGTTGCTGTCGGTGAGGGGGCGGTCAAGTATGTCAACCATTGTTCCACAATTAGCGTTGTCGCAGAACCAACGGGTGCAATAACTCTGGGGAGCGCGTTGAGATAGAGTCCCTCGTCTTTGTGATGATCTTCAGTGCCATGTAATTAGCTCACAGCACAGAATGGCCCTTGCTCTTTGAAGCAATACAATACTGACCGAGTACTCCGGCTACGGCTGTGCTAAGCCGCTCCCACCTCCCAACAATGTGGTTGTGGTCGACAATGACGACTTCCCAGTCATTCCTTCCTTCAACAACCCGCTCGAACCCAACTTCGTCCGCAAAAATCAAGTTTGTGATGACATCGACGTCAGGGAACGCCGTGTGAAAAGCGTGTATGCACTCAGTCCGAAGCGGGAAGTCTTTCCGGGGGATAAGGACTAGCGGAACAAAAGTTCGAGGGATTTTCTGGGTGTTGTCTTTGCCCACAACGGTGTCAAGTTGCGTTTGGCGCAGATAGGCATAGGAAAGAGATGCAACCGTACTATCCAAATCTGCTACCGAATTAAAGAATGATCTTCCAGGGCCCACTCCCTGGAGCAACTTACCTGCTGCTTCATTTCCTACAACAAGTGTAATCGGATGTAGCGGGTCTGCAAGCGCTCTGCGAGCTCGAGCTAGACACCTTATAATACTCGCCATTGGCTGCGTTGTTTTGGATCAGGAAAATGGGGTGAGCCGCGATCTCAGGCCATGTTTGGTGCCGCATGGCTGTGCCGTCTGCGCGACTTTTTGGGCCGGATCTCACGGATAGCATCTCTCCCCTGGTTGGCATCCTGGAAAGTCTGGCATCGGCAGCGACCTACAAGTCCGAACAATACTGAGACTCTTGTGAGAATCCATATCATAGTAATACAGCCATGTCTGCTTCTGCGATTCTCGCCTCGGCGACACATCCGTCAGAGTTATTTGCCCTTGTCAAATACATTACAACACCACCCCCCAATGTAGAGCCTACTACACTCGTCCCTATCCCATCCCCCGAAGATCCCACTTATACCCGCGCCATGTGCTATCACTTCCTCAACCTCACGTCTCGATCGTTTGCCCGTGTGATTCAAGAATTGGATGAGGAGCTCCGACATCCCATTTGTTTATTCTATCTGATTCTGAGGGGCTTGGATACGGTGGAAGATGATATGACGATCGATGTGAGAAGAAAGAAGGAGGTACTGGAAAAGTTTCACGACTTGATTTACATCAAGGGCTGGAACTTCAATGAAAATGGAAAGGATGAGAAGGATCGGGAATTACTCGTGCGCTTTGACGTCGTCATTGCCGAGTTTCTCAAATTGAAAGAGCGGTAGGTTTCGTGAGCAACTTTTGACTCACACTTTCTGAGATCATTGCAAACACTAGGTACCAAGTCGTCATTGCTGATATTACCAAGCGTATGGGTGAAGGAATGTCTCGTTACGCGTCCGCATCTGTAAAGACATCCACCACTATCCATCACATCGAGGTCGAGACAAAGGCAGACTATGATTTGTACACGCACTACGTTGCTGGCCTCGTCGGTATTGGTCTCACTGAGCTCTTTGTCGCTTCGGATCTGGAACGGCCAGAACTCGGCTCCAAAGCAAATCTCGAATTGGCTAATGAAATGGGACAATTTCTCCAGAAAGTGAACATCACCAAAGATTTCTTGGAGGATCTGGAGGAAGGTCGTGTATTCTGGCCCAAGGAAGTGTGGAGCAAGTACACTGGAAAGGGGCAGCCAGTAGAGGCATTGGCCAAACCAGAAAATCTGGACAAGGCTTTGGCTTGCTTGAATGAGCTTGTAGTGGATGCATTGAGGCATGTACCTGCTTGTTTGGATTACATGGGTCAGATTCAGAATGAGAGCGCATTCCGATTTTGCGCTATCCCTCAGGTAAGTCATTCAGATTTTTCCCCACCTTGAATGCACAGATCCCAAATGCTAAATCGTATTTTAGATGATGGCAATCGCAACCCTTGATCATTTCTTTAACTCGCCCGCTCTATTCACTTCTACGGGAACCAAGATTCGTCGTGGCTTGGCTGTCAAGCTTATGACTGAGTCTGGCTCGATTGAGAGTGTGAAGCGAACTTATGAGAGCTACGCGCAATCAATCAGCCGTAAGAATGCCGCTCGTGTTGGTACTCGAGGTGGTGCAGGTGACGACAGCTTTTTGGGAGTTAGTTTAGCGTGTGGCAAGGTAGGAAATCGGTTGTTCAGCCTTAAGCGTGCAAGTGGGAACTGACAATTTGTTGCAGATCGTCCAATGGATCCATACCCATGATAAGAAACACGGAAAGGCCGTTATATCTAAACGCACGAAAGTTTTCGGCGTGGACGCCTTGGTCTTTGTCGGCATTGTCATTATCGGTCTGGCACTCGCTTTGGGAATGTTGCCGGCCGTTTACTAGATTTCGAACATATCCCACCTGTTTGTGGACACTATTTCGTGTGTTTCATTCGATAATTCATTCATTTTTCCATGTTTTTTTATTGCTCTCCCCACAGGGTTTTCTCAATATGCTGCGCTGCCGCGCAATTTAGCCAGAAATGGGCTCGTGGCGTGTGCCACTCCGTCCAGCCTCCGACGCTGATGACCGACCGAGTGTTTCAGAGTTGAGCCTTTACTTTGACCTCTTCCCAGCAACTTGGGCAAACCGCAGACCCAAAATAACGTTGTCCACACCGATACAGGCTCCATTTCTGCTTTGGGGAGTCCATTTCACGGTCATTTTGCATCAAGAGATCTACATTTCTTTCTCCCCAGTCGTGGTGGCGGAACCAAGGCATGGTAGTGGCGGAACTCAAACCCCTTGCCTTTGAAATTGCAGCATGTACAAGTTTCGATGAAGAGTGTCCGCCGCAGGAGCTTCTACTGGAACAGCATGGTCCTAATGCCAGAGGATGGCAATCTGAACGGTATGGACATTGGTTTTAGGCATCATAAACAATCAACGCGTCGTGAACACTTGCTGATATGCTTTGACCTTGGCAGATTTTGTACCTGGCCGCAAGTTATTGTGCTGAAGACCAGAGTTGGAAACAGTCGGATAAGAAAAGTTCAGACCCTGGTTCATCACTTCAAAATCCCGACGCGTCTCGAGTTTTACGTTGGAAAAACAGCAGGGGAAAGGCAGATGTCTTCTAATGGTACGCTGGAGGTCTTGAAGGATACAGTGCTGTACGCATTCTAACGCTTTGCAAATCACAGGGAGCAACTCGGGGGACACAGCAGGGTACCGGGACGCGCAACCGGCTGTGGAATTCACCAGACTAGGGTGGGTATTTCTTTCCGGGACGGAAACATGACTCCCACTGATTCTGTGGGGTTCAGATATGTTGCTTTGAATGACAATGAGCAGATTGGTTACAAGGCTCGTGAACTGAAGGAGATTCACATTGATGCCGAGGGCGAATACCTGAAAATTGTGGCGCACAAATGCTACGTCAATAACCTGAATCTGTATAATCAGGTGGGTTTCCTTGTGTTTATGGATTATGCCGGCTCCGACTAAAAGCATGATTAGGTGGGGATTGTGGCAGTCACCCTTTTTGGAGAACCAGCAAATATAGATTATATGCTAAAGAGTTTGGACTCCCGCCAAGAAGCGTTACTTGGTGTTAGTATGCTCTGATTGCCTCTGCCCCTTCAGAACTCTAACGCGTATTTTCTGTTAGCTTGATCCTGCCGAGGAGTATTCGAATATTGGCATCCCTCACGATAATGAGCATGCTGCGTTATGGGGCATGATTAATCGATCGTCAACAAACAGGCGCATATCTGCGACAAAGGACTTGGGCTTTGAAGGGATTTTGGATGATAAGATGAGGACGTTGGTGAACGCCATATCAGTGGCAAAAGAGGCGGCTGTACGGGAGGAGCGGTTCGCGGATGCAAAGGCCCTCAAGATGATTTCAGACCAATGCAGAGAAGTATGCAAGATATCGTTTGTGAAGCGCCACATTGCTGACCAGAAGGGTACTTTTAGGCATCTGAAGAGCTGTTTAAGTTGCAGACAGCCAAGGCTCGTGCGATCGAACTCGAAGATTACGATATCGCTGGGCACTTGAAGGACGATATCGATGCGATTCGGGAAGCGTTACTAAATGACACCAAACGGGCCGGATTTCAGCTGGACCATGATGGTATCATCGTAAAGTTACCAGCGGTTGAGGAACATTCCCTTTCACGGCGTTCATCTCACTCCCAACTTCCAAACATCCTTAATCGAACGCTTCCACCATCTCCGCCATCATCTAAGCATGCTTCACCACCCAAGCCCAGCCTTCATCCGCATGTTCAGTCACAATTGCCCTTGTACGGCGCTACACAGTACGAAGAACCACCACTGGACGTCCAGCGTGATGTCGTGCCAGCGGCGTCTCATCCCCCAAATTTCAACATTCCCGACATTCCTGTTCGTTCGACGCACTTCAGTCAGTCTACTCGTGAACAGAATATCCCACCCCCAGCGCAAGTGTTCACCGGAGATAGACTTCCCCAATTTGGTGGAGCTTTTACATCGAGCACCGGCCTCCCTTCGAACCCTCTCCCTCCCAGTGTTCATCTGCCCGAGATCCCCAGACCTCAAGAAGTCGCTCCAAAGGCACCATCCACGCACAGCACGTCACCAAACGCAGAGCTCACGACACCTTCCGTTAATCAATCCCAGTCCTTACCACAACCTCTAGCGCAACCACAAGTTCAACCTGAGCCTCAAAATAATCCACAGCCACCGCCGCGTCCAGTATCACCTCCCGTACCCGCCCTTCTAAACAATGCTCAGAAGAATAATGCGATGTGGGAAGAGTACCCCGACGATTCATTCCAAGCACCACCCCCAAAAAGGTTGTCAAAACCGGTCAAGAACGCTGCACGCAAGAAGAGTCCAGTTAGGACCGATCCACAGACTGTAACCACTTCTATTGAGTCATCCAAGAAAGAGCAGATCACAAGTCCTTTTCCGCCCAAGGGATTGCAAAGCACGACAATTGACGGGCACAAACTACCACCGGGCTATGACCACCCGGAACCGATATCTGATCAATTGGCACCCGATTTTGCACTGTCAATAGAGGTGTTTGGCCAGTTGCTCATGCAGTGCGCCTTGGGCAAACAATTTCCTCTACGCGAATGGGCATTTGGGGAGATTGCTGGAGTTATCCGCAAATGCCAAACAGCCAAATCTGCACGTTACAAGACGGAAACGGGCAGTGAAGTGGATTACAATGCAGTTGCAGAGGCTGGATATCAAGTGGTTTTGTATGGTGTGGAGGATAGCCGCGAGAAATCCATTACAGGCGCGATCGCATTATGGGAGCAAGTCAACATCATGTGTGACGCCAAAGGCGTTCCGCCAGCCGTCAGCTTTCGCTACTTTGACAAACTTGTCAGTATCCTTTTGACTAAAGCCGCCGATATGAATCCGCGAGTCAAGCAAGCTTGTATCAATATGACTGTGCAATTGGTCAAGTCCTTTCCAGATGCGCCTTACTCTATGTGGACGTACGTATTGAAACCCATCCCAAAGAAAGGTACCGTAGCGACCAGCTGGAAGTTGATCAAGGGACGATTGGATGTTCTGCTACAAGCGGTTCAAGAGTGTGGTATCAATGAGGAGGAGGAGACTGGCAAGCACCGACGAGGGGTAGCCACCCTACCAGGTGTAATGGAATGGGTCAAGCCAAATTTGCAACATTCAAACGTGGAAGTCCGGGAAGCTGCCATAAAAATTGTTGTGGAGCTTCGCCAATCCTTTGGCGAGGATGCCCTTGCTCCGTTCTTGAAAGATTTGCGCCCACAATTGCTGGAAACGATCCGATTGCGCCAGGCTGAAGCAAATGGCACACCGACCAAACGAGCAGTAAAGGCGCGACCCGAGCAACCATGGAAGCAAAGCCCAAAACGGCTTTCTCGGACCAATCGCTCGACTGAAAATTTGGCAGCAGTGGCCGCAAAGGGCGACGCTGAAGTGCACCATTTGCAGGAGATGCTTCAGACTTTGCAACAGAAGATTGCGGACGAGTACCCGTCTGCCAAGTATCCAGTCGGAGATAGCGTTAGTCATGGTGCAGGAAAAAAGACCGGAATGAATGTGGCGGCTGCCGCTGAATCACCCAATTCTTCACTGTCGAGCAACAAAGGAGGATTGGTTGGTAAACCTACAAAAAGAGGCAATCGGCTATCAAATGCTCAGAATGGCGCCGTGAACAATATGCCGAATGGTAACAATATGGACCCGCAACAATTGCCGAAATCTACCAAGCCCATTCGGGAGCCTGCAGTTGCTCCCCGTCGTGCACCCAACGCAGATGTTTACTCGAACCATTGGAATATCGATCATACCTGTATTTTCTGCGATGAGATGAATGAAGGGTTTACGGAGGAAAATTTGGACATGCACTATTGGCGAGACTGCCCGGTGCTCGTCAATTGCCCGCAGTGTAAACTGGTGAGTAGCCGCACAGTTTTTTGTTACTCCGCTTCAATTGGAGACTTATTCAATTTTTCGTAGGTTGTTGAAATTCCCATCTTGACCGATCATCTTTTGACGGAATGTGACAAGCGCGCAGAAATGAAACAGTGCTCTCGTTGCAAGGAAGCTTTTCTCAGTGCAGAGCTGCCAATACACATGAAAGAAAAGAAGTGCAAACGTAAGTTTTGACTTGTAGTGGGCAACGTTTTCTCTCAGACCACTCATCTATACTTTAAACAGCGGCTTCAACTGTCGCGAATGTGGCCCGTTGTCCACTTTGTCACGCCAACATCCCCGCAGGAGAAGACGGCTGGCGGTCACATCTCATCGAGAATGGTTGCCCCGAATCCAGTCGCAAACCTCGGGCATCCCAATTCTACGCTCAAGGGCCACGGTTAGAAGATGATGACGCCGACTCAAGCTACAATCGGGGGCAATCAGAGCCATCACATTCACAACCCAATGCACCGCCACCCCGAAAATCCCCCGTCCGAAATTCCATCAACAACAGCAAACCTACCGTCTCGTCCCCATTGGCATCACCAGGCATCCCCCGCCGCATCCCCACTAAAACCGTCACAACCTCCCACCAATCACCCCTCAAATCCACGCTTCCCACCCCAAAACGACTCGATCAGAAAACGTTTGCTTCGTCCCCTTCACCCAAGGCCGTCAACCACAATCGAGAGTCGCAATTGCCGGAACCTAGCCCATCCAAAGAACTGAATTGGATACGGCGAAGTTTATTGCCGCGGGCCAGTTCAGGTGAGAAACTACTATATTTTTGCTTGCCCACACAGTCACTAAACTTATTTGTCTGATAGAATCTCCGAAAGAACCGCCGACCTCCCGCTCTCAAAACTCACCCAACGGACCCCTCCGCCGATCCGTCAACCGCTAAAATACTTTTCAATATTGTAATTCTATTTTCCACCCTTTCTCCTGCCTGTGTATCCGGTTTTTAACCGGGATGTTTAGCCTATACTTGTAAATATATATATGGGAACTTTTCCTCCCGTCTGCCATAGATTCTTTTGTCCAAATGCAGCATGCGCACAGTTTGATCTATATTTCTATCATACAAAAAATTGCCAGTACAATCATTACAGGAGAGTCAAAATAATATGCGGCCAGGCACCGTCAACGGAAATAATAATATAGAGGAAGACAGACCAGGGGAGGAAATATTAGTTGTGTGGTAAATTGTATTACATTTGCCATCGGGCGTTGGAAGAGGAGGAAGAAGCAGAGTTGGGCCCACGAGTGGAATTTTGGTGTTGCTGTTGTTGTTGTTGGGCGTGATGATGATGTTGTTGTTGTTGTTGGTGCTGCTGCTGCTGTTGGAGTTCTGCAATTTGATGGGGGGTAAGATGTTGTTGGGTGTGTGGGATAAACGTGTGAGGAGGAGGGTAGCCCTGCGGGTGTTGCGGATGCTGATGATGATGCTGGGAAGATTGTTGTTGCTGAGAATACCCATGGGGCATTTGTTGTTGTTGCATATGAGCCAGGAACGCCGGACCGCCCATGGACGACATCATTCCCGCATATTGTTCATTTCCGGGCCCAAAGCCTTGCATCAGGCCGGGTGGGGGTCCACTGCCGACATCTGTCATGATGGGAGGTGAAGACGCAGAGGCCGAAGAGACGACGCCCATCATCATACTGGCAGCTGCGTCCAAGTCGACGTAATTGTTGCCACCAGACGGGTTATTGTTGTTTGAGGAGGAAGAGGCAAGACGGCTAGATGGAGGGTACTGCCGGCTACCGGATACGGATTCCCATACGTCATTAATGTCGGCACTCCCCGAGACGGGTTGGAAAAACTCATATTCGGAAAACGAGGATCCGCCGTCCACCCCAGAGGTTACCGAGAGGGGAGCCATATGCGGGGCAGTAGCAGCAGTCGATCTGACTGTAGCGTTTACAGGCATGGCGCTGGTAGTTGAAATGTAGCTGTTGGGTCCATTCCGACCAAGCTGTTGCGCATTGGCAGTCGCAAACCGCGCGGCGGCTTGCTGCTGCGGTGAATTATGATCCCCCCCGAGCTGCGTCGTCACCCAGTCCCGCTCGGCCTCGCCACCGACCTTGGCAGTGGAGGTAGCCGGCATCGTATCCAAATCCATAATCATGCCCGTTGTACTGGCCAGTCCTTGGAGCATATTGAGCAGTCGACCGGCCATGAACCAATAGCGGGATATCCCCGAAAGGGCCTGGGTATGCAGGTCCACATTGGCTTGCGCTTTTATGGCGTGCTGAGGCGTGATGCCATTCATTTCCGCCAGGGGACCTCCCGCCCTAGCCATTTGTAAAATCATGAGATGCACCAGCGCCCCCTGGAAGATGGTATAGGAGGTAAAGGGCGTCATATACAAAAAGTGAGGGTTCACGGGCATGATTTTGGAGACCAGGTCTGTGATGGCGTTGGCGGCATTAAGACAGCATATAAAGGAGGGGTTATAGGTTGCTTGCTTTCCGGCCGGTCGGGCCCGGGCTTCCCGGAGCGTGACCATCATGCGTGGACGGTGCAGGACAATAATGCAAGTTTGGTAGAATAGGTGCGTGTAGGCGAGGAGGTACGGTGGCGGGTTGACGGAGAGCGCGTCAGGACTGAACGTATCGCCTGGGTGTTTGAGAGATTCAGGGAGACTCCCGTACCAATCCCGTAACGAGGCTTCCGTGACCGACATTTGGTACTCGACTTCGGGCGTAAAAACCGGGCCAGGGTTGGTCCGTTGCAGATTACGGTACATGATGGAAAACTCGACGATTTTACCAAAAATCTTAACCAAAAGGTAAAAATGCGCGCCGGGGGATTGGCCCGGAATCCCCGGTGTAAACATGGTATTTGACGACAGCACCGACAATTGTAATGACTCGACGCCGGGGGGTCCGCCCATATACTGATCCATATCGTGCTCCGGGGGGCCGCCTTGGTTCCATATTGAGTCAGGTTGGGGCAGGTAGACTTTACAGTCCTTGTCGTTGATAATCATGGAGCGGTCCGCGGCTGCTCCCGCATACCGATCCAGCGTGAAACACGTCCACCATATCCGCCGCCGGGTTTCTTTATCGAGCCAAGTCATTTGGGTCCCTGCGTGATGAGAGCATTCCTCCATTGTCAGTTCAACATTGAGTTTGAGCTCCTGGGCCATTCGGATGGCCATCCCAGAATACATCCACGCCGCGGGCCCTTTACAAAGTAAGTGGTCAGCCTTCCTTGTCTATTCGTTTGTACAGTCAAGCACACAACTCACCACGACCAGACTCGGCGGCATAAAGCGACATGACCAGTAAAGCATGGACGGTATGCGCACTGGGTATATCCATGTAATGATCAATCATTTCTCGCGCCTTGATATAGAATGCATCACCATAGCTATGGGGCGGTCCAGAGTTGATAATCGCCAGATGAGTCGAAAACCGCGCAGCGACGGCATACATGGCATTCAGCAGTAATGGGGATTGGGAATTCAAATGCTTGTAAAACGTTTCTTCGTGGAGAACATTCTGGAACGGGGCCACGTATTTAAAGTAGAGTTGAAGAAGTTCCTGCATGGCTTCCGGTGGGACGGTAGGATGCGACCGGAGAATTTCACGGGCTGTATCGGCCAAATGATGGTTTCCGGCCGCGGCGGCAGCCACTATGCGCTGTTCAAGCCGACCACCGGATGCGGAATGTGATGATGATGATCCAGATCCGCTATTACTGGATGGACGATATCCCAATTCGCTTTCTCCCCATCCGGCATTCTCATTCGAACTACTCGTCATACTCCGATTTTGTAGGGGTTGCTGCTGTTGTGGCTGTTGTGGCCGATGATCCCATCCCTCATCCATGGCTCCAGGGGTCCGACTTCCATCGCTCGGTTGGCTACTATTACCCCCTTGCAACGGTTTCAGCAGAGCCTCCATCTCCTTTAACCGGTTCTCCAGAGATTCAATGTACCCAGCCCGCGGCCCTCGCTTTTTGGCACTCCGGGAATACGAACATGACCCCTGAGCCCGCTGACAATTCGAACACGTCGGTTTCAATCCATCACATTTCACTTTCTACAAAGACACAAATCAGTTACTACCATCAATCAACTAAACAACATAAGGCAATCCTTACTTTTTTATTACAGGCATCACAAGCCTGCGTGATCCGTTTCCGTTTACTACCAAGCGCAAGTCCAGCCTCATCAAACTCATCTTCCTGCTCATCCCCATCCTCCTCCCCATCCCATTCCTGCTCATGGTCATTCTCGTGGTCATGCTCGTATTCATACGCATCGCTCTGCGGATCGTTTGACATAGCTGCTTCCTTGTTTTGTTTTTTTGTTGTGTGTGTGTGGGTCTAACTGGTGTTTTGACTGTTCCTGATCCACCCCTCCCCAAGATTCAAAAGTCACGGAAAGATTTGTTGATGGGAATAACGTTTTTGCTGTGTGCACTTTTACTGAAGGTCTCCAAGATTGCTTTCAAGTTCGCGATATACACACAATGGCGTAGAGCGTGGGAGTCCGTGTACAAGATTCCGTCTCCCGCTCGAAACAATAAAGATCCCGACGGTTTGCCAACAATAATATATACTCGAGTAACCACTGTACCAAGGGTTGGCGGGGGTGGACAGAGGCTCAGACGGACCTGCGGGTCGCGTCGGCGTCGTTCGTTCGTCGGGGATTACAGTTGCGGGCGGTAGGTGCAAGTTACCAAAGGCCCATACCAGAGCGTCTTTAAAGCGAGAGAGTTATTAAAGTTAATTCGCAGGAGTGTGACAATGTCGTTCGTTTGTAGTAGCTGGAAAAAGGAAGCAAAAGGAACTTTTTGGCGAGTTTCTGTCTGACTCAGCTTTTTGGGGTCCGGTTGTTTTCGGGATGACAATTGGAAATTTGGGGGGGACGCCCACAGAATATTCCATATCGCCGGAGAAAATTATCATGATTCTCCTCAGCAATATAATTCTAACGGCGGAATAAACCTGGCCAAAGCAGCGATAACGGCAGAAAGTAAAAGCGAACAAGCACACAAAGGATTTTGGTACAGGAAGTGTATTGTGAAGAAAGTGTGTATTGGCACGACCAGTCAAAAATGTACAGGGGAGTGACAGACTTAACGGGTACGGAAGTGCTAAAGGAATAAAAGCATGAGATCTTGGGCTCTCAGAATATCGGAAAAGCAACAGGGAAGCCCTACCTCAAGGAGAACGTTCATGGCCTCAGAGTCCTCACCGACCTCCTTGACAACAACGCAAGAGCATCCAACGACCTTACGGGCGTTACCTTCGCGGTCAATCTTGCACAGACCGGCCCATTCGCCGAGCTTCTTGGCGTCAGAGACCTTGATGAGGTTAATGTTGTGCTCGGCGCAGAGAGCCTCGACAACGTTAATGTACTCCTTCTCGGTACAGGTCTCGACAAGGACGCAAAGGTGGGCCTGACGACTGATGATGAACAAAAGAAAACACACAAAGGTCAGTTCTCTGGTTCATTGATGGTTGTGATAAACTCCGATCGGATACTATTCCAAAAAATGCCGTCATGGGGTATCGTTGCTCTCAGTTAAACGCATATCAACACAGGGCATTCAGTCCCGTCTTGAAACATTAGGATAGGTGCGATATCATCTTCGAGTAAAAAACACTCCCCCAAAAAGCCATCCTCCAACTTTTTCCAAACCCAACATAAACAACCAAAACTCACCGGTCCAAAGCCTTGGCAGCCTCACGCAGACCCCGAGCAAGTCCATCGTGGACCAAGGCCTTCTTCAAAACCTCCTGGAGAGCCTCCTCAACCGACATGGTTCCACGAGGAGCGACAGCGTCTGCAGACACCTCGACAACCTCAGCGGCGGGAACCTCTCCGACAACATCTCCTTCTGCAGACATGTTTTATGTGTTTTGTTGTTTTGGTGAAAAGTCGACAGACGTCCTCACTATTTGGAAAAGAGGGAATATCGTTAGTTTCTTGTTTCTTGTGTTGGGTATTGGGTTGAACATTGTCTTTTGCCGAAATGCTCCAAGGTTGGCCGATCCGAAAATCATCCATCCATCCATCCATCAGCCCCCGTCCTTTACTCCCGACTTCGGATCCCGGTCATCTCCTTCGCCGACCCATCCTGCCTCATCGTCTTGGTTCACGCAATAATACGTACATGTGTCGGGCAACTAAATGTTCAACGGAGCGGGTTCGCTGGCCAAGAGCGACCTGGAAGATGCGACCCACCCTCGGATTGTGGCACAGCCATAGCTTATTTACCCGACGCGTTCTGAGATTTTGACATGCCAGAATCGACGCGGACACACAAAGACTTTGCAATATAAACGGCAAACGATATCAAAGTCTGTTCTATATATGAGGCGTGCGTGTATTTTGGGTGAGTAACCCAGCATTAGAGATGAAAAACATGTGTAGCACATCACAAAGTATACGAATCTATATAACTTGGGGAAAAAAAGAGTATCACTGATCCTTCTGACGGTATCCCCGTTTCAGCTTTCTCCGTTTCGAGACTCCCCCAAAGCCTTCCTCACTCCACTTTTCCTTCCAAATCCACTGCTCCCCGACAATCCGTTTGCCACCCTTGACGGCCTCACGCAACCACCGCGCCGCCCGCTTCTTGTCCCGTTTAACCCCATTGCCGCCCTGGAGGTACAAGTATCCGACTTGAGCCTGGGCGTCGGCGTCACCGAGCTGGGCTGCGAGTTGGAAATAGTAGAGGGCGGTGGATTTGGAGGTGGGGACGCCCCAGCCTTGGTGGTAGCAGATGCCGACTTCGTAGAGGGGGAGGGGGAGAAAGGAGCGGGCGACTGTGAAATTTTGTCGGCGAAAAGTGGATTCGAGGTTGAGCTTTTCGGTCAAGGGGGTGGGTGTGGGAGGTGGGGAGTCGTTGTAGGTGGGGGGCGTGCCGCTGCCGCGCCGGAGGGATCCGAATCCGAGAGAGGGAAAGGAGAAGCGACGCCAGCGGGCGCTCTGGCCACTGGTAGGTGTGCCGCCGTTGGGGGAGTAGGGTAATGAGCCATAGTCATTTCCGGTTAAAGGTGACTCTGGCCCGTCATCGGCGAGGGAGAGGGTAGATGCAGAAGAGGCCTGGGACATGCGTCGGTCCAAGCTATATCCCCGGACTTGAAGATGGTCTGAATCCTGTATTGTTTGTGTCGGTGATGGGGTTGGCTCGCCCAACATGAGTTCACCACCGTCTGGAAATAATCATCAGTTACTGATGTGATGCCTTAGGCTACTATAGGGAACTCACCACGCGCAACGCCTACTCCACCCACTCCTCCTCCCTCAATAGCCAACCTTGGCAAACTCTGTAAAACGATCCCGGCCGCTCGATCAAACAACCGGACCGCCTCGACCATATCCACTTTACATCCCCACCCATGCCTCAACGCCATCCCATATAAATACATGCCCACCGCATGTCCTTGCCGAGCGGAAAGGGACAGGTAATGGGCCGATAGAGCCATGTGATTAATGTCGTGGTAGTGGATTCCGAGCTGAAGCGGGTCTTTTCGGTCCACGTCTTCTGGGGGTGGTGGGAGGGGATGCGGGAACTGGGAAGTGTCGATATGAGAGTCTGGAGCAAATGCATCGTAGTTTTCGTAAAACTATAGAGTCTTTGTGTTAGCATGCTGTTAACAGGTCAATGGGACAAAACTCACGTCAATGGCATTGGGGTCCGAGTCGTTGTCGTTTTCACAGAATTGACCGAGCTGGTGGCCTTGGCCGTCCAAGGGATTGATCAAGTCCGCCATGGGGTTGTCGTCTCGCCTACTGTCAGCTATCTACTCGTCGTCGCTCGTCTTGCTGCTCGTCCTGGTTTGCTGCTGGGTGGATTGTTTCAGAGCGGATTGTTGCATGCGAAAACGGTGACAGTCCGCTTTCGCTTCAACGCTTGTGCAACGGTCAACCCTAGCTTAATGCGGCAGATCACATGACGACCTGACCTCATCAGCCAAGCCTCGATCGCGCCCGATGAGCCCCGATCCTGGAAAGTGACACAACCGAGTTTTTACACTGCCGCTGAGGGAAAAAGTTGCGGATCAAAAAGAAGAACAAAGTTGTGTTTGGTATCATCAAGGGTGTATTTAATTTCACAAGAGCGAATATGTACATAGATCAGAGAAATGCGGAATATGTATAGGAGAAAAGGGAGAGATATGAGGTGGATTAAAAGTTGACGACCGTGTCCGTCTCGTCGCTGTCGTCGTCGCTGTCGAGGAATTCCGGCTCCATGACCTCCATTAGGGGTGCTGTGTAGGGCGAGAGAAAGTCGGCAATGAATGAGTTGCGGCCGAGGGAGGATATGCGACGGGGGGCGGTTGGTTCTTTGAATAGTAAAGAAGATGAGGCCGTTGGGGATGTGGGGGATGAGCTTGTGCTGGCTGAAGATGAGGATGAGGAGGTGGAAGACATGGTGGAGAAGGAGGCCAAGGATGCGGTGTGAGCTTTGCGACCTGCGCAAGTGCTGCTGCTGCTGCTACTGCTACTGCTATATCGGGATGGACGGCGTTGGATGGTGGATGTGCGTCGGAGTAAGGTGGGAGATCGGTGGTGTTTGGAATCATTGCTTGGGGATGTTGAGAGGGATGATGATGAGTCCATGGTGGGTGAAGAAGTCGAAGAAGCATCGTAGAGGATGGCGCCGGTGCGGCTGCGGACTCTGAGGAGAGAGAAGGAAGATTCGGCGTTGAAGCGAGTGGTGCCCAGAAAGTTGAATTGTGCCTGGGTCATGATTGTTCGTTGTTGTTGTGTGTGTTAGTGGTGGTGATATGTGCTTTTCGACAAGTCCTGCTCGATCGAGGGAAATCCTACGGCGACGACCGAGTTTATATACTACGCCCAAAATCCAAGAATTCCTGTCGCGCGAGAACAAAAGAACACGTTTCCGCGACGTTTCCAGCCGGGCACGAGCATCGAGCATACATTCATCAGCAATACATTCATGAGACATTCATCAGGACCTGCATCAGGACATGTGTAAGGACATTATCCCCCCCCCCAAATCAAATCACACACACAGCCATAAAACGTATCGCGCAAGGGCCAGGGCTCTCGGCTGGCTGCTGCCTCAACCCCCTGCCTTGATTGGCGCAATCGCGCGCGCGGGCCCTACTATCCCATATCATAGCGCATATATACTCGAGTATCCATACGGAAATGAACTTGTACCGGTAGCCTCCCCCGTACTGCGCGTTAAAAGTATGGAAGGAACTGTCGCATAATCCCTCGCCGGGCCAGCCGGATCCGATGTATCCCCCCCCCCAAGCAATTGTGACTCTGTTCAGGTCAGGTCAGAGGAAAGTTTAAAAAATGTTCCTGAAGAAATTCCTACCACAGCGAACGCGTGCTGCCTGGCTGCACTGCTTTGCAACCAACCGGAATTTTACTGGAGGGGCCTGTGTGAAATTGAACACTTGTTCCAAAACCTCATCTCACACTCCAGCGGCTGCCGCTTCAAAGTATTTACCGTTCATGTATGGACACAAACACACATTATTACAATTGACGGAGCTTTCTCGAGGAAATCAATTATTAAGCTTTTGGTCTGCCAATCGTGTGTCATGAGGACCAATTGTTCTTCAGGGACAAAAAAGAAATCTTCCCTTTCTCCAAAAGTAAGCCTTGCCCCCCCGCAATCGCCCTTCTTTCTCAGATTGGCTTCTTCTTGTCCACGTGCATCGCTCCCTTGGTTGCTCGATCCTCTCGATACCCCGGGCATATGTCATCCAAATTTTCCACGACCGCCCAAAGAAACGTTTTGATCAATACACTTTGTCATTTTCCAAGGAGCAAGGAGTCCAAGGACGGGAAAAATGTGACGCATCAACAATTATACAAAAATGTGAGTGTGCTGTATATATATATCATCTCGTTTGCCCTGCATTCAGCCCCGATATCATTATCACGCCCGATGCAAAGACTCGGGGCTGATGGAACGACGCCTTGATAATTATCCCGGTGATTTTATCTTTACGATGAGCCACTCCTATGATTATATCACACCCATAGAGCAAAAACCATTGTACTTACATTACATTTGACATTGTTCTATAGATTGTCTTTAGCGTAACTTTTCTTTGTGGTTTGGTTACGGTTATTTCTCGGGGTTTTGGTTAACGTTATGTGGGGAGAAAAAAGATCCTTTCATTTCATCGGGAATGATCAGGAATAGCAAAGAGTTTACTTTCCATTCAACAGCAATTTTTGACCTGGAAAAATCAGAAGAGCATGTGGAAATGTTGGGAGGGCTGAACAAGGAGCTGAAGCTGAACTCGGGATAGTGAGAACGACAGGAAGAGAACGAGGACTTCCATCTCCTTATTTCACTCTTGGCATATTCCCCGGGTACGCATTTCATCAAAAGTGCCATGCGGATCTTTTGGTAGGAACAAAAGAATCGTGTGGATGGTTTTTCTGACTCTTTGGGAATAGGGTTGCGGCGAAAAGATGTGTGTTGCACACTGATATGAGACTCTGAGATCTGGGCTCTTTATCAGAAACCTGGAGGGTCTTCCGAACTACAGTGCTCAAGAAGGTGGTTCATTTCGGGCCGGGCGTGGGAAGTGGTCGCGAGATTCTAATAAGTTGATGATGGGGGAGAAGGGTTCCGGGAGCGCTTCTGGAAACCCGGGTTCTTGAATGATTCCTTCTGGACGTCCAACTACAGCAAGACTCGAGGTTTGCAAAGAGACTTCGTGTTTGCCTCTCGCTTTACTTCACATGATGGAATCTGGGCCGGCTGTACCTCACTCCCGACAAATGTCCCACGTGCGTTGTCGTAGAGGATGATGGTACCCCGACGTGGGTATATATCGTCGTCGTCGTCATCGTCGAAGAGGCCCTGAGACCGTCCCAAGTCTGTCTGTCTGACATTTTGCAGGCGACTTTGTCTCCCCAATAAAACTCTGAATGCACAATCATTCCTTCGTCTGGCGTCTCGTTTCTCTAACCACTATACATACGCGCTAAATTTTCCTCGCTGCCTGAAAGTTCTATTCCAGCACTTTGGGTGGCCAAACATTCTACTCGAAATTCTTCCCACCGCATGATAGAGTCTTGCAAGAGTCAAAAGGTGGGCGTCTGTCGTTCGTTATCGATGCACAAGACACCTGCCCCTAGACATTCAGCATATGTACCCGCACGATCCTCAGTTTATCTGGTCATTATTGCAAGAAACCTATTGTTCAGATGATAAGAGTTCGGTCATCCCAGTCTACGACGACGACGACGACGACCTCGTACATCCGGAACCATCATCATCCGTCCAAGGACTTTATATATTCTCTCAACTCCCCCATTTCTTTTTTAATGGGTTCGGGTGTTTAGTCAAATGGATTTGCTACTTGGGCGGTCAGAACTGACAACAAACTTCTATTTTCCCACGTGTCCTTTTATCCACCACGGCGGTTTCTTTTCTCTCGGAATTGGGCATATCTGATGACATCCAAGTCCTTATTCAGTGTGGGTAAAATACAAACAGTCCTTCATGTACGGACGGACACTGAGCGGATCCCTGAACCGTGAGAACATCACAAAAGCGCAGTAACGCGCAAGCTCGCTCTCTCAAGCTGCTAATATCGCACTCCGCATTGTCCCAAAAAAAATCCATCAATATATTCTACTTTATACAGGGTTTATGCAGCTAAAGGCATCGACTGCCGAGTAACCAGAGATTTGGTCGGGTGACAGCTCTTTGCATGGCCGCTGATCCAGTGTACAATCTACAAAAGGCAAAATCACAAATCAGTTGAGCCAAAAGAAATGAAGAAAGGTGATGTTTTTTGTTACCTGACAATTGACACTACAGTACCGAACATGTTTACATCCTTTACACGTTTTAGTTTGTCCGGTACTCCCACACCCGCCACACACACGCTCTTTATTGACGACGTCCCGGATTTCCCGAATCTGGGTTGACCCCGTCACGACAGCGTATTTGACCTGGAGCGTTAGTTTATGTTTGAGGTCGATGTTGAGAGGGGGCGGGTAAAAAGGGAATTTGGACGATTCGGATTCGAGGGCTTGGGAAAAGTGGTGGATGAGTTTTGGGGTGTGGGAGAGGAGGAGACAGGTTGCCGAGATTGTGTAGTGGGCGTCTGGGACTCGCTTTATGAAGAAAAAATTAAAAAAAAATGAGATGGGGCGGTTGAGCAGTTGTGATGCTGAAAGAAGAGAAAGCCTACCCGTCCGTCAGGGCCCACCATGCTGAGATAATGGACCATGGACTTGATACTGGCGATATGGTGCTCACGGCCCGGAAGGTTGGAATGGCATACACCCATTTGATAATATATTTCAGCCAACGCAGGCGTCGGCACCAACTTTCCTCCGCTACTCCTCTGCTGCTGCTGCTGTTGTACTTCATCACCCGTCGTGGCCGTCGTCCCAGTTTCCTTATCGGTCGTAGCCGCCCGCGTGAGAGCCAATACCCTTGCCGCTTTTTCTTCCAACCGGTATGCCATCTCGTAGTCTTGGAGTGCGCGGGTATACATGCCTAACCTGGTATAATACCCTCCCCGCAGGATCGCTGCGGGCACTTGGTCGGGGTTGGCCTCCAGGACGCGCGTACAGGCCACCACGCCCAATTCCGCCGGTCGGTTCAGCAAATTTAGAAAACAGTCGACGAGGAGTGCATCCGAGTGATTGGGCCAGGAGGCCAGTACCGTTTGCACGGATAAAGCCGCAAGCAGTCTCAGATTATAATGTCCTAAATCAAAGAACCCTTCAAAGGACCTAAACCCCCGGGCGTACTCGTGGACAGCGTCCAGATGGCGGTCGGACCGGGAATAGTGCTCGGCAGTGTAAAAAGCCGTTTTGATCTTTTTGAGGCGGTGGAGGGTTTCGGGGGCGTGGGTGGGCGTAAAGTTGTCGAGTTGGAGGAGGGTTGGGATTGTTTTGGCGGTTGTGCGGTCTTGGAGGTAGGCGCCTGGTTGGAGGTACATGGAGTCGAGGAGAGTGGGGAGGTCTTTGTAGGTGGGTGAAGTTGAGGCTGTTGTGGTGGTGGTGGTGGTGCTTGTTGAAGAGTGGGTGATTGATGGGCTCGATGAGGAGGAAGGTGATGATGGGGTTGTGTCAAACGAGTCTGCGACGGGAGTGGTGGTGGTGGTGGTGATGGGGACGGGTCGATTTGAGCTGAGGTTCGTCGTGGCGGACGTGGACGTGGCAATCGACGAGAAATCGAACCGGGCAGGTAGACCACTGATACCCGGCATCCCACCCAACCCCGCGTCCCCGCCCTGTCCCATTGCCGCCAAATGCGCCGTCGTACTCCCTTTCACCGCATTTTCTCCCATCCCCTCCATCAACATCCCCGCATCCTCCATCAAACTGTATCCCGTGACACAGGCCTGATCCTGCGTTTCTGGTCGGGTCTTTTGACATCCGCAGCGGTTGGACGCTCGTTGCCATTTATCCGCTAGAGTATTATTCTGGGCCACACCCAACCCGCTCCGATACATGGAACATACGGCCCACTGGGCCGGCTGAAACCCTTGCAGCGCCGATTTATGGTACCAATAAAACGCCCGTTGCAGTGCATTCGTCCTTGTTGTTGTAGGTGGTTCAGGGACGCGTCCTTCTTGATATACTTTTCCCATAAGCCACTGGGACCGTGCATGCCCCGCTTTAGCCGCTTTCAATAACCATTTCTTCATCATGCGTAAATCGGGTCGAGCCCCGTGTTTGGTGGACGAGTACGCGAGTCCTACATCGTGAAATGTGCGTGGAGTGCCGACTTGGTCCTTGGCAGCTAGGAGGTTGTCAAATGATTCAAAGGCCGGGTCAAGGGAGAGTGTGGCTAGCCGTACAGAAGAGGGGAAATGCCCCCGGGAAGTGGCTTTAGCGTACCAGAATCGGGCTTGCATGTAATTGACGCTGGTGCCTAAAGAAAGAGAGCAATTGGCATCGTTTGCAGGCATGACCGTGTCATTTTTTTTGGACGCACCTTTTCCTTTTTCTAACGCCTGCCCCACTTTAAACATGGACTTGACAAACCCCTGCTCAGCACTTTTGCGATAATATACAAAAGCGGTCGCATCATCCCGAGGGATTCCCGCGCCGCGTTCATACATTTCGGCCAGCGCAGATAAGGCATTGGCGTCCCCGAGTTCGGTAGCTCGTTTAAGGTACCTGAAGGACCGGTTGTAGTCGGCCCCGCAGCCGATGCCACGACGGTACCAGTCGCCGAGCATGGCGTTGGCCGCTGCAATGACGATTGGGTGATAGTGTCCGGAATTTGAGGTGGGTGCTGGCGAAATTGTCGGCTTGGAGGGGTGAGGTGGGGGAGGTTGGACTTGGGATTGAGCTTTGCCTGATACCTTACTTTTGGGGGAGGATGCTTTTGTTGATGTAACGTCTGCCGAGGACCCATCCACTTCTAATCACGGGGGTAAAATCAATTAGTTTTTGACAATAGACGGCCTTCTGTAATATTTGCCAGCATACCCATATTGGCGGCAACATTGAGCCACTTTAACGCTTCATGATCATCCCGTTTTAAGCCGTCTACTCCCGCATGCAAGCAAAGTGCATAAACGATACACGCACTCGGGTTTCCCTTCTGGGCATCCTCACGCGCATTCTGCACCAACAATTCAGGAGTCGCAATCAATTCTGGCCGATAGTCGAGCTGGGTCATGGTATGTCGTAGATACTTTTCGAGGAGAGAGAGATTGGTGGCTGACACGACAGTAGCAGATGAGGGGAGGCGTTTGGCTGTTCCCTGGGGGATCCGGAATCGCGACAGGGTTTCTAGAGTGGGATCTTCAAAAGATGGGCTGGGTGATGGATGTTGCTTATTGGAAGCGGATACCGGTGGCGAAAGCGGTACTGAGGGTTGAGCAGAGGTTTTGGTATTTAGTTGGGTATCATGAGCCCTGGGCTGCATCGATGGTGGGAGAGCACATGTATGGATGGGAGGGTGCTTGGTGGCAGTATCGGTGGTTGACATGCTGCTAAAATAATCCGCATTTGTTCTTGGACAAGAATCTCCTGAGCGGTGCGATGAAGACCGTTTGCCCTGTGATCGGGAAAAGCGGGATGGTAGTTTAATGGTGGTCTGTCCAATGCCTGTCACTCGCTTTTGTTGCTGCCAATCCTTTTCGAACCCTTCAATCTGCCGATCTACTGATCAACAAATGCTTTGTCAATACAAGACTCATACTGTGATAAACACTGAAACCCAACCTACCTAACCCCAAGGACTTGACAGACGGCCCAATAGTGTGCTTTGGGCAATAACACGCTGCAAGTTTACCTGAATTTGTCGCAATGACTGGAGCACTTTCGTCGGCGTTTGGCATCTCGGGCCGCAAGAGCGCGGATGTGGCGCGGCAGGCATCAGGTCAGCGTGGCGCCGCTCCAAACTGCTGCGCAAAACTTGGGCGAAATCGCGGCACGTGACTGTCGTTGTTCGGGTTTTTTGTTTTTGGGAATCAAAACTTTTGACTTTTGAAATTTGACAAAACGGAGGTCTACTTTAGGGTGCTCCGTATAGCGTTTCAAGGAGTATTATAGGATACAGGGAGACGGAAGGAGTCGAGGACACTCTGGAAAGACACGTTTGATTTTACGCGGGACGACGATTACGGGAATTGCAAACTTTTGCGAATTCTTCTGACCCATAGCAATTGCGAACGAGATCACTTGATATCAAATGGTTGCCAAGAAAAAGTCGTCGCAGTTCTCAAAAGAGGCGGTTGCCCAGCAGCAGCTGAAGCAAGAGCTACAGGAAGCCACCGCCTTTTCCCTCTCAGCTTACGATAACGATCCTAGTTCCAACCCGGATGGAGCTCCCTGCCGATATTTTGCCGTCGTGTCATCAGGAGTAGATGCATTCCGATTGCGAGTCTGGGATACACGCACGTCAACACTGGCTGCCGAACATGCCGCTGCAAATAATGTAAAGTGTACGGCCGTTGCTTGGGGAAAGATTCAGGGAGGGGATGATGTCAGTGAGAAGAAAAAGAAACGACGTCGGTCCACCGGTACCAGTGAGAGCTCACAGCAAGTGGTAGCATTGGGTTTGGCGAATGGGGAGGTGCAACTTTATTCTTTGCCCCATGGCAAAGTGATCCGGACTTTGCAAGGAGCGCACACGGCGGGTGTATCTGACGTTACGTTTGCGCAAGATGGAACCCGGGCATTTTCGGCAGGCATGGATGGGCTGGTAGTTGAGTGGGATATTGGGACCGGTGCAGAGCTGGGACGTTTCAAGGCGGATGGAAAGCCAATTAAACGAGTTCAGCTGAATCACGACGGGTCAAAACTACTCACGGCAGGACACGCCGTAAAGCTGTGGGATACGACTACGCGCGAACCAGTCAAGACGTACCCGGGACATGCTTCAGAAGTTATCAGACTGTGCTTCAACGCTGACAGTAGTCGTAGCGTATCCGCGGCTGACGATGACCGGCATGTTAGTGTGTGGGATACTACAGAAAAAGGGCCATCCGATCACCTCACATCACTGACCATGGACGGAGTACCAACAACCATTGCTCTTTCGCTCAAGGGACAGGCATTGGCCTTGACAGAGGAAGGATTTGTCTACCTTTGGAAAGATACAGACCGAGCCGAAACCGCTGCAGTGAGCAAAAAGAAGAAGAAGCATACTCAGCTGGCTAAAACCGCTGACGCCGTGCTCCGTATCAAATCTGCCAGTGAAGAAAGCAAATTCCTTCCTATCCTATCCGCGACCTTCTCCAATGACAAAGTACTTATCGCGCACGGAAGTGTTATTAAGCCAGTCTTTGAGCGCGTGCAGTTCGAAAATGAGGATGGAACATTAATCAAGGAAATTACCATTAGCCGCAAACCCGTAAGCTCATTATTGTACGATAACACGATTACTGCCGACGCTGCCAACGGAATAACCACACGATACAACGAAGACTCTATGCTCGTACTGGGCGCGGCCGACTTGCCAGCCATCAGTGGCGCAAAGTTGGACGATGGCCTCACCGTCGATGACCAGGCCGCACTTCAGGAACCTACCCTCGAGGAGCGCCTAGCAGCCATGTCGGTTGCACCCACCCCCAGCAAATCTTCAAAAAAAACCAACCGTCCCCCTACCGCAAACTCCCTTCACCAGATGCTGTCACAAGCTATTCATACCAACGACGTCCAATTGCTCGAACAAGCCCTTCAAATCCATGACTCTGACATTATTACTACCACCATCCGACGTCTGCCTCCCAGTCACGTTGTTCCCTTGCTTGATCAACTCATGGTTCGCCTGCAGCGACGACCCAATCGGGCTCGCCAGTTGGTTGAATGGGTGCGAGCTGTTTTACTGGTTCACTCCAGTTACCTGATGTCGGTCAGTACAATCTCCCCCAATGACATACAAGTGCTACGTGTAAACTAAAGAATTCTGCGCTTATAGCTACCACAACTTACCCACAATCTCAGTGCACTCTACCAGACCCTTGACTCTCGCGCCTCTGTCTTCTCCAAGCTCTTACGGCTATCTGGTCGGCTAGACCTGGTCGCATCACAGATTGCGATGCGGAATAAACTGGACTCGAACGGAAACGTTCAGGACAATGAGGCTCTTTTGGTGTACGATGAGGAGGAAGAGAGTGATGATGATGACGAGGATGAAGTACAGGATGCTGTCGATGGCATGGACGTCGATGAGGACGAGGTAATTTTTCATTCCCCCCAATTGCCAATTTGACGTCCTTTCTGACGATTTTCGCGTGAATAGGGTCTTGACGACGACGATGACGACGAAAGCGAGGACGACGATGAAGACCTTGATGCCGATGAGACAGAGGACGATGATGAAGACGACGACGATGACCTAGAGTAGTTTTGCGCGCCACTCAACTTTTTCCTTATTTATCTTGTTTTTCCTTGCATCATTCTCCCTCTTTTTCGTACATAGCCATTTTCCCACAACAACAATTGTAGATTTGCATCGAGTGCTCATGAAATTTATTTATCTTCTCCAACTTAATTAGAGCACACTAAACTACCTAAACTTCGTGTTCAGAGCGCTATGAACCTGTTAAAGTTAAGCTTGGGCTTAACCCTTATTAATTTACCAACTGAATCGACATTATGGAATGAAGACGTAACTTGGCCTCAAGGCTCCCCTCCCAGAGGTCAAGTTGCGTTGAACTTCTGCCGAACACTGCGCAACCCAGGGTGTGACTTCCCCAGGACGCGTTTTAACGAAATAGCCCTTACGCGTGTCTTGGCTTTCAAAGAGTCTCAGTCACAATGCCCCTCCACATTTTAGATGCGGGGAAGTTGCGCAAGACCAAGACACTTGCAGAACCCCCGGAAAACGGATTTCGAGCGCAGCCATATAAATAGAATGCCTCGGGACAAAATGTATCCTTCCTCAGATTCTTCCATCACTAGTCTTCCACATCTTGCCCCTTCATCATCAACACGAACATGACTGAAGTCGCTCCTACACCGGTCTCGGTTGCCCCCGCTCAAGCTTTGCCTGATTACAGTCTCCCCGAGGTCCAACTTCCCACCTTGCGCCCGTATGTCGTTCAAGAGAAATCGGACACGACCGAGCCCCCAGCGGATGACAAAGACTGGATCGATCTTGAAGGAATTGCGGTAGTGACGGATGCCATGACTGGGCTCGAAGTTTCGGATAAGGAGGACTCTCAACCAAAGGAAGATGAGCCCACCACCTCTGCACCCACTTCTGGGTTTGTCGACATGATTGACACCCTCGCCGCCCGAACAACGACGGAGAATGGTGCTAACGCTTACAAGACCTCCCTCGACGCACATCTGGACTTTGACACTACTGTGCTACCCCACACCCCCAAGGAGACCGTTTTTTCCCTTCTGAACGCTGCATGGGCACAGGACCCACAAACTGCGCTTCGGTGCATCTTTCACTTGCGGGACATTCGGAGCGGAAAGGGCGATGCGGAGAAGTTTAGCGACGCACTCTTGTGGCTGTATGGGCGTCATCCGGGAACGCTATTGGCCAATCTACGATGGGTCCCGCGGGTCGGGTACTGGAAGGACTTGCTCAACTTTCTCGTTCGGCTCACCATTGAAGAAGACGCGCATGCCGTCTCTGTTGGCAACATCCGCGATTGTCAGCTGCGAAAACCCCAGAAGGCTGCAATGGTGACTCGGACAAAGAAAGCATGGCAAGCAATGCTGGCGAAGGGGCAATCAACGGACACCAAGCGCAACAAGAATACCGAAACCACTGGCGCGAAGGATCTGGCTGCATACCCCAAGAACCGAATAGTCAACCTCTTTGGACGATACGCTTCCAAGTCCGAAAAGGCCAGCTTGAAGACTACCAATCCCATCACAATGAAACCTTGGTCAGCACGGGCACTTCGGCACCGGAAGCGATTTAAGCGGTTGGAAACGGAGCGAAAGTCTGGAGGAGTCGAGCGCGATCTGCAGAAGCACATCCAGCTCAACGAGAGTGCCATGAGGGTGGAACAGGACAAGGCCAGTCAACTACGTCGTGAGAAGCGAGCGGCTCACTCCAAGAAGCTGGCAACGCGCTTTACGTCCGATTCGCTCTATCGCCGGGTCCATATCAAGATTGCGCAGTTGTTCGCTCAGGCACTTTACGAGGACAAGATCAGGATGGAGGCAGGCAAACGTTGCGGTTTAGTCTCCAAATGGGCACCCTCTCTCGGCGGACACCACGACAAGGCTACGTTCATTGCTTCCACCATCGCTCAGATCCTGGCCAGCGATGCCAAACCCGGTCCTACGGAATCTTGGTCAAACTTTGTTATTCGCGTCCGCATCAAGTACAACAAAGACTACATTGTCCCATTGCGCAAGCATACCAAGGTAGTCGAGACGCATCTGGGCTATGGACAAGTCGCTGAGATCAACTACGAGCATGTGCCCGCACACTCCATGCGCCGAAATCGACCCAAGTTTCAGGAGCTGGACGAGGAACGCTTCACGGAGTATTTGGGTGCGGTATCGAAGGGCGAAAAGACTATTGCCGCTGGGTCGCTCAAACCGCATCAGCTTGTGTCGGAAGTTTGGTCAAATCGGTGGGATCGCGGTCACCAGGTGGAGGAAACGGAGGATGCCACCTTACTGCGCGAGAACCAGTGGACCTCATACGTGAACCGCATCAAGAAGGTCGGACAGCTCAAGCACGCCATGGCTATTTGCGACGTCTCTGACTCCATGTCTGGCGAGCCCATGGATGTTTGCATCGCTCTCGGTCTGCTTTGTTCTCAAGTCACCGAACCACCATTCAACGGCCTTCTCTGCACATTCTCCCAGAACCCGCAATTCTTCAAGGTACCAGCCGGCACGCTCAAGGACAAAGTGGCAGCAATCGCGGGCATGCAATGGAGCATGACCATGACCACCAACTTCGAAGCTGTTTTCGACCTCCTTCTGCAAACGGCCATCGCCAAAAAGTTGCCTGCCGACGAGATGGTTTCCACACTCCTTGTGTTTTCCGACATGGAATTCGATCAAGCGACCAATCAAGCAGGAACCTGGACCACGATTCATGACGGAGCAGCCGCCAAGTTTGCTGCAGCTGGGTACACTCTTCCCTCCATCGTCTATTGGAACCTTCGCGGCAACACCCGGGCCAATGGCAACGATGTCTCCCTTCCGGCAGTCAACTCTACCAAGGGGGTCGCAATGGTCAGTGGCTTTAGCGGCCAGATGCTCAAGCTCTTCATGGACGGCGACATGGATTTCACCCCCTCCAAGATCTTGGCCAAGTCCCTCGACCCGTACAAGTGCCTCCGAGTTGCAGATTGAGATTTTGACTTCTTTTTGTACATATACTTTTATTTATTTCATGAAATTAAAGCAATTCTTTACACTATTTTTCCGGACATTGGCTGAAGGGCTTGGTTCTGATGGATGGTAACCATCAGGACTCTATTTGCGGTACTCCAACCCCGCCAATTACCTCGATGGTTCTGTCACCAAAATCTCGTCCCCCCTCCCGACTTCCGTGCGTATATGGATGGAACTAATTGCGGTACCCCGCTTTTTTTCGTGGTACAAAACATCGTGGTGTTGCAATATCTGTCGGTCTTCAAAGTTGGTTGAGGGGAAAGGAACGTACTAGAGTCGGAAGCCGTACGTTTAGCGGCACCGCGTCGTCCAGCAGCTCACCCTCCACGGCTTGACTGCCGCTTCAGGAACATCAGACAGATATTCCCACGCAAGGAAATAGCGTAATATGAGTCCAAAAACAACAAATCGCTGAAAAGGACTTTGAAGGCATTTCTATTTTATGGCATGTTATTTAGCGCCCGTCCATTTGCCCACTCTATACATATTTACATCTCAGCCTGCCTAATCTGCATCTACTCAATGCGCTAAAACCATACTTCCTTCGAATTTGACGGCCGCATTGTGCGTTGTTGGCGGCTTACAAAACCGGAAAACATCTTGCAGATTCACTACCCCCCGTGCATTTTTGTCAAGATATCGCTTTACCACGGATCGCAGTTCCGCTATCTGCCTTCCGTCGTTAACAAGCATACTGTTCCAGATGCCTGTTGCAAAATACACCTTTTAGATCCAAAATACAAACGAATGCTCGCAAATATTTCATACCTAATTTCTCTCGGTCGCCCTTGCTTTTGATGAGAGCTTCTACGTTCGCCTCATCAAATAAGTGTCGATAATACAGTAGCTGGTTATGCAAAGCAGAATCCGGGAACTGGAAAGATGCGCTTTAGCCCCTGGTGTGAGTTCATCAATGAAGCTGTTATTACCTCCAGTGATACAGAGCCTTTGCAACCACCAATCAAACAGCGTTCCCCGTATACGCCAACATTCCGCGTTCGCGTCCGACAGCCAGGCTCGTCACAGATAAGCCATCCATTAGCATAGCGCACAATATGGGCTCGCATTTCCACCGTTAGTTGAGCCGCGAGAGAAGCGACTTTGAGTGGCGCACTACAGGCAGTGTTGGAGCATTTGAAAAGGGTCGATGGGGGTTCTACAGCCGAGGCAGTTTGTGGTTTCCAAATAGCGACCCCAGGGAACTCGGTAGGTTCTTTACAGGCTCGACATATAGGCTTCCACTTTTGAACGTCTTTGAAGCGTTCCTCGTCTGAAAGTTGGCTCCCCAGGGTATAGACATCTTCCTCAGGACCAAGCCCGCCCCCCATTCCATCACCACCCTGTACTGAAATGTACTTTCGAGTGTCTAAACCTAAACATTCCGCAATTCGAGCGCCATCTGTACCCTCGATGGGCGCAATCAATCGGGCCACTGGCGGATGGACTTGCGTCGACAAATACCATTCCACGTCTACTTTGATGGTCTGATCCTTGGCCAGATCGTCAGGGTGTCGCGCCCGCATAGCCATGCCAGCACCTTGTTCCAAACCTTCAACTTCACAAATAATGTATGGTATGGTATCTCCAGCCCTTGCGCTCAGACCGCGCGCCTTCATTGACAAGGCAACTTGAAGATGCGGTTGTGATTTTTTGTCTGCATACTCATCGGGTTGCTTTGTCAGGGATTTTGTGATGATAAACTTGTCAATGGGTATCACAGTGCCCGGGCCTGCCCGTACATCTTGTCCCACTTTAGCCAGATATTGGTGAATGTTTTCTAGCATCTCTTCCTTGGCAGTGTCTGAGAACAACTGATCTAAGATGTAACTGCAAAAAGATTAATTTCTGATCGGCACATGTGTAGGGCAGAAATGAATAAACACCCACCCGCTCACATCTTTGGACAGTCCACACCAATCCCTCCGCACCAAGTCTAACCCTTTCGTCTCCAAAGTCGTTTCCAGTCTTCCTTCACGTTCAATGACTGCAAGAGCAGCATACTTTTTCTTTTTCAAAAGTAGCATTCGCTGAAAGAACCCATCCATTTCAATTTCAAGAAGATTGTACTGCTTGTTCACTGCCCTTTTAAAATCGTGGCCAATCTTCTTGACGACGGCTAGGTCGTTGGTGTTGGTGTAAATCATGATTGAATCGGTATCTCCGTAGATAACCTCAAGCTGCTCCTTCTCCGCTAAATTGACGGTACTTTGTAAAACTTCTCGGCCCTTCGAGGTAATCAACATCGCCAGCGGTTTGGCATAAAATCTCGAATGGGTGAATCCTAAACATCCGTACATACTGTTGGCAGTCAGCTTCAGCGCTTTTTGACGGATGTCATATTGTGCCATCAATGCCGGTGAAACATCATTGCCTTTCATGAGAGTTTTGACCATTTGACGACGTCCAACAAGAGTAGCAAGAAGTCGGGGAAGGATGCCTTTTGGCAAATCCGGATCGGCTACATCCGGCATTTGCTGCTCTTCCGTGAGAGCTTCTGTTGGGGTTTCGCGACTTCGCTCGATGGTGGTAAAGCAGATATTGTATTCTTGAATGATTGAAGGGTACAAACTGTTGAAGTCAAGCATCAAAACAAATTTGTCGTAAAATCCTTTCTTCGGTTCTAAAACGAGACCACCCGAGTAGGCGGGCTTCTTTCTGCTCGAAGTCCCGGGAGTGACATGATTTTCCTCCTCGCCTTCTGCTTCTATGTTCTCCGCAACAGCTTTCTTAGCTTTCCCGGCGCCGAACGCAGTTGCACGGTCGGGAACGACAAATTTTTTCTCATGGAACTCGTGCAGCAGTAGGTACTCATTCCGCTCTGCTCGTGCTCCTGTTAGAGTTCGACTCCAAAGATTGCCGGCAAGATTAGTTAGCTGTTTGGTCAATGGTAGTATTTGCAGCTTGGTCATTAATTCCGCTTGCAAGTAGGCATCAAATTCACAGTGCTGAAGCATATGCAGCAGCTTATTCGAATCCCAAAAGTAGTTGGGTAACTGCTCGTAATCAATGGCTGGCCGGTCCACGTTCAGCTGGGATGTGGCCAGCTGTGTAAGAGAGTATGATTTGGAACGGATCAAATCTCTTGATGCCTTATACGTGTCACATAGCAGTCGACCACTTGCAATTTGACGCTCAGCATAGGTGGAGTCGGATGTTCCTCCCGCTCCATGCTGCAACCGAGGCCATCTAACACAACATGATAAGTATTCTATTCAGGATAAGGATGATTCAATCGTTGACATACTTTGTACGCCGCAGGCGTCCAATTTTTGACCAAAAATCCACCTTGTTTGCTTGCATGCGATGCAAAAGTACGTCCAAATCAAAATCAATAAAGTTGTGGCCCACGATGACATCTGGATCACTACAATGTATCTGCGCTAAAGGGAATGTGAGACGGTGTTCAACATATTCAAGTTCCTAGGTCCTTACCGATGAGGAACGCGAGTAGTCCTCGTTCGTTTGACGTGACTTCAGTTTTCGTTCGTTGTGAGTGGAGTTTCTCGGTAAAACCCGCAGGTAGTGGCACCTCGCTCATCGGTCGAATTACAGTGAATCGCGAAGGCGGGTTCTTCTTCGAAGTTTCCTCTTCTGTGTTGCTGCCGCCATCAATGGGCACAGAGTGATAAACCAGACCACTGGCTGTCACGATTTCATTGACATGCTTTTTGTGGTTCATGACAGTCCTGATGGCCAGACTCATTACGACGAGTGGGGGAATGTTTTTTGGTGCATCGTCATCATTCGCGTCGAACGGTTTGAGGGTCTTTGGGTCATTTATGATGATTTCGACCTTACACCACGAGATTGGGTTGGTGGCAAAGTTGGCATCGCGAATATTGACCCAGCATGGTCCCATTAGCTTTCTCTTCAAAATGAACAACTCCAAAGCAGACGACTGTGCTCCAAATATGCGACTGAATGTTCTGCCGGTTGACTTCGCCGGTATCTCTGGTTGTGAGAACGGGTAGATGACCTTCATATAGTCTGATTCTGCTGGAACCCCGGGTAATTCAAAAGCATATTGTCGGGACACTGTTCCTGACAAAAACTCCTTCACGTTATGCTTGCGTCTTAACTCATCAAATTCGCGATATACTGCTGAAAATTCCACTTCAATATCTGTAGGGTGACCACCATCATCCAAAACATATTCCCGTGGAAGAATAAACAGATTGCGCTGAATGTTTTGCACCACGGCACAAGTAGAGATGTAGCTTCCGTCTCGTCGATTCAACACCTGTTCGGAAGATCTTAACGTCAGTCGACTTTCCAAGCTTTAACGATCCAGAAGACTCTTCACCTTTCCGAAAAGGTATACAACACCATCCTTTTCCATGGCATCAAACCAAAACATTCGGAGTGACCCGTCCGCCTCCAGGATATCAGCACGGGCGTTCGTAGAGGCTTGCGTCCCCGAAAAGGTTCCTTGGCTCGGTGCCGAACTGCTTACTAGATTCTGCACAGCAATTGTGTCTTTCATAGCCATCCAGCCACGAGCATTACTGTCACTACTTCCACTCTCGAAAGCAACCGGAGGTCCTACGCCTAATTTCTCTTCCTGGCGCTCGAACTTTGGTGCGAAAGAAGCCACTTTTGTAGGTTGTCGGGTTTGCAAAGACTTGACCTTCACCTGTGGCAATGATGGGCGCTCAATGGCTGATAATGGTTGCTCTTCTATTTGCTCCGCAATAGGTTCAAAGACATCAAGATCGGCATTCTGATCATCGAGATACGGTTCATGATCCTGTGTTTCAAAGCCATATGGATTTGCCTGGATGTGCAATGTTTCCATTTCGGGTTCTTTTTCAGACTTGGAAATCTTGCCATTCATCCCATTCGATGGGACAATGAATGGGTTGGACATGTTGAAACTTGATGCGGCGATACTGGGCTTTGATGCGCGGTTCGCACCGGTGTATGATTCATTGATGGTTTTCCTTACGGTTGTTGATCCCAACTTTGATTTCTTCAGGATTGGTTTGCTCAATTCTTGATCCAGATCATCGAAAATTGAACCCATAAGATCTTGCTCTGCTTCAGCAGATATTGCAGTCTGGACAAGATGAGCTTACTAGTCAATCCCCTCCTACGAATTGATTCCTCACCTTTTGAACTACAGCCGGTCGTGAACGTTTGGTCTGCTTACTGAACGCGTCTTTGATGTCTTCGCCATTTTTGGCGTTTTGGCCATCCTTTGCTTTCCGCTTTCGCTTGTCTACAGTGTATCAGGAAACGAAATTGGATATGGCGATTCAGTCAATGACTAACCCTTAGCGTCTTTGGGTTTTTTCGATGTTTCCTCTTCCTCATCCTCATCGGAAGCGCCCGAGCTGGCCCATTCGTCCTGACCATAATCCACATAGTCACCCATGCCGTCATCATCCACGACAAAATCGTCCCCTTCAAGCATTCGACGTCTCCGCAGCGCTGTGTATTCAGTCTCCGTAAGTTCATCGTAAAGAACAAGTTTATCTTCATCCTTGAATGAACCACGGTTAGGCATTGAAACTTTTGAACACCGATCAGTAACATACGTCACAGTCTTCAGCCGCAGCAGCGCCCCCGGTGGCCCGCCTCTCCCGGAGCTTCTTGAGCAGAGCCTTTCTGTCTGCCATTTCACAAGAGCTCAGGGTACGGAAAGCTGCGACAATACAGTGCAAGCATCTCGCATCAGTCGCGACGCGGCGGAGCTTTGTCCGATGACTCGGACACGTGGCGCTGTCATTGCGCGCAAGTCAGCACTGAGCAGCAAGTCCGCCAATTTGACACTCCTTTGGGTCTTTCGCGCGAGCTCGTTCATAGTTGGGAAAGGCCAGACGAAAGGGCAAATGAGTGATCATTCACCTTCGCAGGGAGAGCTTTTTCAAGAGTCTCTGATTGGGTTTACGGTGACTGGCCATAGGGATCCGCAAGGGCCTCGGGGCACGCTCAATTTGGGTATGCGTTTGTTTATTGCGACAAGAGTACCAAATTAACCATATTATCTCAAACCAGACCATACAGAAACTGAGGATTTTGTACGCTATTTGCTGGAAGGGTCGGGTGCAGAGAATGATGTGGATTTTGCGGCGCTCCGTCGTGATTTAGAGTTCTCGACACCGTCCATATCGCGGGTGCTTGATCTTCAAAGTTACAATACATCCACCTCTACTCCTTCGGAAGCTTCCAAGACTCCTCAACCTCAACGACCCCTAATACAGGTGGGAAGCTGCGAATTCATTTGAGAGACCCATATGGTTGACATCATTTAGCCGCTGTTAAGTCACGATCTGCGGGATGGTAACCACAGGCGTCCGAGCTCAGAAGCCGGTTCATCGAATGGTAACAGATCTGAAAGGCAGCGGCAACGGCCATGGCCCGAAAGAGAGACTATTCATCACGAAGATAGTACAACAGATCGTCGGGAGCGCAAGTCGCCGCGGGATCAGTCTGAGACGCGACCTACGAATGGTAACAAATTGGAAACGCAACAGCGACGGGCATGGCCCGAAAGAGAAGACATTCGCCACGAACACAATCCTACAGAGCGTGGAGATCGCAAGTCGCCGCGCGACCACTCCGAAACGCGACCTAGAGAAGACGATGCTGCCATATCCAGCAATGAACGAACGCGTAGTGCGCCGCTCAATTTTGATTCGCTTCGGAGTGTCACCTCTTCTAATTACACGGAAGGAACACGTGCAACTTACCCTACGCGTCGACAGCCTGCGGAGGCGGGCCTCCCCAAGGAATCTACCAGAAAAGCGGATCGTGCTGAAGGCGGCGATCCTCCATCTAGACGCTCAGGAGCCGGCTCGCATCAGCAGTCGAGGGCGAATAGTCCTGTTGCAGCGCACTCAGGGCAAACGCATCAGTACAGTCATGATCGCAGAGGTCCCTCGCCTGCACCGGGCAGCTCTGACCAGGTACGTTACCTCCATACAATTTGAGTTGAGAGCACCTGCATGTGCTAATTTTACTACTTCCCCCAGTCTGCGAAACTACGAAACATATCCGATAAACTCACCGGGCAAGGGTTTCAGCCGCTTCACCCTTCTTTGTTGTACTCGGCGGTAGCTGAAAATGCATCCATTGGTTCTCTCACCGACCGACAGTGTGATGCGTTAAACAGTACGTTGTCGTCCATTCTCACAGAATACGCTCGTCGCGGGGACACCATCCAAAGTCTAGTAGCCAATCTTGCGGAAGTTGAACGCGAAAGAAATGAATGGCGAGATAAGGCAGAGAGAGCATCCGTGCTGCGGGAACGGGATATGGGCCACGATTCAAAAACAATCGAAGAGCTTCAGGTTTGTGTTTTTAGTACTTCTTGGGTTTACGGGTGCTGATCGTCTGTATAGAAAACAATAAAGGCCTCTGTGGTACAAAATTCAACTTTGACATCAGAGCTCGTATCTGCACGAGAAGAATGCTCCAAACTGCGCAACCGCAACGATGACCTGCAACGCCGCCTACGTGAGCAAGAGGACGCTTCCGAACGTTTAAAAATGGAAATTGCAGATATGGTCCAAAAGGTTTGCACAGTGCCCATTGAGTTCGCTACAGTTATCATCTAAATTACGATTTCCAGGCGGAACAGAAACGACTACGGACCGAGCGATCATTTGCTACAATCACAAATCAGTTTCATCGGAGTCCAAACAAGAGTGGAATAGACCGTTTGACCTTGGATGTTATTGAGGCGTATGAAAGACGACTAGCTAAGGCACAAACCGACGTGGAAAGGTTAAGGTAAACTCTCCGTTTCCATTCATTCGCACAGCATACATTTTGATGATACTCGTACAGGACGGATCTGAAGCATGCGTCGCGCCAAAGTTCCCGTCAGCATTCTCGGCATCCATCTGGTCCGACTGATGAAGAGTCTGCCCGACAGCATTCTGGGCCATCCACTCCGAAGTTGCAAAGACACGGAAAAGATGATGATGGTGATGATGCACCGTTTGAAGCCGAGTTGGATGTAGATCCAAGTAGACAAGGAAGGAGCGCAATTGAAATAAGTCTGGAGAGCGAGAAGCTGGAGCAGCTACAGCGTGCAATGGGACAGCAAATAAATGTTAGCATTGTGCTTGTGGCGAAGTTATTGCGGATGCCTAATTTCGATTTCTAGGGATTGCAAGCCCGTTTGGAAGCAATGACGCAAGCTCTTCGTGAATCACAGAAAGAAGCAGACCTTCTCAAATTACAGCTGCTGGCGACAAAGAAGGGAGACTGGAGCGAGCAGAGTCGGCGCGACCGCGCAAATGGCGTGAAAACTCGCGACCTCATCAGGATGGACAAGAAGGCATTTAAACTGAAACTCTTCAAGATTGATAATCTGTCCCACGTGGAGTGTCAGGAAATGTTGAAGGTATGGTTGAAAGTTTGAAGGCCTTGTCATCTTACCAACCGCTTTCGTGCTCAGGACGTGTGCATCAAACTTGATGTGGAAGACATTGATAAGCTCGGACGAGCTGTGGACGCCGCAGAGCAACTCAAGCGACAGGTGCCGCAAATAGAGAATGTAAGCAACTCTTTGAAATGCAGCAGAACTCGCACTCACTTTTTTGTTGTAGTTCGTCCAGGGCGTGTATGAAGTCGTATGGAACGAGTCCCCTCAAGTACACGGTGACACTACTACCACCATCCTTACGAACTCGAAAATTTTGCAACGTCTTTCTGACACAATTCGAGTTATTGGGGAATGGGCTGAATCGCTGCGGGAATTGGACACCCTGCAAAAGTTCCGCAGGGGCATACATGACCTCGTGGGGGTCCGAGTAGGACCAGATAGTGGCGATCGCTGTGTTGATGAAATCAGGCGACTTAGATCATCAGCGCAAAAACATCAAATGCTTTCCAGCCAGGCCATGGTAGCGTACTGTTGGATAGGTTTTATAAAACTCAATTTATTAATGGCTGCATTAGGCGAGCGATTCTTCCCGGCAAGCCTTAAACCATTTCCGGGATTTGTTTGAGTTAGGCCCGAATGCAGATGTTCAGGGAAAGATGAATGATTTGTACGTTTTCTCTGCTGAAGTACAGTCTGGTAAGTATCCTTTCGCATTCACCGCCATTCGGTTGTCTGACCCAACAAAAGGATTGACAAGGCTGCGCGACGTACTTGGCCTTGAAAAGAACATTCAGCCGGGACGCGTTCTAATTCATGCCGCTGAAGCGGTTTTATCCTTATCTGAACTGTCTGATGCTATGCGAAAATCCATTCGGCGATCGTCTCTTGATCAACTCCGACGGCCCGCTAGCCCCAGAGTTACGCAACCCGATGAGAGGGCACAGGACGATGACTACCGAGAGTATTTGAATACCTCACTAGATCGAATTTCTGTTGATGATATTCGCACTCAATCAAGTCTGAGAAATCACCATCCGACGTCAACAAGCCAAGATGTCCAGCGCCGCGAGCCGGATTGGGCAGCGCGCTCTACCTCGCAAAATCGATCTGATTTCAGGGGTCGCGCGTCCACGCCAGGGTCCCAGAGAGGTCCTTCCGATAAGCAACAACAACCCCCGTCAAGATCGCAAAGTTATCGCTATCCCAGCTCTGGGCTGACTGGCATCGAGCTGCTCAGCGGAGTCATTCAAAATTTCGAAGACGAAGACGTTTCCAATGTCTTGAACGCTTCTGTAGATCAAACGATGGATCCCACCTTGGGCGATCGGGACATGAACCACTCTGACTTTAGTAGGATAGATAGCCGTCATGTCGTTCCTCAACCCACAGCGCCATCCAGCCAACAGGACGAATTTGCGGGGTCAACCATGACGGCATCTACCATACTTACCCAGCATACGACGGGTCAGACTGGATCACGCACAATTGACCAATTCCAGGAAGCACAAGTTCGCACGTTTAGGCCCAGTGTACGAGGGGAGGGCGTTGAGAGCAGCAGCCAGCAGTACTCGCACCGTTCTACATTCTCGCGTCGGGACGGGGGAGGTAGCAGTGTTGAGCGTGGGACAAACCAGTCAGTACCGCCCACTCATCGACCGTTAAATAACTACCAAAATCGCCCTTCGTCACAATCTCCGCAGCGAAATTCACGACAGGGGTCGCCCACCAGCCAGGGCGGAACGAGATCAAAACAGCAGCTTCCACCCAGTTTACCATCAGTTGGAAACGGTGAGCCGATGATGTTTATAGACCCTGATGAATTATTCGGGGGGCGAGGGTCCGAGACGGTTTTGATGGAAGGCGGTACGGTCGAGGGTGTGAATCTGTCGTTTGGAGATATGGACGTTGACGCAAGACTTGATGATGGAGAGCCATTTGGTGATCTTTGAGCAATGTAATTATTTTTTTGTGCTGCTTGTGAGCAGAGTTTCTCAATATTGTATCTTTTGATATCATGTGAAAGTTAGATGAATACCTATTTCCCTCACCGGCACGGTATTTCCAGAACAACACATTGAGGGATAATGGGTGTATCTTCTGGGAGATTTAAGCTTTCAAATCAAAAACGGAATGCCAGATGCAATCGGGCAATAGAAAAGATACCAGTGGAACACTCCTAAGGAAGAATAGACACGCATTTATTGCTGCGCAATTTCTCGGTCGTGGGAACAAGAACAAATTCTACTCTTGTTGTCCTCTTTGTCTGATGTTGCAATTGAAGCTGTGTTTTTAAATGTATATATACAGTGATGTCTATTGGGAGATCGTCCACGAAAGACCAACAGGCGCCTGACTAGATGACAGCAAAAAATGTACAAGGAAAAATGTGCAAAGAAAATCGAGGAGGGGTCGAAACCCCATGACGAAAATGGAAGACATCAAACGGAAAAGGAACAGATGGAACATGTATGAGATCAGTTCTCTGGGGCCTTGACCGCACTCATATCCTTTGTCTCCTTCTTGACCACCCGCGGTTTGGGAGCTTCCCATTTCTCTCCATTGACCGCGGCCCGAATAAACATGAGAACCGCAAATGGTAAACAAAGGGCTGCGGTCAGTGTTGGTGCAATCAGGATGCAAGGACCAATGGCGAGGGCGTGAATGGCTGCACGGACAATGAGGTTTGAGCTGAGAAATCCGAGTTTGTTGAATGGGAAGAGAGGCCAGTCCCAGGCCATAAGAAGCAGGCCTGTTGCACTAAGGAAGGGAACGCTGTATGTCAGATACCGGTCTCTCTATGATATGTCGCTGGTCATTACTTACATGTTAACGGCCCCAAAAAGTGGGTTTGGTGGGTAGAACAGTCCAATGACACCCCCAGTCAAGACGACTAAAGCAAAAGAGAACATAAAAGGAAGAGATGAGATGTTAGTACGGGGGCCCATTACACAATTGTTCACCATCTTCATCCTTCCGGATTTCCAGCAAATACTGCAGCAATCCATTTGACATAAAAGACTCTTGGGACGATAACTTACAAAAGCCGGCACTCATGCCAAGGTAGCGAGCCCAAGGATACCAGTTGAAGCGACCCATTTCGACAAAGTTTTTTCCTGTTCTGAAGGTTCTGTAGGTGCCGACAGTAACTGCTTGAGTCGGGTCACTTCAAGCTTGTTGAATTGTCAAATTGCCTTGCGAGAATTGTTCGACGGTGAGAACGCCTTTAGGCGAAACGGCCGAGTTGAATTGTGAAACACGGAGTGGCGGACGACGGCGCTGCTTGACCGCAACGACTCTGGACGAGTCAACGACGCCGCACCCTGCGCAGCACATATTCCAATTTCTGAATTTCAAAAGATTCGGCGGGACTGAGTTCCTCCCACGGTATGGTGCTCACATTCTCACATTCTAAGGTAAGTTCAGTCCGTTACAGGCTTGAAAGCAAAAGGGGCGGTTAAAAAAAAAACAGTAATGGAGGCAAATGAGACAAAAGAAACACGCTTCCGGCCAGGCTTGAACTGGCAACCTCCCGATTAACAGTCGGACGCGCTAGCCAATTGCGCCACGGAAGCTGATGAAATTGGCAATCTCAGGCGGCGATATATTCCTGCGGGAATTTCTGGCAGTTGTCGAATCAGAGCCCAACTTTATCTTTGTAAACATGGAACAACTGAACAATTCAATGAAATGTGTGATAAAAGATCTACAAGATGATCATTACAAATATCGATACACGCCCCAAGCTATAGCAGCTACCACATGACAAGCTTTACAGCGTACTCTACAATGGCATCGGGTAAAAAGTTCTGTGCAGTCGCGATGAGCTTGGAATCGAAACCCGCATAGTATTTGCTTCGGGGGAACCGAGAGACCAGTGCATGCTCCACCAACTGAGACACATGTTTAGGTGGGAATGTCACTTGATGGGCCATGTTGAACAGAATTTGTAGTCGACTAAACAGGGGGTGATATGACTGTTCGTTGAGAGCGGAGTATTTGGACGACTTGACGATGGTCTCTTGGTTCAAGTAGATATTTTCCGATGACACCCCTGCCTTGCCTTTACTAGCCGAAGCCCCGTGTTTGACAGCCGTGAGCATATTGGAGCCGACATCCCAAGCCCGAGAACGAATAGCCCCAGGAGCGATCGCTGAAACGCCGATCCCAAAAGGTCGCAACTCCATCCGAAGTGCCTCTGTGGCCATCATCAGTGCGGCTTTGGATGCCGAGTACAGCCCAGATGTCGGAGCGGTTACCACACCAGCAGCACTGCCAATGTTGATGATGCGTCCCCTAGATGCTCTGAGCAATGGTAAAAATGCCTTTGTGACGCTCATCACTCCGAAAAAGTTGACGTCGAATTGCCGCTGGAGTTCCTGGTCATCGGCAATTTCTAGAGGTGCCAGCATGATGATGCCGGCAACATTCACCACGCCTACCAGCTGGGAACTCTGCCAAATCTCGAGATACTGATCAACGATGGCGCGAGAATCAGTGATTTTCCCACTATCCGTGACATCCAGGATAATGGGGCAGATTGCGCCGCCTTTCAGATTTCGCGCAATACTCGGTCCGCCATTGCTATCGAGCCCTTCCAACGTATCTTGTGCCATTTCCTCTTCACGAACAAACTGCTTCTGCAGGTCTGCGCCATCGGCCTTCTTCCGTACCCCTGCAAACACGACATATCCACTCTTTGCCAGACGCAGCGCGATTTCTCGGCCTAGCCCAGCCGAAGTTCCCGTCACCAGTACACAAGGTGTCCGGTCGGTTCCTGGGGTATGTGACAGCAACGGCTTTGGGCCGCCAATCAGGTAGAGTAGGAACTGCAGGGTGGTGGAAATGAAGTTTGCCAGAATGTCCCAGCCAGTGAGCAGCGGAGACGCTACCATAACGGCATAGTGCGCTAGAGTCGTCAACACTGATGTAATAAGTGCGATGGCCATATCTGCTAATATGTTCACGATGAGATGAGATGTGTTCAATTAGATGGATTCGGGTGGGAAATGTCATTGATATTGCTGACGTGTGTTTCGTGGCTTGGATCTTATGCGCAGCATGTGACAGTGGAATGTTTGACCTGGAAATTCAAATTCAGCGACAGACACTCTGCGAAGAATAAACAAACATTGTAGGTTTTGAGAGGTAATGCCGCGGCGGGCAACGACTGGCAAAGGGCGCAATGGCCCCTCGTTTCGGCCTAGCGGCGCTCCAAGGAGCTCCAAGGAAGACGCTCAACAATCCGTATAACGGCTGCCTCGTCAATGCCTCATGCACATACTACGACAATCGTGTGGTCCTGTTCGGAGGGTTCGTTGAAATTGCTACATATGATTATAGTCACTCTTACTTATGCAATGATACTCCCAACAGCTTTCACATGTACACGGATGAAGTGTATAACGACTTGCTCACGTATAGCTTTAAAAATCACAGCTGGCAGAGGATGCGCCAAGTTGTAGGGCACTGGCCCTCACCAAGAAGTAGCCACTCAGCAACTTATTGGAAGGATGGAAAGTAAGTTAAGAGCAGAATACGTTCAATCAAATTGGAAAGCTTATAAGCAAGGAACAATAGAATCGTCATTTTTGGGGGAACAGATACCAATTACCGTTTGTTGAATGATTTGTATATTTTGGATATGAAGACTGCCATGTGGACAAAGCCCGATATTGGTGGAGATCCCCCCAGTGGGAGAATGAAACACTCTGCAGTCATCCACGACGACATCCTCTACATAGCAGGTAGCTTTGGTGTGGTTTCGTTTGCATGTATGGCATCTGACTCTTTTCAGGTGGCTGCGCAAATTTACTTTCTGATTCTGATGACATTTCTGGTTCTTTGTATGTGCTGGACCTTCAAAATCTTGAATGGCGAGACGAATACTATCCGTTTGTCCACCGACATTCTCACTTCTCCTTTGTGCATCGCGAGAGGCTGTATATATATGGAGGCTTCGATCGGTCATTGGACTGCCGCTCAGACATCTCGTACATGGATTTAAACACCATGAGTGTCAAT
The DNA here is from genome assembly GCA_025602905.1 of Phlyctochytrium arcticum. NCBI lineage: Eukaryota > Fungi > Chytridiomycota > Chytridiomycetes > Chytridiales > Chytridiaceae > Phlyctochytrium > Phlyctochytrium arcticum. Next base: position 90,761 of record JAHLKI010000010.1, on the reverse strand, counting down.
CGAGGTAATATCGCCTTTAAATGTCAAATTTCCAATCGCGGCTTACCCCGTTGACCTGTAGTTGAAATTATTTCCGATGACACTCCACCGCACCGCGGCCAACCCATCGTTCAGCTCTGTAAGGACAGCCTAGTTGCCACATTCCCGACTCGCCCTCCTTCCAATGAAAATATGTCGAGTGAGGCCGGCATATGGATTCTAGATCTTGACTGCTTCGAGTGGACTTCGCATCGTAATGACTTTTTGGTTGACCCTCATTTCTCATGGGACTATGCTCTTATCAGAGAAGACAGCCAACAGCTGTGTCTTTTTGGTGACGACGATCGCTCCATTGACGAAAGCAACATTGGCTTTCTTTTGACTATTGATCTGGATGGATACGAAATGCTTGAAGCACCACCTCCATCTCTCGGCAATGACCTCACTCAACTCTTCCAAAGCGGAGAATTTGCAGACTTTAGCATCATCTGTGCCGGCAGTGACTCGCAGCCTATACGCGTTCATCGCCTCATTCTGGCGACACGGTGGCCACACTTTAAAAACTTGTGCGCCGCAGGAATGACAGAAGCCACAACCAGCACGTTAACTTTGGATGAGCCAGATTTTACTGTCCGGGAATTTCTGCTCTACTTGTATTCGGATTCAGTCGGAGACGTAAACATCAATACCCTTTGCGATCTCGTCCTGATGGCGAATAGGTACTGTTTGGAGCGTCTCCAAAAGCTAATTTGCCTCCGTCTACAGAATCGGATGGATATGGAACATGTGGCCCTCGTCTATGTTGTCGCATGCGTGGTAAACGATGAGGGTCTTCGTTCACGATCCTTTAAGATGATTCTGGAACATTTTGGAACTGTCGCAAAAACACTTGCATTTCGGAAACTGACCCCGGACCAACTGGATTATATATGGGATAATCTCCCTTCTGATTCGACGATTCAACTGCTTCCTTCGTAGTAATTTGTATTTTAGAGGTCAACTATTATTGAAACATTAAATAAGCTATCTATATCTACATTCTACATTGAGAGTTATACTAGTAAAGACTCACGGATACTGTTTTGACACCATCAGTTTGTGGAAGAAAGTAGAAGTCGGCCACGACTTTGCCCATCTGGTATTCATCGAGGGTGTAAAATGGAGCTTCTGGTAGCGCGTCATCCACATCCTCGTCTCCAGTGCGAACATCAGCATCCAAGCGCAACAACTTGGGCGGAGCGACCGTTGGATCGTTATTAGGCATGATCCACACGAAGTTGCGACGAGCCATCCTCCGAGAATCGTATTTTACTGTTGAGTTGACTTGGCAGTGGCCCAAAGGGTACGGAAACTCATCACTCAAAGCAGGATACTCTTGCGAATGAAATACCAGGCCGATGGTTGATACATTCTGCCGCGAACCAGCAGCTCCAGAAACCGCAAGGTTGTCGTGATTGATAAATAGGTGTGCATGCCATAAATCAAATCTTGAGATGTCAATCTTTCCCTCAGCTAGAGGTTTGCTGACGGCCTTGAAGACATTGGAAAAGTAGCTTCCTAGCCGAGTATCGACATTGAATACATTCAGTGGTTTCTCGTCCTTGGGCAGTGAGCATTTGCCGAAAGTTGGAAAAGCCGTTGTTTTGGTGTCAAAGAACGATGGACTGATGGTTTTGGTTGATGAGACGGCAGCACTCAATTGACTGAGCGAATGCGAGACTGATGCGGTCAGAGCAGGAGGGGCGATGGTTTCAGCGAGACTCGTCGTCGGTTGCGCCAGAAGTTTCGCCAGCAGCGGAGATCCTGCGTACTGTTGCTGGGCATGAGCACCGAAACTTGCGAACGCGATTAACGCCGAAATGAGGAGTGCCGACGACATTTATGAGGCTTGGATCGGGTTGGAGGGGTGCAGCACTGCAGCAGCAGCCAAGAGCGAGCCCCTGCACTCTTATAGCATTCCGTCCGTTCCATACGTACACTTGTTGATCTCGGAAAGTTTTTGCGTGCAGCCCTTGTCCGCCGGCAAGACCGCGCTGGCTATCAGCGAAAACGCGGCCAACTTTTCCCTGACAGACGTGCGAGACAGGAAAACTTTCATCGTGAAGGTTTCAACTACTACGCTATGATAGGCAGAAAGTCTGGGTCAGGTCCAGTCTAGCTCCAGAAGTTCTTTCCTTCACACTGTGATGTACATTCTTGCCAGTGTTCGTTCCTTTGCTCACAACAGGTGTGATGAAGTGGAACCCGCGGAAATTTATCTATACTCCGGTGCTGAATGCATGCGAGTGGCCTCTATCCACTCTACAAGTTGGTCAAACACATTATTGGAGAGTTTGAAGTGATAACCAAATGATGTTTATTCACAAGTATAGGAACAGAGATCCGGCGATACGCAAAAAGAAAGTACAATCATAATGGGTTGTACAAATCTTGAGGAATTCATCAAGGTTCTATGGTGTAGCGGTTAGCACTCAGCACTTTGAATGCTGCGACCCGAGTTCGAATCTCGGTAGGACCTCATTTTTTTCTTTCGCCCCGTACTTTGCATAGGGTTTTGTTACCCGGCAGTCCCTTGTTGCATGCTTGGTCCTTCTTACTTGGTCGCTGAAAGTTTCCCGCACTTCTGTTCTCTGCACTGAAGATGTCCAAATTTTCCTCTTTTAATTACGATAACTCGTGACTTTGTAGGAAAATTCCCACATCGCTCCATCGGGTTTTCGCTGTATTGCCGGACAAACAGAGTTGAGATGTTAAAGTAGTTTAGTATTCTACACATATAATTCATGGCGCAAAAAAACCCTCCGTACGACAGATGCATTGCATGTAGTCTAGGTAAGATGTACAATTCCAAATGATGAAGATCTAGTTGTTTCTGACCAAAAAACTCTCGGGTATCCAGTAATTCAGATTGTCATGTACTAAAGAAGGTACAACATGAGTTCATGCGCACTTCAGCGGAGATAATCAACGAAATTCTTGATGGCACCTGCCAAGGAGCCCAAGTGAACAACTCATCAGCCTCGAACCAAAAGATGCCAACGCAATAGAAAACATAGGTTCACGTCATTCCCACAACATGTAGCATAGGTGTCAAAACTTGCTTGTTTTATTGAGGCAATTCATCAGCATGGTGACATTGTGTTTATGGGGCAAGAGCAATCGATTCCAAATGTGCTGGAAACATTGCTACTCAGTACAGTTGAATGTGTGGTTCCAAGAACACTTTTGGTGTGGTGCAATTAACAATTCCCATAATCAAATCCTTATTTCATGACCATGTTTGGAGCTCTTTCCTTAGGTCAATGAAGATGGCTACACTCCCATAGACACTTGTCCAACTATCCCTCGTTTTACTAACTCGTGGCCCCGAAGGATTTCTGTATCTTTCCATGACCCTTCATTCTTGACATTTTCGCTGTTCTGCTGGGCAAAAAGAGTCGAGACGTTGAAACAATTGCTGATTCTACATATATAATTTATGGCGCAAAAATCACTCCGTACAATAGATACAGTGCATGTAGTCTAGGTAAGATGTACAATTTTCAAATGATGAAGATCTAGTTGTTTCTGACCAAAAAACTATCGGGTATCCAGTAATTCAGATTGTCATGTACTACAAGAAAGTAAGATTCATGCGCGATTTAGCGGAAATACACTGAGGCTTACCTTATAGCGTGGACCTTTAACGGGGAAGACGGCCAGCGACGCCATGAAAAGCCCGATACCAATGCTCATCCCAATCATCAACATCTGAAATACGACCTGCACAGCGTTCGTCGCGTTGGATCCAAAGAATCCCAATGTTGCTCGAACACCCATGCTCCCCGGGACCATCATGACTATGCCAATGATAATACCCGGTACAGCCACGTCCTTGGTGATTCTGGCATATATATTGGCAGACACACCAATTCCAAATGCGGCGACAATGTTAGGTACTATTTGCCCGGTTGCCGTTTGGAACGCAGGAGGGATGGAAAGCAGTAAATAAATGACCCACCCCAGCGTGGATATGATGGATACGTGTAGAAATTGGGGGCGCTTGGCTTGGAAATTCAGGATGAATGCCACGCACAAAGGTGGGAAAAACGCGAAATTCCAGAGGGGACTCAACGCCCCTGGACAGCTTGGAGAATTGGCGTCTAGCTCCTCAGGGGAAGGTCCCCAAGTAACTAAAGCTCGACCAGTAGATATGCCAAATCCCAGTAACATCGCTTATAGCAACCTTAGCGTGGTTGGCGTTTGTATTCACCGGAGTAGCTTACCATGAAACATGGCAAAAAAGACGCGAACTGTCCCGGACACAATATTTCGTGTTGCAATTTCAATCATCGAAATGGTAATCGATAGTCCCTGTTCGCCAATCACCGTAGTTATAAATGAGCATAAAAGTAGTTTTCGCCGGTGAAAAGACCTACCGGCAAAAGCATAACAATGCCACTCAGCACGATGGAAACATGATTATAACAAAAGTTGGGATATGCGCTTCTTAGCGCAACAAGGAGAACGCGTGAAAAGAAGCTGCAGAAGAGCGCGCATAAGAACGGAACAAGATGGCTGAATTCCCGAAATCTGGTAAGATGACATGCTTAGAAGGATCGTGGATGATGAGGGAAAGACGTAACAAACCGTTTGCTAGCAATGGAGCTCATGCCACAGACACACAAGCCCAAGAAAGCAGAGACACCAGAGTCCACCCACCGTCCACCGAATCCGATCGCGCAAATCGTAAATGAGACAATGGGGTCTGGGAAATTGTCAGTGTCAACCCATGCATTCGGAAGATGGTCACCTTACATGTGATATAGTCCCACCAAGCGGGATAGTCGTCAATGACTGATATTTCTGTAAGATTATCAATCGCAGTGCACACATCAGTGTCCCCATTTATGACGCTCCGACAAAGGTGGTTCACGCGAGAGAGCTTGTACATGTTCCAGCTTTGCCCAACTTTGATTAGGTGCGTTGAGGATGAGTGATCTTCATCGCCGAAGGAAATCCAGATGACGCCTACAATGAACGGTGGGTAAGCAACCAACCAGCGTGTTTGACCGTGCGATATTTACCAGGAATGACAACAAAGCTGGCTGGTTGCTCTAAAGCTAAAGCTACCAGCTCTAATTGGTACTCTATACGATGGCTTGGGGCCCCATACTGCGCAAAAGCTCTGGCCAAACCCATGAGAAAATCCCGAGTCATAACTCGCTGTGACGCACTAACGCCTGCAAACATAGTCACGGTAGACTTCCATGGTCTCTTCAGAGGACTCCCCCCACTCCCACCGATGCCAAAAGAGATTGGCTCATAGTCACTATATATCTGTTCGTGCAGCGACATGACCTCCTCTGCCCGCATTGAGATGCTCCGCTCAATATCTCGACCGAACGTGTTTGGATGCGCAGGCATAGAGAAAGTCGAGGTGTTGTTTGATAGGGGAGGCAAGTTGCTCGTCTCACGGCGCCGACCTCCAAACATGCTGATCCTGCGAGGCATATGTAACAGGCTGCCATTGATACTTATCTGTCTATGAGGTGCGATGACGGGATGATCATGCAGATCCGGCATGGAGCCACATGTGAGGCACTTCCGCAGATGCTTTTTGCCTGATATATCATCTAGTGGAGAGTCTGGTCCCAGGTAGCTGGGTAGACTCGGCAAGGCGGTGCGATGTAAAGTTGTTGGTGATGAACAGGTTTCTTTCTCAACCATCTCGGGGGCACAACCACATGATTGGAACTCAGACATGTTTGATTCTGCCATGTTGCGCCGCTGACTGCTTCTGGCCAAGTCTGTATTTGACGCGTGCTGATGCAGCCTTCTGTTCAAGATCATATGCGGAACACTCATGGCGCCTGCCGACACAGCTTCCGCGGCTGCGGAGGATTCAGGCAGCGCAACCGGGTTTACTGGTTCTTGTGAGCATTCTAATGCTACATTCGTGTCGATCCGCTCAAGCGCAGTCGGTGCTTGGAAGCGAACGCGTGCATCACTCGTAACAGATGGTCGGGAAGATTGAAGAATGGACGACACCGAGGCCGGTGAGGAGTCTAGGGAAGGTCCCGAACTTTCCCCAGAAGGGAGTGGATTGCGAACGAGATTGTCGGTCGAGTCATTGACATCGTTGAAACTTAAATCCGTGCTTTTCCAAAACGTTGAATAATCCACTTCTGATGATGGACCCTCTGCTGATAGTGGGTCACCTGCCGAGCTTGTGGAAGCCAGGGATCGTCGCCGAACGGCTGACATTTTCGGTAAGCAGCAGATCCGAGTAAGGCGAACGTTTTAAAAATTTAGGAAATAAGTTACGCAGTCAGGAGCTTATCCTCGCCTTCCTAGAACGATGGAAAGTTAAACGTAACCTTAACTTTAGGTTTGAATTTAATCTACCTAGATGTGTCCATCGTGACCTATTGTCCTGTGTACTGTACGATATATTCTCCCACTCTTACATTTGTGAATATATAGGTGTCTTGTCAATAAGATGAGCGGTAAAGTAAAAGTGTAGGGGAAAATGCAGGGAGAACTACGCCATGGCAGACCCAAAGTTGTATTACTCTTAGTGATGGTTGGCGGTCACGCAATACCTATTGAAGGGAAATACGCTTGATTCGAATGTGCGTGGGAAAAAAAGCAGTGATCGTTGTCCCGCTGATTATACCTACTTGTTCAGAACAACCAAACATTATTGGCGGTGTTCCGAGGCAAACATCAGTCCACGCACGGCCTTCTCCCTCCTTATTTCCAACAATAAACCTTGCCATGTCTGCAAAACACGGTGGGAGCAAATGCAAACTGTGCATCACAACATCGTCTCTGCCCCTCCTACGCCATCTTTCACCGTCCTTCACGGTGGTGAAACGACTTATTATGAAGAGGAACCCCCCACCGCTACAGCGACCAGACCGAAGGTTTGCATGGAAACGAATGCCAATGAAAAGGCAGGTCAACTCGGGTGGAATTCAAAGGAGCAAACGCTTCACACCTGAACCTCCCGTCCTTCCAATATTACAGGGTCTGAGCGTCTGAGCGAACACGGGCCATCCGTTCTCCGACTAATCAAAACTACCAGATGGACTAAGAAGAGGGCATTCGGAAGGCTGCGACAACAATATGCCAAGTGCAAACAAACGGATGTCCACTGTATCGAATTTCTAGGGTTGAAAAGAACCTTTGTCACATGTAAAGTGTCAGCATACCTAAACATTTGCATTAACGAGAACGCGCCATGGTCTATGACAAGCCGGTGCACCTGAGTTCGCGAAAGCAACGCAACACATTTTACAAGACTTAAAAGACCGGGAGTATGATTCGTCACGCCCGACAGGAGTGCCCAACGGACGGCTCGTCGATCACGATACCGCCTGCGAACTGGAGTAAGTACCCGAACAACCGCGATTAATGTTGTAACAATGCTACCGGGTGGAAGGAGACTTGGCGTGCACAAGGGGGACCACCAACAGATACTGGAGCCGTGAACCGTGACATATATGCGAGAACTCAAGCTGCTTATGACCAGAGTACCGCAAGTACGGGTTAGCAAGAAAGTGAAATACCATCTCCTATCTGGTCGCTCTGGACCCCTAATCCAAACCCATAAGTACTGCTCACATACGCTACGTATTGTACCAACTGTTGGGAGCTAGGTCGTGCGTATTTTTGCTGTTGTAGTGAATGATGAGAGGAGGGAATTGAAGAGGAAACAACTTTGGAGTTAGACAATTGACTGGACAGTTCTTCGGGGGGAGCTTGAGAAAATGCGACCAATTCCACTTCAGTAATCCAGAGAACCACAGGTTTTTGCTGCTATGAAGACCCGGAGAGTGCGGTATTCTCGACAATGAAAACATAACCGGCGGTAAGCGTCCGAGAGGTACAGCAATCTTGTCCGCGTCATCAGCAATTTGAGTGGCAACCAGACGGAGAATCTTGTCGGCTGATGTTTCTAAGACGCTTTGCCCAGGTAGGCTGACGGGGTAAGTGACGGGAAAGTCATGTCTGGACGTGACAGGGTCCCCCAAAATACCGTTGGAGCAAACCGTGATCCATTTTCCTCAACTTGATCTTGAGCGCTTGGAAGAGACATCGCGTTCCAATGTGCCGGCCGGAAAGGGTTAAAGGACGGGCTGACATAAGCTGTGCAAGCACGCTGATTGGCTGCAGGGGGCTTGGAGGTCGGTCCGGATCAAAACCACTTGGCAGCCGCGCTAATAGAAGCTCCCTCTTTCGCTTGACCAATCCATAGGAAAGTAACTATGGGTAAGTAAGGAACGGACATCACACGGCCAAGAAGGGGTTATCCATCCATCCATCCATCAATCTACGGACCGGTTGCGTTGTTTCGGACGAAGGATCAAAGAGCGATGCTAATCTGGGCACTGTACATCAACTTATGGATGGTTGGGGAGCAAATGGCAAATGTCGAAATGGGCGAAAATTTCTGAAGCACGGAAGAAACTTGCAAACATACTGAATGGAGGAGCTGAGAAACGGGAAGACAACGAACGGTTGGCGGTTGGGCAAGACTTGCCGTATTGCATTTGCGATTGACACTGAATCGGCAGAGTTCGGGACCATGAAGATACAATTTCGGGCAACTCACGACATGGATGGAGCATAACCCCCTTCTTTACTGCCGTCTGAATGTGGAACTAAAGGAGAACAATACATTGATCCACGTTTCCTTCTGCAGGTATCAGCCGGGACAGCCGTCACAAGCGCGCACACACGGGTGCCAAGCGTGCCCAATACCGCAAGAAGAGAAAGTTCGAACTCGGTCGTCAGGCTGCCAACACCAAGATTGGTGCCAAGCGTGTCCACGCTGTTCGCGTTCGTGGAGGCAACGTCAAGTTCCGAGCTCTTCGTCTGGACACTGGTGCGTTCAAACGATTTGTTTATTTCTGGCGAAAGATGTGGGAACTTATTATTCTTTGGTCCATCAGGTAACTTTGCTTGGGGATCTGAAGCTGCTACCCGCAAGGCCCGTATCGTCCGTGTTGTGTACAATGCCTCTAACAACGAGTTGGTCCGAACCAACACTCTTGTGAAGGGTGCCATTATTGAGATCGACGCTGCTCCCTTCCGTCAGTGGTACGAGGCTCACTACGCCCAGGCTATTGGCCGCAAGTCCAAGGCTGTCGAAGGTGCTACCCCTGATGACTCGTTGACCAAGAAGCGATCTCAGCACAACCTCCGCAAGATTGAGGGCCGCAAGGATCACGCTAAGGTTGACCAGGCTCTCGCTGACCAGTTCGCCGCTGGTCGTGTCCTTGGTACGTAAAGTCTCAAAATTGTTCACCCAGCATCTCCTAATTCGTCTTCGTTTGCAGCCCGCCTCTCTTCCCGACCTGGTCAGTCTGGACGTGCGGACGGATACATTCTCGAAGGCAAGGAACTCGAGTTCTACACCCGACGATTGAAGGCCCGTAAGGCTTAGACCTGTACTTCAATTAAATTCATTTCGTGTACAAAACTTGTCCATTTCTTTCATTTATTTGGCTTCACACGGCTTTTGGCCAGTCGCGCCCCTGTAGTTTGTCGGGAGCCTGAGTCGCTTAATAGAGGAAGGTTACCGCGCTTCAGCTTGATTTGTGTGAGGCAAAGGAATATGAATCCCGTAGGCAAGTCAAGCGTGGGGTCGACGGATAACAAATTGTATTACGAAAGTCAGACCTATTATGAGAATTACAAAGAATCGGAAGGGTCACACTGTGGGATGACTAGCAGGGCAAAAAAGGAACGTTGCGTGAACAATGCACATCCAGCGATGCAGAGTTCCAGCAGCAGCAAAATGGGAGCATTAAGGCGCGGGATAAATTGGGTGATGAATAGGATGCAAGAAAGAAAAGAAAAGCATAAAGTCAATGTTTAGGTCGCCTTTGCCAAGGGGCTTTCAGCCTCAACAACCAACGCACTTCCTACGGGGGTGCTTTGTACAGCATGGACAGTCCCATATCCTCCGTATTTAACGAGGAAAGGGCGAATAGCTTGGCGGTAAAGGACGAGGGATCCGTTGCGGGCAAAGAGGTAGTAAAGAATAAGGAGTTTGGGAATGTTGTAGACCTTGATGTAAGATTTGATTTGGGCTGAGAAGGAGTCGAGGAGAGAAAAGAATCCAAACACCGTCCCTGTAAAATGAGAGTGAGATTGTTGGCTCGAGCAAAAGAATGCTATCAGGGTGCCTTACAGTATGTCAACCAGCGCTCATCATCATCTGGTTCAGGTCGCTCCACTGCTTTGAGGCTTTGGTACGCTGGGTATAGGACACCCACCAAATTGGTGAGTAGCAAAGGTCGACCTTTGGACACCTTCTTCACACTAGCCAGGGCTACGGCTGCCGCCAAGACCACAATCGACATGGGGGGAATGCCCAGTTTCTTCCATAGGGCTATCAGAATGGGGTTGGAGTGGGCCTTGTGCTCGACAGTTGCCACGCGTGGGATGACGGTGGTGCGAAGGGCAGCGACAACAGGCTCAAGAACAGGGTGAGCCTTTTGTGTTGGGGGAGATGCCCGGGTGAGAGTTCTGATGAGCAGAGCAGAGAGGGGGAGGGTAAAGTCGGCCGGGTCGGGAATGGGAGTGGTGGTGTTGGTGGTGGTGTCGACCATGATGTCTATAGAGGTTCTGTCGTTGGTGCTTTGTTGTCCTGTCTGTTCTCTACTTGGGTGCTCTATAATAACGCTTCCCAGAATCTACGAACCGAGGATTGACTTTGTCGCCTGTTTGTCGCCGTAGGTTTTTCCTGGAGCACAATGTCCGTTTTGTTGTTGGCCTTGTGGGTGCGGAAAAAGTTGGAACCGTGTTTTATCGCCCGCTCCGCACACGCGAGGAAAGCACGCGCGGGCCATTTAGCCCAACTCGGATATATCAACATCTGAGTTTGAAGATTTGGCAAATTCGCCGTTGCATGGAGGTTGTTCAACCGTTGTTGTTGCTGGTGTGGGCATGAGCTGCAGATCTTGAAGCGACAACGCTGGAACAAAGGACGAAGTAGACCCCCCTCCCAAGCTGCAAACTGAGTGCCACAAGTCGATTCGTCTTTGGAGGAAAGATTCTGCGATATCCACCACGTCAAACTCTGCTTTGGTGCTTCAAGGGCTTTACTGCCCACTCACGTCCCTACTCAGTCATGAATGTCCTCGTCTATACTGGCCCTGGTACCGCCAAAGGACCTGTTGACAACACGGCACTGACGCTCAAGTCTCTTCTTTCTACATATTACGATGTGATTCCTGTTGATGCAAATACCCTCTTGAGCGACTCTTGGCAAGCTACCACGGCACTGCTTGTTATACCTGGCGGGCGAGATCTTCCTTATGTCGAACACCTTGAGCCGAAAGGCACGCAGATTGTGGGCGACTATGTGCGGAATGGCGGGGCATATCTGGGCATCTGCGCAGGAGCCTACTTTGCATCAAGTAGGGTAGAGTTTGAGGTCGGGAGAGAGGGATACGAAGTGGTGGGTCCCCGTGCTCTGGGATTTTGGCCGGGACCAGCCAAAGGCAGTGTTGCCCCTGGTTTCGTATACGGCACTGAAAAGGGTTCACGGGCAGTTCGGATTGAAGTTGATCAGAGTGGATGGACAACAAATCCAAACTTTCCTCAAACAATCCTGGACACGTATGTCAACGGCGGTCCCTTTTTCGAATTGGAGGATGCGTCTTTGACCAAACATAGCCCCAAAGTACTTGCCCATTATGCGTCGCATGATGGACAATCATCACGCCCCGCCATCGTTGGTTGTACCGTGGGATCTGGCCGGGTCATCCTTTCGGGTGCTCACATTGAATACCGCGCGGACACTCTTCCAGGGCCGAGCTGTGACCCAGATCTGACAAGGGTCCTCTCGTCTCTCGTGTCAAGTGAACCGGCACGCGTCAACCTGATGCGGGCAGTCCTAGTCGAACTGGGACTCAAAGTCAATACCCTGGAGCAGGTTGGACAAGTCATTGACGACACTTTGAGACCGAATATTTCTCCCATGTATTTCTGCTCGGAAGATGTATCAGGGGCCACCAAGGCCGCACAATGTTTGCTGGATACACTATCATCCGAAGCATCTTCATCCACATCAGATGGTACTTGGAAAATCAAAGACTCAGTCGACACATTCCATTTCACTTACAGTAGAAATGACGAGATGCCCCTTTCTGTCATTCCTCCTACTCCCCCTAAGCAAGATTCCGACGCTTCCCAATCCGATATTGACATCCGCATATACCCAACAGTCCCATCTCCATCCGAAACACCAAAGTTTGATCTCTCTCGCTATTTCGCGCTCCTGCGGCAGTTTCGCACCGCCGAAAGTGTCGCCATGGCAAGCGAAGCAATGTCATTTGGATCTATTGTTTTATATGGCGACGTCGTCGGGTCTACACAAACCCTGCTCGAAAAGTGCGTACATTGAATTCTTGCTTGCTCACTTAGTTAATAACCAGGGACTTTCGGCAAACAGAAATTTCAAGTTCTCCAATGCCCTTCCAAGCGGGTTTGTCTGCATCGGTTCACATCAAGTAGCCGGTCGTGGCCGAGGTCGCAACTCTTGGATTTCTCAAACGGGCTGCCTTCAATTCTCCTTCTCGCTGACGCATTCCCACGCCCCCTCGGTCATATTCATACAATACCTCGTCGGGCTAGCTCTAGTCTCTGCGATTCGTCCTGCACGACCAGAATGTGGCGAGTTACCGGTCAGGTTGAAGTGGCCAAACGATGTTTATGTAGAGATGGGAGGGACACTCAAAAAGGTGGGAGGCATTCTAGTTACAAGCAGTTACTGGAAAGGCGAATTTCGCTTAGTTGTGGGTACGTATCAACTATCTTTATCCTTGAAAGATTATTCTTCCTCTTCCGTAACTCACATTCTTTCTGCAGGATGCGGTATCAACGTGACAAACCCTCATCCCACCCTGTCCCTCACCGACCTTCTCCCCCGCAACACGTCGTCAAACTCACCAGCTCCCGAGCCCTTTACCACTGAAGAAATCCTGGCCCGCTTTTTCGCCGCGTTCGAGCCACTGTATACCCGTTTTATTCGTGCTGCCGACCGTGGAGAATGGGCATTTGGTTCAGTTCTGGATGAATATTACCGTGTATGGCTGCATAGGTATGTGACTTTGAGTTTCGCGAAACATACTGCTAGTCAAATGTCCTTATGTATATATATTTTTTAAGCGACCAAATTGTCACTCTTGGAACTCACCAGAATAGACGGGCGCAAATTACTGGCATTGACACAAGCGGGCTTCTTAAAGCTGTTATTATTGATGATGGCGATGTGGACGATAGCGTTGAAGGGGGTGATAAACTTTACAAGGGACAAGTCTGTTTGCTGCAACCTGATGGCAATAGTTTTGACATGTTGAAAGGACTGATTTTCCGAAAAGTCTGACAGTGACTATCTGTGTTTTTCGCTGCATCACTGTGGGTACTCGTAGAATAGATCCCAATTTCATAGAATAGATTTTAGATTGAATGGTTTTGAGAATTCTCATCCCGACTGGCTCGGTTGACAAAAACTGTGTTTGATTGGTTGGTGGTTGCATGAAAGGTTATATTTGATACGTCGAGAAGGTTGCATACAACAGAGGCAAGAGACTACAATAACTACAAAAGACCCTCCACCGACGTCAGGACGGCAGCCCCTGTGCCGGCCCGGCTGGCAAACACGATATCCTCCAACTCGGCCTGCTTCTTGCGGTACTCTGGCCACCGCTTGAAATAGTATCCTTCCTTCAACTTTTGTACAAAACTCGGGACGTCTTTTTCGGCCACCAGCGAGACAGTGCACCCGCCCCACCCAGCACCCGTCAATCGCGAGCCGTACGCGCCCGATTCGAGCGCAAGTGACGTGAGCGTGTCAATTTCGGGACAGGAGCAGTTGTACAGGTCCCGACAGGATTCTTGCGATGCATTCATAAGGGCTCCCAGGTCGCGGAGTAAGTTTTTGGAGGTGGGGGACGCGCAGACATCACGGAATTGAAAGACGCGTCGAGCTTCGCTGTAGACGTGCGTGGCTCGGGAATGGAGGGCAAACGTATCGGCACGGATGGTGATGGTTCCGACGTAGATGGATTCCAGTTCGGGGACAGTCAGATCCAGCGCTTTCGCAATCTTTTCGCGTGTGTAGGGCTGCTTGTCAATGGCCTGATCGACCAGGGTCAATAGGCTACTGAGAAGCGTTGCTTCGTTGTTGGCAGCAACTGCTATGACACCCCCAGAGAACAGGTCTTGAACGTCGCGTAAAGTAGGGATGTGGTCGGTCCCGCTCGTGGGAAGTTTACCGTTCAAATGTTTGATCAGCAATGCCGCTGCGAGGCGGGTTTCGACGACGCGCAGGTTATACTGGGTAGGAGCTGTGACATGCTTGTCGGCAACCACCAGTGTATTGGCAATCACAAAGACGGGGGCATCACCGCCTGCGGCAGAAGCCTTTGGGAAAGCAATCTCCTCCGCAGACAGTTTGGGGTGGAAATGAATCAATAATGGAGATCCAGGGGCCATGACTGAAATGGCTTGATCCATTCCACCGCATCGTACGCCAGCATACTGCTCTCCCTTGATGGCAGCCATGGTCAATTCTCCCCGAGTCATGGTTTTTCCCAGGGCCGTCAATGTCGCCAAGGCAGAGCAGCATACAAATGCCGACGATGACGAGACTCCCGCTCCTGTCGGAACAGTTCCATCCACCAAAGCGGCAAACGACACGCCTTCCTTGGTACCGAGCGACTCAAAAATGCTCTTGTAACCGCATTTAAAGTAGTTGCTCCATTCATGCACGCTTGAATCAATATCAACAATGGAAGAGGTTGAATGGATGAACTTGTGGCTAGGGAATTTGGCATCGGTGTTGGCTAAGGTGATGGTGGATGTACCGGGATGGGGTGCATTGTTGGGAATGACTTTGACAGCGATGACAACGTCGCGATCAATGGCCATGGGCAAGACAGAGTATCCTGTAAGAATCAACGCAAGTCCTTAGACTGAAATCCCAGCAGCAGACATAGAGAGCAGACTGACCACAGTAATCGATATGCTCTCCAATCAGATTGACACGGCCTGGACTCCGGGCAATAAAGTCTGGTTTCTCCCCATAGATATCTTGAAATTGCTTGACTACCCGGGCATACCGATCTCGCTGGAAGGGAAGGACAGGTTCGGGGTAGACATCACCAAGGGCGGTAACAGAGGGGATCGCCTGGTCGGCCAAAGGTACAGAAGTCATCGTTCAAAGAAGTGAAACGCTTGCAATTTCTGTCAAGGATGGGCAAGTATAACAAGGATTTTGGCTGCGATTTTGGAGTCAGAGTCCTGGTCAGAGTCTGAGCCGCTCACCTCCGACGCCAGCGGTCACACCAACCGCCCTCGTCCATCGGGCTCCATAAATTTGTGGACCAGCGGTGGACGAGACCAGGAGACCTGAACAAAATATAATGAATGTTCACAGTGAACGATGAATGGCTGCCAGGATGTGGAGTAAAACATGGTTGTATTTATAATAACAATAAGTCCAAAATTTTATGAGAGCTAAAAACAAAAGCGTCTGTGTGTTGCCCTACGGGGCGACTCTATAATGTACAAGGGAAAGGCGGCAGAGTAGCGATATGCATGAGGCGGAAATGAGGGTAAATCTATGTGGAGGGTCCTGCTCCGATCGTCGGAGATATCTAGAGACAGAAGTCCCTAGACAGATACAAATGCCAAGACACCAGCGGCAGCTGCCAGGGCGAGAGTGGTAACAGCCGATTGGGGAGTAAATGCTCCATTGGTTGACTTGGGGTCCGTGGTGGTGCCGTTTTTACCGGTTCCTCCTGTGGTTCCACCATTAGGTCCACCACCAACCACTGCAGCGCCGCCTGGTCCAAGGGTTAGACCGCCCGACTTGACAGCGGCAGGTGCTTCAGCGCCATGCACAGAAGCAACAGCGAGAAGAAGTTCTGCTGTGGATAATTGTTGATTGGCATCGTTGGGAATGGGTGCTGCGGCGTTGACCCAGTCGCGGTTGCACCAAAAGTTCTCGTCACAGTTCTTGAGTGCGGATGTGAGGGTTGCGTCGAGAACAGTCTGGATTTGGGTTTTGAGGGCTGCGTCGTCAGTCAGGCGGTAGACGGTTGCCAGTCCCTTTGGTAGCTGGGCTTTGAGTAATTGCTGGTCATTACTGCATTGAAGAACGTTGCAAGCAGGTTCGAAAAGGACATTGTTGTTGGTGAAGCGGGGAAGGTTGGCGTTAATGATGGCTTTGGCGTCGTTCATCAAAGCCGGGTTTTTGGTGGCGTCAGCCAAATAGGCAAGACCGGCAGAGATAGTACCAAAGTTGTAAGCCCACTGGGTTGTAGTAAAGTCTTGGCAAGTTGGGGCATTGGCGCCATCGTGAATAAAGAGTTCGGGAGCAGCAGTTATTATGCCACTTGACTTGAGCCATTCGTAGGATTTCACGCCCCATTCCGCGTAAGTAGCATTTCCAGTCACTTTGGTGAGACGACCGGTCAATATCATAAACTCTCCGTGGGTAATGGTGGATTTGTAGTTTTTCCGCTTGGGGTCGTCACGATCGCGGGACCAGTAGATTCCACCATTGCACGTAGCGGGATCCCATTGCTCAATGACCTGGTCAAACGTGAGAGAAGCGACTTTGATGAAGGAGGCTCCGCCCGGCATGACGGTGTTTGGATTGTAGACTTCGGCACCAGCAATCATGGCCAGGGCGTACCACAGGATATCATCGTTCCACTTTCCGCGAAGCTTCTCGTTAAAGGATCGAAGAGCACCCCCGAGCAAATCTCCTTCCTTCTTGTATGACGCCTCGGCGAGAGCGGTGCCGATAAGTACATCGTTGGAACGGTCACCGATGAGGCGTGAGCTGTCAAACACGGTATTCCACATCATTCCAGAGGCAAACCAAGAGACATCCGGTTGGGTCAGGGCGCCTTCTGCCGTTTGTTTCTGAGCATCTTGAGCTTTGTAAAGATTGGCCAAGTTGGAGACTGCCTTGTGTGTTGCATCGCCAAGAGCCGCTATTTTCCAAATTACAATTCAAATTCAAATTTTTCAAAAGTTGCGACCCACTCTCCAAAGTTCTTACCTTTGTCGTTGAGGTCGAGGGTGACAGCTTGAACGGAGAGCGTGCATAGCGCAGCAGTTGAAATGAGGACGGGAAGCAAGCGCATGGTGGTGTAAAGTACAGGGGTGTTGTGAAGTGGTATGTTCCAAGTCAACGTCCTTCTCGTTCTGCTAAGTGTCGTCGTGTAAATTGCTGAAGGAAAACGTCGGCTGCTGTCGAATATTTGAACCTGGCCTGGCAAAAGCGAGCGGCCAGTCTGAGCACCACACAGCGCACGCGAGCCGCAGAGGCCGCACATTTGTTAGCCAAAAGTATCCATTTCCGTGACTGTGCGACAGATGGCCGCAATGCTTGGTACATTCCAGCCACACTTGGGGGCCGTTGGCTGTCAGCATTTCCATCTTGCCCAACTTCTTCGGCATCTGATGCCAACCAAGATCAAGGTGCTCTTGTAAACCTTTCCATTAACAGAGATACTGTATAGGAAGGCTGCCTCTCTCGTACGAGTACTTGCAGCAGTTGTGTTTGAACGACTTTTCAGAACTGCCGGATGAGAGAGAAGAGAAGGCTTTCCTTAGATATAGACACCAGAGAGAGGCTCAAGGCGTCAATTACAGCATACACATGAGGCCGGGTTTACAATGCTTTTTCTCGGGAGCTTGCGGGGGTGGATAGGGCATGGTTCTGGATCTGGTCTCATCAACAGAGAAGATCAGTGCGACATTACAATAAAAGGAAGGAGAAGCAGACATGCCCCAGAAAGATGCTCTCTTGAATACAGTACCTTGGGACAATAAACCAGATAGAGATGTATCGTACGTACGGAAGATGGAGGGGACAGTTTTTCCAGGAACATCCAGCTCATTGGGTCGTGTAATGACACTACTCCTACATTATAGTCCCCAACTCAAACAGCGGGGATTCATCAATTCCCCATTCTGTGCATATCTTGTCAAGTCACTTTCAAATACGAGCAGTGTTTTTGTTCGAGGAGATGATCAAAGGGTTTCTCATGCATGCAATACTACATAATACACGGCCAGAGCTTGCCAATACCTGTCTGCGGTGCCAGTTATCCTTCTGGTATTCATGATAAATACCTCGCCGAAATCCGTTCTTCACACAGATGTTCAATCCATGAATCGGCATCCCACAGCCAGAGTAGACTCAATTCAAGGAAAAGGAAAGCTGCATGGAAGTGTTCCATTGTCCAACGTCGGAGACTGCGCAAATCGCGGTGGGAAAGGGCCTGCGGCCGATTCAGCGGCAGCGCGTCAAAACATTGCGTCTGTTTGTATGAAGTGCAGACAGGCCTGATCAGTGAAGGAAATTGCGGAAGGACACTCCCAGCTTTTTGCCCAGGACGACTTATAGACGACAGCAGCCGGCTGTCAAAAAACTCATAGAACCCAGCATATTAGAAGATCTTTGTTTCCAAAAGGTTGGCGACATAGCCGTCACCGGTCACTTTACTAGTAACTCGAAAGGTCGGGCTCCATGAGAATCTACTTTGTTTCAGCATCATATACTAACCTGTCACTGTTCCCCTTGTTACAGGCACTCAGAGACTCGAACGAGAGCGTTGTGTACGGCACTTTTGCCAATAGAGCTTTCCAAAGTTTATCAACATCCGGCCATTTTCAACATTCTTGACCAAAGTTACTGGTGCTAGAGGTTGTGCCCTGCACTTGTGTGCACTGTGCTTTGCTGCATAGCTCGGGAAACCCCTCTCCAAAACAGACAACTGAGAAATAACTGACAACGAGGAAGATTGTGGAAATGTCTTCGGGTAGTCCCCCAGGAGGAGGTTTCGGCGGTAGAGGCCCAGGGGAGCGGCCCCCAGGCCAGCCCCGCTATAATGATGGTCGTATGGGCAATGAGCAACCTCAATGGGCCCATTCGCAACCACCCGCTAATAGACCGAACCAGCAAGGACCACCCCCTACGGCATATATGCCACAACCCATGCCGCAACCCAGGCCTCAACCACCCGTCAATCACATCCCATATCAACAGCAAGCTTTGTATGCCCCGCAGCAAATAGTACCCCCTTTCCCATCTCCTCCATCGCAGAGGCCTCCATATCAGCAACAGCCAGCGGCATTCATGAATCCGCAACCACCACCGCGATCTAATTCTCGCACTGGTATGCAGAACGAGCAACCGCAATACCCAAACTTCCCTCCGTCACCAAGACCGGTACCAGGGCCGCAGGAGCTGACGACAAAGGAGATTCAGCAACGTCAGTATCAGCTGCAAATGGCCCGTACTCAAATGCAGCCACAGCGACCACCAATGTCAATGCCAAACGGGCCAACATCTCCAGTTCCACCCACCCCGCCACCTAAATCAGCAACATTCGCACCGAACATACCCTATATCCCTCCGACTACTCCTCCATCAACCAGGCCTCTGATGACTGCACCATCGGCTGAATCTGCACCAATAGTGGGACTCGAGCGACAAGTCTTGCAACAACAGCATCAGCAAAGACAGGAACGGGAACGGCAGCAGCAACAGCAGCAACATTTGCAACATCAGCAACGGCCCGTTCGTTTACAGCTCCACAATGGTCCCCAGTCTAGTCATTTGGATGGTTCTCGTCCGCGCGTTAGTCCCGCTTCCATATCCCCTAACAATTTGCGGACGCCCAACGCGGTATTGCCATATCAAAGCGTGCCTCAACCCCAGGCTGTCCAGCAAACTCAACTGCCACAAACGGCCATGTTATATTCATCGGAACAATCTACGCATCAGCAGAAAGATAAGAGCGCGCGTCAGCAACCCCAACGCAATGTCCAACAACCAGTCATCAAAGCTGCACAAACCATCATCTCATCCCTAGGGCGCAATCGCGGCGCGAAGAGCGGCCTTCAATCCCAGCAGAGCTCAGACCCCCTCATACATGGCACTCCAATCCCTATGGCATCCCTCACATCAAGCTCATCTCCTACGTCGTCAACAACACTAAATTCCGTGGGCACGCCATATCCGATTCCCAAAAACCGCCAATCCTACCAAGTTCGAGCCCTGGCTCGCAAAGCTATTGCTTATCAAAGACGTCAGTGGTTTACCAATATTTGCTGCGTTGGTATTTGTCCAATGCTTATGGTTTTCGTCGCATCTTTGGTGGGCACACTGGTCGCAACGCTTATTAGCAATCTCAGCAGCGCTTCGGATGTATTGTATTGCTCCAAAGAAATTTCCATCAATGAACAGAACTGGCCGATTTTCAACCTCCAGGCGCTCGGCATTACCAACACCTCAGCCGGTGTTGTGCCAGGCACAACCCGGACCACGGCCCACGCTAATTTTTACGACTTGACGCGATTATCATTCGTTGATCAGGATGTGACGCAATTCAACAAGTTGCAGGGTGGTCGACAGGCCTTTCCTAATATTCCCTGCGTGGCCTGGTTTGGAGAAGCCTACCCTCGCAGCGACGTAGACCCCTACGCACGTACTCAGCACAAGGTCCGCAACGCGTACTCCAACAAAGACAGTGCTTACACGAGTGAAGTGGGATCAGGATGGTTGGATATTTTCGCGCCCGAAAATATTGCTCAGAAACCCGAACTTGCTCAAGCCATTTCTCTCGCAGGTCAATTTTCACAGTACCAAACTCGTCCGTGGGCACTGGTCGGAATGGATGCCGCCGTCAGCGCTGCAGATGTGGGCACGGCTCCCGCGAAACCTATCCTGACTCGCCTGACAGATATCCCTGACAAAATCGGTGGCGGACCTACGATGCCCATGTTTAAGCCGGGAGCGGAATCGAATGGGTTGTTGGATACGATTGAGCCGCGCTTCTTTGTGGATGTGAACATTGCTGCCTTGTCTATTGCGTCTATCGAGCAGGTGCCCTTTTTTGAGGTTTCTGCTCCGGGAGGATCATCACGCGACCTGGATCAGAAACTTGGAGCTGCCTTGCGAACGGCGATTAAGCGGCTAGCACAGGTGGATAAGAGTGCTATTCTTGGCGGAAGCCGCTCCACAGAGGCTCAAATCGCATTTTTGTCGGATGTGAATGCTGCCATCAAGGATCTCCCTTACGGTACCATCTATTTTAATAAGTTGAATCATGCTACCAAGGACTACACCATTACCCTTGGCTTTGGTCTCGACGCCCGTCTCGACAATACCCCCAGCTTTCCTCCAGCTGGCCGTCGCCAATCCATTCAACTTTCCCAACTGACCAACGCCATCCTCCGCAAATCCTCTGCCGCCAACTCCCAGTCTGTCATTACCCAAGGTCTCCGTCTATTTCCCGAAATCAAATCTGGAGGCGTTCAAATTCAAATCTCGGGACCCATTGGCCGTATTCTTTACCCTTTCGGCCTCTCCTTTCTCCTGCCCATTTTTACCATTATCCTTGTTCGCGAAAAGGAGGATCGGATCTTGATGATGATGCGCATGAATGGTCTCAAACCGGGTGTTTACGCCTTGTCACAGTTCATCACGTTCTATATCCTCTACCTCATTAGCGCCACATTGTTTGTGGTTGCGGGATATATTGTCAGGCTCGATGTCTTTGTCAGGACGGATATTGCGGTGTTGGTACTGGTACTCGTGGTCTGGGGCTTGGCTCAAGTGGCCATGGCGTTCTTCTTTGCCAGTTTCTTGAACAAGAGCTCCAATGCTTTACGTGAGTTCTGCAATCTTTTTCTTCTGCTGTCAAACCAATGCTTACATTTTTCTTCAGTGATTGCATTCCTCGTTGTTCTCTGTGGAATCATCATATCACTGGCCATGAACCAAATCCTGGTGGAACCACTCCCAATCATCTTTCTTTGGCCACCATTTGCCTTCTACCGCATCCTGACACTCGTGAATGAAGCCTCCTTCCTCAGCACTCAACGCCCATACACATTCGGCCAGCTCCGTCCCGGCGACGAGGTCTTCACCGCCATTATTTCCATGCTGGGTATGGCCGTGCTCCTTTTCGCAATTGCATCGTACGTGGATGGTGTTGCGCCAGGTGAATTTGGAGTCAAGCGACGATGGCATTGGCCCATTTCGCAATTCTTTGCGTCGAGTCGAAAAGCCCCGGCTGCTGGCACCACTAAAACCAAAGGAAAATCTGGGAAGGGAGTTGCATTGGACAAGACTGATACATGGGATTCGGAAGAGTTGAACTCGCAAGATTACGATCCGATGGAGGATGCCGATGTACGAATTGAACGGCACCGTGTTCTGAGTGGCAGTTATGATCCATCCACCCACCCGCTGGTCATCAAGTCAATTCACAAATCGTATCCCCCCCGTCATGGGATGAAGGCACCTAAAGTGGCCGTTCGCGATATCACCCTGGCACTGGAAACATCTCAAGTGTTTGGATTGCTTGGACCGAACGGAGCCGGCAAAACGTCCTTGTTGTCTCTTTTGACTGGATTGTATGCTCCCACCAGTGGAACGGCAACGGTAGCTGGGCAGGACATCCGAACTGATATTGACGGTGTTTACCGGTCTATCGGCGTTTGTCCTCAATTTGATTTACTCTGGTCGGACCTGACTGTTAGCGACCATTTGTACTTCTATGCGCGGTTGAAGGGCATTCCACCCAAGGATGAGGCAAAAGCTGTGTTGGCTGCAATGGAACAAGTCAAACTGGCCCCATTTGCCGATCGTCAAGTTGTGGGATTATCTGGCGGCGAACGACGACGACTTTCGATTGCGATTGCGCTCGTTGGATCTCCTGCTCTGGTGTTTCTGGACGAACCCACTACCGGACTCGACCCCGAAGTCCGCCGTCTGATTTGGGATATCATTGATTCTGCCCGTCGCGCGGGTCGCACGATTGTTTTGACAACGCATTCCATGGAGGAAGCCGAAGTCTGTTGCCAACGTATCGGGATCATGTGTAAAGGCAGTTTACGATGTGTCGGCCCTCAGTTGCGTCTGAAACAAGTCTACGGCAGCGGGTTCAAGATGCACGCTACCGCCAAAACCCTCAAAGATGTGCGTCGCGTTCGCCGATTTGTGGAAAAGCAAGTCATGCCCGCCGCCTGCGCTTTGATGCCTACTCCCACCCCCGGAAACGGAACTCTCACCCCCTACTCCAACAAGTCCTCCTATTTCCCCCCATATTACCCCACCACGGCCCCGTCTTCGCTTGCCCCGACCAGCCCTGGCAGCGGGCATCACCACCATCTTCCCTCAACCACCCCCAACTCGGCCTGGACTGTAGAAACCCTCCCCCACCCCGCAGACTCCAAAAAACCCTGGCGCCGCCTCGACGCCTTCAACACTACCCTCATCTACACATTTAACCCAACCCCCCAAGACTTTTACCTCGACCCCAACGACGTCCCCAACGTTGATCCCGGCTCCGTCGCCTCCGTCTTTGAAAACATGAATCACCAGATGGGCTTGTCGGCCCGTAACGACCCTTCCGCCATTGGACTGGAAGATTGGGGCGTGACGCAGAGTGGACTGGATGATGTCTTTTTGAAAGTCATTGTGGGAGATAAAGAAGATACGGATGATTTGGACGAAGAGGCCGATGGAGCTGGCGCGTCTTAGAAATCTTTTTGGTTTTTTTTCTCTATTTTATTTCTTTTTCATTGGACTAGTTGTTATTGTACTTTTTTTTCTGTGCCTCCTTCTGTATATGTTCATATATCCTTTTCCTTTTTTCGTTTTGTGTCCTTTGTCTCGCTTTCAACTGAATCATTGTGTTGTTTTCTGTTTCTTCTCTTTTTGGTAAACCGGTAATACTGTTGCTAAACGTTGTATTTGCCTTCTTCAACAAAGTATGCGATACCACCTTCAGATTCTCACAAAGAACCAGCCCCATTTTGCAACCGTGGGAAATTTTGCAATAGGCAGCATCTTTCATAACAATCCCCACTTGATCCCTCAGTGGGACTGCTCCCAAATTGATGACACAAGAGGCTTATGTGATATATAAATGTGTGATACAACCGAAAGCAAAAGCAAAGCACGAAAACGAAAACAACAAACGCCAAAAGGAACTGCATCAGGTCGAACAATCTCTCCCAAAAAGAGATATCCTCAATAATTCATCATACTATTCCGCCGACTCATGGCACTCATCGCCATAGCCATAGCCGAAGGATGCTTCATCACCATTCGTCCCGTAGTTGACACGTCTCCACCCTCTTCCAACACTTCCATCAACCGTGTGCTTCCCTGTTTGTCCAGTACGCGGTCCATGGGGGGTACGGGGTCCAATTTGATGGGCGCAGAGGGGACGAGGAGGAATAAAAGGCCGGAGAGGGCGGTGGTGACGGCGCAGCCGAAAAAAAGGGTGGAGGAGCCGAATCGGGCGTAGACGAAACCGCCAATGATACCGCCTAGACCGGATCCCAAGCCGCCGTAGAATGCGCCGAGGATTCCCTTTTTTAAGTCGGTCAGTTAAAATTTAATTTGGGGCATTGGAGCAAGATTTTTTTTTCTTCTTTACCTGGACCATAAACTCCATGCCGCGAGGGGCAACGGCAGCCGCAAAGGCGACGGATGCAGTCCAGTTCATTGAAAACGCAAGGCCTAAAGGAAAATCAGACCACTTGGTCAGCAACCATTGCGCAGTAACGGGTAGTCAAGCGGACACGCGTACCGTGCAGAGCTTCGGCGCCGAGAGTGACGTAGACCATGGGCCCGGGTTTTAGGAATGGGTAGATGAGGAAACGGATGACAGTGACAAAGTGGGCAGTCAGGATGCTGTACCGCACGCCAAGTTTTGCCATCACCTATATAGGAACTCGACTCTTGAGCAAAAGAACAAAACGCGTAAAAGCGGTAGGCAATAGCTCTACCTGCTTGGCGAAAAAGAAGAATGGCAGCTGTAAGACGACTTGCGCTGTGCCCGTCATTCCCCTCACTGTCGCGTTAGCGTCCAACTCATCCGTTAGATAAATCCACAAAAAGCTGCCAATAACCGAAAACACTGCTCCCAAGAGTGTATTCGAAATAAAAAAGACCATGACATCGGGTTTTAGCAACCAATCAAGTTTACTCGACGTGGGTTTGTCATTGTCGGGGTCGATGGGCGTCGAGACGGGGATGATGCCGAGCGAGGCGGCAATGGAGGATTGACGAGACGCGCGGCGGGCAGCATCAATCATACTGGCACGACGAGACCGGTGGGCATGAAAGGAGGGATCGAGGGTGTGGCTGGTGTAGGTCCGTGGGGGCAGGGACGTGGCCATGTGTTGGCGGAGTTCTTCGGCGGTCAGGTCGGGGTCTTGCTCCATTTCGGCGGTTGATTTGACCTTGTACGGTTTGTCGTCCTCGAACGACTTTTCCTTGTTGGTATTACTCGTTGCGGGATCCCGCTTCCACGGCTGCGTTGAGATCCCGAGCAACATTAGGAAGATGCATGTCATGAGGGTATGCACAAAAAAAATGGAGGTGATCGTCTTGGTCTTGTCCACCACCATTCCTCCGACGAACGAAACAATTCCGCACGAGATGGACCCCCAGACACGTTGCTGCCCGTACAAGACTGTCTCCTCGCCCAGAATCGTGAGCGCAATGACATCCAGCATGGATCCAATGGGTGCACTCGTGATGGCATACAGAACCGCGACACCGGCCGCACTCGCAAATGTCAGATCCAGCATGGCAAACATCCACAAAACACCCGTCGTAGAAATCAGGGCCGTAGCCAAGACAGTACGAGGCCGCCCGGTCAAATCGGCCACGAGGGAGAGTAAGGGCCCGGCAATGATGCAGACAAATGGAGGAATGGAGGAGAGGATACCGACCGAAGACGCGGTGAGGCCGATGCGTTGTTGGTAGATGAGGGAGAGGTAGGAGGGAGCACTACAGTTGACAAAGTAGAGAAAGAACATGAGAACTTTGGGCCATATGTACAGCTTGCGCTTCGGGGTGGATGTTGATGTGGTGGTCATTTCTGCCTTTAGCAATGGGTTGGACGTCAAAGATTTATATTGGGTTTTGCGTTCCGACGATCTGAGATGAAAGTATGCTCAAGCCAAGCTCTGTCTCTGTACAAAGTACTTTCCCTATTTGCCAAGATGCCACACGTTGAAGACAGTGTGTTGCTAGTCCACCTTTGCGGTTACTGGCGTTAACGGGCAGGGCAAAAGCACGAGCAATGGAAGGAAAAATAGGAAACGAGCCCAATGTTTTCAGGGCTTACCAACAGGAATTGTTATCCGGCAGAATACATGTGTTCTGATTTCGAAAAAACGGAAAAAAAAATAACAAGGGAGGGAGACCCCTTTGTATTATTATGCTTTCCATGATGATGGCCAGATCGATCCATCTGAACAAGAAATGAAGCGGCGGATGGAAATATGGAATATGGGCACAGATAAGGCCAAGGTGAGGATTCTGGTTATCTATGCGTAAATGAGGATCTGGGGGCGTTCCATATTTCTCTTGTCCCTTTTGAGGCCAGCATATATGTCATGGCAAGGTCTTCTATACTCAAGTATACCCGAGCATTATGAAATCGTATAGCGCAGAATCGTTTGCGCCATCGATGAGGCGGGTGTATTTTGTATGGGTGATGGAGGCGGTAAAAGAGGATCATTCGTGATGGTTGATGGGAAATGGACGAGGAGGAGAAAAAAAGAATCTGAGGGTCTGTCCCAAGCGTTTGGATGTTGGATTTGGGGATTTGGACTCCAGTTTGGACTCGGCGAAGCGGAGGTTGAATGCTCAATGCTTCCGTAATATTTTGCCAAGCCACGAATCTAACCTAATTCGGTAAGATTGCCTCGTGGACCCGCACCCGGTCGCACCCGCGAACCTGCCCGCGAACAGTCCACAGGATTCCCAGGCTCACAGACAGATAGAACTAATCTGTCAGATGGGAAAACTGGGGGCAGACATAATGCAGCACTTGCAACACTTTAAAAAGGTAAGAGTAGCCCGTATTGGACAGCTCATTAAAAAATTACCCTCATCTTCAATGCAAAGGCAAGTTGATCTTCAAGATCCACCGTGGGCTAGATCCACCAGTTTTTGGCGCATTCCAACTTGGGCATTGTGAGCAAAGGGATTGGGTCAAGTTCCATGGCTACGAAAACGGAAACGAGAATATAGACGAAACTCATTTCGTCCTCAATCTGGATAACGAGAGAACTCTTGCGATGCGACAATGGGTGACGCACATATCAACTATGCCAACGTCGTTTCTGGCGGGGAGGCGATGGCTACGATGGTCCAGGTTTGGATTGTTTAACGTTGACCCGCAAATGGAACTTACGGAGCCATCTTGGATTACCAAGTACATCTGTCTTTTGTTCGGCCGGTCGCATGGCTCGGATGAAGCAACTCCTGACGGATCTGGCAGCCAGACTTGACGGACACGACCAGGCGAAGGCTGCTGCCACTGCTGCCCAGTTAACTTAACTGTATGAGTCACTTTGCTGTGCTCGACATTTTCTCACGACTCCTCTTCCCTCGTGATGTTTCTCGCTTTGCTTTGAGTTTGAGCAAAAACCACTGGGCTGGCCCTTTCCCCCTCGACGTTCGCTTTGTGCATGCGTATTTTTTTTTGTTTCTTGCTGTGAGTTTTCTGCTAATAATTTCGACTGTCCGCCGTTCTTTAACATTCCACTACCTAAGATCACCCACACAAGATACCTACCGTCCGCGCGTCTTGCCCTTCTCTGGTAAGATCACGACTCAAAAGAAAACTCAGTACCATGCTCGTTACTCGTTTCCGCTGCCCGCAGCGGGCTGCTTTCCACACTCGCCCTGCCCTCTGTTTACCCTCCGTCGCCACTCCTCTCCGCCCATCCGCCGCCTCAACACACCTTGGAGAAGGTTCGGCCGAGGGCTGCGTGAAGGCAGTTATCTGCACGGATCAACTTATGACGCGCGTACGGAATTTGAAGCAAGTAGAGTGTATTGCCCCAGCTTTCCACTGGGACAAGCCTCAGACACTCACACACGGAGAGAGGCCAAGTAGACCCTCCCAACATGGCAATTTATCCGAATGTGAGAACTTTTTTGCCCAAATGTACGTTACCTTTTATGGTTTAAATGCCAAACTTTTTTGAAAATTGAAATCCCAACTTGATAACGCTCGTAAATCTGACACACACAAAGCAATACTCCAAGGTATGGTCCTTTTCTTTGTTGACCCGCTATTTCGTTAGTGAGCCCATGCTAATCGCTGAGTAGTACTACTTAAACCAAACATGGCCGACGAAACCAAGAACTTGATGATTGACGAGTCGCATTACGAGATACGGGAAGATGGAAAACTTTGGTGCAAAATGTGTAATGTGAAAGTGCGTGGTCCTTTGCCCGGATACGCTACCAGAGTTCATTCAGGGGGTCAGAGGCATGCCTACATGATTGTAGATTACAAAATCAGATTTCCCCGTCGTCCATCAGCAACTTCCGGGTCCTGTACCTGCTGTCGCGAGTGTCGCCCCCTACTTTGAACCTACTTTATCCCCCAAGTCGCTCGCCCTCCGACGATGATCCCTGCCGCGGAGTGGGCCATAACTGTCGTCCCCGCATCTGAATAATGTCCCGGCTCATCCACCATCCATCATGTCTCTCGTGTACTCGAGTAATGAAGACTCTCCATGTTCCGGTAACTCGAGTATAAATTCTGGACTCTGATCTGTATACGAGTAGTAATACGATAGTTTCACAATATATGACCCTCCGTCGCCTCGCCACAGTGCTGCGCAGTTTGCTGAAGGCGGGCTAAACAATAGTCCCGTTTCGGCAAAATGTGGGCCGAGTTATCAGTCTGTTATCAGTCAGGTGATGTGAGAAAAAAAAAAGGCCAAAGGGAAAAGACTGTGTGTGGGGTATATCCAATATTCTCGAAACCCACGGATCCAGCCACACACAACTGATCACGGCGGCGGCCGAGCCGAGAGATCTTGATGTTGTTTCTGTTTTGGGGTTCCCGTTATTTGTTTCGTCTTTTTTTTTTTTGGCCTTGACCATTGATTGACCCTTGGCGCTTCATGTATCCCGGCGGGATCTGTTCTGAGATCTGCGAGGCCCAAATGAATTAAATAAGGAGCCTCGTTTCTGCCTGCCTCAACGAGTGCATCCTGGAAGTGCATCTGGGATGTCTCTGGACAGGGTCCCCTGTCAAAGCCAGCAGATCCGCCGGACCCAGACGAAACCCGCGCTATCATAAAAATAAACCCGAGGATAATTCATAACGCAGAAAGCTGAGATCACGAGCTGAAGATGAAAGTCTCGCGCACGAGCGATAGGACATCGCATTTTTGCCCAAACGAGCAGCGTCACACGACACGCTTCGCATCTCCGTGTTGTGGCGCACGCGAGCGGCGGTGGCGGCGGTGAGGGGCTGGATCCAGCCGGTTAAACATGGTTAAACATCGAGTCACGCGACGACAAAATACCTCGATCGAGCCCACAAAAGATGCTCACCGTGAAAAGAATCTGAATCGGATCGCTGCGGGGGTTTTTTTTTCGTTGACGGCCATTAGTAAATCAATATAAACACCGCCAGTGCACCAAGTCTTCTAAGATAACACGGATCCCTCTCCCACAAAAAAGTCGATCCATACACCCACTTTTTCCGCGCATCACCCACGACCGACAAAAGCGACGAACCGAACCACCACCAGCCCACCCAACCACGGACCCCGCTTTGGGCCAGCAAACCAGCAACCAGCGAACGAACGACGACGACGACCGGACGGACGTCAAATTTGCCGCCGCCGATTATTTAGAACAAGACCCTTTCCCATCTCCGTCAAAAACTGCCATCTTCCGTCCCACTTGTTACAGAGTATCAGACATATAACACACATTTTCCGGTGTTTAACCAAGCATTTTGTTGGTGTATATATCTGTCGAGCAGCCCTGGAAATAATTTACGCCGCCGCTCTTTCCCCCCGGACCTTGCACTTCCTACCCCTTTTTGTTGTGGGCTCAGCACCACCGGCGGACGAGTCAAATCGCAACCAACAGTCTTTTCCCAAAAACCACATCTCGCCTCCATCTCGGTCTCCATCTCTCGACGAGCACCTACCTCAAAGCACTTTAACCGACGGTGACAGTAGCCGCGACCTATATATAGCTACCACCGTATTATAGTACCGGTAGGAGTCTGAGACTACAAAAAGTTGTGGAGGTTGCCGAGAGTGTGACAGCATCTCTGAAAGACCTCACAAGACCCAACACTCCTGACTATAAACCCCAAGACGGAACGGACGACGACGACGACGACGACAAACGCTTGCGCTAAGAGAAAAAGTCTCGCTTTGTTGCTGGGCAATCTCATCTCGTCGGGAATGCAAACCAGCAGTCGCACCCACTGAACGCCAACTCTAAAAAACAACCAAAACCCCCTACCTGTCAGCGAAACGCTGCTGCACTTTGTGCTCGACAAAGCTTACCCACAAAGTCAACTCACAAAACTGCGTAAGAACCTCAAAAACTCATCAAAGATGACGCTCGACTCTACAGTGTTTTCTTCTGCTCCTGCAGTTATCCCGTTGGCATCAGGTAAAAATCATCTTTTGTCATCTCACACCATCCGTCCCAAAGCTAAAATAAAACTCCCTAGATGACCCATTCATCTACTCCCTGAACGACGGAAGCTACGAATCCCATCTGCTGTCCGAGGCCGAACAGCGCGAGTTTGCCAATTTCCTCAACCAACTCAGCACTGATCCAGACTCGGATTCCGGCCCGTCACCCAGTAGTTGCGCATCAGAATCTCTGTTGAGCCATCCTCCTACTGGGGTCCAAAAGTACGGCGAGTTCCCGTACGGCAGTGGGATCGGTCATGGAACAGTCATGTTTAATGCGGCCAGCGCCGGTGGAGGTTCATTCATGTTACCCGCTGACCTCGCCTGGGCTCCACCACCCCCACCCCCACTGCCCTCATCCTCAGATCTGCCCCCGTTTCTCTCGGCCGATCGCTCTTCCATTGTCATTCCTGCCACATCTCCCATCGACCGCTATCCACCCCAATACCCCTCCTTTTCCCATTACTCTCAACCTGTAAAACCTTCGTTTCCCAGCTCGCTGCACCACCCCCATCAACACCAACATCTGAATCAACAGCAACAACCCCGGTCAATGCCGACCCATATTGCCTTGTCCAACCCTTTGCCCACCGCTTATGCAACCGTGTCCGTGCATGGCCACCCCTCGCCCCAAGAATACGTGATCATGAAGCATATGGAGCGGAATCAGCAAGAGCAACAACAGCAGCAGCAACAGCAGGCGCAGGCGCAACTGCTTCATTCGCAACAACAGCAGCAGGCTCAACTGCATTTGCAAATGCAACATGCCCAGCAACAGCAGCAACAACAACAGCGTCGGCAGGGGGCTTACCAGCGACAACATCAACAACAGGATCAAAAACAACCGGCTCTGCCATTGACTGTTAAGACATCGTTCGAACACCAGTCTGCCAAATCCGAGGTGACGTCTCCAGCTGTTAGCTCAGGAGAAATGGACGACGGACAAACACCCGCATGTGGAAATAAACGGAAATCGATTTCGGCGCCAGAGGGATCTCATGCCCTTGCCCAAAATGTTGAGCAGTCACACTCGAAGCAGCAGCAGCAGCAGCAGGAGCAGGACACTCAAGAACCAACCTCTAAACGTCGTACCTCTGCTACCAGCTCATCCACTCCCATCTCGAAATCCACCCTCTCTGCAACCTCTCAACCCCCAACTTCTGCCTCGCACCCACCCCAAAACCACCCGTCTCCACCCCCCTTCCCAGCATTCACCGCCAACCTCGACCCCGACAACGACTCCTCCACCCCAACCCCCACCCCCGCCTCAACCCGCACCCCTTCAACCAAACACCTCCTAACCGACGAAGAAAAGCGGGCCAACCACATTGAATCCGAAAAAAAGCGGCGGCATAATATCCGGACCGGCTTTGACCAACTCGTCGAAATCGTTCCAACGTTGAACCAGTGTCATCGCTCCGAAGCCATTATTCTCCAAAAAGCTGTAGACTATGTCCGGTTCTTACTCAACCAGCGCCGGGAATTGGAGGGACGGATTGCCGGGTTGAGAAGTGTGTTGGGGGGTGAACCGCTTCATCATCCCATGATGCACCACCATCAGCATCAGCATCATCAACAACATCCGTCCATGACCATGCCTACATCTCCTCACCCCCACACTCTCCAACAACAACAACAACAACAACAACAACAACAACAACAACAACAACGAACTTTATCCCCACCCGTCTCGGCCTACAACTCTTGAAAACCCCACTATATACCCCTTTCCAACCTTCATCGAACCCCCGCCAATATATATCACCCCACTAATTCCATCCCCCTCCCCGCTTTTTTTTCCATACTCTACTACTTACTATATTATCTTACTACTACAACTAATACTTTCTTGGAGTTTGCCATTGCTCTTTTTTAATTTTTTCTTCTTCTGGGTTGATTCATTCTTTTTTTTTTCGTATCTCTCTGTTTTGGGAGGGGTATGAGTTTAATAATACATTTTTTTTTGTGTATGATTGTGTGTGTACGTGTGCGGCTGTTTTGAAGGGAAAACAAGATTGGGGTATGGGATGTGTGAGAGGTGAGAGGAGAGGTATATAAGGTGGTGGGGATGCGGGATGTTGGTCCTCTGTAGTGAATAGGGAACTAACTGCCTTGTCATGACACATGATTATAGGGCAGACTCTAGGGCTCTAGGGTCGGATCCAGGATGACACTGGTGGTGAGGGCCGTGTTGGGGTTCTTTCCAACAACTTTCTTTGAGGTATACCAGATCCCAAAAGTGGTTCCTATACCGTTTGGTGTTTTGTATGGCTGATGTTTGGGGTTCAAGAGAGAGAGTGTGTGTGTGTGTGTGTGTGTCATGACGCCGACGCTGGTGCTGAGCGGCTTGAGCCCTTTTTGACCTTCTTGACGGGACTCTTGGGTTGCTTTCTCGCCATTGCCTGCTCTTTTCTCCTCAAAGCTTCTTGGGGGGATATAGGAGCCCGGGGTGACCGGGCCGGCTGCTGCTGCGGTGAGGGTTCACCCAGCTGAAGGCCAGTATACGGCCGATTTTTAGGTATGCCCCTAAACTCTGTCCTCACATCCACCCTCCACGGCTCTTCCACCTCTGCCACTCCTGTTGAATCAAAGGTGAATGCGGGGTGGGTGGCGAGGTAGTCTCGGATATCACCCGGTTGGGAGTCGGCTAAGGCCGAGAGGTATTTGATGATGGAGAGGAGGGTTGGGTCGTCTTGGCAGGGAAAGGACGGGTCGGTGACTGTGTAGGTGCGGAGGTGGAGGGCGTTGAGGGGGTTGAGGGTTGCTTTACCGATCGAGTCGTCAAGAAGGATGGTGTTTTTCTATATATATAAAAAATCACTAGTCAGATGGGATGTATTCCATGGTCGTTTGTGCGAAAAACAAACCTGTGTAAACTGCTGCAAAGAATTAAACTCTTGGTTGGTCCACACCCTCCTCAAATCCTTTTTGGCCTCAAACCCATTCGCCCGTCCCCCAATCTGACAACACTGGTCTCTCGTCCACGCAAACGTCAGATGCGGGGCATAGGCGCTACCAAAGACGTAGTCAAACATCGGAAAGGCATTTTTGGGAGTAGCGGATGTCCAGGCTGCTACGTGGAAATGTCGGAATACATGGGAGAGAAATGTATCCAGGTATGGGCGGAGGTATCCCCTAAATGATTCAATTTTAGAATGTGAATGGTAGATGAGAGGACTTATTTTGTCTAGTACGTACTGGGCCCTGCTGAGATGGAAATGGCAGGAGGGAGGAAGTTGCGGGTTGGCTTTTGCTAGGATGCGTTGTTCGCTTTTGGTAAGTCGTTCGAGGAGAGTGCCGTTAATGTCCAGGACCAGGAGGATCGGCAACCGTTTTGTGGGACTAGACATTTGTTGGGAATCCTCCTCTCCCTTGGATGCCCAGTATCCCGTTAGTGATGAGCTTGAAGTGGAGAGGGCAGATCTCTTTGCTTTGAATCCAACGTTGAAAACTTGAAATTGGGAAAACTCGAAATTTCCAAAATTTCCTGGATCCGTGACTCATGCTTGGGTAATCCTCATGACGTTTTGGAAAGGGTTGAAAGTGCACGTTTCCAATCTATAGGGAAAAAACGATCCCGTTGGCACACAAAAAAAACCGAAACTCCCAACGCAAATCCCAAGAACTAGAGATCTGCTCAACAAAAGGAAAGAACATGTCGGATGATACACTCGCCCATCCCATCACAACAACCGCCCAAGACTTTAAGAATGTGCTATCCGTCACGACCAAGCCGGCGCCTACCTCTGCGGCGATGCTGAGAGTGATGGGCCCGCCGATTGAGCGGGATGCGTCGGCGCCGGGAGCCAAGACGCCAAAAGGTACGATGGATCATTCATTCCTCAGTTTACTTTTTTGGGGAAACTGATGCGGTTGTGGTAGATATTTTGGAGCAAAAGAATGAGTTGGGACCGAAATTGGTGATATTCATGGTGGGTGGGGCGAGTGAGCGAATGCCGGTTGATCCTGGTGGCTAAACATGAATGGGTGGTTACTGATAGGTTGGGCTACCTGCACGGGGCAAGTCATGTATGTGATGAAGAGGTATCGCGGATTTTGATGAACAATGAGACTAACGACTAAACTTACCAGACATTTGCAAGAAACTGGTTAGATGTGAGTGTGGAGGGCAAATGTGAGGGTTCATTGATTGCATAACATTGACAATCTGCGTCAGATTTATCATGGAGTGGATTCAATACACGAGTGTTTAATGTCGGCAACCGTCGACGCGTCATGGCATCCGGACCGTCCAATTCACCATCCCGAGAGGCGTCCGAGGCTAAAATATCGCTACCGGATGCGGCGAATGCAAATCCTCCCTCATCCTCATCTTCTTCAACCCGGGAAGGTCACCCACTTCGACATAGCCACCCAGAAGTGAATGTCACGCCACCTAACGATGGTCCAGATGAACGCGGAGAGACCCCACCTCCCAGCACAGCGAGCCCAAACGAGGCCGCTGATGCGAATACCCCTCCTCCTGCAACAAACGGCCCAGTTCCTACCCATTCCCCATCCACGTCTCCCTTCCCTCACCTCCACGCCCCCATCCCCAAAAGTCTAAAACCCTCCTCGATCGCCCAACTCCTCCGTTCCAAATTCCACGGCTACAATGGCCCCGTTCCCGAGCCCTGCCCGTCCCCCATCGTCCCCGCGCCCGTGGGCAGCACGACCCACGACGCCAAATTTTTTGACCCGGATAACCCGGAAGCCAAAGCCGTGCGCGAGAAATTGGCGCTGGATACCCTGGAAGAGATTTTTGATTGGTTAAAGACGGGGGGTGGCAAAGTTGCCATTCATGATGCGACCAATTCGACGATTAAGCGGCGAAGGGCATTATTGGATCGGGCCAAGCGGGAAAAGGGGGTCAAGGCCATGTTCATTGGTGAGGAAAGCGAATTGTATTTGAGGAAAAACCAAAAAAACCGATCGACTGATTTATTTGGGGTTTGTTTATTTCCTTTTGTTGAACAGAGAGTATTTGTACCGATAAACGCGTCCTGGAAGAAAATATTCGGATGAAACTGGAAGGTCCTGATTACAAGAACATGCCACCGCAAGAAGCCATGCGAGATTTCCTGGCCCGGACCGCATATTATGAACGCGCGTACGAGACCATTGACGAAGAAGCCGAAGATCGTGGTGACCTCGGGTAAAATTTCACTCGGCATAATACTTTTTATTTTATGTGTCTTAATCTCTTTGATCGGTAGATTCATCAAATTGGTCAATGTAGGAAAGACCATCATTGCCCATAACGTGCATGGCTACTTGGAATCCCAATGCGTTTTTTATCTCATGCAAATGCATATTCGACCACGCACCATCTGGCTAACCCGTCACGGCGAGTCAGAATACAATGTCAATGGCCGTATCGGTGGGGACCCGCCACTCACACCCTACGGCCAACGCTACGCCGATGCCCTGGCCCGCTTCCTCAAATCCTTTCATCCACCTGAATCCGACCTTCAACCCCCCACCCCATCCGACAGTGGAACCCCCATGTCGACATCGCCGGCCACGTCCGATGCTACAGCAGCGGCGGATCGACACATGACGCGGTTCCCGTCCGCGCAACTGGACGATAATTTTGGGACGGACCGGCGGAGTACATTGAGTATCTGGACATCCACTTTGCGACGAACAGTCGAAACAGTCGCCTACTTTGACGATGCAGATTATGACTTGAAGCGAATCAAATTCTTGAATGAGATTTATGCCGGTACCCCATCTTTGTTTCCTTCACAATGTTCTTTTATCGCAATGTTTCTAATTCTCGTCTTCCAAGGTCTGTATGAAGACATGACATATGCCGAAATCGAAGACGCGTTCCCGGAAGAGTACTATGCTCGACAAAAGAACAAGCTCATCTATCGGTACCCCGGCCCCGGCGGCGAAAGCTACGTGGATGTCATTGAGCGCTTGCGACCCATTATCATTGAATTGGAACGCATGCAAACCAACGTATTGATTGTGACGCATCAAGTGGTGAGTTTTACAAGCTTCGGAGAGGAGAAACACGGATTTTGAACTGGGTTTGATTTTTTTTTTTTAGATTCTGAGAACATTGTTGAGTTACTTTGTGGGCGTGCCGCTGGATGAGATGCCCACGCTCAGTGTTCCACTCCATACCCTCTACTGCCTCCGCCCCAAGCCTTACGGCGCAGATCTTGTCAAATGTAAGAGCTGGTATTCACTTGCTTATATCTTAAGCTAACCATTTCCCGCGACAGATCGCTACAATCTGGAAACGGACTGGTTTGATGAGGTTGGGAATACGCTTTGAGAAAAAAGTTTTTCTTTATATTCTCTCCATTCTCTCCATCTGTTTTTTCTTGTTTTTTTTTATACTTTTTGCTATCTCTCTTCGTGTATTTGATGTCTCTCTTTCCCTGTAGCTTTTATAGATCTTAATTTTTTTTTCGTTCTTGAAAGGGGGCAGAAGCTTGCCATGACATTTTACGTGTGTTTTGGAACCGATCCATCTTTCGAAGCAAATCCTGGCGATGTCTTCATCTCGTGACGTTGAGATCAAAGAAAAGGACAAGGGCAAGACGTAGCTGATGACATTTTGTGAACGGGCGGTTCCCAAAGTCGGGACGCGCCTACGAGCAGGATCTATATATGTAGAACCTTGGCCTAAACTTCGGAGCCGGGGGCCGGAGCCTTTGCCCGTTACCGGCGTTATACGGAACTTATACCGAGACCACATCGGCGTTATACGGAACTTATACCGAGACCACATCGAAAATGATATCATCTTTGGGGAGTTTTGGATGATGACCTGCTCTCCAAACCGTGGTCGCCGTGGTCGCCGTGGTCGTTGTTGACCTGGAGGTTGTCGCAGGGTTTGATGGCCTGTGGGGAGCCTGAGCAATAATAGAGGAAAGTATAAACCCTTTCATTTGCGTCCCGGCAAACAAGTGGTCGTTCGTGGTGGTCCCCCTCGCCTTTCACATAATATATATATACCCCTTCCACAGATCTTTTGAGCCCCTGAGCAAACACCTTTCTTTATCCCTTCAGAAAACACTCCTTCCCAACAACCAACCACCAAACGAAAAGAAGTGAGCGCAGCTTGACTGCATATCCCGCCCTTTTTAGCTTTTGTATTTCAAGACCCGTGGGTTCTTCTCTCCTCTGTCCCGCCGCCGGCAACAAACACATTTCCGGGTTTCCTCGTTTTGGGCGGGTTCATATCAGAGCTTTTCTTTAAGCTTTACGAGTAGCAGCAGCTGTATCAAACAACAAGACAGTATTCTTGGGGATAACCTTTTGAAGTAAAGCAAAGGGAAAGGGGAAAAGCGCGCGCATATTTCCTTTTGTACTTTCAAGATCTCGGTGGAAGCAATCTTGGGAAATCTCGGATCGGGAATTCCTTCGCTTTTTTTGAAATTGTTTTGTCGGAACGAAAATATGCTCGGGACTCTGCCGTCTTCTTCCTCGCCCCAGGGGTCTCCTCAACCTCAAGACGTCTCGTTGTCTCTGGCCAACAAAACACCAAGGTCAAGATCACCCACGCGTGAGGGTCAACCCTCCAGCAGCAGCAGCAGCAACTACCAAACGCCGGGCTCCCGACTACTGGATTTCCCGTTTTCGCAACAGCATTTAGAGCAGTTGCAGGCTCATGAGCGGGCCAAGCGACAGTATCAGCAAGGCACAGTGTCATCGCCGCCTCGGTCGAATGAAGAGTCAATCGATAAACCTATTGTTATACCCCCACGGAGTCGGAAGTCCTCTGCCGAAGCCGACCATGTCCAAAATACCCCTGCTGTAAATGAACCTAGTGTGCGGCAACCCGATGCCTTGTCGTCGACGAGAGCAAAGGGGTCTGCAACATCCACCACCCATGCACCCACCAAGAAACATCCCGCTTCAAATGTCAAGACCAAGCCCGCCATACCAACGACCAGTACCACAGCCCTCTCCACCAGTTCTTCCACCACCACCACCAGTCCAAACGAAAAATTCCACTCACTCAAAATTTCCATTTCCCCACCCATCCGCGGCGCACTCCCCGGCTACCAAGGTGACCGGCGCGTAGAATGGGCCGTCTGCGAGGACTGTACCGTCCTAGATGCCGCGACGGCGCAAACGCATCAGGCCCTCACGACTCTACGCGCATTCTGGGATGAATTGGCACCCGGCGAACTCTGTTTTCGGGAATTTGCTTGGTGTGTGTTTGGGGATGAGATGCTGGAAGAGGATGATGAGGGAACATTACTCGACGAGGATAAACTTTGCTCAAGGAAGAGTGGAGGTGGGGATGGGGGGATAATACGACACGGAAGCAGTGATAGGATACGTAGTAGTGAAGAATCGGGAGCTCACAGTAATGCCAGTGGGGCCAGCCCCGACTCGGAAGACTCAGTAGCAGAAGGGCAACGGCCATCATCATCATCATCATCATCATCATCATCTCTGACCCAACGCATGGCGGCTCGATTGGCCGGTAATACCCACGCATTATCAGCCTTCTTGGCGGATGTCCGCGACTGGGACGCCTTCCGACTTTTTGCCCGTCGACGGTCGGGCCGCTTACCCCGTGTATGGAGCGACCGTCTTACACCACATTCCCGGAGACCATCACTGACTAGCGGCACCATCAAACATCCCGGCGGCAAATACGATGAAACGGCCAGTACGAGTAGCAGCGGCTCAACCGATTACGAAGCCTGTGAGTCGGCATCCGCCCATTCCTACCCTTCCTCCTTACTCCACGATGAAGAAGAGTTGCGCAAAGAGTTTGCGAGACAGGAAGCAGACTGGCAGACCGAGAAACGGGTATTGCAATGTGCGCTGAGGGATGCGGAAGAGAAGGTGGAGGCTGCTATACGGGTTATGACTGGAGCGTTGGCGGACATGAAGGGGTCGAATAATGGATCGACGACGCATCTTTGCTCTTCTTTACGTCACGGCAACTGTGTCCAAGTAATGACAAGTCCGCGGTCATCGTCGGCGGGGCGTCCAATGACTGATACACCAACCGATTCGGCACTCTCGGAAAGTTTGACCAAAATCAGTCCATCAGGCGATAAACTCCATGCAACCCCGTCCTCCTCATCATCCTCACCAAGACGTAGTACTCCTGCAACATTCCTCAAATCGTCCACTGTATGTCCATCCAACCCGCTCCATGCAACAACAACAACAACAACCAACCAAGAGCAGCCTCTCATCTCGCCGATCTACCCCTAAACACCCGTACCTGACCCACCACCACCACCCATCATCAGGCAACAAACCGTCTCGACGCTCTTTAAGCAAGAAAGTCAGTTTTGGGAATGATACGATATGGCGCGAACATGACGAGTCGAATCGGAGTTGTTGCAATGATGTGGGATCTGCTGTCGTTGACGACCATCATGCTTCTTCTTCAGAGTCCACATCCGATATGTACGTTGACGCTCCTATGCAACAACAGCAACCAGTGATGGCGATACCGACATCCATACCATCACCCACCCGACGCTCATTCGACTCTATCCGCGACGCGCAACCCCCACAACCCCGGCAGCTTCTTCGCAAACGCGCATCCTATGATATCGCATCATCAACATCAACGCTGTATAAACTCAACAACGTCAGTTTTGTCGCCAAGAAGCAGCAAGCTGAAGAGAGTTTACCCTGTTTTGATGGGGGGGAGGATAGTAGTGGTGCCGAGGATCCGATTGGGAAATTGAAGGGTGGTGGAGGGGGGATGATGGGCCAACGAAAAACAACACGGTCCGTCGATATTCCACCCAGGATTCCAGATTCGCCGCCGGCCTATGCCCAATCCACCAACATTGATGCGGCAACGCATCCGCCCAG
This sequence comes from Phlyctochytrium arcticum, assembly GCA_025602905.1. Classification (NCBI taxonomy): domain Eukaryota; kingdom Fungi; phylum Chytridiomycota; class Chytridiomycetes; order Chytridiales; family Chytridiaceae; genus Phlyctochytrium; species Phlyctochytrium arcticum. The sequence continues at coordinate 50,438 of JAHLKI010000010.1, read as the reverse complement.
TCCGCCGTCTACCGCTCATCATCCGGATATGATTCCGACCCCGTTATCACTTGTTGAAGTGGAGAAAAGGAGGCCGATTGATCCGAGTATACCGCCTGCCGAGTCGGTCGAGTCGTCTCTGAGTTTGTCGTCGTCGTCGTCGGCGGCATCGTCAAATAATGATTTCCCGGTGATTCATATCCCACCTCCTGTAGTATCCGGATGTTTGGATCCAACACCACCACCACCCCCCCAAATCCCAGCCAAACCCTCTCCGGACCACCAAAACCACCAACCTACCCTGCCCAAACGCCGGTCGTTCCTGGCAACATTCAACCGCTCCGACCAACTCACAATGATTCGTCCGACATGTGACGGTTTGTCGACCGGAGAAGCACAACTTCAGATTCAGTCTATGGCTGCTGCTACCAGTGCAGGTGGGGGACAGGAAGGAACCATGACGAGGAAATGGGGGAAATTGTTACGAGGACGGGGGTAAAAGTATATATGTGTGGGGGCGATTATGCCTTTTTTTTTCTTGTATTTTAGTTTGTTTGTTTGTTGTGGTCTGTGTTTGCTTAGTTTGTTTTTTTATGACAATCTTTGTGGTGTAACTTGTACAGGATATTTTGTATGTATCTGTGTGTTTTTTTAAACTTGTTCCACTATTCTGGTTTTGTCAACATGGACGGCGGTGATCAGGCAAAAGTAACCAGCGCAGTCGATGGCCGCTCTTACATCAACTTGATTGTATCATTCTGTGTGGCCAAAGTGCATGATGTGTGGTGTCTCAATGTACAACTCATCAGCTGTCGGGTGAATCAACAAAAGAATATCGTTGACGTATTCGCTTGGAATTATATACTCGAGATATGTTTGTTATAGAAAGTCAAACGCGTGGGAAACATTTTGGTTTGGGGGGGGCTATTTTTTGATATACGAAGAAGAAATATACCATGGGGAGTAACCCAAAAAAAAGGTAACCTACGTTGGATGAAACTAACAAAAACCTGTCAAGAGTGTCCCTATCCATCCTTTAAAAAAATCACACTGCTACAGTATATACACATCACCAAAAACGGGACCAAGAATGTGCAAGTACTGCCACTACATATTTTTAGAGGTGCTGTATCATGTGCCATCCCTGTTATTCTTTTTTATCCCTAAATCAGTCCTTTATAAACTCTACTAAAAATTCACGTTTATGACAATGCTCGTGTCCCTTCTCGTTTTTCCCACACTCGCGTTATCAAAACATGTATCGGAAAAAGGGGAGGGATTAGGTTTGTGAACGTTTGTTAAAGGTCATGTTTTCTAATCACTACAGAACATGATGTATACACCGAGTCCACAAAACACCCGCCAATTGTAAGTGCAAGTACGCAGTTTATGTATATACAGTATATATATATCTATCCCAGTCAGAGAATTATGGGAAGGTTTACAGGAGAGTTCCCACTCTGCTTTCCTGGCCTAGATGGCCCCAGCGTTAGGGTGTTGAATTATGTTCAAGATCGTTAAGAAATGGGTTAGGTTAGGATAGGTTGGGAAGACCCAAACCCAACTCTTGACAATGGTTAGTTTGGGGATGTTAAAACCAACAATCCTTTGTAATTTGGTTGATGATCCAAGATTGTGTCTCGATACATAGAACTAACCCTAAAAAAGCAGAGTGGGCACACTCCCAGCGCGCCCACTCTCCTGTAACCTTCCCAAACATTTTTTTTGTCATACGCGTAGCGCTCTCACATTATCCCATTATATTATGTATACGAGGATATGCCAGGTATGGGGCTAAGCCCAATACAGAGACGAATGTACTGTAAACCAAACACAGAAGAAGTCTGCAAAAAAATGGCAGAGCTTCCATATACAGAATGCCCCTGGTCATTCTCACCACCAATTCCATTGAGCGCTCCTCTAAAACCATGGCTGTGTGCAAACCCCCCTCCCATCTTGGGTTGGCTTTGGAAATCAAGGCTGTGTGCAATACCCGCCCAGCCAATGCCATTCCACCATTGATACTCATTCCCTCCATCACTCACAAACGGCCATGCCAAGATGCCATCTATTTTCCCACGCTCAGGCCATGCCAAGATGTAATCTGGCTTTCGGAGTCGGCCTACGTCCTCAAGAATTTGCCCAGAGATTTCAGCTCAAGGCACTCTATCACTTACCAACTGCCATGCCAAGATGCAATGTGATTTCCCACGCTCATGTGTAGCAAATTTGGCTTTGGGACTCGGCCTACGGCCTCGAGGATTTGCCCAAAGATTTTGGAGTCCGAACAGGTCACGTGGGGCACGTGTTTTCGGACAACTGCTACTGTACTATATAGACGAGGATATGCCAGGGATGGGGCTAAGCCCAATCCTGTAGGTGAAAGTAACTTTGACGCATATATCCTCTCTCATTACTTTGAGAAATTTTGCATCTATGAGAACAATTGATGTCCATGTACGGCCTCGAGGATTTGCCCAAAGATTTTGGAGTCCGAACAGGTCACGTGGGGCACGTGGTTCGGACGGATTCTATTTTAATGTATAGAATACCCGCGCCAACATGAACTTTGACGCGTTTGTCGAACCTCGTGCGTGTCGGATACCAGGTAGGTAAGCCGACCTCGAGTCCATTATGGTCACCTGACCCTCAATTGAGGTAACCGCGTTGGTGCCTTCCTACTATGATGGACGGTACTAGTTCTCGCCTTCCAAGGTGCTCTGATGCTTCAGACTGACAGGCCTGTATATAGAAGTGGGATCTTTTTCAACATATTCTTCACTCTACTCCATACATTTACACGTACTTGTCAAAGTTAGAGCTTGCCTCGCCTATCTCTGATCTATGGTCATCCATGCAATGGCATTGTTGATGCCACGTTGTGGTTAGTTCGAGATGTGCGTTCGAGATGTGATGATGATGATAAATAGTTTTTTGAGATAAACAACGGAAAAGACGATCACAACAGAAGAGACGAAAAACTATACTAAAAAAAGGAAGGAGAAGAATATGATAGAACAAACACTAGACTAACTAAGCTAAGGCGAGGATGAAGACGAGAGAAAACAGAGGAAAACGAACAGAGAAAAACGAACAAAGTACGCCAAACAATACGCTGCATGACAAATTGACAAATGTGTGCGCTGATGTGTGCGCTGATGTGCGCGAGAGAAAGAAAGGTAGAAAGAAGGACAAAAGGTGAAAAATGATGCACGATACTATGACCACGGGAAGAGTTAGAAATCCGCCGAAAATTGACATCCAGAAACATCCGCTTACCGTATCACTCTGTTTGAGAAAGGCCTTCGATAAACTTGTGGAGGGTAATGTGTGGGACGCGCACACTTCCAGATTCAGTGAACATTCTGCTCCTATCCATTTCTTTGGCAATACTCTCCGTGGACACACCCCTCTCGAGGCTCAGCTTTTCAATTGCCGCATATAGGGGTCGCCGAAAGTTAAAAAACTTTCTGTCTGCGTTCGATGCTCGCCACGTGGCACCGTACTTGTTCTCCATGAACCGCACCGAGACCTGACCATTGCGACCCTGGTCGTACTCTTTCCAGGTGTCCTCCACGGTAGTCAAACTTCGTTCCATGGTGCATGGTGGGCGGGGGGCGGTTAAGGATGATGATGCGGCTGAAGAGGAAGATGTCGGGGTGGTCTGGGCAGCAGTAGCAACAGCGCCCGCTTCGAATTCATTCAGAGCATTGCGCATCGCGCCTACAATTACCTGTTGAGTCCGGGCGGCCGCCTCGGAAGCTGCTTGAGCACTTGAAGACGCAGTGCGAGCCTCCTGCTCAATCTGCCCAATACGGTCGAGTGTCGAACTTTGGCTTTGCATCTGAAACGCATCCCGAGACAGCGATGAGAATACATGTAACCCAATATCGCAAGAACAAAGAGCTGACATACCCGATCTTGTGTATACATGTCATGCATCAGACGCAGCTGAGCTCGCATGCTGGCCTGTTGCGCTTCAAGTAATGCAATTTGGGCAGCCATGGCCTGCTCCATCTTTTCCATCCGTTTCTGCATATCTAACACTCCTGCATTGATGCAGTCCCGGGTACTGCACTCACGGAGATAGCCGTTGCTACTTCGGGCACGACGTGCATGAACGTGGCAATTGTAGGGTCGGGAGCAGACAAACACGATGCTCGCAAACGTTCTGCGTATTCCTTGAATTCATTCGACTAGGTACACGAAGGTGAGTTAATCAGTCAGGTTCGACCTGCCCAAAACCTGACCACACATACCTGGAAAATTGGATGGGTCCAGATGCGATGGTCGGGACAGGTGGGTTGGAGGAATACGGCGTCTTGGAGGAGGACAACGCGTAGTTCCAGTAAAAGCTTACAGAACTTTTCGGCGGCAATATGCCCGGGCTCAAGTAAGGGAAGCTGGGTAGCGGCAAATGGGAAGATCTGCTCGACTAGACTCTCGGGAGGAGGGAGTGCGGCGCGTGGCAAGTAGTAATCCCGGCCCTTGGTTGGCCAACTCCCAAGAGCACGCATGGCTTGACGGGGAAGGTCGATGGTGTAGTGGGCATTCTTGACACCCGTACTCCAGCCGGCGGCACGCGTTAATTGATCAGCGTCGACATCTGCGAGCTCAGCTTCTTGTGCGCTTACTTTACGCATGAGATGGGTGACTTTGGCCGATCGGATGCCACAGTGATTGAGAGCGGCCTTGACTATCTTGTGATGTTGATCGTAGTCGATCTGCATCGGCTTTCCTATTAAGAACGAGCATCGGTATAGGTTCACAAAGAAATTTTAACCCAGGATGCGCCTCGTACCTTTGGCATCAACTCGGCGGTACCTTGGCGCAGGTTGAAAGAAATATATGTCATACCAGTCTTCGCGGCGTAAAGTGTTTGGCATCGGCTCGTTATTAATGTGCCACATCCAGAAGAAGTGAAGTGCAGTCCCCCCCCACTCCACAGAGTTCCACATCCTTGTGCCTCATCACCCCTCTAAATTCGGCCTTCTCTGCGTTGGTCGTCTTACCTTGCCTGATCGTGAAGCCGAGGACATTGCAGGGGGTGGTCGGCCCCTCATCTCCTGTCAAGTTCCGGAACCACATATCACACAGTTGCATTTGTCGCAACGTCTCTCCTCGTGAGCAGGTGGCGCGCATTAGTAGGTAAACAGCTCGGTCACGAAGACCCAGACCGTTAGTAAAATTACGGTTCATGAAATATCTGGCTAATTCCACCCGTTCGTCTTCATCATACGTGTCAAGAATCGTGCCCGCGCCGCGGTCGGCGTAAGTATCCTTCATGTTTTGGTACGTGTGGGTTTTCATCCCGCGAATAATGCTAGTAATGAGTCGACTGTCTTTCTTGATGTGGGGGTTCCTAAATGTATTCGATCGATAAAATTAACACATCTGATCTTCCATGGCGATCGCTTCGTCAATACTTACGTGTTGAGTGGTTGCTGAGCGTGCAAACACATAATGGCCTTAATGTGCTGGCGCAATGAACCGACCGAATATGGAGAGCCGTCGAGGATTTTCCCCTTGGCAATCATCTCTTCTTGCAAATAGGTAACGGCTTTCTGCATGTGGACTGTATCGCCATCGGCAAAGTTCATCTTGGCGCACCATTTGCGGAAGCGTATGATAATGTTCTGATACGTAGCCTTGGTTGATGGTGCGAGAGAATCCAAATGGCTCAAAATGGCTTTGCGCATGTTGCGCTCATACACCTCGTTGTCCTGTTCCTGTTGTTGCTGCTGCTGCAAGTCCGAGGAAGAACCTTCGACAGGGCTGCCAGTGCTTGCGCTGCCTGAACCAGAAGCGACGGGAGGTGCTGGGGTCGCCCCGAAGAGAGAAGCTGGGACTCCTGCCGCAGCCAGCTCTTGACCCGTCATGTAATGTGCGGGATGATTTTGATTGTTGTATTGAGCCATGGTAGTCAAGTAAGTGCTAGATACGATATTTGAATTAGCGTCCAAAATAAACAAAGCAATGCGGACGAATTCCTACTGGGAGAAGGCCTGCTTCTTGTGGCGAGTTAAACTCTGACCGTCAGTGGTGTCTTCTGTGTGTATGTGGGTTTTGGGGTAAGGTCTGTGAGGGCGGTCGTCTGCAGCGTGTGCAGGAAAGGATAGTGTGGGCAAGCGGACTTTGAGCGGACTTTGGATCTGGCAAGGCTGTCAACCGCGGTGTAGCCCAATGCGGCCAAATTTGAGCCTGAGGGTCGACAAAAAGTGGTGGACGCGGGAGTCAGGCGGGACTCAGGCCCAAGCGCAGCATCTCAGGCCCAAGAAATCTCGTTACCCGCCTAGGGTTACACCGCGTTTCTTGGGCCTGAGGGTCGGGTTTCCACCCGCGGGTATAGTTGGGGGCCAGGCTGGATATGAGAGAGACAGACATACATTTTACGCAATCAACAATTTTTTTTATGTGAACCTCAGTGTGTCTTGGGGACCTATCATGAAATAGTAGACGTTCCCGTTCTCAAAAAAAACAAAAAACTATCCACCCTCTCAACTCGATGTATTATACCCCCGAGTGTGTGGGAATACGTTTACGATTATACATTTTCGCCGACGTTTGGGGAGAGAGCGCCGTGGGGAATTTTTTTTTGAAACATAGCAGGGTTAAAACCAATCACAAAACATTTACAGCCTCTCTCGCATACAACGAAACTCGATATCTACGATTTCCCCATCCATCCTCGGACGCCTTGTGGGTGTGTGAAAAAGGGCTGTTTTGGTGGGAATTAGGCCCAACCCCTTCGTAGTCCGATATATATGACCGATTTCCGATTTCAAGTAAGGCAAGGGAAAATAAACTAATAAATTATTTTTTGAATGCAATAGGCCTTACATCTTACTATATCCAACCCCAAATCCATCCAATGTTTCTCATACTCCGCAAATACATGCCCGCGTTAGGACCGAATTTTTTTCCAGCCATCGCGAATTTGTTGGACGCGTTCCAAAGGACTGTGGGAAAATCGCCATATTCTCTGGAATGGACCAAGGAATGGGAAAGTGGGGTAATAGCACCTCTTGACGACTGCAACGCAAACAACGGAATAACCCACACGCACATGAAAAGAAAAAGGAGATTTTTGGTCTCGGACAACAGAGAGATGAAAAGCCAGCTATAATGCACATCTATAATAGATAGATATGGTAGTTTTTTCACAAAGAAGAGAAAAATCACAGAGCAAAAGTGTGAGTAGAGGAAAACCAAAAAAATGAGGTCCTACCGAGATTCGAACTCGGGTCGCAGCATTCAGAGTGCTGAGTGCTGACCGCTACACCATAGAACCTGAACTGTGAGAGTTCTGCGGTGTGCAGTCACTGATATCGTATGGTTCCTACAAAAGACAATCGGATGTGTGTACTGGTACAACAGAACGTTTTCAAGATTTAAGAGAGGGGAATCACCCATGTGAAGAAGTGAAAGTGTCAGGCGAGAGGTCAAATTTAACGACTGAATTTACACGAATAGGCAGCATGGGTCAAGCCGCGGCCCGGTCGTCGGTCAGCAACCTGGGTCAGGCAGCACAGGGCGGGGTCAGCAGGGTCGTTGGCTAAAAAGTCATATGGTCTGCATCTTTTCATCGATGGTTGGATTCTGTTGGAAAGAGCGGCGATCCCAGTAACGGACTGACCTGACCCGGGGCATTTGGATGAATTCATGCTTCATGCATGCAGAGAGTACCTACCGTAATTAATACATGTGTGAAGCGGAGTGAAGGCTAGGCTATGAAGCAGAGCGAGAATTGTCAATGGAAGGTGTAGGCAGAGATAAAATCTCAATGCCCGAAAAAGAAAAACGGAGCGATCCGGGGGATGATTGGCACCCTGGTTGTCACATGCTTGGGCAATCAATCAATTCATGCTGCAACGCCGCGCGCGAAAAAAAATAAGCAATCGATGCGGAGGCTCGGGTGATTTCGGGGGTTTGTTTTTGTAGCGGGGGATTGCCTTCATTCAACCTGACTTTCGGGAGCAGCAGCCTGACTTTTTTCCAACCGCCGAGCAACAAACAGCCCAGGCTGCAGGACAGCTACTGAGAAATCTGCAGGGAATCAGCGAACGGAAGAAGCCGGGATTCACTCGCGCGTGTGTTTGTTGGGCAAATCAATCAATCAGCGCTATTCTTAGCCCTTCTAGAAGCTCTTCTCCTTCTCGCAACATCCCAGACTATACTCTCACTCCCCAGACTACTACACGTACTCGCACTCCCCTACCCAGACTTCAACTCAGCAGCAGCAACCGGAAACAGCACACGGCACTCGGAACAATCAGGAAACAAGACTCCCAAACAGCACACGGCACTCGGAACAATCAGGAAACAAGACTCCCAACAAAAGACCCGGCTGACCCCCTCCGCCCCGCGCACGCAGAATTTTACAAGTCACCAGGCTCGCTTTCCCCCCCAAAAAACTCCTCCTTCACCCACCGGACTTTATATATACCCTCGTTCTTCCTTCTTTCCCTCTCTCGCTTGCGCATCGCATCAAAGTACATACACACTCACTCACCAGAAAGACGATGCCCGGACAGCTCGCCGAACCCGTGCTGACGGTCGCCTTTCAAAACATCCAGAAACTCACCTCCATCAACGAATCAGACCTTCAAACCATCTGGAACGTCTTTACCAAATGCAAGGACAACTTGGAAAACGGCCGGCGCTTGGAAAACATTAGCTGGCGGCTTTGGTACCGCTCCTGTCATGGCCATGCTCCTCGCGACGACGATTCTCTTCTCTTTCTTCATCACTCTGATATCCCCCTCCTCACTCCTCCTACTCCCCCTGCTCCCGTCCCCACTTCAACCACTTCAACCACTTCACCCACTTCAACAACACCAACGACACGCCTAAAGTACCCCCATGTCTCGCCTGAATCATTCAACCGCCTCCTCAAAACCGCCGCCCAAGAGACTCCCCAGCGCAAGCCTGTTCTTCCCGTCGTTAGCCCATCATCCGTCGCTGTTCCCACCACCACCACCACCACCACAACTACATCCACCATCATCCCATGCTCAATACCGCACGTCGTCGTCGAGACTCCAACGCCAGCAGTTGTAGTTGAACCAGTGATTCAGCAGGCCGTAAACGTCAAAAAGGAAGGACCTTCACCGGTTCTGTTTCATCCAAGACCTGTTCGACACTACACGGCTCCTCACACTCCCTCGGCATGTAATACCCCACAACCCCACCACATTGCCCCCGCCGCTCCCCAACAATTCCATAAACATCGTCAACCGTACCTCAACCACCATGCACACGCAGCAGATGAAAAGCCAAAGGTCAAGTTTTTCATTTCTCAATCCCAGTCGCCCGATGCCGTCGCCCTCCAACACCCCCGTCCCCTCCCCGTCGCCTCAAAACTGGCTCCACTCGTTCCCGCTCGCCCCTTACCTCCCACCACCACATCTCAGTCAATAGCAAGAGCCACGGTCGCGACACTGGACAAGAATACCATTGAGACGGCGTCAAATGTCACGGCAACCGCGTACGACTCGTATAACTCGGACGAAGACGACGAGGATTTCTCCGACTCGGATTTCAGTTCAGATTTCTCCGATTCCGAAGACACGTACTCTGACGAAGAAGGAGAAACGTACGAATCCGAATCTGACCGTCACTCGCGAGCCATCTACGCCCAACTCTTTCGCAAAGTCGATCTCGCCTCGGCCGCCTCCACCCGCTCCACCCTGTCTTCCAAACCCTCCCTCCTCTCGGTCGCCCTCCGCCAAGGCTCGTGTCTGAAACGCGCGAAACCCTCTCAATTCCGTAACCTCAACGCCATGGCTTCCTCCTCCTCCTCCAACATGTCACCCTCCTCACCACCCACCACGACCGCCCTCATCTGCTCAGACATTTCCGAGTCCCTACGGGAAAACTTGGCCACCGAACAACGCATGATGCCACTCAATATGCGCTATGCTCGCGGTGGAACCGGTGGAACGGATGTCTATCATGAAGATGGATTTTGGTAGTTTTTTTTTCTTTACTTTCTCTGACGTTTTTTTCTTTTTTTTTGGATGTTTTCTCTTTCTCTCTTGTTTTTTGTATCTTCTCTCTCTCTCTTTTTTTATTTTTTTTTGAAAAGAAACAATATACACACGCTCTCTTACACTCTCTTTAATACCGCCGGATTTCTTTTCATTTCTTCATCAACTCTGCTCTTGTCGCTGGTCGTGAGCAAGTTCTTTTGGTGTTTCGTCCTAAGAAAGAAATTGATTATAGGTAGCAAAGCAGCAGTGCTATTCATCAAGGTTCTATGGTGTAGTGGTTAGCACTCAGCACTTTGAATGCTGCGACCCGAGTTCGAATCTCGGTAGGACCTCACTTTTTTTGGTTTTTTGTTGTGGGATATTCGGGGATGTTGTGGGTGCGTATCGGGCGCTGTGGAATTTGGTTCGATCCACTTCTGCCGCGTCTCAGTCGCATCTGAAACTTATAACTTTTGCAGATCTTCTCAGATCGTGTTTCCCTTCAAACTCTTTTCTCGGAGTCAGAGCATCCAGTACTTCGATAAATCCAGTTCCCCAACTGTGAGACTTCAGCCCCCCTGCCTCTTCTTGCAAAAACCCCGGATCTTCAGTCTGAAATGTCTCAGCTTCGTGCCGCCAACTATGCTCGTGCAAGAAATTCGTCTTTGTACTATCGCCGCGAACGACTCTTTCATCCCGTCACTGCCGTCCAAATCCCCATCGAGGAGTTTGAGGCAGAGTGGAAACTTGGCGACAACTTCTGGACGCAATACAATGTCTACAATTATAAACGCAATGGGAACAAGTTGATAAGTTACAAGTGCAAATTTGACAAGCATCGCCAATCCAAAGGTAAACGACCCGACAAGGAAGGCGCTCCGCAAAAAAAGAGAAGGATTACAAGCGTTTTCAGTCAAATTCCATGCACCGCACGCTTGGATGTATTCTTCAACAATTACACCAAGATGGTGACCTTCCAACATCCAACAGGATATGCCGAACACTCTGAAGGACACGACATTGGGGATGCTGATGACCGTCATTTATGTGGCCACGCATGCGACCTTACCAAGGCGGAAGCAGAATCGCCCTATGCTCATAAAGACGTTGCAAAAGCTTTACCCTTGATTATTAAACGTTCAACATCCCCCAACCGTGCCAGCGCCCTCGGTCTAGATCGCATTTCTGCACGTGCTGTGTACAACGCTCGTTGGAGAGAGCGTCAGGAGCAGGCGGCCCCCCCAGGTTCGCTAGCGGAGGACGCGATGCATGCTATTGACTACTTGTCGGCTGAAGGTTACATCGTCAAGAGGTTCTTAACGGATGGATCTGACGAACAAGCCGCTGAAGGGTTTGCATTTGCAGTAAAGGAACCATTGAAACTACTTCCCAGCTGTAGTTATTTGGTTTTACTAGACTCCACCCATAAAACGAACCGATACGACTGGAGACTATTTACATGCATGATCAGAAACCAACAAGGCAGTTGGCTACCAGCGGCGCAGTTCTTTGTCAGTAACGAAAATGGGGATGCAGTATTCCAGGGCTTGGAGAAAGTTAGAGAAATGGTAGTGGAGGTGTGCGGGGTCGAATGGCAGCCGCGAAACATGCAGGTTGATCAATCAAACATTGAGAAGAATGGGATTATGCTTGCTTTCCCTGGCATGTCCGCGGGAGAAGAGGAGGTCAAAGTTCGGTATTGTAAGGTAATGTTTTGATCCGAGTGAAAGAACGCATTTCTATGCTTTGAACTATCATAGGTTCATGTCGCCCGCACTCTCATGCGGCGCATAGGTACGCACAAGCCAACGTATGCGAAAATGCTTCAGGCAATCAACAAGACCACGATGATTGGAGCCACCGGATTGTTGCGTGAGGCAATCAGGGACGCTCCCGAAAAACTTGCAGATTACCTCGAGAAGAACTGGACAAACCCCGCCGAGCTCGATTGCTGCACGATGGCCGCACGGCAACATTCGCCAACCCTGCTACAAGTGACCTCGACAAACCCCTTGGAGTCCTATCACCGATTGGTCAAAGCAGACACTAACTGTGGAAGGATCTCTAGTATTCAGAAAGCTTGTGTTGGCTTGTGCAAAGTCAATACACAGCGCCGCCTGGAGGCAGATCGTGCTGAGATCTTGTTTAGGTCAAAGGTTCTGAAGGATACTGAAGACCATCCAAACATAGCTCGATTCCCATTGCCCATTCAACGCCTTTTGATCGACCAGTACAGGGCGGTGGAGTACCGACTCGCAAAAGGCAAGCCAGCCCCTGACTACGATACTCTGGATTGTAACTGCCTCTTTGCCAGGCAATACCTGTTGCCATGTAAACATACCTTTCATGCTGATATGTTTGCAGAGGAGACCATATTGACCGATGAGGTTTGGGATCAGTTTGCACTTTTGTTTGATGAGTGTGGTTTTGAGGTATATGAGACGAAGGTTCGCGTAGCAGTGGAACGAGAAGAGGTCAGCCCAGTCGACATCTACAGAAACTACAGAAAGCGTCAAGTGAAAGAAGCGGAGGAAAGACTGCTGAATCACTACTTCCGGCTCGAGGACAAAGTTACGGAAGGTGATCCGTTTGCCACCGAGCGACTTACTCAATTCATTGAAAATCTGGAAAGTTTTGTTACGGAAGAATCATGCAAAACCTGGACGTTTTCGACACCAACTACTCAAAGCCTAACTAGATAGACCGTCAGGGGAACACTATCAAGGTATATATTAGTAGAAAAAGCTCGTCCTGCTGTTTTTCATAATCAACATATCTATATAGTATTGTAGTTTGCACACATATAGTCTCGCCATAGTCTGGCACCTTTTTGCGGACTTAGAAATTTTTAGCTTAGTAGTATAGGGTGGCCGACGGATTACCCGCATTTTTAGCATCGAGCCGCAATCGATTCAATTTACCTCAAAAGGGTTATATTACGCCATGTGGCATGAGCAACCCGTGATCCAATTTACCTCCAAAGGGTTATATTACTCCATGTGACAAGTGCAACCTGTGGACATATCATTGGACTCCATAAGCTCCTAAACGGTTTAAGTACATGGTAAATGCAACCTCTTGGGGTTACTGCGTCCGTAGACCAATCCCGCTACTATTTGTATAATATACAACTACAAGATACAACTACAAACCCAACTAAGAGCTAATCTAACACACTAGCTTGGTCATCACTAATGTTTCATCTTGATTAGTAACTGACTCTCTTCCCAACCTTTTCTTGCCATGACTCCATGAGGTTGCCACATTTCATCTTTCCAATTTTGTAAAGCCTTAGTTACTCGTTCAGAGTTTCTAAGAAAGTCTAAAGCTTGAGAACGAAGTTCTGCATCCTGTGTTAGCCCTACATTCCTAATAAAATTGACCCAATCTGTCCCTAATATACTGATCATACGGGGACTCACAATCTTATCTTCTAAGCGCCCCCAACTCAGTACACCGGCATCGTCTTTGTACAAAGAATGTTGTGGTACATGATAAAGACTCACGTCAAACTCGTAATCTTCCAGGAAAGATGTTAAAGACTCCTCTAACATATGCAGTCGGCTTGTTAGCATTGTATCAATGAAAAGCTTTTCTCTTGAAAATTCACCAAGATCAGAAAGCTGAGCAAGCTGAGTTTTATGTGTTTTGAAAATCTTATCAATAACTGCAGAGAGAAGATTTCTGAGACCGTGTGACTGGTAGTCCTCCTCATTCAGATAAAACATGATAGGGAACTTCACAAACCGCTGTAGTGATGAGAAATGTGGAAGGGAAAATTCAAAGCGAGGCATCTTCCTTATATAATGGCAAAACGTCGCATCTATCGATAAAAGATGACAAAAGACTCAATCGTTCCTTACCTATCGAGGAAAAGATGACTGAATCTCGATCGATCAATTGAGCGCACTTTAAACAATATAAATACTGAAATGCGGGTATTTTCAGATATAAATATTCTCGGTTAATGGGCGCCATTCTTGGAAAATGGCAAAGAGAAAAGGGAAGGAATCAATGACAAAAAAAAACAAACGTCAGCGTCAACTAATGCAAGAACAAATACAGCATGAGATTATAACGGCGGCGAAAAAACGACAGGGAAGAATGGAAGAAAGAAGAAGTAATGTTGACAGAACCAGACAAATTTACGATGTCGAAGAAGGACGAGAAATCAGAAATCAGTTGAATGCCCTTCGGGAATATCGTGCCAGACAACAACCGATTCGACAAAACACATTACATAACATGGGGTTTGAAATCATTAGAGTACCATACATTGGCAAGAATGCAGTAACTCAACGTCTACAACGAATACACCAACAAATGATGTTTGCCTATAAGATCAACTTCTCGTTTGCATACACACTCCAGAACACCGAAACCAAAGAGTTTAAAGTCTACTATCCTAGCACAAACACTGAGGTATTCCGTACGGCATTTGCTGTTTTGAATGATGTCGATCACAGAACTGCTATGAACAGATTCTGGGAGTATGTCAATGAGATCAGTGATAATGTACCAAGACCTAACACAAAGTATCGTTTTATCCGGTTGAATGACGTGTTTGTTTATCGAACTGCAATGGATCAACGCATAGGTTGTGGTACTATCATTCCCAACTGGGCACTTTCAAGTAAGTCGCTTGCCTGCTTTGCAAAGATCCCATACAACCTATGTTTCTGGGCTTGTGTTGCTGCTGGATTGGACAATGGGACAGAGAAAGACTATGACAGATACACTGCAAAAGCAAAACTCCAATGGAAACAATATTACAACAAGAAGAAATTCAACAACGAGTATGAAGGCTTTCAATATGCAGATTTGAGTAAAGCGGAGGCAAAGTTCAATTGTAGGATCTATGTGAATGAAGTTTATGAGAATAAGACGATAAAAATGCTTCGTTGCCCTGAACGTACTGAAGGAACAGAAATCCACTTAGCATATTTTACCGAGGAGGAGTCTGAAAAACATCATTTTGCACTCATTACAAAGAGAAATGTCTTCGCAAATGGATACAAATGTGATAAATGTCAGGAAGTTCTCAAGAACTATCGAGATCTCAGCACTCATTTTTAAAACTGCATAGCAAAAGCAAAGGTTGTCTTTGAGGATGGTTACTACACTCCCTCGCGTAACATCATGAAAGAAATTCAAGACTTGAACATTGAGGTTCCCTACACAGACTATCCATTGTTTTATGGTTTCGACACGGAGACGTACGTAGTAGAAGATACCGGACCCGGCTGGGATGCCGGAAGCAAAGAAGGTTACGGATTGAAGAAACTAGGTTATTTGTCGTTGATGAGTGTATCGTTTGCTTACTCTTTCAAGGGTGTTATCTCGAAACCGGAATTCTTTTCAATTGCGGACGAACCAGGAAAGACTTTAGACAGTGAGAATGTCTTGCGTCGATTTGTTAACAAGATGACATACAGCCGCGGAATATGTGTCGCAATTATCATGAAAGATTTTGAACAGGTCATTCAGAACATCAAGATACACTATGGAGAGGATGAGAAGTCTGCTTACAGGATGATTGATCGTCTTATGAGGTGGATAGAGGAGGTTCCTGTTTACGGATTCAATTCGTCATCGTTCGATATGAATGTTGTGAAACATGATCTACTTAAGATTTTGCAAGAATTTCAGAAAACAAAGGGCGTCAGATCACTAGCAGAGCAACAATTTGGGAAAGAACTACTAAAGAAATATCCGGCGGAGAAGATACGGTGTGGAAATCTCAAAATACAAGACAAGGAAAGCAACACAGTTGAGAAACTTGAGATAAATATAGGGAGCCGAAAGACATTTGAACCCGATTTTGCAATTCTAGAAGAAAAAAAGATATACGAATTCCTAGGATGTTACTGGCACGGATGTCCTAAGTGTTTTGATCCGAACCAGCAACACCCTACTTACAAGGACTCGACTTTCGGTAAAAAATATGCACAGACCCAGTGGCGAACCAAAAGGTTAACCGAACTAGGATGGAGCGTTACGAATGTCTGGGAATGTGATTGGTTAGTAGGACAAAGGGCAACAGGCAAACAGTGGGGATCCATCAACGGAATTATCAAAAGCGGAAATTCGTATCGTTCTTTAAACAGTGGAAACTTTCACTTCAAAGACATCAAGGCGTTCTTGAGTCCGTTGGCTTCTCTGGCGAAGTTTATGGAGTTGTACACATCCTCAATGCAGAAGATGCATTTTCCACATAAGTTTACCAGTAATTTCAACAGTTTCATTGAGCGGAATCAGTCATTCAAGAAGAGAATCAAAGAAGAAGGTGTAGCGTACTTGTTGCGGAATGTCAAAGTTTCAGGAGTCGGTATGGAAAATTACACAGATCTAGGTGGTAATATAACGATTTCACAAAACGACTTTGACACCCTGATGGCCACACATGGTGAAACGACTATCTACGAGTATCTGAGAGAGTACAACAACACGGATGTATTTCCTATGCTTGAAGCCATCTCGAAACATCATTCGCGCTTTTCTGAACTCGGTGTAGACATTCACAAGCAGTGTATTTCGTTACCGGGAGCAGCAAACATCATATTGTTCAACGGATTGAAAGATCAACCTATAGTTGCTCGGTCTTTTTCAAGATGGTCACCAGAACATGCGGATATTTACCATGACATTTACAAGGGAGCCATGTGTTGGGGGGGCGGCTATCGTATTCGCACACTACGCGCGGGTTGAGGAGACACGTATTCGTGACAGTAACAAGATTTGCAAATCTGTGCAAGGATTCGATGCAAACTCACTATACCCCTGGGCTATGAGTCAATTGATGCCAGCGGGAGACTCTTTAATTTTCGACGGAGCCGTTCCGACAGAAGTTCTCGATGGTGTGGTGAACGACAAGTTATTTGGATTCGTCAAGTGTGATATTGTTTGTCCAAGGATTATTTTTCAGAGTTTTGCCCTGTCTTTCACAATGCTTCTGCTGAGGATCGAAATGGTGAGGAATCAGTCAAGTTGATTAGTACAACGTCAGCAAAGCAGATTTATGTTTGCACACCCTTACTCAAGTGGTACACGGAACACGGATTGTTGGTTGAAAATATCTCTATAGGCATCTTTTACGACCAACCTGTCAAGTGCTTCAAATGGTTCGTAGATTACTTTGCAGAGGAACGTCGCAAGGGAGATCGTGAAAAGTCAGATATTGTCAGCGAGATGGCAAAACTCATGCTGAACACTTCGTACGGAAAGACAATCACAAATTTTGAGAAACATAGTGATGTACGGATTGTACATAAGTCACAAGTGGCAAAGAAAGTACGATCTGGTCGATACCGAAATATAGAAGTCTTGAATGACATGGCAGAAATGGAGTTTGCCAAGAAGAAGTACGAACAACATCTACCTTTCCAGATTGGTTTCATGGTCTATGGGTACGCAAAACTACGTATGCTTCAGTTTTACTATGATTTTTTGGACGTTTACCTATCACGGGAAGACTTTGAAATTCTTTTCATGGACACCGACTCACTATATATGGTGTTAACATCGATGATCTTGTCAAAGAGGAACTACGGGAAGAGTATCACAAAGTCAAGAAAGAATGGTTAGTTACAACCGACTTTGACAAGAGAACTCCTGGATTGTTCAAAAAAGAATGGGAAGGACAGGCTGTCATTGCCTTAGCACCAAAGATGTATTATGCTCTCGGAGCTGATACCGGTGATAAATTTTCTAGCAAGGGTGTCAACCGCGAACAGAACAAGAGCCTCTTAACCTACGAAAATTACAAACAGGTCTACGACGAAAGTCAAACTGATTTAGACTTCAAAATTCCTGTCACCAATAGTGGATTTCGAGTTTATAACACCTTACTACATCTATACATGCAAGGTAAGAAAGGGCTGAGTTTCAGACAAGACAAGCGAGTTCTACTGGATGATAAGCGTAGGACAAAACCCTTATACTAGTTGTGTGTTGAGTTCAATTTTATATGGTCTCGTAGTTTATCTAGGATCGTCTGGTTATCTTTCTGTAGCATCACAATAGCATCGTCTGTGTGTTCAGTTTTGTTGATTATCTTATTTTTTGTTAGACAGATTGTGACGAGGTGATCCTTCTTTTTGAAAAAGGCAATACTAATGTAGACAGGTTTCGGTTCCGCCCATGACAGGGAAAACTGTTTGGTTCCTAACAGGTTAGCAAAGTTATCAAGAAGAGTGTTGAACTCATTGTTGTTTTCATTATTAAATGTCTCGATCAGAGGATCTGAAATTTTATTACAAGAAGCAAAATTTAACATATTTTTGGTTTTTTTTAGAAAAGACAGTTGATTTTTAATTGAAAGATATGCCCGCGTGCGGTTGTCAGCTTGACTCACTTCTTAGTGAAAGGATTCTTGCATGTACCACAAGTAAAGTTGTCTCGTCGTTTTGAAGTAGTATCTTCTCGAATGTTTGATTTTTTCCCACATTTCAAACACACATTGTGATTGATATACTGTCCATAGAGCCGAATGTGTTTCTCAAAGTTCTCGTGGCTGGAGATAGCGAGGTGACATTCAGAGCATTGTTTTCCCCTGCGACGATCCTCACGCTGTACCCATGCTGAAGACGGTAAAGGTGCTGGGGTGGGTGATCCGGTTGATGGTGCAGAGTCGAATTCGTCTTCCTCCGATTCTTCCTCGAATTCAAATTCGGGAAAATCTATATCATTATCGATGATAGGAACATCATCAATGGTCGAACCTGCAGGGATCGCTATCACAGATGGAACTTGTTGCGTGTTAATATCCATCAGGGTTCTGTCCTGAGGAGTCCAGGTAATGAAGAGTTGTTTCCGATGCGGTGCAACCACGTAAAAATAATAAGGATGGTAAAAAGAGTGAATATCGTCAATACCGAGATAATTTTCGTAAGCTTCATCATTCACAGAGCTTGGAACTCTCAAGCAACCATTCCGAATCATATCTAGAACTTTTTCAAACTCTCCTTGTACTAGTGCTCCTTTCTTTCTTTCGGTACGGGTAAGTTCAAGGTATGCTGAAGCTCTACCCCATTTGCAATTTTCCTCACACCCAATGACACCGACTCCTAAGTAACGAGTGATTTCATAGAGTCGTCTACAAGTTGACTCGAAATCCCGAAAAGCCTTGAACTGACTCTTGTATCTGGCGTCAGAGAGTGGGATGTCTGGAAAATCCTGAACAATTTCTCTTTCAGCCTGTGCAATCAAAATTTGAGTTTCTTTGAATCTTTCTTCTGCGGTGATTGTTCTAGAGTCAAACATTTCAACCAGACGTTTGCCTTGTTGCCAATACATGGAATGATGGTGCACCAGAGAAAGTGTTCGATGCCTGCTGGTACAAACTGAAGGCAGTGACAGTTGAATCTTCTCGTTGTAAGGGTGGTGGGTGACAATGGAAAGGCAAGGTCTTCTCATAAGAGTTTGTCCCTTTCTTAACTGTCACAGTGTGCGGGACGCATCCTATCTTCATAACAAATCGCTTAGCTGCTTCAGGTTTTCCCATGGTTCCTACAGGTTCCTACAGATTGATGAGTGAGGAGAGAGATGTGAGAGTGGGTTATTCTTATATGCCGTTGCAGAGTGCAGGCATGTCGTTGCCGACATTAACACTCCGTGTCGGCATAGGCGAATTGTACGGCAAAAGTCTTTTCCTTTTCAAAAAGGAAGAAAGCGGTGTAAATTACCCGTAAACACATAGTTCGTGCGCACGAACTTTTTTTAGACTTACTATTCATAAGTTCAGTCAATGGAAAAAGAACTTGAAAAAATATACTACGATCCTGAAATAGGATACGTGTCAGCCGCCCGACTTCGATTGATTGCAAAAAGTAAAGGGCTCAATGTTTCTCACAAAGAGGTTCAGGATTTTCTTTCGAAACAACAAGTTGTTCAGATACATAAAAACAGTCGAAAAGAACGAGACTTTCTCAGAACCGTTGCTCAAGATCTAGACGAAAGATGGGTGGCTGATCTCATTGAGTTTCCTAAATTAGCAAGTAGCAACAATGGATTTCGCTATATTCTAACCGTTATCGACGTCTATTCGATCTAGGTACGCTTTCTGTGTTCCGCTAAAAGACAAACAAGGCAAAACCGTATCTAAAGCCTTGACAACTTTGTTTGCCGGTGGACGACGACCATTATCTACCTTCTCTTCTCATGCCGGTAGCGAGTTTGTCAACGTTAACATCGACCGATTGTTGAAAAAATACGACATTACTCAATAGACTGCACAAGCGGGAGATCATGAACGCCTAGGAATTATCGAACGCTTCAATAGAACTCTAAAATCTTACTTGTCAAGGTACTTCACTTCCACAGGGGCGACAACATGGGTAAATATCCTGCCATCATTTGTGAGAAACTACAATTCACAAATTCACCGAACTATAGGGGTAGCACCAAAGGCTGTGACGAAAGGATCGAGAAAAAATCCTATGGAACAAAACCTTCCAGCACTAGAAAAGTTTCAATCTTTTCAAATCGGAGCTGTAGTACGAGTTCGTTTAGACAAAAACATCTTTACAAAAGGATACGCGCCTAGATATACAACAAAAACGTATATCATTGGTGGGATAAAAGGGTATAATTATGAATTATACAATCATAGTGGGAATCTTGAATCGCGAACGAGGAAGTGGTATGAATTGCAAAAGATTGACTCTGTATCAAAGACACCCTTATTTGCAAGAGAACAAGCAGCGTTAAATTCAATCTTTACAGTATTACCTCAGAACGATCATCCTCGGATACGAAAACAGACGCAAAAGGTTCGTGGTGATTAAAGCCTGCGATGATGTTACTAGTGAAGCTGAAGAAAGTTGTACGGAGTCACAGACTCATCCTATCACATTATTATGGAAGACACCCTCGTTGGATGGTGCCTTCATGTTGATATACAAGAAAGAAAACGGTTTCAAAGTAGCCTCTTTTACTAAGTTCTCAAACTCAGAATCAGACAAGTGCGCACGAAGTTCGGGTGTCATCTTCTTGAGTTCAACGTCTGTGGTACGAAAAATGAACCATTGTGAAGTCTGTAGACGTCGTGTAGCACTCATTTGCTTGAATGCATGGAACGAATTAATGAGGGTTATACCTTCCCATCTATACATGGTCACCAAACTGTCAAGCGCAGCACCGTATTCCTTACGATATTTTGCCTGGGAGCCATAGTCGTCAATAAGTAAAAGTAAGGTATTATCGACGTCCTCTTCAAAACATTCTCGCTGTTTGGTTATAATTGTGTCTAGGATGTCATTGGATATAGATGATTTCATGATGAGTTTGTCAGGAAATTTGAGTGAAAGTGCTTTCCATTTCTCATCGGTTGAGATATTGGGACTAATCACAATAGTTTTAGCATAGAAAGGAATCAACTTCTCCGCTAGAAACGTTTGTAATGTCGTTTTACCTGATCGAACATTACCTATAATCGAAATATTGCTGAACATTTCAGGCAACCCGGTGTTACGACTTTTGTCCCTTGGTTGACGCTGCAAACCTTTAGGTATCTTAATTGGTTCAACCTTCCAAGTTTGTGACATTTTTTCTATTACCATTCTTTAAAAAGAAGAACTAAAAAACTTATAACATGATTCATGAGATTATTCTAAACAGTTCGTTTGCTTCATCACCAACAGAACCTACATGGATATTTCCAAATCTGAATGTTCAGTGGTTTAAAATAAAGGAAGTCATTATTCCTAGTAGCAGTGTCTACACGGTTAATGAAACAAACAACAAACTTGTTCTCTATGAGGACAACGGTTCTAAACGAACCGCATCGATTCCTAATGGGTATTATAATAGTGTAAACATTGTACCAACACTCAAGACAGCAATGGAAAACGTCGGTGATCAAGGTTATGATATTACATTCGACAATGTTACCAAAAAGTTGACAATTACTTCCGATGCACCTTTCAAGATTGGGAATTCGCAAAGTGGAACAACTGCATGGCGAGTTCTCGGATCAGAGAAGGATAATTCACCAAACAAGGCTACATCCTACACTTTTCCTTACCAAGTTGATTTAAGCAATACATCTGTCCTTCTGCTGTGTTCCACATCACTAAATAGTAAGTACATTACCTACCACGCAAACCAAGGCAGTATGAATGTTCTCACAATGATTCCGAATGTGCAAAGCGGCAACATCATTCATTATCAGCAGGATAGTGATTGGATTTACTGTGGTACTACTGTTTCTCAACTTGATTTATCACTTATAGATGGGCAAACGCACAAGTCTCTCGAAACAAGGTCTCCAATGTACATTAGGCTTGCCGTTGCTGACGAATATGAAGATGTTGTCAGACTGTGATGAGATGCCAATGCCGTTGCCGGCATCCGCAGGACTAACAAGCAAATTTTTTTGTGTAGCTAATTGTAGAAAATGTCTGATACTACAGAACAACCGCAGAACCTACAGAACCCCTTACTGAATCTACAGAGTCTGTAAAACTTGCAGATAAGTCTGTAACCTCTGTAGAGTCCAAGACCTCAGAGAAGCCGAAAAAAAAAACGCGAATTAACAGACAAGCAACGAGCAGCACTCGAAAAAGCAGAAAAGCAAACTACAGAAGAAAGCCGAAGAGGAGAAACGGCAAAAACAATTGGAGAAACTGGAAAGGAAAAGAATAAAGGATCTCATGAAAGCAGAGAAAGAAGCAGTGATAAAGAAAATAAAGAAGAACTCCAACAAAGACCAGGATACGTCTGGCTTATCTTCGACTAAACGTAAGAAGAATACTGACGAACTTGAAGAAGAATTGCCAGTAAAAAAGACATATAAACCAATTGCTAAAGCAATGCCTCCTCCTGAGCAGCCGGTCAAGAGAAATAGAATTTTTTATTCAGGAATCTTTGGTGTTTAGATGATTTTTTTTGGCCAGCCGTTCGCGGACACCGGGTATTTGATTCGCGGACACCGGGTGCGCCCTTCCTTCGCTGTGCCGCCGATTTATTCGCAATGGAAATTCGCATTATTCGCTGCACTTGCTTTTGGATGTATATATGATTCTCTTATGATTCTAAAAGAAATAGAACAGACCCTTTTCCCACGCCTACTGAGCGTTTCCCACACGCTTTTTAGTACATTAAAAACACCATGCTTGTCACAGGGAACTGAAGAAGGCTATCACCGCCAGCGATTATCTAGAAGAGAAGATCCGTCCGCTTTTGAGCATGTCAAAGCCGTGGTTAATGCTGTAGGTCCAGTTGAGAATGCTACGGCTTCATCAGTCCCTGCCAGGCGTGGGTGCGGTGAAATAAAGGGATCAAGATCAAGAGAGGAAATGTTTATATTATTGAAACCTGGAATGAAGAGGTCACAACAGTTGAACAGAACAATAGGATTCTACTTCTGCTGTTACATTGTAACTTATTTATCTTATCAAGTGAACGTAGGACTCTTATTGGGCAATCTACAAACATCTTTTCCCCAACTTTCCCACGCAGGCAGAAATGCGAAAATAATAGCGAAGGCACAGTCATGAAAAGGCGCACCCGGTGTCCGCGAATCAAATACCCGGTGTCCGCGAACGGCTGGCCTAAAAAAGAGCGTTTTGATCCCATTTTAATATTTTGATTCCATTCCACACCCACTGACAGCTATATGATGGGCATACATTTTCTCAATAACATATGCTGAGCGTATGTCTGCGTATGTGCATGCATATGTACAGCATCGGTAATTGGCACATGCAATCATAGGCATTGTTGAGATGTGCGTGGCATACGCGGAGGCAATTGGCCAATTGGCTCAGCCATCTATGGATGCGCCACATATGATTTTCCGAATCCGATGATATGCGTATGCAGCTTGCTGGCCGTGTAACACGCCAGATATTACGCAAAGGACGACCCAACCTGGACCCAACTTTACTCAACACCCTTTTCTGTGTGTTTGCTTTGATCAAAGCCGATGTCCCATTGTCGTGCGCAGCAGCGCAGTATTGTAATGCTGCGCAGATGTCTGAGTCACTCAGAAACTGTGGACAGATGGAGAAAACTCCCGGGAAAACTCATGTTTCGGACTCTGGGCATAACACATCATTTCATCCACGTTTAAAGATCATTTCGCTAGTTTCTAGCTATATTTCATTACAAGGAGCTGATGACTACACAAATGTTTGACCATCAATCAAAAATTATCGATCTTCAACGAGAAGACGTGTTATTCATCCAAAGTCAAGGCGACAAAACCGACGAGAACTTACGAATTGATATAAGGATGTATGTGGCCCAGCTGGCGGCTGTGGAGCAAACGCTTCCTCAGGTGTGGAGTTGAAGTGGGCTTGAACTATATGGTGCTGTGAGCTGTGGATTTTTTGGCGATGGGCGCGCAAAAACACTCTTGAGCTGAGTAAGAAGACGGAAGGCAACACCATAATCGGAGATCGTAACCAATGTCCTATCTTGACCTGACAATTGCAAAAATAGCATCAGGGCTTCCTGGTTGGTTAAGCTTGCTGTTTCGCTCCGTTTTTTGGGGGTGTAAAGGGTAATAGCTGGCAAGAAGGTGGATGTACCTTCCTTGGCATCTTGATATAGTTCTTGCGTAAGCGCAACACGCGCTTCTGCGGATCATGGCCGGTTTTAGCATAGAAAGGAAAGAATACATTATCTATCAATGGAAGTAAAGTCACATACCATCACGCTAGCCGAAAACAGGATAGCTTTGCAGAAATCATCCACTGAGCTTTCGAGAAAAGCTCGGGGCAGCGAGCAAGAACCAATTTGTTGACACATGAAGAGTTTTTGCCATAAAGACAGTTCATACACAGTTACATCAAAACCTAAGTATAAACAGTTATCAACGATGCGGGGAGAACCCGTTCGATCATCGGGCTGACGTACCATCTATCCGTGCAAGCAACATCGTGGGGGCTTGCCCGCCGTGGTCGAAGTTGTTGACATCGGCTTTCAAGATCTCTACGCCGCGGCGGATTAATCTGCCAACCTCTTTGGCGCGACTTTGAACCGTCGCCGTTGGCGTCTTGACTTCCGCAATAAATAAAGATCTGGATATGTGTTGGTGGTTAATAGAAAATACTACATCTGGTCGCTTGGGAGGAACAGCCGCGTAATCTCTGAGGAAGGATGTGAATAGATGCGCTCGAACACAGCCGGACTCAAAGTTCCCACATCTTGACTTGAATATTGGGGTCAAAGCATGATCCCAGAAAAGGTACAACATACACGTTGATCCACGTCGCTTCATTTATGCCGGTTCCAAAAAAACAATTTGCTCTATAAAAACTTCAAATAGCCAAAAGATTTGAGTTGAACGTTTATGTCTTCTATTGGAGTGATCTTACCACTGCGCGATTGACATCGCGGTAAAAACATTAACGAATGCGTGCTGATCATTCAAATCACAACGCGTAAGAAGCCATAGCATATCCCCGTTGCGCTTGGCATCCGTTGCGTCTTTCACGGTTTGACGAACATACTGCGTGTCATCGTAGGGAATGATGCAGCGATTCTCTAGATCCGTTACCACTGCGTGCCAAATCCTCTCTGCGTTATCAAAGTTCGCCATCAGATAATGTTGGTACGCCGGCGGTGGGCCGCGACTGATTAAAACAACGGAAAAGATGGCGCTGCTCACACTGCTGAGTCGATGATGAAAATGATGCAGGGGCGCCCGAAACTTACGCAACAGTCGCCGTGTCTTCCTTCTGAATAAAACCTTTGAGTAAATTTGACTGCACGTCACGTACTATGGCGGCTAAATCGACTCCCCCAACAACTTTGACCTTCAATCAATATTTAAATTAGTGGCTGAAGCTGGATGTAAGAATTGGAAAGCAGCAATACCGTTGTATCCCCCACATTCACTCGTAAACGTGAAATATCATGAGGTTGCAAGAAGGATGATTCTTCAAACTCATCGTCGGAAAAAGACTTCTCATGCTGATGTGTCTTTTGTGGTGTGACTAAAGCAGACGGTAAAAGGTCTGTGTGACAGTGCATGGTATATTCCATTATGGAATATACCATGCACTGTCACAGGGGGTTATTTGGTCTATGTGTAACCCCTCTATACAGGTTATTATCCCACCGTATAACCCCTCTAATTGCCCAATATTACCTCCTACATGTCTAACCCCCGAACGGGGCTTACACCGGATTACACCGGATTACACAGGATTAAAATAATCCTCTCCATAATCCGACCATCGAGTCAACCCTCCTAAACCGAATCATCTCGCTCCATTATTCATCGAGTGCCGCCCCTGGCTCCGCCACCAAGGGAATTCCATTTTAAAAAGTTTATTCATGTATTCACATACTACTATATTAGTATACTACTATCCTACTATCCCACTATCCTACAGTGTTCTCTTCAGGACCAAGATCATCAAGAGTATCAAGATGTGCAGGATCATCAGTTTTACCCCCTTCTTCAAAACTCACAAATTTTTCTAGATTTTATGGACTTGGCCAAAATTGCCCAAATTTCACCAAAGTTTGGATATAGTACCAAACTTCCCACATTTCCTTCTTATGCGCTCTCTATCATTCATTCTCGGTTTTTCTGGATACTTTACCTCTGCAGTGTGTGTAGAAGCAAAATATCAAATTATCTGTCGAATGCCAAATTTCATCGACTTCGTCATTGTGCAAAACTGACATTAGGATACGACAATGCCGCTTTTGCACAATGACGAAGTCGATGTTGCGTTGATGGAAATGGATGAGAAATGAAAAGACGCTCCACAGCACCTCTCCATTCATGTACCATTTCAAAAGCCATTTTTTTTCATGTAGAGTGCTTTCTTGGAACTCAATGGAAATCTGCCAAATATAACTGTGTCCAAAAACATTCACAACTTTTTCAGCAGGGGGCAATTTTGATACTCCCAACAATCGTGATGATCTTGCCCTTTACGAAAGGGCACAAAGCCCTTGAAAGCAGGGGGTATTTTCATTGATCTCCACATTATCAAGACTCTCAAGATCATCAATTTTACCCCCTCCCTCAAATGTCCCACATTTTCCAGAAATGTACCAAACTTCAGATATTGTACCAAACTTTCCACATTTCCACCTTATACAGTCTCCATCATTCTCTTCCGGCTTTTCCGGAAATTTCACATCTACAGTGTATGTAGAAACAAAATATCATGTAATCTGTTGAATGCAGAATTTTATCGAGTTCAGTATTCTGCAAATCTGACATTAGGATACGACAATGCCACGTTTGCATAGTACTGAAGTCGATGTTGCATTGATGGGAATGGATGAGAAGTAAAAAGACGCTCCGTAGCACCTCTTCATTAGTGAAGAATTCTGAATGTCAGTTTTTTCATGTAGACTGTGTTCGTTAGAAAACATGGTAAAACAGGGAGATCTCCTGAATATAATTTTGGCCAAAACATTCACAGATTTCAAGAAGGGGGCAATATGAATACTCCTGACAATCTTGGTGATCTTGCCCTTGAAAGCAGGGGGGTATTATCATTGATCTCCAGATGGGGGTATTATCGTTAATCTCCAGATGGGGGTATTATCATCTCTTTGTCTTTGCCCAATCGATATGAATTGCATATTGATCTGTGAGTAGAAAGACCTATCGATCTGTCGGCACCTTTAGAATGTGCTGAATATATTGTCAGCAAATTCTAGCCTTTCAAAAATGCAACAAATGCGACACATTTCTACAAAACCCACCAAATAACCACTTAAACTGTACAAAATGCGGCATTTTTTAGGGGTTCCTCATTTCTAGCAATACCTAGCCGTCTTACCACCCATTTTCAGTCCTTTTTCTCAGCCATTTTAAATTTTAAATTCTTTTTTTAATTTTTCTTTCTATGTGGAAAATGTCCCTAAAATAGAGGCTATACCGGCTAGGTTTTTGCTCTACATAAATTTCTCTTCAATTGAAGAACTTATTAAAATATGTTACTACATCCATCGAGTGCAAAAAACCTAGCCACCCTTTTGACTAGGACTAGCCCTATTCTCTGCTAGATTTTCACAAAAGTAATGTCTTTCTACATACTTATTCTTTTTTTACACATTATTGTTCAATTGTCCTGTGTATCCTGCATAAGAGGTACTTGACATATTCTCTTTCTTTTGCCCCCAATGATCTCGAAGTTGTTTCTTATCCACATGTTCATATTCTTCATCATCATCTGCTGCTAATTCCCAATCATTTACTAATCTTGCTCCTACCCATCCTCGTACATTCTTTCCAGCGCGATATACCTGTCGACGGGGATTTGATGGTGGGAACATTTGATCCATCATTTCATATAAATGTCGAACTAAAGCAGGAGTTTTTGTGATCCCTTGTGACTGGCAAAAGTTGGCAAATGCATTATCTGCATTTGCTGTCGTAAGAACAACTTTATCATCGGTGGCAGTTGACACAGAAGCATTTACAAATCGTAGAGGTATGTTCTGTGATTCTTCATATCTCTTAACTGTATCCTTGATGATTTGTGGTTGAACCGCTCGACCAACTCCCTCCTGTTTGTAACTTGTAGTGTATGTTTTAATCAATAATGCTAAGAAAGTGTCGGCACATTGTAGCAACTTTGCCTCGAATCCATCAATGATTTTTTTTTCATTTGGAAGTTTAGGATAATCAGTAAAGGAACACTCAAAAGGAATAATAACAACTTTTCTCCAGAAACCTGCAAGTCATTTACAGCAATAAACACTTTTGCCATCAAGTCAATGACAACTTGATCCTTGAACAAGCCTCGACCACTTGTTTGATCCCCACCAGCAACCATCTTGAGGAATTCTGTAAATAATACCTTATCTTCCAATTCAGTCAAGAATGCCCCCCGCTTGTGAATAAGTGATACTAAACTTGGTGATGCAGCCTGTGCATTAACATTAGGTTTTGTAACTTGAGCAGATGAAATTGTTGCCCCATAATCGCCCAATGCCTTTTTTAGTAACTTGATTAATAGGGATTTGCCATTTGCTCCAGGACCCAGGAAGAAGTAAAAAAATTGATCCTTAGTATATCCATCAAGTGAAGATGACATTGCTTTGAGCAAAAAGTGCTGGAGTGCTGCTCGATCAAGCATAATATCACTGAGAAAGCCTTCTACAATCTGTCGTTTTTCTAATGGATGTTCATCATAAGGTAGAAATTTTAACCAAGTGGATAGTTTAGAATAATCTTCAGGAATTGCCTCTCTGAAAACATGTTCATCAAGATTGTAAACCCCGTTAGTACAATGCAGCAGATGTCGATTTTTGTTAAAAAGGACATCCTTTCGGCCATCTCTCACCAACTCAAACAGGGCTGATAGATGGTCATTTTTCGGGCGAGTCATTGAAAGTGAATATGCAAGTTTCCCAGCAGCACTTGCTCGCTTCTCCCATATCTCATCCTTATCAATCAAATTATAACAAATAGAATGAAGTTCATTTGCCATTTTGACATACTTATCCATCAAGGGTCGTAAAATGACATTCCGAAATTCTTCTCTCCAGATACCTGTATCTTTTTCAAACACCAACCATTGATTTGGTTGATTGGTAGCAAGAACTGAATTGTAAAGATCACCATGTATGGTTTCGGATACGGCTCGATTGGTAATATCCATAGTTTCAACAAGTTTTTTGACTGGCATTTGGCAATCATCCCACATCTTCAAATAATCAATGTCAATAACACGATTGAATCCATTTCCTGGACGACACACAAAGCGCAAGTTACCATGATGACGAACAAGGAAAGGATGGTTTGTATTCTTAACATGTTCACGTTGACAAATCTTACAATAGTAAGGTGCGGTAGCAGTGATAATGTACATATTGTGCATATTGGGCTGGGGGGAGATCCGAAAGCAATCTTGCCAATACTCACTTTCTTTTAGCAATGAGATATCACTACTGACAAGTGCATCATTGGCTGAAGGATTGCTAGTAAAGTATTGTGCAGCGAAATGCTGCGGGGCTTTCTTCATGGTATCAAGGATATTACCAAGTATCCAGTTTGGAAAGGGTGCCATAGGCGTTTTAAACCCATCTGGATTATCCCATTTGTATCGTTGACTTCCTTTTATCGAAGGAGGGCACATTACATATCCACCTTTTTTTCGAACATCTACTGCAATCAAACGTCCATTTAGACTCATACACGATGTCCAATTCTTCAACGTCTCTTCTCCTTCTTTTCCAGTTAATGAGAAATAGTAATGTTTGCCTCCACTTGGTGTAGAAACTGATAAAGTGGGTGGTAGTTGTTCATTTTGTTCGATAAGTGTCTGAAAGTCAAGCATACCATGGTTTGTAGAGTATATTTTCTTATTGCCTCGAATAGCCGGTGGTTTGGCATCCACATCAACTACAATGTACTCCTCCGAGACTAATAAGCCAATATTACAGTTTGTTTCCCAAACTTCTCTCTTTGGAAAATCTCGCTCGAATTGATAATTGTTGCCAGACCATTTACCTAAAGGGCGCTTGGTAATGGCGGAGGCAGGAATGGGAACGAAAGCAGGATTGGCAATTCGCATCTTCTTTGCAGTTTTAAAAAGTTCTGTTTGTACCATTTCAATGTTGTAGTAAAATGTTGTCCTACTTGTATGGGACACAATATCTTTAAATAGAAAGAAACGCACATCAGTATAACAGATTTTCGATGCGTATATATAAGGAAACAAAGAGGACCGTAATACAATCTTATACAATGCCTGCCTCAATTTACGACTATGTAGCAATTGTCCATTTCTTAGGGGAACAAAGAACTATTACAGCATCGAGCATTCGTGAACTAGCAAAGACTCTTGGCATTTCTCATGTTACTGCTCACAAGATGCTGCAATATCCCGAAAGGAAGACACTCATTCATGCAGAGATTTTCAAGAAGCCAAAACAAAACCGTGCTATATAAAGGATTGACTCTATAGTAAAACAATATACAAAGATGCCCAAATTGTGTAAAAGTACAAAGTGTGAAAAGATGATTCGTAATGCCAGGACATATTGTGATGATTGCTGGAATTTGTTCATTCCTTGTGATAATAAAGGAACTGGATGTACTGGGAAAGTACCTAAAGAACGTCAAAGTTGGACAAAATTGTGTGCGTATTGCGGTCTTGAATTGTATAAACAGAAGACCCACTAACCTCAGCATTTCATACCGGAAACAGCAATAAACGGCTACATTTGCAAATTATGTATCAATTCCATACATAATTGGGCATAATCGGGCAAAGGGTGAAATTCAGTAAATTATATACAAAGGTTTTGAGTGTCACAGTATTCGACAGGTTTTTTTACTCACTTCTAACTAATGAGTACTTTACCCCGTCGATAACAAAATACAACTTGAAGGGAACAGATCCTGAAACTGAATGGCTAACATCTCAGCATTTTATACCGGAAACAGCGATAAACGGTTTTCATTCACAAATTATGTATCAATTTCATACATAATTGGGCATAATTGGGCAAAAGGTGAAATTCAGTGAACATTATACAAGGGTTTTCAATGACCTTGTAGTCGACAGGTTTTTCTACTCATTTCTAATTAATGAGTACTTTACCCCGTCGATAACAAATGTAATATGGATGGTCCATCATTTACAAGTATTCACCAACTATACTTTCAATTTGGCGCAAGCGTTCGCTTTTATCAACCTTGTAAACGTTGATATCTTTGACGATTTTCCGCTTTATTCGCTTGTTTTTATCGTATTTGCCACATGTGCATTGCTTTGGAATGGCATAACAATTCCCACAAACGTTTTTTGTCGATATCCGATTGTTCTCAATGAGGTATTGTTCATACCTGTCGAAATCATTCCCTCCATACTTTTCATAAATGCTTCGGTTAGAGTTATTCTCATATGATTGAACTCTAGAACATGTTAATTTTGCACAAAGTGCCTTAACTTTGCTATAAAGTGAGTACTTTCCAGTCTCGTCGTATTGCTGCATTATCTGTATAACGTCCATTTTTTAGTGTTCGTGTACTCGATGGGGTAAAACACTCATTTTTATATATGCAATTTGCATCGGACTTTCAACAAGTAGAGCATCCATACCAGAGTCACGTTGTTTGAAAGTCAATACATAGTACCCCAGTTTTTCATAGAATCCTAAATTCTTATCTGTTCCAACAATGAAAATGAACTCTATTTTATTGGAGAGGAGGTTTTGGTTCTCAACGTAACGTATAAAGCCTCTTCCGTATCCTTTTTTGCAATTTGGTTCAATGATAGTGAGATAGACCCCTTGATTGTTCTTATCCAACAGACGAAATCCAACAGTTTGTGCCTCAATGTTGATACCTTTCACGGCAACCCCTGCATCAATGGAAAATCCACGTGCTTCTTGAAGTTTTCGAACCAATTCTTCAATTATTCTTGGGTCTTTGGCGATTTCCTCAACCAAAAATAATTAGAGGGATAATAAAGAATCCGGATCCACCTCCCTCCCACTAACCCCTGCCGCCATGACACCATCCAAGTAACTCTTCACTGTCTCGACATAATCCCCCTCGCTACCAAAATCTGGGATTTCCAACTCATCCTCCTTTATCCATCCCTTCCTCAATGCCTTCTTTCGTGCTTGAGAGGCCTGAAACCAAAGAAACAGACTATTCATCGAAAACACAATAACAAAGAGATCTGCTCCGTCATAACTGAGAGGTCGTAGCCGATCCAGTTCTGGGGCTCCAGCCGTGTCACATAATTCCAAGGCTTTATCTGCCGACTCGTAGGTTTCGCACAGGGTGGGGTAATGTTGATCCGTAAAGGGCAATCCCAAGTAGGCAGCTATAAGAGACGTTTTGCCGGCACCCTCATCCCCGACGAAAACCACCTTGGCTGCTGCTGCTGCTGCTGCTGCTGCTGCTGCACCCGGACTGCTCGACATTGGGAGAGTCTAGAAAAGAATACAGGTATACGGAGGCCCTCCGCCGCTTTTGCATGGTGTTGTACAGGCAGAGCGGCAAGGCTTTGTCATTTTTGGCATTTCGCAAACTCCGCACACAAAAGACATTTTCCAGCAGCAAATCTGCAATTGCCAGGAAACTATTTAGAAAAGGTAAAATGCAGTATTGCTATATAGGTCGCAAGTAGTCTTATCGCTTCAAGGGTTCTAATACTAGTTTGTTTTATAGGGACTTTTGGAGTTACGCTTTTGGCCCAAAAAAATTGTGGAGTGTGACCCAATTGGCAAGGACAGGCATTCTGGAAAGTAGCAAGAAGAGAACCGATTCTGAGATACTGCTTGAGGAAATATCATGACGGTTCAAAGCGCTGAGCGATTGTTTCGCCAAACCGAATTTTCAACTTGTTGACAGTGAAAGCTTGGGGCAATGAGTTTGGGGGGTTCGTCAATGTGCATTTTGACTCGAGAACCACAAGGACATCAGAGATGAAACCCTAGGGTGCGCAGAGGTTTGCAATCATGATTGGAAGACGCGCGCCCCGGCAATCAGACTGGTTCAGTTGGTCAGGGATATAGGCGGGTGCGTTGGCGATGTCACGCACGCGTCGGCCGCGTTGATGTTGCGGTTCGGGCGGCGCCTGCCGATGCAGCGAGTCCTGGGCAAAAGTTGTTTTTTTTGCAAACAATGTTGTCGCGCAACGGGGCAGCAAGTCAAGGTCTCGTCGCCATTGTCGTCGAGAGTCCGCTTTTCCTGTTTGGTGAGTTTGAATCTTGCCCATGGTTGCAAGGGGCGAGAGAGCGCGAGAGGTTGAGGTAGAGGGCGAGAGACGACGAGAGAGTGGCGTGGGAAAGTCGAGTCGGCTTTGTCAATGGAAAACATATTTTTTTACAATGTCTGCTACCGCGGGTAATTACCGATCTCGGCAACCTGGACACCACCATTTGCCGCGAGGTGCTTTGCCCGACAACGTTGGGTAAGAAACACTGAGCGGGGTACGGTGGAGGGAGTCGTGCAAGGCCTTTGCTCCAGTTTTGGTTTGTGTCTGCATTTGGATTTCATTCTACGAGCGCCGCTGCTCAAGATGTACATTTGGCAGGGGCTGTTGCCGAATTGTAGGTTGTCCGTGATCAGCACTAGGTCGATACCCATTCACTCGTTATGGCATTTAGTAAGGAAAGTTTTGCGTATTGGTTCACCCAAATCAAGAGTAGATGAATGCGGAGATACAAGTACTAGAATTTGCAAGCTTTGAAAAAAAGCACTGAGAAAATATGTTTCCGCTCTGAAGACGATTCTATCGATTATGTACAGTGTTGACAGCGGGATCCTCTTCATTTTGTGGATGTCGGATCTTCACTTGGGGCTACCACGATTTCTCGCCCATGGCAGAAAAACAGTTTTGCCTCCCGATTAGTTTGATTTTGAATTAAATATTGGTTTCCTGTAGAGAGATAAGAGATGTTCTGTTATGGCTCTGAAGGATGGTGCAAGAGATATAACGACTCCAACCTCGTGGGACGAAAAACTGCGATCCGGTCTTGACCACAAATATTGTCTTGTGTACTTGTACTTGAACCTCTCCAGATATGACATAAAAGACCTGCAAACTGGTTAGAAGATACCAAACAAGATGGATATTAACATACCAATGTTGAGCTATTGGAGTTCTTGTTTGGTTTTTCAGAGCCCTTGGGTAGTACAATCACGCCGGCGGCAATGAAGTCAGCCTCACTAAAGGTTTTCTGGAACTTGTAGTCTCCTGATTGTATCAGGCGAGGGTTCAACATATCGGGCGTGGCAACGATGCCTGAAGCTGTGGTAAATATCGGTTATGCTCGAAATGGTATATGTACTACACCCACGTTGAGTTTCCTCTTTGCCCGTCACGATGTTCATGACAGGTACAAGCGGCTGTACCACTGGTTTGATATCTTTTTGCGACTTACGCATTGCTCGCGCCGGGGCTGGCTTGTCCAGCGCCTCTTCATCGCTGTCGATGCGAATAACCTCCTTGATGACAGGGACCGGACAAAACCCTTTTTGTAGGTGAAGATTAGCGTCTGAGCGAAGCATTCCGTTGCATGTCTGTACCTGACTCGCGCCGTCCCACTACAACCGGTTCCCCTGCCCAGAACTTGAGTGGCTTCATCTTTACCCGCTTGCTGCGACGACCGTTTGATTTATGGCCATCATGATCTTCTGAGTCTGAACTTGGATTGTAAGAGTCCTGTGGTACCTCAGAACGGGCTTTTGGATCCCATTAAAAAAAGGTTGGTCATACGAGTTTGAAAACAACTACTTACCGCGTTTCGAAACGTTTGCCTTTTTGGCTGGCTTCTTGAGTGACTTCTTGACAAGCTTTGTGTTCCGCTTCTCGACCACCTCGTTAGGGGATTCGCTATCTTGTGAAGGGTCGTCCGAATCTTGTTGCTGGCCTGGCTCCGATTCCGGTTCGGGGCGCGATTCTGGCTCAGGTTCCAGGCTGTTTGACTCTTTTGAAGCGCGACTTTCAGAACGGGCTTTTGGATATCGTTAGTTAGAGGTCCGTCATATAAAAATGAAAAGTAGTTACCGCGCTTGGAAACGCTTGCCTTCTTGGCTGGCTTCTTGGGGGGCTGCTTCTTCATGAACTTTGTTTGTCGCTTTTCGGCCATCTCGCTTGGGGATTCGCTATCTTGTGAAGGATCCTCCGGTTCTTGTTGCTGGTCTGGCTCGGATTCTGGTTCGGGCCGTAATTCTGGCTCAGTTTCCAAGCTGTCCTTTGAAGCGCGATTTTCAGCACGGGCTTTTGGATATCATTAATTAAAGGCTGGTCATATATAAAATTGAAAAATATTTACCGTGTTTGGAAACGTTTGCCTTCTTGGCTGGTTTCTTCATGGGCTTCTTGATGGGTTTTATGCTCAGTGTTTCATCCGCCTCGCTCGACGGTTCGCTATTTTGTATAGAATCGTCCAGTTCTTGCTGCTGATCTGGCTCGGAATCCAATTCGGGGCGTAATTTTCGCTCCGTTTCCAGGCCATTCGACCTTTCTGAGGCGTACTGCGCGGAAAATTTCTTATTTACCGTGATTTCTTTCTCGCCGTCGTCCAGAACATGACCGAACACATTAAATGAAGCCTTGGTCTGTATTGTTTCAGATGCAAGCAGGTCAAGATCCTCTGTCTGCATTGTCTCAGATGCAAGGTGGATATCTTCTGTCGCTATTGTTTCTAATGGAAGCTGGTTGAGATCCTCTGTCGGTATTCTTCCAAATGCAAGCTGGTCGAGATCCTCCGTCAGTATTGCCTCAGATGCAAGCAGTTCGGGATCCGCTGGTGCGTCACGCCTAGATCTCTTCTTGGTCGGTGACACGGACGGACGCAGCTCCTTGTCTGACATGAATGGATTGGTAGTGACGTTAAATGTCACTGGCGTCGACAGTAAAGGGCTATCCAGCTGTAAGTCGAACATAGATGGACGGGTAACCGACTAATGGCGTTATTGGCGACTCTTCGTACAGACACGCGCTGTTTCATGGCAGGGGATGGGGAAGGGGGGAGGGGTGTCGATGGTGAAGTTTTTTGCGAGAGTTCCGTATCATTGGGTTGAAGTGGGGCATCTTTGACTGGGGTAGTTGGGAATTCTTCTATCAATCATTGGAAACGTCAGCTGGAGTATGGCTAGTCTGCTTGCTCACTGCTGACCTGATATTCCGCGCGTCAGCTCTGTGATTTCCTCGTCCTCATCTCTGAACCAGTCTCCGACATTCATAAGACCGTCGGCATCCCGTTCCACAGCTGACGGGGCCATTATTCCTGTTTTCCTGCGGCGGTTGTGAGTTTCGTGGCAAACAGAGGTACAACAAATATGAAAAACTTACCGGCCTTTGAGTCCAACTTCATGAAAATTGTTTGGACGAGGCTCCTTTTGCCATCGCTCTTGCTAGAGTATTGATGGGTGAAACGTTTCATTTTCCGTCATGCTGCATCCTACCTTGTTTGGCGCTTTCGCGGCCAGATCCAGCCGATCCTCCTCACTCGAGAGCATGATTCTCTCACTCTCGCTGCTGCCTTTCTGTGTGTACTGGGCGAGAGTCGTCGTCTTTAAAGAAGGTAGTGCATAAAGTAGGTTTCCGGATCGCTCGCGAGAAATGTTCTGAGCGTTGGGAAGTTGGGAACTCAAACCCCGCTGTGCCCCACGCGCTGAATTTGAAATTTCAACTTGAACGTTGGGTCAAAAGCGACCACGGCGATCAAGAGCCAATATAGCAACATTTGGACCCAGGTCCAGTCGGCAAATTCCTACTATAAACTCGCAAAGACGACACACGACCTTGATTAAAGGGTAGAATCGGTATCAAAAGATCGACGCCAGAAGACACCAGAAGAAATTGGCAGTTGCAGGATCTGTGGCTCCCAATTGAAATGCTGGAGAGGGGCCGGAGATTCAAGCAGCTGTTTCTTTATCAGTATCCTCTTAATCCTGAGGATTGATGTAATTTGATGACCAGGTCAAAACCGAGCTGACCAGTTAACTCATTCATTAGCACCTTCGAACTTCAAGTTATCCAAGACCTTGGAGCTGAAGAAGTGCTTCCAGTCAGCCAGAATACAGCCAAGCGTAGGGCCAACAAGATCATTGCCGCCCTCATCAAGGTCCAACGAATACCGGTTTCGGGACTTTCAGAGCCGCTACCCTTCGTGAGTGTTGCCACAGCGGTGCAAGTCTGGTTCAAACATCCACTACTGTCGAAGATCATCTGCGAGATGAACGATCAATACACAAAACCACTGCTAGATATGGGTATGGTGCCCTGGCCGAACGTCAGTTTTGGGCTTCAAATCCAGTTCCGACATGGCTCATCGTCTCTGCCATGACTGCGGCATTACACGAAGTCACCATCCCCTGCTTTTCACCAATCCGCCCGAGCGTGGGAATTGTGCGTGCGCACGGCATCGATGTCTAAGTAGTGGCACAAAAGACATCGTCATCAAATTCCGCGACGATCTTCCTTTCATGGATAGCGCAACTCACCCAACTCATCTCTACGCGGATCACTTCGGTATTACTTATCCCAGCGCTGCTTGGTGGTATAGAGTAGATACCCCAGTAAAGGCCGACGTAAACCCTCAGCACTGTTTGCACACGCCACGGGGTAGCGTGTGTACAGCTTAATCTCGCTGCGGCCAGGAGGTCCTGACCAGATCCACTGATCTACCTACCACAATTCCTTCACATTTCTATAAGTAGAACTACAAACCTCTTTCTTCTCTCAATCATCAACTCGCTTCAACTTGCTCGTCTACGTGCTCAGAACTTGCTTCATCACGCTTAATCGGCCCATCGTCAACCAGTATCTCTTCTGCTTCGTAACATGTGGAAGGAGGCCTCGTCGAAATTTTTTGTCCTTGGAGACGAGGCCGCTGATCCAAGCAGCTGGTTGAAATGTATTACAGACGAGATTGGCCTCCAAGAAGTGAAGGCAACACCGGCAGATATCTGGTGGAACCGTTGCACCACCAAGGCTGTGGAGTGGAAGGAAGATGGTAGTATCAGTCAAGTAGAGAAGTTTGCGAGGATCGAGATGATCAAGCATTTCGTAAGTCTATCATACTGTGCTGCAAAGGTTTGAACTAACAACGGCGATCGTAGTCAGGGGCTATCACGGAGGCATTTTCCACTACATATCGCGACCTGAAATTCGATTCCCGGTTGGAGGTCCGGTCCCGAGAGCTAGCTCTAGTAGGGGTAGACCTTGCAACCCAGGAAGCGAAACTCCGCGAGCAAGAAAGAAAGAGGAAGGTTCCGGAGGCGGATCCGAAAAACAATTGTTTTCTGGTAGAGCTCGAGAAGGAAGACGGGCTAGATCCGAGCCAATGGATGGCTCGATATCGCTTAGTCTTTCTTGTCACAAACGCTTATCCCTTCTTGGGCAAGGCAGGTTTCGTTCCTGCTGACAGTCCCTTCCGGCGGGAGCATGAAGCAAGGCTTTCGCTGGAGAAAATGGCAGAAGGGGAGTGGCGGCAAAGTGATGCTGCCGCCATCTGGGGTGAGATCTTTGTAGCCCCCCTTGCCGATCGAGACTCATCTTCTTCCGATTCTGACGACTTCTCCATCTATCGTCGCCCTGGTTCACCCTTACCACAGCCAGAGCAGCTGGCCAAGGATGTCGTGGGGGAATCCCTGGTTAAAGCAGTCCCTGGAATATTGATGAGCATTCCAAGACCGCTAGTGTTGTCGGCATCGCGCTGCGATGTTATGAAATGTTTGTGGCCGGAACGCTTCAGAACATTTTGGCCATTGATGGTACGGCAGAGTTTGAATACCGGTCAAACTTCATTGACCGTTTGTTCCAAAGAACAATGGCCGCCCCCTGGTTGGATTGGACAACTGGAGAGTTGCAGAATGAGATTGTCGTACGAGAGAGATCGTCCGCGGTCGCGTCTCCGAAGCATGACGGTTTGGGATCGATAGCCGTCGGTTCCGAAGTGCGGCTAGACGTAGTCTTCCTGGAAGTCGTTGGAGGTGTCGGTGCCCTGGATAAGGCAAAACATAGAAGCGACACAAAGAACGTTTGTAAGGCGATGAGCTTGGCCGTTCACGTCCAGGCCAAGATGGTAGAAAGTTGCAACTACGCTCCAGCAAAGGAGAAGGTCGCGCTGAGCAGGATTAGCGCCTTCGGTCTCGTTGTGGCGGGGCGTAGCCTTCACATTTACGGGGCCAAGTGGGTTCAACAGCAAGTCGCCATTGATCAGATTGCGAAAGCTACTATTCCCTCTCGAATGGAGGATTGGGCGCTACTCGGCGAGCTGGTCAAGGAATGCCTGCTGTTGCGGGAATGCTGCGGGCTGTCGGTCGGCGGAATGTGCCGACTCCCTCTCCTTCTATCGGCGAAAGTGACCGATCTCCCGCCGAACCTTTTCCTCGTGTCATTTCTTGTTCACATTTTCCCTCTGCATTTTTATTGTAAATATTTGAGGATCCGTGTACTTCTCTCTTGACTGATTTGCGTCTATACATGTGGTTTGGGCTGCCTACCATATTCTGAAGTTCAATTCTCCAAACTTGTAAGAAGCCAGAGCGTCCCAAAGTTCTGCGGCCTTCTGCCTAGCATCTGGTGCGATTCTGGAAACGCGCAACGCGCACTGAGACGCGTTGACAACGCATGTTCTCTGGTCTACAGTAGTTGAACGTAAACTTTGCTCGGCATTTTGGAGCATTCTTGAAAAGCGGTGCCATCCATAGTACGTTCCGTCATAACATTGGATGGGCTTTCGATTTTGACAATGATTCCCAACGTGACATTGACTATTTTGTTTCCTGCCATGTTGCGAGTAAATTGAACCGGCATTCCCTCAACCAAGTCCAAAATCGTTGCTTGATGACCTATTTTTCGGTCGACTGGTGGCAGTCTTCTCTTCTTCGAATCACGCAATGTCACATAATACGTGGTAAGATTGCTCTTTCGAGTGCGCGCTATGGGTGCGCACACGGTTCCGCGAGCGATTTTTAGCAGTTGTTCTGGCAATGGTTTTGGCGATTCTCAGCGGTAGTTCTATTCGATTTAAAAAGAAAAACAATACAAAAAGATGACAAAATAGGATTCTCAGCTAAGATTCTCAGTCGTCCCCCTCCCCAATCTCCGTCCCCATTACTAACACTAACCCTTGAGAAAGAGCAATCTGTCCTAATATAGCCTGTTTCATTTTCAATTCTTCTGAACTTCAGTATGAGTCACCAATGATGAGTGGTCGGCATGGCAATGGACCAATGGTGGATCTACCGATCTAGATCGACGCGTCGCCGCGTCCTTGTCACCTACTTTCGCCAATCGTTTTTTAACGAGCCTCTATACTACAATCCTTCACCTTTGCCAATCTTTTTCCAACGAGCCTATACTGCAATCCTTCCCCTTCGCTATGACAGGTTCCCGGTGAGTAGAAGTGCAACTGGCCATCTTACCAACCTAAGTTCCAACCCTGCGGAGACGCGAGCCCCCTCTGTAAGTCCTTGTGCGCGGTACCACTTGGCAGTTGGGTCTTGTGGGGTGCAACGGCGTCCTTGAGACGAAAAGATGCAGAAGCTTAGTAGGTGGATTCCTCATGGGTGCAGCTTGCTCCGAGATCGCTCCAAGGAAAGTTGCACCGTATCATGAATGGATGACGCAGCAGCACGCTTCACCGTTCACTCAGTTCCAAAGTGGTTGCCAATTGTCTCGGAAGAGTTGTGAATCGCGATTCCGGCCCGGGTATCCTTCTGTAAGTCCTCGTGCGCGATACCACTTGGCATCTGGACGTCGGGGGTCGACGGCGTCCTATGGGCGAAAAGATGCAGAAGCTTAGTAGGTGGATTCCTCATGGGTGCAGCTTGGTCCGAGATCGCTCCAAGGAAAGTTGCACCGTATCATGAATGGATGACGCAGCAGCACGCTTCACCGTCGAACCAGCATTTGGAAGATTGGATGGATTTACAGGTCCCCCTCTGTGTATCATCCAGTTGGACTAACTGCTCGCTCTCTGTAGCTCTGCTGAGGCCAAGTACATTGTTGAGCGGATAACAAGCGAAACGTTTGTTCCAGCGAATTTTGCCAAATATTTTAGATACCACTCCTCTGAGGAAAATCGTGCCAGGAAAACCCTGTCAGCGGCTTTAAAAGAGGTTGTTGAATATCTGCAACAGGGCACAGGAAGAAAAAGCCCATATAAAAGGAATTGTAAACGGATTTTGGAGAGGGCGAAGAGCCTCTCGGAATCCCTGGATGTATTTTACCGACCTTTTTCTTTTTCCGAATAACTAATGACATTCCATTCAAAGCTGGACCAAGATTCACGCTGGGTTCGATACTTTACCCTCACAAACAAGAAAAAACTCGCCAGGGTAGCAACTGAAGCCATACAAGTCGACATAGATTTGGGGGGTGCAGAAGTTGTTGCAGCAGCAGCAGCGTCCTTCGTGCAAGCAGCAAAGCGTCGGAAAAGCGATGAAAAGGCAGTGAATCGAAACTCTAAATTGATTGTTCACAACGAAAACGGTAAGGAAGTATCCCTCTTTAGCCTAACGACCCTCTTCTCTTGTGTGCCTCATTCACAAAATGCTAATACTCTAGTAGTAGAAAGCGAACACCCAGAAGCAGGAGACAATCACGCAATCCCTAGGAGCCCCGAGGATGAAGGTAAGATAAGGATCTTCTCTTGTGTGTCCCATTCACAGAATGTTAATATTTTAATAGTAGAAAGCGAACACCCAGAAGCAGGAGACAGTCACGCGATCCCTGAGAGCCCCGAGGATGAGGGTAAGATAGATCACTCCAACCAACGTCTCACGTCCTTATCTCGGATCTGTTTCTTTCTGACAGTTGCCGAAGAGGAGGAGACTCCACTCCCCATAGTCCTCGAGGCGATTGACTCCGATTTTGGCGAATTCAGCAGAGTCATTCAC
Source organism: Phlyctochytrium arcticum (assembly GCA_025602905.1). Lineage (NCBI taxonomy): Eukaryota > Fungi > Chytridiomycota > Chytridiomycetes > Chytridiales > Chytridiaceae > Phlyctochytrium > Phlyctochytrium arcticum. The sequence continues at coordinate 8,186 of JAHLKI010000010.1, read as the reverse complement.
CAAATCCATGAAATTCGCTCGTCCAGTTCGGAGGACAAAGCGTTATCAAGTATCTACTGGGGGGCAATCGACTTGCGTTCAACAGACAGCGGAGGACCCTTGCCAGAGAATGAGCGAGGCGAGACTTTCTTACCTTCGGAGACTATCAGCAAACTTCACGATCACGTGAACGAGCTGCTGAAGGACGCTACGAAGAGAATTTCACCCAGTGCCGTCGCACTCCTGGAAGTGACGAAAAGCATCAATTCTACGTGCGACCCTCGAAGCGGAATTCACCCGATTCGCCTTGAGGACATTCAGAAGGCCATGGTTTGGGGAGGAATCCCGAAAATCGTGGAACTTTTACAAGCATACCTTGCCAAATTTGAGATAATCATTGGCGAAGTAGAAGACGACGAGGAAGATATGGCCATCGAGCAAGTCCGGGCGCTGAGAGAGCAAATCCAGTCGATTGACCCCGACGACAAGGAAACTTTTTGGATCCTCTCCAATTTGTTCTTGCTTGATCGGATTCGCTGGGAACCGTTGAAGCCGACCGAGCGCACCACTGACGCGTACCGGATCCTACCTTTCGCGATGATGGATAATGTCTCACTTCGCTATGGGGATGGCGAGTCCAAGGCGGACAGCGACGACAAGAAGCGGCGACAGTCCTCCTCTACTGGTAAGCATGTCGACTATCTGCACATCATCGATGGACGAGAATTTGGATCGGGTGAAAGCAGCCGCCGAGCATTGACAAAGAGCGACTTTATCGCTGGTTTAAAGGTAGGTGTACCACACCTCGAGTGCTCCTATTTTTGCAAGAGCTGAAGCGCATTCGCAGTGTTCCATCTCCCAGATACGAAGTTTGAAGTCAGCAGTCGTTGCCCGCACAGCCGGCAGTACTATCAACATTCGTCCCATCCTGGACGAAATGCTGTCAGTGGTCTGCTGCCCGTATTATCAGGCGGCAAACGGCATTTTGCACTTCCGAGTGCTGTTTAACATTGGAAGCGAATTGTACGCTTTTCAAGAGTGGGCCAATGTCTCTCTACCAGCCGGCGACTTGGAAAGCGGCCTGGAGATGGCCGAGAAATTCTTGATTTGCCGGGTGAGTTGATATATTGCTGGCATTATGGGCTATCCGTGGAGTAACCGTCGTTCTTAAAAAGCACGCAATGATCCGCTCACATGAAGCAGTCCGCCATGCCGAGCACCTGCTTGACGAAGCACTCCTCGCTAACAAGTGTAATCTGCGATTCCCCAGGCCAGTGGGGATTCGCGGAAAGCGTATTCCACTTGTACTCAAGAGAAGATCTTGGCCCGCTCCCGCCGCCGTGCCAGCACCTGGAAGCACCCCCAAAAAGACACCTAAATCCGATCAATAGATTTGGGGAATGCAAAAGAACAATGTTCTGAAAAAAGTTTTCGGAAAGATTCTGTCAAGTCTGAATTGATAAAAGGTTTAGAAGAGCCATGGAACAAAAGGAACCGGTATAGTGTTGAGGAGAGCGCTTTGAAACAAGCACCGTGAGGGAAACAATTTTAGGGATCGATACAAAGTCCTTTCGAATGTTTCGCTCCGGCTACCAAATTGGGATCATCTGTTCTATCAGCGGGAGAGAGTGAGTTGATTAGCTTCAAGCAGTAACATGAGAAATGCCAAGAGTCTTTGCTAGTTCACGAATGCTCGATGCTGTAATAGTTCTTTGTTCCCCTAAGAAATGGACAATTGCTACATAGTCGTAAATTGAGGCAGGCATTGTATAAGATTGTATTACGGTCCTCTTTGTTTCCTTATATATACGCATCGAAAATCTGTTATACTGATGTGCGTTTCTTTCTATTTAAAGATATTGTGTCCCATACAAGTAGGACAACATTTTACTACAACATTGAAATGGTACAAACAGAACTTTTTAAAACTGCAAAGAAGATGCGAATTGCCAATCCTGCTTTCGTTCCCATTCCTGCCTCCGCCATTACCAAGCGCCCTTTAGGTAAATGGTCTGGCAACAATTATCAATTCGAGCGAGATTTTCCAAAGAGAGAAGTTTGGGAAACAAACTGTAATATTGGCTTATTAGTCTCGGAGGAGTACATTGTAGTTGATGTGGATGCCAAACCACCGGCTATTCGAGGCAATAAGAAAATATACTCTACAAACCATGGTATGCTTGACTTTCAGACACTTATCGAACAAAATGAACAACTACCACCCACTTTATCAGTTTCTACACCAAGTGGAGGCAAACATTACTATTTCTCATTAACTGGAAAAGAAGGAGAAGAGACGTTGAAGAATTGGACATCGTGTATGAGTCTAAATGGACGTTTGATTGCAGTAGATGTTCGAAAAAAAGGTGGATATGTAATGTGCCCTCCTTCGATAAAAGGAAGTCAACGATACAAATGGGATAATCCAGATGGGTTTAAAACGCCTATGGCACCCTTTCCAAACTGGATACTTGGTAATATCCTTGATACCATGAAGAAAGCCCCGCAGCATTTCGCTGCACAATACTTTACTAGCAATCCTTCAGCCAATGATGCACTTGTCAGTAGTGATATCTCATTGCTAAAAGAAAGTGAGTATTGGCAAGATTGCTTTCGGATCTCCCCCCAGCCCAATATGCACAATATGTACATTATCACTGCTACCGCACCTTACTATTGTAAGATTTGTCAACGTGAACATGTTAAGAATACAAACCATCCTTTCCTTGTTCGTCATCATGGTAACTTGCGCTTTGTGTGTCGTCCAGGAAATGGATTCAATCGTGTTATTGACATTGATTATTTGAAGATGTGGGATGATTGCCAAATGCCAGTCAAAAAACTTGTTGAAACTATGGATATTACCAATCGAGCCGTATCCGAAACCATACATGGTGATCTTTACAATTCAGTTCTTGCTACCAATCAACCAAATCAATGGTTGGTGTTTGAAAAAGATACAGGTATCTGGAGAGAAGAATTTCGGAATGTCATTTTACGACCCTTGATGGATAAGTATGTCAAAATGGCAAATGAACTTCATTCTATTTGTTATAATTTGATTGATAAGGATGAGATATGGGAGAAGCGAGCAAGTGCTGCTGGGAAACTTGCATATTCACTTTCAATGACTCGCCCGAAAAATGACCATCTATCAGCCCTGTTTGAGTTGGTGAGAGATGGCCGAAAGGATGTCCTTTTTAACAAAAATCGACATCTGCTGCATTGTACTAACGGGGTTTACAATCTTGATGAACATGTTTTCAGAGAGGCAATTCCTGAAGATTATTCTAAACTATCCACTTGGTTAAAATTTCTACCTTATGATGAACATCCATTAGAAAAACGACAGATTGTAGAAGGCTTTCTCAGTGATATTATGCTTGATCGAGCAGCACTCCAGCACTTTTTGCTCAAAGCAATGTCATCTTCACTTGATGGATATACTAAGGATCAATTTTTTTACTTCTTCCTGGGTCCTGGAGCAAATGGCAAATCCCTATTAATCAAGTTACTAAAAAAGGCATTGGGCGATTATGGGGCAACAATTTCATCTGCTCAAGTTACAAAACCTAATGTTAATGCACAGGCTGCATCACCAAGTTTAGTATCACTTATTCACAAGCGGGGGGCATTCTTGACTGAATTGGAAGATAAGGTATTATTTACAGAATTCCTCAAGATGGTTGCTGGTGGGGATCAAACAAGTGGTCGAGGCTTGTTCAAGGATCAAGTTGTCATTGACTTGATGGCAAAAGTGTTTATTGCTGTAAATGACTTGCAGGTTTCTGGAGAAAAGTTGTTATTATTCCTTTTGAGTGTTCCTTTACTGATTATCCTAAACTTCCAAATGAAAAAAAAATCATTGATGGATTCGAGGCAAAGTTGCTACAATGTGCCGACACTTTCTTAGCATTATTGATTAAAACATACACTACAAGTTACAAACAGGAGGGAGTTGGTCGAGCGGTTCAACCACAAATCATCAAGGATACAGTTAAGAGATATGAAGAATCACAGAACATACCTCTACGATTTGTAAATGCTTCTGTGTCAACTGCCACCGATGATAAAGTTGTTCTTACGACAGCAAATGCAGATAATGCATTTGCCAACTTTTGCCAGTCACAAGGGATCACAAAAACTCCTGCTTTAGTTCGACATTTATATGAAATGATGGATCAAATGTTCCCACCATCAAATCCCCGTCGACAGGTATATCGCGCTGGAAAGAATGTACGAGGATGGGTAGGAGCAAGATTAGTAAATGATTGGGAATTAGCAGCAGATGATGATGAAGAATATGAACATGTGGATAAGAAACAACTTCGAGATCATTGGGGGCAAAAGAAAGAGAATATGTCAAGTACCTCTTATGCAGGATACACAGGACAATTGAACAATAATGTGTAAAAAAAGAATAAGTATGTAGAAAGACATTACTTTTGTGAAAATCTAGCAGAGAATAGGGCTAGTCCTAGTCAAAAGGGTGGCTAGGTTTTTTGCACTCGATGGATGTAGTAACATATTTTAATAAGTTCTTCAATTGAAGAGAAATTTATGTAGAGCAAAAACCTAGCCGGTATAGCCTCTATTTTAGGGACATTTTCCACATAGAAAGAAAAATTAAAAAAAGAATTTAAAATTTAAAATGGCTGAGAAAAAGGACTGAAAATGGGTGGTAAGACGGCTAGGTATTGCTAGAAATGAGGAACCCCTAAAAAATGCCGCATTTTGTACAGTTTAAGTGGTTATTTGGTGGGTTTTGTAGAAATGTGTCGCATTTGTTGCATTTTTGAAAGGCTAGAATTTGCTGACAATATATTCAGCACATTCTAAAGGTGCCGACAGATCGATAGGTCTTTCTACTCACAGATCAATATGCAATTCATATCGATTGGGCAAAGACAAAGAGATGATAATACCCCCATCTGGAGATTAACGATAATACCCCCATCTGGAGATCAATGATAATACCCCCCTGCTTTCAAGGGCAAGATCACCAAGATTGTCAGGAGTATTCATATTGCCCCCTTCTTGAAATCTGTGAATGTTTTGGCCAAAATTATATTCAGGAGATCTCCCTGTTTTACCATGTTTTCTAACGAACACAGTCTACATGAAAAAACTGACATTCAGAATTCTTCACTAATGAAGAGGTGCTACGGAGCGTCTTTTTACTTCTCATCCATTCCCATCAATGCAACATCGACTTCAGTACTATGCAAACGTGGCATTGTCGTATCCTAATGTCAGATTTGCAGAATACTGAACTCGATAAAATTCTGCATTCAACAGATTACATGATATTTTGTTTCTACATACACTGTAGATGTGAAATTTCCGGAAAAGCCGGAAGAGAATGATGGAGATTGTATAAGGTGGAAATGTGGAAAGTTTGGTACATTTCTGGAAAATGTGGGACATTTGAGGGAGGGGGTAAAATTGATGATCTTGAGAGTCTTGATAATGTGGAGATCAATGAAAATACCCCCTGCTTTCAAGGGCTTTGTGCCCTTTCGTAAAGGGCAAGATCATCACGATTGTTGGGAGTATCAAAATTGCCCCCTGCTGAAAAAGTTGTGAATGTTTTTGGACACAGTTATATTTGGCAGATTTCCATTGAGTTCCAAGAAAGCACTCTACATGAAAAAAAATGGCTTTTGAAATGGTACATGAATGGAGAGGTGCTGTGGAGCGTCTTTTCATTTCTCATCCATTTCCATCAACGCAACATCGACTTCGTCATTGTGCAAAAGCGGCATTGTCGTATCCTAATGTCAGTTTTGCACAATGACGAAGTCGATGAAATTTGGCATTCGACAGATAATTTGATATTTTGCTTCTACACACACTGCAGAGGTAAAGTATCCAGAAAAACCGAGAATGAATGATAGAGAGCGCATAAGAAGGAAATGTGGGAAGTTTGGTACTATATCCAAACTTTGGTGAAATTTGGGCAATTTTGGCCAAGTCCATAAAATCTAGAAAAATTTGTGAGTTTTGAAGAAGGGGGTAAAACTGATGATCCTGCACATCTTGATACTCTTGATGATCTTGGTCCTGAAGAGAACACTGTAGGATAGTGGGATAGTAGGATAGTAGTATACTAATATAGTAGTATGTGAATACATGAATAAACTTTTTAAAATGGAATTCCCTTGGTGGCGGAGCCAGGGGCGGCACTCGATGAATAATGGAGCGAGATGATTCGGTTTAGGAGGGTTGACTCGATGGTCGGATTATGGAGAGGATTATTTTAATCCTGTGTAATCCGGTGTAAGCCCCGTTCGGGGGTTAGACATGTAGGAGGTAATATTGGGCAATTAGAGGGGTTATACGGTGGGATAATAACCTGTATAGAGGGGTTACACATAGACCAAATAACCCCCTGTGACAGTGCATGGTATATTCCATAATGGAATATACCATGCACTGTCACAGTCTGCACATGTTTCATGAGTGTTAAACAGCAGTGAAATTTTCCTATTGACTATACCGGTGTGTTTTTCCACCCACTCCGATGTGGACGCGTCCTTTTCTAACGCTTGTCTTCGTTTGCGTGCGCTAATCTGTGAAGTCTGCTCTAATTGGCAAAAATGGGAGACGAGAGAGTGGGCGGTGGTTCAGCTCACCGGACTGCAAATCCCTGAAGCGTCATCATCATCAGCATCATCATCATTGTCTGACTGTCTCACTCTTCGCTTGAGATTCTGGTGGATCTGTCCCTCCACCTCAAGATCTGTGAGCTGTCGCACGTAAGTTGGTGAAGGATCTCTTCAGAGCAAATGTCTAAGCTACTTGTTTATTCAAAATCACACGGCTCTTCTTCGTCCTCATGACCTCAATTAACTCTGAGAATTCTGGCGTTTTCATGAACTCGGTCAGAGATGAAATGTAGGCTTCGTCCTGGGCCTACAAAGCAAAAAGGATGGAAAATGTCAGTTTGTTGGTTAAATGGAACGCAACAATGCCAACGGACTCTCTTCCCAATGATCACCAGGAGCTCCGCGAGCCGCCGGCAATCTACGTGATCCACGAGGGGGACGACGCGGGAATTTCACTTGGGAATGTGCTTGATGGAAGAGAAAGCTTTCCTGCCAATAGCCAGATCTATTCCGAGCTATCTTTCCCAATAATCACCGGGAACTCTGTAAGCCGCCGACAATCTACATGATCCACGAGGGGGAAAACGCGGGAAGCAGGTTGTCAGATTTGACAACTATGAAAGCACTCTCTTCCTCAATTTAACAATAGACTTGACACGTTCCCGCGTGCAGAGTGCCGTGCAAAAGAGCACATCACCTTCAGTGCAAGCGCACCGGCCTTTACGCGATGGGATCTGAACGCCAGTCCATCTGACAGTGTCGTGAGATCCGAACAGTATTGGCGACGCACTTCCAAAGGATTCGATACGCGGAAGGGATCCTTGTTTATAAAAGCAAGAGCATAATCATTTATGTTCCTGTCAGACATTGGCGTGGATTCCCAGTAGGCTGAAAAGCAGACAATTGGTATTCTTTCATAGCTTGACTTGAAAGCAAACTTACTTGGGCAGACGAGCTTGTCCTTACACAGAGGCGTGAGCGGAGCCAGGCCCGTCCTGCTACTGCTGGCGGTTGAGGTACTGCCGCGCGCGCTGCGACTTCCAGTCATGGGACGAGAGATACTATTGGTGGCGAAAATGGTGGTTGAGCTTCCGACCAGCTAGTCGGCGGCGATCGCAAAAGGTTGGCAGGATGCCCATACATACGGGTTTAGTTAAGCGCGTCCGAGTTAAGCGCGGCCAATCAGAAGCCGGTGGCGGAGTTAAGCGCGGATAGCGGCACAGTTAAGCGGAGCCAATCAGCGGTCGTTACTGCTTGCTCTCTCGCTGTCTTAAAATTCGGAATTCAACAGGCATTTTCGTAGGATTGGGAAAGGAGGCGCGCATGTGTAATTAGTCCGGATTTGGACGGTCCCGGATTGGGAAAGGAGAAGCTGGAGAAGCGGGCGGAGGAGGCGCTGGGAGGCGCGCGTGTGTAATTAGTCCGGATTTGGACGGTTTCGTCAGGGGGGGGGGAGACGGAGTTTTCTGTCGAAAACCACAGAGGACTCATGACGGTGCTCACATGCCCGTAATTTAACCCTTTTGAGCTTAATTGGTTCGATTGCGGCTCTATGGTTAAAAATGCGGGTAATCCGTCGGCCACCCTATACTACTTAGC